>CM074720.1:379863506-381063506 GCA_037306005.1 Rhinophrynus dorsalis | reverse complement strand
AAGGGGTTAAAGAAAAGAAAACTGATTAAATAAATGGAGACCCTGCACAGTTAAGGAAGAAAGAAGGATGGAGGAGCCACAACTACACCAAAAATATGTTCAGCATTATAAATGGGTGCATGGTAAAGCCCTTGTTTAGTCCACTAAGACCACCTGGTTACCAGTATAAATTTCCACTTGGTTTCTGCCTCTAAAAGCACTTTATCTAGGTCACCCTTCCTATTTGTAGCTGAAACTTGCCAATTCCTTTGAATTTTATGAAATCTCTATTTCCATTATGAGAAGGAATCTTGAATTTGAAATCCCTCTGGATTTGCTCTACTACAAAAAAATTTCCTTCACGTATTGGCATGCTGATCAGCCAGTACATGGGTAGGAACCTTTTAAAGGGATAGTAATGTTTCAAAATAAAAGCAGCTCCAATTAATCTTCATAGTATTTGGGCCATGGTGAATGCTATCTCAGTACTGTCAGAGTTGTAGTTCAAGAGTAACTGAATGATAAAGTATCCACCTCCTGCCCCTTTTGCTTAGCGTAAGCCACTTCCCCTCATATGTGGAATCTGGTCTTAAGACCAGACAGCTCACAGCAAGGTACAATCTTGTCACTGTGAGAACAATGAAAATCATGTCCCCCTTGACAGGTTTTTCCCTTATGCTAATTGAAGATTGTCCCTCTCTGCAAGCCATCTGGACACCAGGTTTCTGTTCTGAGGTGAGCAGTGTTACATCAATAAAAGGGGCGGGATGGGGATACTTTATCATTCAATTACTCTTAAACTACAACTCTGACAGTGTTAGAATAACACTCACCATGGCCCAAATACTATGAAGATTAATTGGAGCTGCTGAAACGTTACTATCCCTTTAAGCTAGACTAAAGCCAGGTAGTTTGTACAAGTCTCTTGTAATAGCTTGTATTTAATTAGTCTTTTAAATTATGTCCCCACCTAGGACAATAAAAAATATTATTGCCTAAGATACAGTGATATCAAAAGTCTACACATTCTTATTAAGCTTGTATCTGTTTTGTTGATGAAAGGCTAGATTCAAAACAAATAATGTCAGACCATTTTTACCTTTAATTAGATCTTGTAATTAACAATATTTCTCTGTCATCCAGTACAGGTTACTGGTAACTTTGGGTAGGCGATCCACCCCTTTAAGTAGGCAGGAACAATTCTAGAATTGATTGCAGGGGTGGAGCCTACCTTCCCTCCTTGGCTGCAGCTAGTCAACCACTCCAGAAGATTTGTTCCTTGGTGAAGACACAGACAAGAGAACAGTTCTTCTATAGTTTTAGAAATTTTTTTATTTTTTTGTTAGAAATGGAATACCACCATTAGGCGGATTACCATAACTGACAATGCCCTTAGATGTGGCTAGCTCAGTATCCAGATGCTTTTTGTGGCCCTTAAGCCCTGGGGGGAAATCTTGGGTACAAGTTCTTTCCTCAGGAGTTGCCCACCGAGGCTTCTTCTTGATATATGGTAATCTGAAGACAGAAGATCTGCATGAAAGGTGAGCAACCCTTTGAGTGCAGCAAGTCCACATGTCCCACAATGACCCTCCGTACAGGGGGTTTTCTTTGGGAGTTCTTATTGCACACTTCTGCTCTCATTGTGTCTATCTGTATGTCTTTTGGGTGTTTTGGAGCAGAGTTATGTGGTAACTTAACCGTTTAGCTGCTGGTTTGCATCTTTTGGGAGGGGTTATTGTCACTTTCCCTACTGGGTTCAGTGTTTTTTGGGTCCTCTAAATTGTTCTAGTGATGTTTCTTGTAATTTTATTTCACAGTTTTAACTTTGACAAAATTTGAGTTCTGCGCCTTTAAGGCGCGCTTTACCACATAGATGCGGTTGCTTCTTTCACTCCTATGGGACTGAACAGTTTGGGACATATCTCTCCAACTGCTCAACATAGCGTCTTCAGAGAGGGCTCATTTGAATTGTCTGACCTTGCTCTATCATCTGGTTACCATTGCGAGTGTGTTGTGGGGCTCAGGGGGCTTTGGGCACATTTGGAATGCCCCAGAATATACTCTACTTTGCTTTAATGTAGGAGGCCCCATGTGCCCATGAGATCGGGGCCTTTAGGTATTGTCAGTTGTTTCTAAGCATCCTTTAATCCTACTTATGTCTTCTCTAATTTTCATAATCTGTAGCTTTGCCTTACTTAAACCTTACAAGACTAGCAGCTGTTCAATAATGTGATTTACTGCATTCCGAGTGGCATTAATTATAGTTAATAGCTTGAAAGAACAAAGACTCCAGAAACTATTTTTTGGTCTATTTGCGCTAATCCATGGAATAAAATCACAGTTGAACTTGTGTTTTAGCCTCTATTAATAGTTTCTGTATTAAAGGTTGGAGCACTTGTTAGGATGCCAGGCAATGTGATGTGGCATTAATCTCTAAAAGCAGAAAGTTTCTAACTATGCCATCCGTTCTTATGTTATTTTTAGGAATGCGGGTGGGCAGCACAGTACAATATGTTCGTTTCATGTGCCTTAAAAATCTACTTTCATTGCTTCCTTGGAGCAACAGATTGTGTTGAGATCCATTGCATTCACAACTCTTTTTCCTTCTGTTTCATTTTCAACCCAAGGCAAGTTCCATCACCCCAACATCAGAAATTAATGTACTGTATATATTAGCATTTTCTGGTTCGCCAAGTGATTTCATCTTACTGTGAATGGAAATTAAAGTGATAGTAATGTTTCACCAAAAAAGCAGCTTGATTAATTTTCATAGTATTTTGGCCATGGAAATCATTATTTCAGTACTGTCAGAGTTGAAGTTCAAGTTGAAAAATTGAATGATAAAGTATCCCCCTCCCACCCCTTTTACTGATGTAACACTTTTCACCTCAGAGCAGCAAGACTGTCCGGATGGATCACAGTGAGGGGCGATCTTCAGTGAGCATAAAGAAAAACCTGTCAAGGGGGAAGGGTTTTCCTTATGCACACAGTAAGAAGATTGTCCCTTGCTGTGAGCTGTCTGGTCAGTGTACCAGATTCCACATCTGAGGGGAGGCAGCTTACACTAGGTAAAAGGGGCGGGAGGGGGGATACTTTATCATTCAACTACTCTTGAACTGCAACTCTGACAGTATTGAACTTACACTCTCCATGGCCCAATTACTATGAAGATTAATCAGAGCTGCTTTTTTGTGAAACATTACAATAACTTTAAGTCGAACACAGACTTGCAGATTCCTGGCAACCTTATCATATATCTGTTGAATTGTAAGACTTGTGTTAACCCCATGGATGCTAGAGACATCTTAAATGGATTGCCTTGAATTGCATTGGTGAGGACTCTAGCATCAAGGAAGTTAAAGGAACACGAACACCTAAAACTGAAATTGGTTGAAATACTTAAAATATTGTATACTTACAACTAACAGATGTAAAAATTAATTAATTTATGTTTGACTCCTAGAATAGGATTCTAAACTTGCTTTCTTAATGCATATGTAGACTTCTGCCCTATTCGGATACCATTTGGTTAATTTTGTGTGTTTACAATGAGAGGTAAGAGCTAAGGCAGCTAATGTATTGGGATTAGTATCCACTGCTGTTGTATTCAAAAAGGCTGGTAGCTTTATCCCAGCCAATATGCAGACATCTACCAAGATTGCTTTATTAATAGGAGTTGGAAAGCTCTGGAATAGGCAAAAATGGGAGTTTCCAAGTTGAGCTGTAAGCCTCATTGTTTTTGTACAACTACGACTATAATGCAGATGGGTTATTTGTTCAGTATCCTCTTCTACCTCCGTGAGTAGCTGCTGTTCTCTGGGTATCATCCGGGATGCAGGCCAGCTTCTCAGTCACCACTAATCTGGACTTGCGGCCAGTATCACTAACTCGGCCTAGACTGCAGCAAGGCAACCAAAGCATCTGGCCAACTGGGGCCTGCATTTTCTTATTCTTGTATTGTCTGTTGGTGTGCTCTTATCATATTATTATATAAAATAGCAGGCTATCATCTCTTTGTTGAATATCTAGTTCACAGAGTCTAACCAGGCAGCTTACATTGGGCTCTTAGTCTGTCAGATCATCACATTCTAAGGGATTTAAGTTTAAAATGCTGCTTGAGATGGCAGGAGCAATTATTAACTAGTAATACATAGAAACTTCTATTTTGACAGTAGAACAGAATCATCTGGCCCATCCAGTCTGCTCATTTCCTAGTCTAATTATGCTGCACAGTTTACATACTTCTCAGAATAGTCTTACTGTATTTGCCCAAATATAAGGTGACTCTGAATGCAAGGAGCCCCCCCCCCCAAAAAAAAAACAACTTTTGCTGTTAGGCTCTTGAAAAAAGAAAAAAAAAAGTTCTGACTGTAAGGCAACTCTGTGTGTTTCTGCCACTTACTTGATTTCTCTCACCCTCCCTTCAGCTCCTTCTCCTTAAATTTTCTTCATTCATCTCATCATTTCCATAGTCACCTCCCTACCTTCATCTCCATCATCTCCCTCTGTCCCTTCATAAATCCATCTCATCCTCATCTCAGTCATTCTGCCTCATCCTGTCTCCACCACACCACACTAGTACAAGTCTGCAGGTGGAACAATGGGATACCAAATGCAAGGAGGTGGACGACGAATTAAAACATGTCGCCCTCTAGACATCACTTCTGTGTGGCTGCAGAAGATTACGATGTCAGGTAGAGGGAAGAAGGGAAGCAGATGAATTGGGTTGCTTGCTAGATTTGATCTCCCACCAATCCAGCGGGCAACCTGAATATTGGGAGAACTCGAATATAAGGAGAGGTCATTTTTTTATGCTAAAATGCATGCATGCAAAAAAACTCACCTTACATTCGAGAAAATATGGTAAATTGTCAGAGCATACTAAGTGGTTGTGTTTTAAATCATCGATGGCCAATCACCGCCTAGTTCTGTGCCAGCGCACATATTCAAATTAGCATTTTTTATGTAGATGCTTGGTTTCAGATTTGTATTTTATAGATTTTCTTATGCCTTTGAACAAATTTTCATTCTTATTCTGAGACCAAAGAATAACTCTGAGCAAGGTTTACTAAAGGTTGAATCAGTTTGTGGTGTGGTGGGAGATGTGTGATGATTTTTTTCCCCACACATTTTCTACTTCTCAGGATTTATTAACATTTTGTGAATGTCTACTTGTCTTTGATACAGAAGTTATCTGTGGGAAATCTGTGTTTGAACCAGTTTTAATGGTGCTGTTACCTGTCATAAGGGAATTCCTATTATTAAAACGTCATGCTACTAGGTTTACCATAAAAATGTTTTTTGGAGCAATGGTTGCAGAAACATTCTTTTTAGTAGATAAGAGATTTTTTATTTGCCTTTTTCCACAGGGAGAGCCACTAATTTTCTAGTGTCTGTTTACACCCTTTGTAAATTGTGCTGTATGTATACATGTCCTATTCATTACACCTCGATCATGTCCTGTGAGAATGTATGGGTGCCCTGTAAATTCCAGACTTATAGGGGTGCTTTGAGCAAAATAACGTTAAAAACCCTAAACTAGTATATGTAATCTGAAGGTGAGGTATGAGCAATGATTTCCCAACTAGTATGTTCGACTCACATGTCTATAGTTACCACAGTCCTCCCTATTGTCTATTTTTTGTGAAGTGGCACTATATTGGCAATGTTTAACCAATTCATTGTGCGTAGATGGCACACATAATTTGTACGGGATACTTCTTCCTCTGACACACCTGACAAGGACCTGACTCCATTGCAGGTAATAACAACAATAATCACTTTTTCTGGCTCTCAAATTCTTATACAGAAAAAGAGAGCAAACTGTATAATTTAAAGCGGAACTATCACACAAATTAAAGTTACCTCCAAATCATTACACACATAGAGATACCTATATCCATACTGGTATTATCCTGAAGAAGTCTGGCATTTCTTGAGAAATCCAACTAGTTCTGAGATGTACAGGCAGGTATCTTGCTGTACCAGCATCTGTGCCGTCAGTCCCTTCCTGTACCTTAAGTTACAATGCAACACCTCCTACAGGAGACCAAGACGGACAGGGCAGATGCACAGATGTCTCTATGGCAAGATGTCTGTGCTGATGCCTGCCTGTTCTTCTCAGAACTCGTTGAATTTCTCAATAACACTGGAATTATTCAGGATAATACTACTATGGATATACGATTATGTACATAATGATTTGGGGGTAACTTAAATTTGTGGAACTGGGTGATTTGCTGTTTGATGTGACACTTTCTCTTATAGTGTTCTCTTTGAGTAAACTACTTCCTGGGAAACTACCTTCTTTGAGTCAGAGGACAGATTCTAATTTAAGGCTATAGGTAGATTTATAGATAAAACCAGCAATAATGTTATCTATCAACTGCAGTTCTACCAACCCTATGTGTGGGGAGGTAGCCCTGCAAATGCTGTGCACCATTTCTACAAAGTAGAAATATTGACAATTGTTTTTCTTCCTTTTTTGCTCTCTGTGCTTCATTTTTTCCCTTCACTTATAGTAACACCCATGTTATTTACTGTATGTTCGTGTTTTCTGCAAACCCTTCCTATGTGGCACTTTATAAATAGACCTCTTCAAGCTTACATCTGTTTTTTTGTGTAGGATATGTATATTCTGTGAGGCATCTCATGTAATGAGCTATAGTTATTTTCACCTGACTAATCAGAAAACCTTTCATGAGTATAAATGGAAAAGTCTCACTGCATTTATACTGAACCTTCATGCATGAAAGATGAATTGTATTAGGGTTAGTAGTGCTAATTTATGTATGTCATGGCCAGAGCTAGAAATATAGCCATCATGGATAACGACTGGCCATTATCAATGCTGGTCTGCTTCACTGGTTAAAGCTGAAAATAAAATGTAGACTCTTGGTTTAACCCCTTAGATGGTAGAGACATGGCTATTGCATTGAGGAGGGGAGGTAAAATTAAAGCATTAACAGGCCTTGCTAATGTGTGGGGTTAACTCAAAGGGAGTTAAAGGTAAGTAATAATTACTTCCTTTATTATCCATTTTAACAGATTATTCATTTAAATACATTGGTGTTGTGTACAGTTTATCAGCTGTTCCAGGTTGCATTTAAACAGCAGACAGTGGCTGGCCATCAGTGCCATGGCTCTGCAAACTAAATTTTGCACTTAGATCCAGTGAGCTCGCTACTCCAGATATGGGCAACCAATGGCCATTCAGCTATTGTTACTTCCCATCACCATCATCTTATGGGAGATGTAGTACAACAACAGTTTGTTAGTGTATTTTCCCCCCTAATTGATAATATGCTCTTTGGCTTCTGAATTTTCATAACATTCTATTATGTGAATTTCTGTAGTTCTGCTTAATATTGTTTTCTGTGCTATTTCTGTATACCCCAATCTGCCAAATAAACCCCTGAAGGCTGGGCTACATCCATCAAAGTTGTGAATTAGTGTGAGAAAAAATTTTCTTGTTGCCTGAAATCAACATATGTTGCATGGATGTTTTTCTAGGTTGCAGGCTCATACTTATCTACAAACTACTGATGATCTTTACGGCAGGCAGGTCAAACATGCGGCCTGTTGGCTTCATGTGCCCCCCCCCCCCACCGTAATACAAAATGATCCTCCATCAATCTGCCATAGCACTTTCTCCTCAAAAGCTCCGGCTATGCAGTTCTAATGAATGTGATACCTACGCTACCTCTGAGTGCTACCATTCCTGTCCCTTTGTTATGCTAATTAATTGGATAATAGCCTATTCAGGTAGGTGACTGATACTAGTATCAATCATAACTATTCCTTTGCTATACTAATTACCGAACAGCGAGTCCAAGGGAAGATAGACTATGATAAGGTGTGATGAATGAATAGAGAGGCAGTGATCCTACAGTGTCACATTCTCTTAACATATCATCGAAGAGCAAGTGGCGTAAAAATTATATGAGAGATTTGGCATCCATTTGTTAGATGCAAACACATTTGCACAAAAAGGGAGTTTTCTTTTGAAAGCGGAACTACCACCCAAAAAGTATATTGGCCCACATAATTGCACATCTGGCAACTAGCTGCTCAGTAGCACTAGTCACCAGAATTCTTATCAGATTAAAGAGAAATCCCTATTCTTCATGGACTGACAGCAGGATGGAGTGTGGACATCTTGCCATAGTGACGTCTGCGCGCCTGCACTGTCAGTCCCTATTGGAGCTGGCCGGCTCCTAGCAACGCCTCCTAGACCTGGCTGGGTCTGACAGCTCAGGCCCGCAGACATCACTATGGCAAGATGTCCGCGCTCCATCCTGCTGTCAGTCCATGAAGAATAGTGATTTCAGTTTAATCTGGTAAGAATTCTGGCGACTAGCTGCTCAGTAGCGCTAATCACCAGAATTCTTACCAGATTAAACTGAATCTGGAAGGGAAGTCAAAAATGATATGCTGAAAGGAAGAAAATAGCTCACACCGGAAAATTAGAACAGGCAACTGGCTAGAGGAAGGCAGCAGGAATTTAAACCAGCAACAGCCAATGAGAAAAGAGCAAAGGTAACTGGGAAACCAGAATAACAATCATAGCAAAGGGGTCTGACAATACGAAGTCAACAGTTTATGGTGTCGATATGGTAGAAGTAGGTATGTGGTAATGGACATCTACTGTGACTTGAATGAATAATTCAGTACTGTAGTTGATACATGAATGCTATGCACCTTACTGATGTGAAAAAAACAATGATATTTTTAATTCTCCCATGTGTGACTTTCCTTTTGCTTAGGGCTTTAATCATTTGCTTGGAAATATTTGTACATAAAATACCACCTTGTATTTTCAGATTACACAAATATAACCTAGATGAATATATTTATTTAACTAAATTAAAGTAATGGTTAGTGTCAGTCTCTTTTTGGTAGATATTAATGGACTATGAGGATCTAAGGGAAAGCATTTTCATAAAGCGTTACCAAGCTGCTGATTTTTTTCAACACTACACTAATTTACTTACTACACAAGATTTACAGTCACAAATAAATATGTTTTTCCCTAATAGTTTTCTGTAAACCTCTGAATGTTAGAGAGGTCTGCAATGCATTGTGTACTGGAGACCTCTTTAGCATCTAAGAGGTTAAGAAAACTCGCAACGGAGTTATTCTTCTCTGTGTCTTTGTTGGTCAGTAGTGAAGGAGCCAGCCTTCACTGATCTTCTCTTTGCTTTAGAGAAGGCTCCCCAGGCACTGTCCTATATTTGGATTATTATATGCATCTGTGGCATTAGGTTAGCTCTGCCTATATTGTAGCCTGTATTCTCATGGCTCACTGTCAGTAGCCTCCCTCTTCCCTTTCACAGTAACACTTTGTGGCAGGAGACATTTTTTAAAGTTACTGTATTATTAATAAATTAAAATGCTCTTTTTTCCATTAATAGTCATATGTGGAACACTATTATTAAATCCATGTCAATGTACTGACATGAAAACTCACAGTATTACCTTGAAGTTGTATATAAGAGAAAGGAAGAACTACACTTTTGTCGCTTTGCCATAATCTTGGATGTAAAATCAGTTTTATTAAATAGAAATTAAACTGACACTTTAGGCATAGCTAATGGTCTAACACATTGCACAATTATGATGCTTAGTGATAGACCCAATCTGGGTAGCCCATATCCAACCAAAGTTATAGTGATACCACCTGATAAGGATAACTTATCCATTCAAGTCATTCATTCCATGTCTCTCCCACCCAAAGGGTATGTCATATAAGTGACTCTAATTAAGATTTAGAGGAGGAATAATTATCCAATAATAATGAAAAACTTAAAATTGACTGGTAAGTGAGCTTCCAAATTATAGTTTCATATAGAAACTAACTTTTGAACATTAAAAATATAAAAAAGATAGCAAAAAAGTGTTAAAACATCAGGAGAAAATATAAAAGACATAGCTAAACAGAGTGTTCAAAAATGAATCCACATGTCTTAAAGGGGAACTTTCACCCCGCAATAACTTAAGGTTAACTTATTGCACACCTGGCGACTAGCTGCTTAGTAGCGCTAGTCGCCAGCAATATTCTCCGGTTCTTCAGATATCGGCTTTTTGCCGATGGTGACAGGAGCAGGAAGCACGGACGTCTCTTCACAGTGACGTCCGTGCGCCTGCGCTGTCAGTCCCTTTTGCACCACATGGTCACTTATGCCCAGCATGTTCTGATGTCCCTGACACCATTCAAGGGACCACCAGCTATGCTATAGAGCCAGCTTGGGTGCAAGAGTTCAAGGCTGCGACTAGGGACCTTAGGTCCACATTGCAGCTCTTTCCATCCCAAATACAGGGGGCCTTTCAGGCTTGGCAGGCCCCCTCCTCAGTCAGGTCTTCCCTGCCTAAACCTCAGGGAGTACCTGATGTGTCAGATTCCTCTGAGGAGGAACTGCTGGTGTTGAGGAATGTTCTGTGTTGGAGTCATCTCAGTTTCTTGGGGACCCCTTTGAAGCTGATCCTGAATCCTCTGCTGAGGGCCTAATCAGGGCTGTCTTAACTACTCTTAACATTCCCCTAGTTCAAGAGGTTCCTTCTGATCCCCCTGACGTATTCCAGGAGCCTGCTAAGCCCTTTACATACATTCCACCTAACCCTACTCTTGACCGCCTTGTGTCTGAGGAGTGGAAATCTCCTGACAAGAAAGCTTCTGTATCCAGAAAAGTTGCTAAGCTTTATCCCTTTTCTGAGGCCGCGCTTGCTCAGTGGGTTCATCCTTCTAAAGTGGATGCCCCTATTTCTAGGCTATCCAAATCTACTGCGTTACCAGTCTCTGATGCCTCTGCTCTGAAGTACTGGACTGATAAGAAGCTTGAGGTTTCCCTCAAGTCTATTTTTGCCACTGCCGGTTCTGGTATGCGTCCAGCATTTGCTGCTGTGTAGGTGAACCGCGCCATTGTAGTCTGGACTGAGCAGCTCACCAAGGCTGTCCGTCAGGATGCCCCAGTTTTGGATAAGTTGCGTCTCCTCGCCAACATATCTGAGGCACAACACGAAGTTTCTGCTGTCTTGTTTGATGCCATCCACATGATGGCTAGGGTTTCCACCATGTCTGCGGTGGCCAGGCGAGATCTTTGGCTCATGATTTGGTCTGCTGACACAGCTTCTAAGAGTCTTACTTTCCCTTCCTTTTCAGGGTACCTCCTTGTTTGGGCCAGATCTTAAGGATCTGGTCAGTGAAGCCACTGGGTGTAAGAGTACACTTCTACCCTTGGTTCCGAAGAATAAGTTTGCTGCTTAAGCGTAACCTGCTTTTTCGGTTCTCTCAGCTCCGCGTACCTCCTCCAAGCCCAAACAGCAGTGGAAGCCCAAGGTCTCCTCCAAGCCCAAGGCTTCCAAGACTTCTTTGGCATGACTCGCCATACCTGGGTCCACACTCCGCTGTGGGTGGTCAACTGCGACACTATCACAGCGCTTGGGAGGACTCTGTGACAGACCCATGGGGTTTACAGGTGGTGAAGGAAGGGTACAAAATCCCTTTCATTTCTCTTCCTCCCTTTCGCTTTCGTCCTTCTCATACTCCTCAGGGTACAGAGAAACGCTATCTATTCGACAGCGCTGTTCAGACTCTTCTGGACAAGGATTTTCTAGAGCCAGTGCCTTTCCAGGACATGGGTTCGTGGTTCTACTCAAACCTTTTTGTAGTCGCCAAGAAAGATGGCGGCTGTCGCCCTATTTTAGACTTGAAGGACCTCAATTCCTTTGTGACCCGGACTCATTATTGCCAGGAGTCCCTGTACACAGTGATTTGCTGCCATGTCCCCGGGGAATTCTTCGCTTCACTGGATCTGCAGGATGCGTATTTGCACATTGCCATTCATCCAGAGAGCAGGCAGTACCTCCGGTTTGCCTGCGACAGGGGACATTTTCAGTTCTCAGCCCTTACATTTGGGCTAAGAACGGCTCCTCAGGTTTTCAACTGTGTCCTGGGTGCCTTGATATCTGTCCTCCACCGGAACTGCATCAGGGTTACTCCATACATGGACTACTTGCTTCTGAAAGCCCCCTTTGCAGACCTCCTTCATCAGCAAGTTCAGACCTGCATTCAGGCTCTCACCTGTCATGGGTGGATCATCAACTTGGACAAGTCAGATCTTGTCCCATCCCAGCGTCTGGTCTTCCTGCGCCTTCTCTTCGACACTCAGAAGAACATGGTGTTCTTCACAGATGAGGTGGCTCACCAGATCACCCACAGGGTTTCAGTGATTCTGTCTCAGGATCCAGTTCCAGACCAGAAGCTGTCATTTCTGGTGGGGAAATTCATTTCCAACATAGAAGCGGTTCTGTTTGCCATGGCGCACACCAGAGAACTCCAGAGGTTCATGATCCAGGTGACCAAGGGTCAACAGGATCTTCGGAAGTCATTTATTTCCCTTCCTCTTCATGTGGAACTGAGCTTGTCATGATGGCTCAACCTTTCCAACCTGCTGAAGGGCAAGTCCTTTCTGGTGACCTTTTGGACCAAGGTGACGACGGATGCCAGCCTCTCTGGCTGGGGTGCAGTCCTGGGGCGCTTGAGCACTTAGGATCGGTGGTCTCTGGAGGACTCTCTCCTTCCGATCAACATTCTGGAGCTTCGGGCAATATTTCATGCCCTGAGACATTGGACTTGTCAGCTAGAAGCTAGTCAGAGTGGAGTCCGACAACGCCACGGCTGTGGCTTACATCAACAAGTAAGGCGGAACAAGAAGTCTCGCTGCTTGGTTAGAGGTCAAGGCTATTTTGTCCTGGGCAGAGGATCACGTGCCAGCTATATGCGTAGTGCACATTCCAGGCGTAGACAATGTCATGGCGGACTTCCTCAGTCGACACACAGTGGACAGCGGCGAATGGGAGTTGCATCTGCAAGGGTTTCAACTCATTGTTCAGCGATGGGGTCCCCCTTACATCGACCTGATGGAGACGCGACACAACAGGAAGGTTCCAGTGTTTTGCTCCTGGTGGCGA
This sequence comes from Rhinophrynus dorsalis, assembly GCA_037306005.1. Classification (NCBI taxonomy): domain Eukaryota; kingdom Metazoa; phylum Chordata; class Amphibia; order Anura; family Rhinophrynidae; genus Rhinophrynus; species Rhinophrynus dorsalis. Next base: position 381,050,558 of record CM074720.1, on the reverse strand, counting down.
GACCCTCTGGCTCTAGTGGTGGATGCAGTGTCCATTCCTTGGACCTTTTCTCTGGCTTACATCTTTCCTTCACTTCCCATGTTGCACAGGGTGTTACGGAAATTACGTCTGGAACGTTGCCCAGTCCTTCTGATTGCTCCATACTGGCCTCGCCAGTCTTGGTGTCCGGAGCTTGTGGACCTGTCAGTGGCAGAGCCCTTTCGGCTCCCCGACCGTCCGGACCTTCTTCTGCAGGGTTACCTGTGGAAGGAGGATGTACATCTCCTGGCTTTAACGGCTTGGAAATTGAATCCTCAATATTGAAAAAGAAGGGCTTCTTATCATGGTGCCCATGATTGCTGCATTACTATGTCTATCACCCATAGGGGGCTCCCATTGGTTGCTTGCATTTAGCCCGCCTCATACTGCCTATTTAAACTAAGCTTGGGCACCCTTTGGTCGCCCTTTCGTGGTGTCTCTGACCTTTTCTTTACCACCATGCTGCAGTCGCTATTGACCTCGTTCCTGCGTTCCAGTTTCCTGAGTTCCTGTGTTCCGGTACTCCTGAGTTTGTGCTGTTCCTGAGCTTGCTGACCGCTGTTGGTTCCAGTCCTGTTCCAGTTTAGCCTCCTGCTGTTTCGGTCCTCGCTGCCGGTTCCCGTGATTGTTCCTCTCCTGGTTGTATTTCCTTCTGGTTTCTGTCATCTCCTGAGCCTGGTTCCTGCAGCGGTGGCGACACTGTTCCTCAGTCACTTGGCGACATATAGTCTGTTGGTTCCCAGCGTGCGGACGCTGGTTCGCTCCAAAGCCTTGCGGCTACATTATACATGTCAGTTGGTTCCCAGCATGCGGACGCTGGTTCGCTCTAAAGCCTTGCGGCTACATTATACATGTCAGTTGGTTCCCAGTGTGCGAACGCTGGTTCGCTCTAAAGCCTTGCGGCTACATTATACATGTCAGTTGGTTCCCAGCGTGCGGACGCTGGTTCTCTCCAAAGCCTTGCGGCTACATTATACATGTCAGTTGGTTCCCAGCGCGCGGGCGCTGGTTCGCTCCATTGTCTACGACATTATACAGTGAGACCTGTTGGTTCCCAGCGTGCGGATGCTGGTTCGCTCTAAAGCCTTGCGGCTACATTATACATGTCAGTTGGTTCCCAGCACGTGGGCGCTGGTTCGCTCCATTGTTTACGACATTATACAGTGAGATCTGTTGGTTCCCAGCGTGCAGACGCTGGTTCGTTCTAAAGCCTTGCGGCTCCATTGTACATGTCAGTTGGTTCCCAGCGCGCGGGCGCTGGTTCGCTCCATTGCCTAACGGCATTACACAATCATTCTGTTAGTCCCAGCCTGCGGATGCTGGTTTGCTCCATTGCTTATCGGCATTGCTCTGAGTGTTCTGTTGGCTCCCAGTGTGCGGACGCCGGCTCACTCCTAGCCTTGTGGCTATATTTACAAGTCTGTTGGTTCCCAGCGCGCGGGCGCTGGTTAGCTCCTGGGCCTCTTGGCATACCACCCAGTTATACTGTTGGCCTTTGTGTGCTGTCCTGTCCTAGACAGCTATTCACCGTCTTTACCCAGGTATAGGGGTATTTGCCTACTGGTATATCTGGCTGCGCATTATTCCTCAACATCTTCTACTGTCATTGTCATCTGACAGTTACTGGGGCCACTCCTGTGTCACATTCTCCGTGGGCTGCCCTGCCCGGTATTGTTAAGGCCGGTAGAACCTTTCATCTTTCCTGCTCCAGGTTGCCTTACCCGGTATTGGCAGGGCCGTTAGAGCCTACTCTCAGTGATCCTCCAGGCTGCCTTGCCCGGTATATTGGCAGGGCCGGTAGAGTCTGTTCCAGTTGGTTATCCAGTGGGCTGCCTTGCCTGGTATCTTGGCGGGGCCGGTAGAGCCTGTATACTCCTGATGGTCGTTTGGCTGCCTTGCCCGGTATATTGGCAGGGCCGGTAGAGCCACCTATTATTGCTTGCCCAGACTGCCTTGCCCGGTATATTGGCAGGGCCGGTAGAGCCTGATTCTGTATTGCTATTGCCTTTCTATGTATTGTATGTGTATGTATTAAATCCTACGGGATTATAGTTATCTTTCAATAAAGTTGTGTTTTTACCTAACCTTACGTCTGAGAGTCGTAATAAACCGTGACACTTCTCTTCTGGTGTGGTGGCTACTATGCTCAGTGCCCGCAATCCTGTTTCTTCCAAGATCTACCATCGTGTCTGGTCGACCTTTCTGTCCTGGTGTGCTGACAGGGACCTGTCTCAGGACTTTGATCTACCCGTGGTCCTGGCATTTTTGCAGGACGGTGTGGATAAGGGCCTCAGTTTGAGTTCCCTTAAGGTTCAGACGTCTGCTCTCTCTGTTTTCTTTCAGAGGTGCATTGCTATCCTTCTTAATGTCAAGGTATTCTTTCAGTGTGTTTCTCATACTCATCCTGTTTTCAAGTCTCCCACTCCTCAGTGGGATCTTAACTTGTTTTTGGGCATCCTTCAGCTCCCTTCCTTTGAGTCTTTGGCTACTATTCCTCTGTCTCTGGCGTGGAAAATGGATTTTCTCCTGGCGATTGTATCTGTTCGCCGTGTCGCGGAGTTACATGCTCTGTCCTGTAAACCACCTTATTTGGTGTTTCACAAGGACAAGGCGGTACTTCACACTTCCAAGGAGTTTCTACCGAAGGTGGTCTCTGAGTTCCACATCAGTCAGGAGATTGTGGTGCCCTCTTTCTGCCCTGACCCCACCTCTGACAAGGCGAGGGATCTCCACTTGTTAGATGTGGTGCGTTGTCTCAAGTTATATGTGCATTGCACTGAGTCTATCAGGAAATCTGATGCTCTGTTCATCATTCCTGAGTGTCCTCGGGCAAGAAGACCTGCATCCAAGGTGACTATCGCTTCCTGGATCAAGTCCACCATTTGCAAGGCTTATGAGTTGAGGAAGAAGCCTGCCCCTTTCAGGGTCACGGCTCATTCTACTCGATCTATTGGGGCTTCTTGGCCTTACAAGAATCAGGCCTCTGCTGATCAGTTGTGTAAGGTGGCCACTTGGTCGTCTGTGCACACTTTTTCGAAGCACTACCGTGTGGATGTGTTGGAATCGGTTGATGAGGAAACTCCTGGAGGCAGTATTGCCTGTCTAGGATTTTCCTTGGTTCGTGGTGCTTTCTTCTCTGTTGAACCCTGTTGGTTCTAGTTCAGTGTGCTGTGTAACGTTCCTGGGGTGCCGTTAACCCTGTTTTGTGTCCGTTGACACTTTAGTTCTTGTTGGGCTATCTCTGATCTGATGGTTCATATTTGCTCTGGTGACTTTGGGTGCCTTGCACCTGGTCCTTGCCTTCTTCCCACCTCTGGGAAACTTAATGGTTGGACATCCCAGAGTTACTGGTATCCTGTATTGGACAACAGAGAAAAGAGGATTTTAGTCTTACCTGTTAAATCCTTTTCTCTTAGTCCATACAGGTTACTGGACTCCCACCCTGTCAAGAGACCATGCTTGTCTCTCCTATGGCAGACCGTGGGGGTCCTTCGGGGTCATGCTCACAGGAGTCTTTTTCCCTTCTACTATCTAGTCATCTTAGTGTCTCAGATATTTCTGGAGCTGACTGGCTAGCTGCAGTCAAGGAGGGAAGGGAGGCTCCACCCCCTACATACACTTTGAGAATTTGTTCCTGCCTACTAAGGGGCGGATCGCCTCCCAGAGTTACCAGTAACCTGTATGGACTAAGAGAAAAGGATTTAACAGGTAAAACTAAAATCATCTTTTTGTCTCTAAACATGACTGCCAGCAGCTCCTCTTCGCACAAAGCTAAGGACGTTCCCTTTCATAGCTTGCAGTTTATCATTTGTTTGGGCATCTCTTCACAATTTCTCCTAACAGTGCCACAGGCCACAGTGTCAAAATAAAAAAGTTATTGAAATAAAAGGGGCCTTGTGTAATAGTTATATACATATAACTGGTGTCCTTTATTTAATAGGGGGGAAATGAGATCCCAAACTATTTTGCCGTTGGTTCCCAGATATTCAGGGCAACCAGGAGGATCAAGCTGGCTGTCCTTGCCCTCATAAATGCGAAAAGCATAGGTGTATCCTATGGTGCTTTCGCACAACTTATACAATTTTACGCCAAACTTGGAGCGCTTGGAGGGGATATATTGCGTAAAACCCAACCTTCCCTTATACTTCATTAAGGACTCATCAACAGATATTTGTTTTTGGGGGGTATAGTCTTCTGAAAATTTTTTTTGCAAATGAGTTATAAGAGGGCGAATTTTATACAGCCTGTCATACTGGGGGTGATCTTTGGAGAGGCATAGGGTGTTATCGTTGAAATGCATGAAGCGCAAAAGCACTTCATAGCGTCTCCTGCTCATTGTTTGGCCGAAAATGGGGGTAACACATACAGGATTTTTGCTCCAGTATGACCTGATGCTTGGCTTTTTAATAATCCCCATAGCCATAATTAGGGCCCAGAATTTCCTGTATTCATCAACATCTGTGGGGTACCATGATTGCTCCTTTGAAATATAGCATGTGGGATTGGCTGCAGTGTACTGGGCTGCATAAATATTTGTTTGCGCTACAATCTCCCCAAAAATATCTTCCCCCAAATATAAATTAAAAAACTGTTCCTGGTTAAAACCGGCCACATCTACATTTATTTCTGGACTTAATCCTACTGGTGGTACCCATTCCCTAGGCTCTGGATGAGGGGCAGGCCTTGTGGCAGGTCTTTGAGCATGTCTTGGGCCTGCTTCTGGAGTCATGTCTTGGGCCTGCTTCTGGAGGCATGTCTTGGGCCTGCTTCTGGAGGCATGTCTTGGGCCTGCTTCTGGAGGCATGTCTTGGGCCTGCTTCTGGAGGCATGTCTTGGGCCTGCTTCTGGAGGCATGTCTTGGGCCTGCTTCTGGAGGCATGTCTTGGGCCTGCTTCTGGAGGCATGTCTTGGGCCTGCTTCTGGAGGCATGTCTTGGGCCTGCTTCTGGAGGCATGTCTTGGGCCTGCTTCTGGAGGCATGTCTTGGGCCTGCTTCTGGAGGCATGTCTTGGGCCTGCTTCTGGAGGCATGTCTTGGGCCTGCTTTTGGGGGCATGCCTTGGGCCTGCTTTTGGGGGCATGCCTTGGGCCTGCTTTTGGGGGCATGCCTTGGGCCTGCTTTTGGGGGCCTGCTTCTGGGGGCATGCCTTGGGCCTGCTTCTGGGGGCATGCCTTGGGCTATGTCTTGGGCCTGCTTCTGAGGCATGTCTTGTGGCAGTTCTTGGGGTATGTCTTGGGGCTGCTTGTGGGGCAGCTGTTGGAGCAGTATGCCTCTTCTTAGGAGATCACCCAGCATGATCACTGGAGCTATCACTGTCACTCTCTGTGAACTCGTATATGTCAAAATCAGAGGCAGTATCTGTGGCTTCTGAATCTGAAGCCAAAAAGGCATATGCCTCTTCCGCAGTATACATCCGCTGCATTTTTTAACTTAACCTACCCTAATTTTTTTTTTTTTTTTTTTTGTTCTGTGCCTAACTCTAACACTAAACCTTACCCTACCATACCCTACGTCAACCCTAATCCTACCTAACTTAACCCAAATACTCACTATTCCTACACTAAAACTATATTGTTTTTTTGTTTTTTTTTCTGTGCCTAGCTCTAACCCTAAACCGTACACTAAACCAGTGGTTCTCAACCCGTGCCCTCAGTGGCTACTAACAGGCCAGGATTTGAGAATTTCCTTTTAAGAGCACAGTTGAGTTAATCAATATGACTGAGCCTCTGATCAACACACTTGTGTTCTAGCAGGGAAGTTCCTAAGTCACTGAGCCACTGAGAGCACGTGTTGAGAACCTCTGCCCTAAACCTTACCCTAACCCACGTCAACCCTAATCCTACCTAACTTAACCCAAATACTCACTATTCCTACAATAAAACTATATATATATATATATATATATATATATATATATATATATATATTTTTTTTTTTTTTTTTTTTTCTGTGCCTAGCTCTAACTCTAAACCTTACCCTAACCCACATCAACCCCAATCCTACCTAACTTAACCCAAATAACCTACCTAGCCCTGTCTAAACTACCTAAAAAGTCTAAATATTTTAATAAATTCTATTTTTATTTAAAAAAAAAAAAAAAAATTCTTCCCTAAACCTATATCTGACCTAAATTCAACATTAAACCTACCCTAATCCACGTACCCTCTAAACTTACCTAGCCCCAATAAAATTACCTAACTAAACTATTAAACTACCTAATAATAAAAAAAAGAAAAAAAAAAAAAAAGAAAAGGGATTTCAATGGGGGGGGGGGGCAAAAAAATACCACAGACCAGCAGAAGCTGATCTGCAGCACTTGATCACTAAAATGAGTGATCAAGGGGGGGAATCAATTGATCGCTGTATTACAGTGATCAAATGGATTTTTTTTTTTTTTTTTTTTTTTTAACAGTTGCAAGCCTGCAACACGGACTGGAACACTATCTCTTCAGCAACAATCTCTTTGTCTCTCTTCTCCTCAGATTTGTGTCTGACGAGGAGGGTGACAGAGAGAACACTGAAAACACTGCTTCTGTCATATGCATTCTATACATGTGATTCACTATTTTAGCGAATCACATGTATAAACAATGCGGGCATTGGCTGAAACGAAATGCTTCGATATTGGAGCACCTAGTAGCAGCATGCCCGCGTCTTTCCCATTGCGCACAATGGCGGTGATGGGAAAGTTAACCCTTGACGTGTCAGGACCGTCACTGGTCCTTAAGTGCAGGACCAGCATGATGGTCCGGGTACGTTATCGGACGTGAAGGGGTTAACCAGTTGCATAATAGAGAGGTCTCCAAAGCATATTCTAGAATCCAAGGGGTTACCTTTCAGAGATGTGTTAATGGAAACATTGAATGTTACAAAGAAAGATCTGTTGAAAATTACTATAATTTTCCATCTGTGGATCCAAAGAGCAAGATCTGTGCAGCTGTTTCTCCACACAAGCTGTTGCCTGTCAGTACTTATCCACATGGACTACACTACATTTCACATCCAGTGCTGCTAATTTCACTCTTTGTATCATTGCCTGAGAACCTCTCCTACATCTAAACTGTAGTGTGAGGCCCATTTCACATCCATGGCACCAATGCAGCTCTTGTGATGTTGCCACCAAACATGCTGTACTATGGTGCCTTTTACACAGCAGTAATCACCCTCATGAATGTACCAAAGTCCAGAATGCTGCAACATTTGTGCATCACCTAAGGAATGCAGTAAAGCTGCAGTAAGCAAGGTCCACTAGGCATCCTATGGGGCTGAAGGAAGAACTTTCACACTAGTAAGTTGGAGGTTGCAACCCATGTGGACGCCATTCATTATAATGGCAAGTGCTCACATGGGCCAGCTGAAAAAAAACACCCCTTCTGCATTCTGGATCGGTGCTGGAACACAGGAAAGTGGTGAGTGAACTGCTTGAGAAACCACTCTGTCTTGGGGGCTGCTACAATTCTTTTGCCCATCTGAAAGAACCTTTGAGAACATTTACAAAGTTTTTATAGTTGCCTCTTTGCTTACAGAGGGTTGGATTCCATTGTAGGCATACCTGGGAACTCTCAGGTTTTGACCCTAAATTCAGGGTTTTGACCAAAATCTCAAGGTCTTATGGTAAAGGGCCAGATTCTCAGAATGAGAGTGCTCAGTGTTATTTAGTCCCTAAATTGCTGCTATTTCTACCAGTAGGGCAGAGAGAGATGCACAGCTTCTCTTTTGTATGCACTAAGGCATGATAAAGCAGCTATATCATTTCTCCAAGTCCTATGTTATTGTATGGAGCCAACGCACTAGGAGTTCTCCAATTTAGTGCATGCAGTGAAAATTCTAAGCTACAGCATGCTAAGGGTTCCTTGAGGACCTACAAGAACACCTCAGTGGTTATGCACTAAGGCGTGATAAAGAGGTGATAAAGTGGAGATGACTTCTCCAGTGATATCACTTCTCCATTTACTATGTTATTCTGTAGAGCATATGCACTAAGATCTCCAGAGTTTGAGAGCTCTTACTGCATTGGTTCCATACAATAACATAGTAAATGTTATCACTCCTTAGTGCATAACCTCCTAAGTGTTCTTGTAGGTCCTCAAATACCCCTTAACATGCTGTAACTTAGAGTTTTCACTACATGCACTAAGTTGGAGAACTCATAGTGTATTGGCTCCATACGCTAACATATGACTTGGAGAAGTGATATCACTGGAGAACTCTTCTGTTTTATCACACTTTAGTGCACCCCCCCTCCTGTTAGAGTAATCAGGGATATATCACCAGAAATCTACTTTCTGGGGAGCTTTAAGGGTTAATATTTCAAAGATCTCAGGGGAGGCTCATTGTGAAAGTTCCCAGGTACGATTGTAAGTGATAACTATTACTGTTTTCATTTCCGATGTCCTCAGAGACTTCAGTAGGAAATTTTGAGATAAAAGCTAGTGAGTGGTAAAATTTATCACCTGCAGTGGAAACCCGCCAAGAATTAGCTAAACAATATTTTTGGTATTTGACCAGATTTTGACTAATTACCCATTAACCCTTTGAGTGCCAGAAGCAATGTGTTGCATACTCTTCTGGCACTCAAAGGGTTAGTGACCAGAGAGGGTGAGCAACGCTTTACAGTGCATTGCACACCTCTCTGTCTTTAAGAATTTAAAGGAACACTCTATACAAAAACTGAAATGGGTTATGTACAATTAACCCTTTGAGTGCCAGAGGGGTATGCAACGCATTGCCTTGCAATGCGTTGGATACCCCTCTGGCACTCGAAGGGTTATATACTATGGATTGCAAGTTAGAATCTGAAAATTCTCTGTATGGTATCAAAGACCAACAGTATTGACTTATATATGCCCTGTGGATGTCTATTGACCCCATTATCACAACATTCTTGAGAGGGTGAACTAGAAGTCATTGTGACATATCTGTAAACTTTCAGATATAAGAGAAAATACTATCTAAATAGAAGTGGTGGGTGCTAGTAAATAAAATAATGCCTTGTCATCTCTTACTATGTGCACAAGCAAAACTAACAAAGTAAAATGATATGTAGCTATGTATATACTGTATATACAACCTGGTTTCATGGAAAAGAAAAGAGGTTCAATCCTGGGGCAAACCAATTTCAACATAAGTGATAAATAAAAATTCCCCAAATCCCCATTGATTTTAATATAGGTTACAACCCCTTTAGTAGCAGGAGTCTGGGGTCTCAACTGGACTCAAGAAGCATTAACAAATCCTAGTTATAAACAACCACTTACCTTAATCTGTGGAGAAAATCGGCCCAATGTCATGGAGGCAGACATGATTCTTTCTGTAGCCCTCCAAGCCTCCAATCTCCTCCCATCTCCTCCCAATACAGTTTTCTTACATAGTCTTCAATGGAAGAGTTTGGAATCCTGGAGTTGTTAACGAAGCATCATGCTTGTCTCCACTGGCATAATATCCAGTATTAATTAAAGGATAATTTTCATGAAGTAATCCGTACTGAATTGATTCTTTGGGCCATTTGTTGAAAAGGCGGAGTTCTGGGGCAAGCCAATTGTGATATAGGGAAGAGCAAAAAAAAAAATCCAAAAATTCCTATTGGTTTAATGGGGATTTTAACCCCTTGAATGTAGAAAAGTCTCTAACGAATTACGAAGCTCTCTAGCATTCAATGGGTTAAAATCCCTGTTCAAATCAATGGACATCTTTAGTTATCCCTATAGTACACATAGTCTGCCCCAGAACGCCTCCACTTTTCTTTTGAACAGATGGCCTTTCGTGCCCATGCTGATTTTCTGCCCAGGTTAAGATGGGGGGATGTATTAGGAGGTATTATTAGGTTAGATTCACACAGGAGAATTTTTTGGAACAAAAATTGTAATCATTTTCCAGGTGTGTAAATTTCATATGATTTACATGTAAAAAAAAAAAATCACACTAATTCTTGCCAGTGGAAGAAGTGATGACAGACACCTGCTACTGTTTATTGCATGCAGATACATGCAATATTCATGAACTTCAGCAATTTTTTTTATTGGTGTGACAGTGCATTAACAGGCCATACATACCATACATTCTCTTGTTTCAAGCGATAACAACATTACTTGATCATTAGGATACCGCTACACCAAACTCATGTTTTGAACAGTGCAATATAAATTCCATGTGAAGTAAACCTAAGGCAGGGTTCGCATGGATAACAAAAACTCATTGGGGGAGATTTACTAAGGTGTGATGAAGAGGTGATAAATTGTAGATAACTTCTCCAGTGATGTCACTTCTCCAGTTCCTATGTTACTTTATGGAGCCTATGCACTAAGATTGCTCCAGTTTGAAAGACCTTAGTGCATAGGCTCCATAGAATAACATAGGAATTGGAGAAGTTCTATCACTGGCGAAATCAGCGCCACCTTATCACTTTATCACACCTGCGTGAATAACCCCCATTGTTTCTAATGCAGCATTAGAAAATAGAACAGCTTGAAGTCTGTAGGCCTGTTCTCACTGGCAATTATTGCAATGTTTGTACAGTGTATATTGCAACCTGTTACAAAATGCTGCAACTTTGGTATTCTCAATAAATGTAAAAAGAAACAAGTTTTAATCACAATCAGTGACATCACATTAAAATGTAATTAAAGGGATAGTAATGTTTCATAACAAAAGCAGCTCCAATTAATCTTCATAGTATTTGGGCCATGGAGAGTGTTATTTCAGTACTGTCACAGTTGTAGTTCAAGAGTAATTGAATGATAAAGTATCCCCCTACTGCTCCCCTTTTACTGATGTAACACTGCTCGGCTCAGAGTATCAGGGTGGTGTTCAAGTGTATTGAAGAGAGGGACAATCTTCAGCTAAAGGGACAGTAATATCCCATAAAAATGGTTACAGTTTTGTAGAGGTTAAAAAATGATACTATATTCCACAAATACTATCTCTCAGACCACTATGGTTTGAGAGATATTGGCTTTCAAAGTTTCCCCCTCCCTCCCCTTCTCCCAATGTCAGTTGTGAAGGTGACAGCAGGAGATTCGAGTCCTGTGACTTGGAGGTTCTTCAGCAGAACCGAAATCACATTATTTAAAAAGAACTACTTAATTGGAACGGTCTACAATGTGTGCTTGCAAACCAGGCACACTTTGTAGACCTTTCCGGTGAAGTAATTCTTTTCCTGTAACACAATTTTGCCTCTGCTGCAGAGCCACCGGCTGGTCCCCAGACCGGGATCTCCTGCTGTCAGTACAGCACTGACATCAGGAGAAGGGGAGGGAAAGGGGGAACTTGGAAGCGAATATCTCTCAAACCATAGTGGTTTGAGAGAGAGGATTTGTAGCATATAGTTTAGTTTTTTAAAGGGACAGTAATGTCCCATAAAAAACTTCTAGTTTTGTAGAGCTTAAAAAATAAACTGTGTGCAACAAACCCTATCTCTCAAACTGCTATGGTTTGAGAGGTATTCACACTGAAAATGCCCCTGCTACGTGAGACTCGAGGAGGCTCTTCAGCAGAGCCGAAATCGCATTATTTAAAAAGAACTACTTCATTGAAACTGTCTACAAAGTGTGCTTGCAAACCAGGCACGCTTTGTAGACTTTTACATTGAAGTAATTATTTTTAAATAATGTGATTTCGACTTTGCTGCAGAGCCGCTGGTTAATCTCTGGACCAGGATCTCCTGCTGTCAGCAGAGCGCTGACATCTGGAGAAGGGGAGGGAGAGGGGAACTTTCAGTGTTAATATCTCTCAAACCATAGCGCTTTGAGAGAGAGGATTTGGGAGACAGTTTACTTTTTTAGCTCTACAAAACTAGAAGATTTTTTTATGGGACATTAGTGTCCCTTTAACCTCTACAAAACTACAGCCATTTTTTATGGGATATTACTGACCCTTTAACATAAGGGAAAAACCTGAAAAACCTGTCAATGGGGGCTGGGCTAAGAAGATTGTCCCTTACTGTGAGCTGTCTGGTGTGTGGACCAGATTCCACATCTGAGATGAGCAATGTTACACTAGGTAAAAGGGGCAGTAGGGGGAAACTTTATCATTCAATTACTCTTGAACTACAACTCTGACAGTTTTTAAATAACGCTCTCTATGCCTCAAATACTATGAAGATTAATTGGAGCTACTGTTTTTGTGAAACATTACTATCCCTTTAAAAAACATATGTAGGATTCTCAGTCTCGTGTCAAATTACAGCTACTCCCATGTGAATCCTGCCTTAGTGTTAGTTTAACCCTTTGAGTGTCAGTGAGGTATGAAATGCATTGCACTCAAAAGAGCCAAGATCCATGAATGGCTTTCTCTATGTCACTGAAACATAGTATTGAATTAAACTTTTAGTGACAGAGGGGTGTGCAGTGCCTTTTGGTCATAATCTCTTCTGAAGATAGATGGTCTATGGTCCCCACAAGATGTCATTATTCAGACTTGCTCTGGGCCTTCACTGAATATTTCCAGCACGCAACATCAGGATGTCCTTAAAAAAAATGTACCAGGATATTAATCTGGACTGACCAACAAGATGAGGTCTGGAAACATTAGACCACAAGGGACATCGTTGCCACAGTTATTTTATATTGTTCTTGGACAAGTGTCTAGCATTGTCAGCAAGTGATAGGAAATTGGGAGGGGAGGGGGAGCACAGGGAGTGATATAATGGCCAAGGCTGGAAAACCTTTCTACTTCTCCAGCTTTTTAGAACCACAATTCCCATCATCTGTATTCCTGAAAAGATGATGCTGTAGCCTATTAGAACCTGCACATAAATAACTCTACCATCTAGACCTCCGGAAGCCTTATTATACAGTATGTGACCTAGACTGACACATATTCCATAGCACAGAACCAAACAGGATTGCATGTGTGGTGAATTATCACTGCATTATCACCAGGACTTAACTGTACATCAGTATCTGTTATATTTAGAGGTCTGATTGAGTACTTTTGTGATTGAGCTATATTCAGGATCCTAAAGTGGAGCAGTTCTTAAAAAAAAAAAAACAACATATGGGGACAAATTAAATTTCCCAGTGATTTAAAGGAGCATTAAAAAAAAGCCTATATGTTTTAGGGCTTTTCCTGCTGAATGCTCTCACTGCAGAAGCTGTTTTATTAACAGTTATAACCTTCCAACTGGACAGAAAATGATGAAGCTGTTACTATCACATTTTATGATGAAATGTGAGTCCTATAGAATTCAATAGAATGACTGTCTGGACCCCAAATGAACTGTAGCTGAACTCTGACCACTAGAGGGCATTGTTAATGTAAAAAAAAAAAAAAAAGTTTAAACTGTAATTAATCCGGAAGGACAAATCTCCCATTATTGGGAATACCATTGTTTTGCTCAACAGGGAACTATAATAAACGTTTTTATTTCATAAAAGAAATTTGTCATCCTTTCAATGTAGTTGAAATGTGGCAAATGTTTATTTGTACTCTGAGGTGCAGTTGGTTTGCTCTAGTCTTCTCTTTTTTTTTCTCTTCCTGAATATAATATATTATTTTTTTCACTTTTTTAACATTTGTACGTGTTAAACACGAACTGGTGATTTGCCTGAGTGACTGCCTGGAGGAAGGAGTGGCTTCATGTAACATACTAAGAGTTAAACCTCTCTGGTTTTAACCCAATGCAATGTGTTGCATACCCCTCTTGCACTCAGAGGGTATAGCATTTCCACCTGACATAAAAAGCAGATAACCGGGGAGCAGACAAACTGCATAACTATGTGTTCTTGGAAAACAATTCCTGTCATACTCAGCTGAGGATGATGGATGTGATAGTCCATAGTATATGGAGCTGTGTAATCCTCAATTAGGCGGGTTTCCATTAACTGGCTTCCTAGTTCTTGGATTTCCCAGTTCACAGGTTCATTATAAGACCTTATAGGGATAGTAATACTTCGTTTTATCTTTATTTTATTTTGTAGGCATTAAAAAAACATGAAGAACTATATAAGTCTTATCTCTCAAACCTTTATGGTTTAAGAGATATTCACAAAGTTTCCCCCTCCCGCCCCTTTTTCCTAGTGTAAGCCATCTCTTCTCAGATGTGAATCTGGTTGTAAGACCAGACAGATAACAGAAGGGGACAGTCTTCTTTGTATAAAAACAATGAAAGCCCTTCCCCCTTGACAAGTTTTTCAGCTTTTTCCCTTATCTTAATTGAAGATTGTCCCTCTCTGCAGTCTATCTTGGCACCTTCCTTCTGATCTAGCTGAACAGAGGGGGGGGGGGGGATATTTTGTTTGTGAATATCTCTTAAACCATAAAGGTTTGAGAGATAAAACTTATATCGTTCTTCATGTTTTTTTAATGCCTACAAAATAAAATAAAGATAAAACGAAGTATTACTATCCCTTTAAACCTGTGAAGGTTGACTTGACTTTACCTCAGGAATTTCCCTGAACTTTACATTATACTACAATGGTAGTCTAAAGACGGAAGCAGCAGGTGAGTTAACCTCTTGAGTGCTACGGTCTTGTTTTATATCCCCGGTCTACTGGCACTCAATAGACTATGGTGTTTTGCTTCTGATGCACTCTATTCTCTTGTTATTTTATACAATGTGGGTGTTTATAATGAGGCTACCTTTACTGTAAGTGTTATTGACCCCTTAAGCTTATGTCTGTTTTATACTTTTGGGGTATTCCTCCTCTCTGGTGACAGATGCTTCAGTTTGCTGAGCTTTCCTGTTGATTCACTCACTCTTTTATTTTGTTTTTTACCTACTTCATTTTCTGTTTCTTTGAATTTCACTTAAATTTAGGGGTGGCCTATTTAACCCTTTGAATGCATATGTGTTGTGTAGCCCTCTGGCACTCAAAAGGTTAAGATCAGGTGCCTGCGCAATGGCCATCTTTGTTTCACACACACTGCATTGTATGGCATATATTTCTGCCCCGTTCATCCCTCATGGTTCATAGTGAGCATATATTAAATTGGATAACCTTCTCTTCAGAGAGGTCACCTTAGGGACCCTATCCAAGTCTCTTGGAAGGGTTCCCATTTTTGAATAGCTGGAGAGTCACCTATTATGTCTAAGGACAGACCAGCATACACCTCCTCTTGGGAGAAGGAACTGAATGTTTATGTTTATGATGACAGTTGGACTACCATCTGGTGAGATACATTTCCTTCTTCCATTTCAGCTCAGATCCTGGAAACTAACAATAAATTCCTCCTTCTCTAGTACTCTACCTCTCTTCCCCCCCCCCACCCCCACACTTCATAAGATGTTCCCCACTGTAAGCCCTCTTTGCTGAAGATGTTTCATACACAAGGGTACCCACATCCACATTTGGTGGGCATGCCCCCGTATAACAACACCCTCATGGGATCAATGTTTGGCCCATACTGAAAAAACATTGAATATAGTGCTGTTTCAAAATTCCATTCAGACCCTTTTTTATAGACAGCTGACCACTTTATCTTCCCCAAAAGAGACACAGTTACTGGCCATGCTAAATGCAGCTAAGGTGCTAATTCCTAACCTTTGGAAAAACAATAGAGGGTGTGTGACCAGGTAAGACTCCTGCAATTAACGCTCTTGTGACAGGGACTAGGTCCAGACCTTCTCTCAACATATGTCAACAGTTGCGACAGCTGCGACCTGAGGACTGTTTTGCATATACTAATTCTATCACATACCTGTTTTCACGTTTTCCTTTTTTCCTTCGACTGGAAGCAGAGGTGCCGGACTCAGGCCCCCCCCCTTGCTTTCCTACCTCCTTACTCCTACATCTTTCCCCATGTCTGTTCCTCTTTCCTAAGTGTTTCCTTTTTATCTCCTTACTTTTTCTTCCCCTCATTATTTCACATCTCCTGTACTCAAACTAAATGTTGATAGTATCTGGTGCCAATGCCAATGTCTGATTCACTGTATTCATTATACAGCTGATTTATACCTATTTTGCACTGCCTCTTTTATCTGTTTGAATTGGAACTGTGTTTCCCATTATATATACTTGTTTCTGTAATATGTTATAAACCCAATAAAAATATGTATTTAAAGCGGAACTACCACCTACACTAAAGTCACCCTGCAATACTTAGGCAGATGGCGACTAGCTTTGTAATCATTATTTTACCTCTCAAAAGTGCCCACGAATAAAGTTATCCTTAAGTTTCCGAGAACAGAAGCCAGGCACCACCGTGGACATCTTGAATGCACGCCTGCAATGTCAGTCTTCTTCACCCTTCACAGGCATTGCACTGGCCTGGACAGCTCCGGAAGAGACTGACGGCACAGGCTGCAGTAACCCGGCCATCGGTCTCGGAAGCTTAAGGATAATTTTAATTGTGGGCTTTTTTGAGAGGTAAAATAATGATTACAAAGCTAGTTGCCACCTGCATAAGTATTGCAGGGTAACTTTAGTGGAGGTGGTAGTACCGCTTTAAAAAAAAAAAAAAAAAGTCTGTTTGGAACAATTTGGACTACAACTCACATGAAGCTCAGCCAGCTTATAGAACAACAGCTAGAAAGCCAATGATTACCTATCTTTGGGTTAACCTATTGAATGTAAATGGGTTATGCTATGCATTAAAACACATTGCCTGTAGTGTTCTTTCTCTAAATATCTCTGTTCTGGGCAACCTGTGATTCCCAAGCTGTTTTTGGGCTACGAGAGTTACCCATCCATGTGTTGTGCAGTGTATTCTAGTGCAATCCCAGTGTTAATTGGCACCTTTTTTTAATTCATAACGAATTCTGGACCCAATGTTTAAAAGGAAATTGAACATATGTGGGGGAAACAAACTGCACCAGATAAAAAAAATAAATAAAATAAATTCTAATTTAATTAAATAATATTCTAACCTCTTGAGGAGAAATGTATTAGATTCCTCTCTAACATTCAGTGGATTAAGAGCCCCTTTTAAAAAAATTGAGATTTTTATTTGTGCCCTATAGTACAGTTGGTTTGCCATAGAATTCCTCACCTTTTCTGTTGAACATGGGGCCTGATGATTGAGCTTGCACACGCTACATTATATTCTTGTTATGGATATCCTTTTAATAGATCCATGTTATTAACCCTTTGAGTGCCAGAGTGGTACAGAATGCATACCAATCCACGCATACGATTGGAATCCATCCATCCATCCATCCATCCATCATCCCAGTATACTGTATACTGCTATACAGAAGATGGAAAGGAAATCTTAGTAGCTGACTTCATTTATTTCTTTCAAGTCATTTAAACGGTATATACTATCTTCCTATGCAACTAGAACATCTCATTCTCTAGGATTCTCTCCCTTTGTTTCCATTGTCTGATATTAGATAATTTTGTACCAACTTTGTGAAGGAAATGTGTGGTCTGGGATGTAATGGAAAGCTATTATATTCATTTTCCACACTGACCTATTTTGCTGCCAGGCTGCATGTAACAAAATCTGTGTCAGCGCTGCCTTACAGTGTGTTCATGGTATTACTGTGTGACCGTAAACACACAAGTCCACACACTCAGAGTTGCAACTAACTATGGAGGCGGCCAACTGTAACTCTTATAGCAACAGCTGGGGAGGCACAGGTTTCCAACCACTGCTGCTAGCAAGAAATTCTGAGGCTTATGTACTGAGGAGGACTGGGATAATTCTGACGCAAACCAGCAGCACCATTGGGGACAAATACATGTATCCATTGACTTAAAAGTTGCTGTTAATCCCTTGAATGCTCCATAATGCATTGCAGACCTTTCTTACATTTAGGTGGTTAAAAGCACCATTTACTTCAATGGAAATTTTAATCTGTCTCTTACGGTGCATTTGGCCTACTCCAGAACTGCTCCTATTACTAGTACATGCACCAGGTCTCTAAAACATTGCCCATCTCTAAAAAAGCCACTTTCCTGGTTGCCATGGTTTTCACTGAGCTCCAGAACTCAATAGATATTGTGCTTTGCCTAAAAAAAGTGCAGATTTTTTTTCTTCTGCTATATCTTATAAATACCTACTTTCATGTAATCTTTGTGTGCAAAATAAAACTAGTTAATTGTGACAAATTAATTTAGCATATGTTACATAATCATTACCATTCCTGATTTTATTTTTTTAAAACATACGTATATTCCCAAGGCTAGAACATATCAATGAGGTTCAGACAGTTTCTAGTCCATCAAATTAAACATATAGAACAGCATAATATTCTATACTGTTTTACAGGATTTGTATACCTTGTCATTGACTAGTGGAAATTTCCAGCCCTGCATATTTTAGAGCACGGTATAATAGGGATGAAATCACATCAATGCTTATGACAATGCATATTAAACTGCATTTATTGTTGTCTGACATTCCTCTGTCATGTCTCTTCCTGCTTTCTGATAAGTTGCAGGAATAAGGGTCTATTTCTGGGAATTCAGGTCTACCCAAATCAGACAGCCCACTGACCTCTTTAGAATAAGGAATACATTGTCATATTAGGCACAATGGGACTATATTTCGTAAGCTAAATATATCTCGTTCACAAGCAAATTATATTCACTAGAGTGTACAAATGAGAATTTCCAATTATGCAAGTGTGATGTTTAACCCCTTGAGTGCTAGAGAGGTCTCCAACATATTGCAAAGCAAATCATTTGAGGGCTGTTTAGCATTCAAGGGGTTAAATGCCCCATTACTTCACTGGGAATTTTGGGAATGTTTTTTGTCTCCTGTGGTGCAGTTGGTTTGCTCCAACATTTTGCCTCTTTGATTTATTGAATACGACCCTATGAGCCTTGTATAAAGATAAAGTGGAACAACCCAACTGCACCACAGGACGACAAACACCACCCCCCCTAAAAAAAATATCCCTATTGATTTAAATGGGACTTCTATTGAACACTATTGGTATTCAATAATGGAAGATTTTTTTTTCCAGAATCCGATTCCGGACTCCCCAAATGGCGTGTAGCCGTGCGGGGAGCCCGGAGTTCCATGACAGTCCGGGACAGTCATCGGTCCTTATGTGAAAACAAGCCATGATGGTCCTTAAGGGGTTAAAGAAGTGAATGTTTTTTATGAAAACCTACAGAATATGGTGGGGATTTTCTCTGTTTTCTCTGGAAACAGAGATCCAGTGAGCATACTTCCTGAGAGTTGGATTTGACAGGAAGTGACTCAGCAGTTAATATGATATTCTGTGGAGAACTGTTGTCAGTGAGTCTCTTTTCCCATGCAAAGGTAGTGGGATTTTCCCTTGTAATAGATTTTTTCCCCAAAAAAACCTTTACTGCTCCTTTAAAACCTCAATTTAAAACTTTGAGAATATGCTTATTATATATGCTACCAATAACATGTTATTTTAGTTTTTTATTATATTGGACATTTGTTGTAGCCTATAGCTGGATCAGTGTTTCGCAACCAGGGTGCAGTGGCACTTTGGTGCGCCACGGACATCCACTTAGGGTGCCCCATTGTATCTATAATGTATTGACAAAAATGTTAATGTAGACTTCCAGCTGTATATTTAATGATATTACTATGCACAATATGTTTAGTTGTGAAATCTAACAATAACTCTTTAATTATGTATTTGTAACCTTCATTACAACCTAGACAAATTACATAAAATGATAGGGGTGCCCCGAAAATACCAGACTGAGTGTTAGATGTGCCTTGAGCAAAAAAAAGCTTGAGAACCACTGAGCTGGACAGTGGAATAGCATGACTGAAGACAACTTTTGTTGTTCTAAAGAACCACTAAAATGGAAATAAGTAAATACAGGCCACAACAAGTAAGTCCTCCTTTTAAACAAATTTAGGGCAACTAAATCCATAAATACCATTCACTTTAAATACCTTAAAAACTATGACCCCATAATCCATTGAGTGCCAAAAAATTGAGCAACACATTTCTCTGCATTAAGATTAATATTTCTCTGTCGTCCAATACAGGTTGCTGGTAACTTTGGGTAGGTGACTGCCCCTTTAAGTAGGCAGGAACAATTCTCCTTAGCTGCATCTAGCCACTTCCTCTCCAGAAAGATTTGTTGCTTGATGAAGATTCAGGCAAGAGAACAGTTCTGCTATAGTTTTAGCTTATTTTTTGTTTTTCTGTTAAAAATGGAATACCACCATTAGGCGGATTACCATTACTGACATTCGCTAGTTGATAGCCCAGTTTCCAGGTGCTATGGTGGACCTTTTAGCTCTGGGGGGAAAATCTTGTTTAGCAAGTGCTTTCCCTAGGAGTTGTCCACTGAGGCTTCTTCTTTACATATGGTTATCTGAAGACAGAAGACCCACTGAAAAGGTGAGCGACCCTTTGAGTGCTGAGTTCCACTTGTCCCACATTTCCTCTCCGCACAGTGGTCTCCTTTGGAGTTCCTAATACATACTCCTGCACTCATTGGGTTTGTCTGTATGTCTGTTGGGGGTTTGGAGCAGTGTTTCTGTGGTAAATTTAATGGGGGGTTTTCACACATTTCCCTTCAGGGTATGGTGTTTATTTGACATTTAACTTGTTTTGTGCTGATTTTACAACTTTTTTATCTCACTGTAAAATCTTGCAAATCTGAGTTCCGCAAACTTTGCCGCATATGCTCCATTCACCTCTATGGGACTTTACAGTTTGGGACATATCTCTGCAACCGCTCAACGTAGCGATTACAACGATGGCTCATTTTGTTTGTCTGCCCTTGCTCTATTATCCGGTCAATGTTCTGTGTACTTTGGTAGGCCTCGGGGGCTTAGGGCATTGTTGGGGTACTTTTTTAGGGAAAAACTACATTTCCCATGAGAGCTTGCTTCGCGCTTTTGTTTCTCATTGACTCTTGCCGCTGCAGCCATTTTCTGCTTTCCCTTCATGAGTATCCTATACAGGGTTTGGACTCTCCTCCTCTCCCCTGCAGATTAACCCTTTGCCTGCCAGATAAGTGCAAATTAGTGATTAATGGGGTGAAATTTTAATCTTACACATTGTATTGGGTTGTTTCCTTATAGTTGGGATGTTTTTGACACTGTGAGGATGTGTTCCCCATTGCGCACTGCTCCTCATGTCAATCAGGGTTACCTAGAGCATTCTCAGGTCATTTATGCCCAGCATACTCTGTTGCCCCTGCGTCTCCCCCAAGTACCTCCAGCCATTCACAAGAGACAGTTTGGATGCAAGAGTTTAAGGCCACTACTAGAGACCCAAGACCCTACATCTGTTCCACCCCAATTGTAGGGCGTTTTCCAGTCTTGGCAACCCCCTACTCCTATCAGGTCTTCCCTACCAAAGCCGCAGGGTGTACCTGATGTCTCTGATTCCTCTGAGGAGGAATTACTGGTGTATTCTGATGAGAGGGAATGTTCTGCAGTGGTCTCTTCCCAATTCTTTGGGGACCCCTTTGAGGCTGACCCTGATCCCTTTGCTGAGGGCCTGATCAGGGTGGTGGTAAACACCCTTGGTTCCAGAGGCTCCTGTGGACCCCTCAGATGTGTTCCAGGAACCTAAGAAACAATCTACCTGATTTCCACCTAACCCCACTTTTAACAGTCTGGTGTATGACGAGTGGAAAGCTCCTGACAAGAAGCATTCTGTTTCTAAGAAGTTTTCCAAGTTATACCCCTTTTCTGAAGAGGCGTTATCTCAATGGGCTCATCCACCCAAGGTGGACACTCCAGTCTCTAGACTTTCTAAGTCCACTGCTTTGCCTGTGACAGAAGCATCTGTCCTCAAAGACTGGACTGACAGGAAGCTTGAGACATCCTTAAAGATTTCCACCCAAAAAAGAAAAAAGCGCACACAATCTGGGTGTAGACTGTTGATAACTAATTTTCCTACTTCTGGACCCTTCACCGAGTGAACTCATTTCTGTTTTCACCTCCTTCACCGTGGATACCACCTCACATATATAAGGTGTTAAACTCACCTTTACCAGAGACAGACCAGCCTCTTGGTGTGATCGCCTTCACTGGATAACCCCCAGTGACGGTGCCTTTGCGTCAAACTCCTTCCTTTTCACTTCTTCCAGTTCTTCCGGTCTCCTTCTTAAACTTAGGTCGTAATCCACTCTATGTCCTCTATCTAGGACTTCACTTCCCAAGTATAGTATAAGGAGCCTAATTGGGAGAATACCTTACTCCTAATATAATCATAGGAGTTAAGCTGGAAAAATGTGCCCAGGCTTGAACAAATAAAACTATTTATTTTACAAGGCAATAAAATATATCTGCACAGATACAGAAAATATAATCTTAAAAACTATTTCTCATTAAAACAGCCCAACGCGTTTCCCAGCTTACGCTGCTTCGTCAGGGGTCTTATGTATTAAGTTCCATTGAACTGGATAGAACTTAGACTTTGATTTCAAATTTGTTCTTATATATGCTGGTTCTAATATAATTTCACCCTCTCCTTCAAACTCCCCTTCCTCTTTCTGAAGTTCTAGCATATATTGTAGGGTCTCAAGATCTCCCTCTTCAAATTCCTTATTTTTTATTTTATATACTTCAACTTCTTCATCCTTTTTATTGTTGAAGAATTGCTTCAGTGTTAACTTCCTTACAAATTTTTCGAGATCCGTAAGGAATTCAAACTCTCTTGGAATAGATGTTGGTGAGAACTTGAGGCCTTTTTTAAGAATCGATATTTGACATGACGTCAAATCTATGCTAGATAAATTATAGATTCCATCTTCATTTTTACCAGCTTCTAAACCTACTCCGCATTTTTTACCCTTTTGGCCTCCTCTAATCCCTCTCCTAAATCTTCCTCTTCCCTTTTTCTTCTGTTGGTCTCGTTTCCTTGGTGGGGACTCATCACAGCTTGTATTGTATTTTCTCCCTGACATATCCCCCTCTCTAAAAAAGATGGGATCTCAGATAACAAGGGGGTCTTATTTTGGGACCTGCTTACTTCCTCTATTTTTTCCAAACACATTTCTTCCTCACTATTCTCTTCCTTTTTATCATTACCTTCCTCTTTTAAAACACTAAATCTATGGAGAGGTATGTTCCGTATATGCGCAGAAGATAAGATATCTGGGCAGTGTAAGCGGAACTACCAAGAGAAGCCGGGGAGGGGATACAAAATATAGACGCAATGGGAGGTTGACATTGTGAATATCCCAGAAGTAAAAAATGTCGTTGAGACGCACGTGCGTTCCAGTTGATTCGGCCCGGAACCCGCCTGTCTGGGTTGGCGCCAAAGGAAAGGGGGTGTCGGAGCATTTAAATGGATGCCTGTGAAGAGGTAATACTTAATACATAAGACCCCTGACGAAGCAGCGTAAGCTGGGAAACGCGTTGGGCTGTTTTAATGAGAAATAGTTTTTAAGATTATATTTTCTGTATCTGTGCAGATATATTTTATTGCTTTGTAAAATAAATAGTTTTATTTGTTCAAGCCTGGGCACATTTTTCCAGCTTAACTCCTATGATTATATTAGGAGTAAGGTATTCTCCCAATTAGGCTCCTTATACTATACTTGGGAAGTGAAGTCCTAGATAGAGGACATAGAGTTGATTACGACCTAAGTTTAAGAAGGAGACCGGAAGAACTGGAAGAAGTGAAAAGGAAGGAGTTTGACGCAAAGGCACCGTCACTGGGGGTTATCCAGTGAAGGCGATCACACCAAGAGGCTGGTCTGCCTCTGGTAAAGGTGAGTTTAACACCTTATATATGTGAGGTGGTATCCACGGTGAAGGAGGTGAAAACAGAAGCGAGTTCACTCGGTGAAGGGTCCAGAAGTAGGAAAATTAGTTATCAACAGTCTACACCCAGATTGTGTGCGCTTTTTTCTTTTTTGGGTGGAAGTATATACAAGAAGCAAAAGCCAGAACTGGAGGTTTTTTGGAGAAATAAGCTGCACTGCTGAGGAGGACTTTTGAGGACTCGAAAACAGGTTCTCTTGCTTTGTTTTAGATCAAGATACGGTATAATAAGAAATTGTGTCTGTTGGAAATAGCGCTTAGAATTTGTGGGTGTTTAAGTGACATCCTTAAAGACTATCTCTGCTACGGCTGGTACTTTGTTGCGCCCAGCATTCTCCGCTGCTTGGGTCAACAGGGCCATTGCAGTTTGGACTGAACAGCTGACTGTGGCTGTCCATCAGGGAGCTCCTACCGCTGATATGTTGCAACTCCTTGTCAACATTTCTGAGGTTCAGCATTATGTTTCTGGTGCTATTTTTGAAGCCATCTGCTTGGTGGCTAGGGTTTCTACCATGTCTTTGGTAGCCAGATGGGCTCTTTGGCTCAAGATCTGGTCTGCAGACACTATCTCTAAGAAAGCCTTCCTTTCATTACCTTTGCAGGGTACTTCTCTGTTTGGGCTGGAGCTTAAGGACCTCATTAGTGAGGCCACAGGGGATAAGAGTACTTTGCTGCCTTTAGTGCCTAGAAAGAAGCACCCCATCAAGCTGAATTGGCATTTTTGTCCCTTTCAGGCTGAGGCGTGCTCAGCAAACTCGGTGGTTCCCAGGGTTCTGCACTCCTTCTCCAATCCCAAACAACAATGGAGGCCAAGCAGTCCTCCACCAACCCCAAGATTTCCAAACCTGCTTCAACATGACTCTGAACCTCGGTCCCTACACTCCAATGAGTGGTCGTTTGCACCACTTCCTCAGTGTTTGGACAGACACTGTGGTGGATCCGTGGGTTTTGCAGGTTGTGTCAGAGGGGTACAGTTCAGATTTTTTGCCTTCTCACACTCCTCAAGGAGCAGAGATACGCTGTTTGTTCCACGGTGCCATCCAGATCCTTTTGGACAAGGAAGTTCTGGAACCAGTCCCAGTGCCGGAAATGGGTTTAGGTTTTTACTCCAACCTGTTTGTGGTTTCCAAAAAAGACGACAGCTGTCGTTCCATTTTGGACCACAAGGACCTCAATTCCTTTGTGGTCAAGACTCATTATCACCAGGATTCCCTGCGGACTGTGATCGCGGCTATGTCTCCTGGAGAATTCCTCGCTTCTCTGGACCTTCAAGATGCATACCTGCATATTGCCATCCATCCTGAGAGCCACCATTACTTTCAGTTTGCTTGCGACCAATGGAATTTTCAGTTTTCTGCTCTTCCCTTTGGTCTGACTGCAGCTCCCCAGGTCTTCAATCGCGTCCTGGGAGCATTAGTGGCTGTCCTCCATTGGGACGGCATCAGAGTCACTCCTTACATAGACAACTTGCTTCTGAAGGCACCCTCTCTGGAACTCCTTCATCAGCAGGTCAAGGACTGCATTCATGCACTGACTCATCACAGATGGATCCCCAGCATGGACAAGTCGGACCTTGTCCCATTCAGAGTCTAGTATTCCTGGGTCTCTTCTTCGACACCAAAGAGGGTATGGTGTTTCTCACGGACGAGGTAGCTCACCAGATCGTCCACAAAGTGTATGCTGTTCTGGCTCAAGATCCAGCCCCGGCCAAGAATCTGACCTCACTAGTGGTGAAGTTCATTTCCACCATAGAAGCGGTTCTGTTTGCCATAGCTCACACCAGGGAACTTCAGAAGGTTGTTATCCATGTGTGCAGTTGTCAGCAGGATCTGTTGAAGATATCGGTGTCTCTTCCTCTTCATGTGGAGCTGAGCCTGTCATGGTGGCTCAGCCTCTTCTATCTGCTGAAGGGCTGTCCCTTCATGATATCCTTCTGGAGTACCTTCACGAAGGATGGCAGTCTGTCCGGCTGGGGAGCAGTCCTGGGTCACAGCAGTGCCAGGGTCGGTGGTCCCTGGAGGAATCTCTCCTTCCCATCAATGTGTTGGAGCTTCGGGTGATAGTTCATGCTCTTCGCCACTGGACGCGTCATCTGCAGGAGTGCCCAGTCAGAGTCCAGCCTGACAACTGCACGGTCGTGGCTTACATCTACAAGCAAGGCGGCACAAGAAGTCTTGCTGCTTGGTTAGATGTCAAAGCTACTTTAACCTGGGCAGAGGAACATGTTCCTGCCATATCCGCAGTTCATTTTCCAGGTGTAGACAACGTGCTGGCAGACTTCCTAAGTCGACACACAGTGGACAGCAGAGAGTGGGAACTCAATCAAGAAGTGTTCAGAAGTGGGGACTTCCTTGCATCGACCTGATGGCGACGAGGCACAATCGGAAGGTTCCGTTCTGCTCTCGACGGAGGGACCCTCCAGCTCTGGCAGTTGACGCCATGTCGATCCCATGGCACTTCCCTCTGGTGTACATCTTTCCTCCCATTCCCATGTTATACAGGGTGTTGTGGAAATTGCATCTGGAGGGCTCTCCAGTCGTTCTGATTGCTCCATACTCGCCTCGTCAAGCTTGGTTTCCGGAGCTCCTGGATCTCTCCGTGGCGGAGCCTTTTCGGCTTCCCCTCTGTCCGCATCTTCTTCTACAGGGATACCTGTGGAAGGAGGATGTGTACTGTCTGGGTTTGATGGCATGGAAATTGAATCCTCAGTACTGAAGAAGAAGGGTTTCTCTTCTGGTGTGGTGGCCAATATGCTTAGTGCCCGCAAGCCTGTTTCCTCTAAGGACTACCGTAGAGTCTGGTCTATCTTTCTCTCTTGGTGCGCTGATAAGGATCTTTCACAGAAATTTGATCTTCTGACAGTCCTGTCCTTCCTGCAGGATGGAGTGGATAAGGGCCTCAGTTTGAGTTCCCTTAAGGTTCAGACTTCTGCGCTCTCTGTCTTCTTTCTGAGAAGTATCGCTGTCCTTCCTGATGTCAAGGTTTTCTTTCAGGGCGTTTCTCATACTCGTCCTGCCTTCAAGAGCCCTTCTCCTCATTCTGATCTTAACTTGGTTTTGGACATCCTTCAGTGCCCTCCATTTGAAACACTAGCTACTATTCTTCTGCACCTGCCGACTTGTTAAATGGCCTTTCTCCTGGCGATTGTGTCTGTTTACCGTGTTGCGGAGTTGCATGCCCTGTCTTGTGAACCACCCTTTTTGGTGTTTCACAAGGACAAGGCGGTTCTTCGCACTTTTCAGGAGTTTCTTCCGAAGGTGGTCTCTGAATTCCACATTAATCAGGAAATCGTGATGCCCTCTTTCTGCCCTGACCCTACAACTGACAAAGAGAGGGATCTTCACTTGTTGGATGTGGTTCGATGCCTCAAGTTCTATGTGCATCGTACAGAGTCTGTTCAGCAGACTGATGCCTTGTTCATCATTCCTGAGAGTCCCAGGGCAGGGAGACTGGCATCCAAGGTGACCATAGTGTCTTAGATTAAGTCTACTATTCGTAAGGTTTATGAACTGCGGAAGAAGCCTGTTCCATTTAAGGTTTCGGCTCATTCCACTTGATCCATTGGGCATCTTGGGCTTACAAAAATCGAGCTTCAGCTGATCAGTTGTGCAAGGCTGCCACTTGGTCGTCTGTGCACACTTTTTCTAAGAACTACAGCGCTGATGTGCTGGCATCGGCTGATGCCAGTTTGGGAGGGAAGATCCTAGAGGCAGTTTTGCCTGTCTATGTTCTCCTTTCGTCTCTTCAGTGTTCCTTCACTTTTGAGGCCAGTTGGCTCAAGTTTGTGTGCTGTGCTATGTTCCTGATGTGGGTATGCACCGTTTTTTTGTGTCCGTTGACACGTCACTGTTATTGTTGGGCTGTCTATGATCTGATGGTTCATATAGGCTCTGGTGACTTTGGGGGACCTCTGTGCCTGGTCCTTACCTTACTTCCCACCTCTGAGAAGCACAATGGTTGGACATCCCAAAGTTACCAGTAACCTATACTGGACGACAGATAAAAGAGGATTTTGGTCTTACCTGTTAAATCCTTTACTCTTAGTCCATATAGGTTACTGGTCTCCCACCCTGTCAAGGGACCATGCTTGGCTCTCCTGTGACCGAACGTGGAAGTACTTTTGGGTTCATGCTCACAGGAGTCTTCTTTTCCCTTCCTACTACCAATTTGCTAGTTAGTGTCTCAAATCTTTCTGGAGAGGAAGTGGCTAGATGCAGCTAAGGAGAGGAGGTAGGCTCCACCCAGCATTCTTTTCAAGAATTGTTCCTGCCTACTTAAAGGGGTGGTCGCCTACCCAAAGTTACCAGTAACCTATATGGACTAAGAGAAAAGGATTTAACAGGTAAGACTGAAATACTTTTATCTAGGGCACTCTAAAGCACTACATACACACATGTAACTCTGTAATGTCCCTTTAAAAATATTGAACATATTCTAAACACTTTGGGGCACACTTACAATTTAGACACTGTCACTGAAGTGGTAATGGCTGTCCTCTTGCAGTCACCAGTGGCTTGTTTATTAACTTCCACCTCAGTACAGTAATTACTTATTGTGACCTGTGGTCTTGCTGTAACAAGTGATCCTTCCATGACCAGAGTGGATTATGGGATATTTAGAGCCACAGCTGCATTGAAGAATGTTAAAAAAAACAAAAAAAACTATTCTCTTCTATTCAACATTTCTGTTAACCCCTCGAGGATCCGTGCAGTGAGCAATGCATTGCACAACCCACTAGTCCTCATTGGGTTAGTAAATTACCACATGATTCACCTCCACTTCCCCATCACCATGGTGGAAGTAGATTCCCTCATCAATTAGCAGATTTAAATTGTCACTTTGTTCAACTGCTTCCCAGTAGTAAGCAACACTATAGTGTTAAGCCTTTGAGTGCCAGTGGAGTATGCAACACATTGCAAAGCAATTGCCATTTGGAATCAAGAAGGAATTTTTGTCTTCCCATTCAAAGCAGAATTTGAAATTGCTGTATTGAAGGCTTCTTTTTTTGCCTTCTTTTGGATGAAACAATGGTAAACAGGAATGGGAAAAGGGTTGAACTTGATGACGCAAGTCTATTTTCCACCTAAACTACTATGTAACTATGTACCCCTCTGGCATTCAAATGGTTAATTACTTATTAAAATATTCTGTCAATAGTGGTTGTTACCTCTATAATAAAAAGTACTCATTCAATGATTGGCTCTAATATAGTGCACTAGTGATAAGTCTAGCATCAGTGGGGTTAAATACCACAATACAGGACTAAGTGAGGGTCACACTTGAGTGAGCATATAGCCTTAGTGATGTTTTTGCCTTAAGTATAAAATTCTATATTCATACCGTATGAATAATGTAGGACATTACACAGTCTGTTTTTCTTTTGTTACAATGGTAGTGCTATTAATGACATGCTGTGTAGATTTTTGCCACACTAGAAATACTATACAGAACAATGGCTGTAGATATTAAACTACTCCCTGACGTACCAAAAACCAATACAAAATAGACCTGTTACACATTCTGGTTCCCTCAGAACACTATTAAAGTTACATCAAGAAATTTGTTAGAGATGATGTAATCGCTTACATAAGTCAGAAGTGGTAAACAGACTGTATGTAACTTATTTGCTCAAATTTGTAACATATAAACAAACTCTTTCTGCATTTTGTTTGGTTTTAACCCAGAGAATATGTTTTTTTTTTATCTTTTATTTTTTTTGGACGTCTTGACACTTTTGCCTATGCCAAGACCCCTCTGTGTTAGTGTGCAATGTGCATTGGAAAATTTCAGGCTTGACCCATTTACTGATCTCGCCTTTGAAAGCTTCTGTAATGTCAGAGATGTATGTTCTTGTAAAATGATTGCAGCCACATCCACCAAACACACAATTCATGTCCTGTTGATTTGGTAATTGAGCTCAAGCTGTTGCTGCCTAATCTGTTTTTGAAGCAGACCCTCTGTTTGCTTTTGGACATAACTGTTTACTTTGAAAAGAATACGAGTCCATGACAAACCATGAAGCCCAATTTAAGGCTTTTAATACCTTTGTTTCTCTCAGACCCTGCACAGTAATGTGGGGGAGGACTGATTCATAATACTTTGGCACTTTGTGAATGAATATGATAGTAATAAATAGGGGCCTACTAGCAGGACAGAACAGGCCTAAATGCAGGTGTTTCTGGGGGAGGGTTTCTGGCAGAAGTTGTCTTTAAGACAGTAATGCAGATCACTGATTAATTTTTTATTAAATGGCTTGAAAACAGGAAGTTATCAGCTGCAAAATATAGAAACACTGTTTAGATCAACACTATGAGGCACGTAGCACTGGAGTATTAGGACCATGCACTACCTTTGGGCATACTCAGCACTTGAACTCACAGCACTTGATACCCTCATGTTGTCTGTCTCCTATTACCCATTTAGACTGTAAGCTCCTTGGGGCAAGGACCCCTTTCCTATTGTTTCTATGACTGTGGCACATTTTATCCCCATTTATTTATTGTAACCTATTACTGTTGTAAGGCGCTGCGTACAATGTGTGGCACCATTTAAATAAAGATATACATACATACATACATACATACAGAGGGGTGTGTATTACATTCCCCACAGTAAATTGCACAGTGCTTTTGTAATTAAAAGGTTAACAGAAAGGTACAAAATTTGGTAGCTAATTTAGACTTCAGTGTATGGCTAATCAGGAGCCAAATTCCTTGAAGAAGGCTAACTGGGAGCTTTTTTATGCCATCAAATTCAAGTAGTTACCATGCAGCTGATTTGGGGTTTCCTATGTCACTTTGGCTGCCAATCTGACATTATTTTCTTCAACAACTTGAGGTTGTTGAAGTTGATGTATTTAGCTGATTAGAAGCTGAAATGTACCCTTTGCCGTTTCCAAAGAACATGTGTAAAATAAACTTGTATAAATGGAAGTCTTGATTTAAAGCAGAACCCCAAATGGAATCCATTTTTTTTTAGTATCTTGATATCTTGTGACCCCTGAGGTGGAATATTAAGTAGTTGACAGTAGCGTACCAAAGTATTGACCTAAATGTGCATTAAGTACAATTTATATACTCATATGTAAGGTGGTCATTAACAATAATGTATTGGCCAGTCAAACCTATAGTTTTGTTTCATGAGGAATCTTGGTGATGAAGTGTCTAGATGGAATCTTGCTTCCCTACCCCGCTCGTTTTTTTTTTGTTTTTTTTTAACATAGACAACTGATAGTGACATATGTGGCATTTGCATAGTGATTGAAGTATCTACATATTGGAGATTCATCGACAGAGGAGTTCCTGATGAGTGATGGCTGCTGCTGCTGATGCTACTACTACTACTACTACTACTACTACTACTACTACTACTACTACTACTACTACTAGGTGTTGCAATTGCACTGGTACTAGGATCATTGTCTCTGCACTTTGAACAGCAGCAGAAGCACTCATTATAGCTGAGGTTGTGGATGTTGAGGTGTTTCGGGCTGCTTTGTAGTCAAGTAATTATGAATGTGACTGGATGGAGGATTTGGAAGCTCTGACACTCATGATGATGATGATGATGACTTGTGATTTGTAGGCATGCTTACTTTCCAAATCTCTCAAAGACTTTATTAACTGGTATATTGCTCCTCTCCAGTGGTTAAAAACTGAGCATTTTCCTTTAAGCTTATTTTGGGTGAAATCATAATCAATCTCACCCTCTACTGTATTGTATCTGAAGAAGAAGATGAGGAACATATTCTAAATCAACATCATCATTAATAATTAGGTCAACAGCAGCATCATCAGCTTCTGCTAAATACCCACTACTTTCATATTCTTGTAGCTTTTTTAAAGTCTGATAGTTTTTCACTTTTTCCCTTGGGGGGGGGATTTATTGAAGATAGAGGATTGTTTTGAATCACTTACTGCACAAGCTGCAGCAAGCATAGCTGCTGTCCATTTCTGTTGTACACCTTTACTACTAACACGTTCGTGCACTCCTACATCTTACCCTTTACCCCTGCCTCTTGCAAGTTTGGAAGACATAATAATAGTAATGTTGATTTTTACTGTAAAGTTCACCACTCAGCTGTTAGTGCAGAGTAATGTATTGTCTCTGAAGATGTGTCTCTGTCACTTTTCCTCTCTGTCACAACTCAGGTAGAGAATCTGCTGGTTATTTCATTCTGTGTCAGCTATCAATCAAAAACTTGACCCTCTTTTTCTTGCATATGTTGGAATGTATGTGTGTCTAAATAACACAGTATGTCACGTTGTACCCCTGGTCTGCCTTGAATGTATGATTTATTGTTTTTCTGCATATTATCTATTACTTAGTCTCTGTAGAGTCTCAACCAGCTCAGGTAGGAAGGATCATCTGCCTGGCTGTCTCTCTTCTTCCTCACCCACACAACTTGCAGTGGCTACCACCAACACTACTATTAAGCAATTCTAGCTAACTCTCTTTACCTATCTGCCTGCAATCACTAGCAACTAAAACTCAGTTGCTTTCTCTCTTCCAAGCACAGAATGGCAACTTGCGGGACACTGCTTTCTTTTTTATGCTATCTTGCTGTAAATACATGGAGAAATTTGCAAGGATGGGGTGGGAGGTGGGAGGCAGAATACATTATCATTGATTTTTAATGCAGTCTAAAAGGAGGGAAAGCTAGAAATTACGACTTTCCACTGGAGTTTTCCTGCATTGCGGGAAGCACTGTTTTTCACATATTTCTCTTTTGAGGAAAAACATTTTTCCTGTCCAAACTCACCTCTCCCCCCTCTTTATAGTGTTCTGTGGAATTTATTTGTGTCCAGTAAAATGAATATTATAAACATAAGCAAAGAACATGGTCAAAAATGTTTTATATTTTGTGCTTATACACACATCTTTCAGCTGATTAATTGCTGGTATCTGCCTTAGACTAAAATGTGTTACTGGCCACTCTGAGCAAAAGGGTTAACTAGCAGAAGTTTTTTATTGACAGCCATGTTTTGTAGACACAGGTCAACTGCTTTTCCTGAATTCAGGATATATAAATAAGTAGCGAGCATATGACGAATAGGAACAGCCAGCTAGCTATGAACTTCTGGTTTTATAAGGGCTCCTTAACAACCGGAGAACCACTCAAATGGAAAGACCTTTCTATCTTTAGAGCCCCCACAGAACATCTTTGATATCAGATATTTTTGTTGGTTCAGTACTGTGGAAATGGAACAAAACGTTTTGAGATTGTAAGATTTCCATTTAGTAATGAGGCCTGGCTGCTTGGGAGTCGCTGTTCATGGAGAGTTTAGCACAGTACGTCCCAATTTAAGAAGGAGCAAGGCAGGACGCTGTCTCTCCGTAAAAAGAATAAATGTGTCTTTCTATATATAGCTTCTTGTCTCGTTGAGGATCTGCATTGTTCAGAAATGTATTCTTGTTTGTGTTTTGTTTTCGTTCATAACAAGAAATCTATAAAAAAAAATAAAAAATAAATATATATATATATATATATATATATATAATATATATGATCCAAGAATGTAGCAGACTTTAACCCTTTAAGGTCAAGAGGTCTATACACCCCTCTGATCCTTAAGGGTTGTTGTTTTCTAGGAATTGCACATCTCTTTAATGCTCAGAATGGTTATGATTTAAATGTTTGTGTGCCAGAGGCCTGTGCAGTGCATTACCAAGGTTTAAATGGCAACCTTATGTATAGAATAATTGATTCTTTGAGTAACACAAGGATTTACCTAGGCATTTGCTCTTCATGCAGCAATTAAACTTATCTGTACTTTTTATTATTTTGCTTTTTGTTTTGTTGCTGGACAACTGCATTTCACTATCTGAAAATACTTGCATGGCTCTAAAGAAAAGTGGGTGAGAATAATCTTGTTCATTTAATCAGTCAATATGCTTAAACTAAAGTAAAACTAAAAGGAAGCCCAATAGACACAGACAATGACAACTATATGACAAAAATATATCTGACTGCAGTGTGAAGGACTCCTGCTACTAGTAATAGAGCAATAAGCTTTAACCTTTGAGTGCCAGAGGGGTATGCGATACACCCTGGCATTCAAAGGGTTAATTGTGGGGAAAAAAACTATATTGTGTTGCTTTCAAACCAATTTCTCTGATTTAATCATTTAAATCTTGGACACCTTTTTCTTGTGGGGTAGGGACATGTATTGTTTAATACTCGAAGTCGGAAGTTTCCTACAAACTGCATATGGAATTAATACATTATATCTTTTAAATTGTTTTTGGCCTAATAAAGGCTGTTTTAAAATATGTAATTGGAGTGTTATTATTTCCAAAGAACTGATCGAGTTCTTACAGCAGTATGTAACGACTCTGTGCTTATGCCAGAGAAACAGATATCACTAGGTGGTGGTTTATAGCCTCCTTAGGGGGTGACTGCCTCTCTACTGTTAGCAAATTAAAGGGATAGTAATAGTTAATGTTATGTTGTAGGCATTAACAGCTGCCTGGTTTGCAAGTACACTTTGTAGACCGTTCCAGTGAAGTGTTTATGTTTAGATCAGTGGTGTATTTAGGATTTGTGCTGTCCTAGGCCTGATTAAATTCACGCACCCCTAATCTTCATTTACCCCACCCCTTCCTGTACAGGCCACACCTCTTCCTGTTTATGGCCTACTTCTTCCTCTGTAAACCCCACCTCTTCCTCTTTTGGCCCTACCCCTTCTTCTTTAGGCTCCACCTTTTCCTCTATTAAGTGTGGATACTGAGTTCCTACATTCTATTGTTTTATGCAGCATTTCAAATGTTTTATCTATTATTTTAAGAGATAATAATCGTTATTATTTATTATTATTGCAAGCATCGTCACAGAGCCAGCACTGTCCCTTGTAACACGTGACATCTGTCCCCAAACAGCTTCCCAGTGCCATCTCTGTCCCCAAACAGCTTGCCAGTGCCATCTCTGTCCCCAAAGAGCTCGCCAGTGTGAACTTTGTCCCCATGCAGCTTGTCTTTGCCATCTTTGTGCCCGAACTTGCTGGAGACTTGTAGCATTGCTCTGTGCCTCCTTCCCTGCAGCACTAAACTACATATATTATTCTATGTTCTTATCATTTGACTACACCAAAATGGTAATAATCGCAGACAGATATGGGAGAATGGTAGTCAAGGCAACAGATGCATCAAATAAGGGGTCACCTGACTCTTTAACCGTAGGCTGTGCATGAAAATATATACAAATAGGTTGTGATATAGGAAAAAAAGGGCTTTCCCATTACAAAGTTACTGATATCTCTGAAAACCATGAAATGTCCTAGTATACTTAGTGCCAGCCAGAGAAAAATGGTAACTTATTAGTATGAACTGGCATAATGTAGTGGGTGCAGAAACATTAATCCATGTCTACCACGCTCTTTTTTTCCCCAAATATGAATGTATATGTACTTATGACATGTGATCAAGTGAGCGAGCGCATGCATGGCCATTTGGGCACGTGCATATATGTGTGTGAGGGAAGGACTGAAGCCTACAAGAAAGACTAGCTTTAGTCCCCTCTAATAACCACTTTGCTGCCTAATGCCAGACAACGCGGTCACACCCATTGTTACGGTTAGCAGTTTTAAAGGATCTAATGAAGAATGAGACAGCCATGTCGTTAGCAGAAAAGTAATTAACACAATGGACCATCTATTTATTTAGATCGGGCTGAGGTGTGGGGACAGCTCAAAGAATAGAGCCTCTGCATGTAGTATACTTGACAAAATTGTGATGATTAAAAACATAGAAATATATAGCAATATACAATGTTTATTAATAAGTAATTTGCATTAAAAAAAATCAAGAACTAGTAAACTCATTACCATAAGGACTAAAATATATAGAGTTGTATATATTTTAGTACTTATGGTGACAAGTCTACTAGTTCTTGATTATTTTTTTTATGCAAGTTACTTATTAATAAACATTGTATATATTTTAAATATACATAGAGGCTCTATTCTTAGCGCTCTCTCTCTCCCCATCTATTCCTATGTTACACATGTTTGAGGGCTCCTGGATCTGAGACTAAGACGAGACTAACTGCAATTAAAGACCCTAGTGGGGTGCCAGGCAGTAGACTAAGGGCTTATTATTATATTTAGTGTGTCACTCTATATTTATTGAATTATTTCCTAGCAATAACCAAAAGTGTTCCAGCTCCATTGTTATATCTCTTACAATTATTA
Organism: Rhinophrynus dorsalis; assembly: GCA_037306005.1. NCBI lineage: Eukaryota > Metazoa > Chordata > Amphibia > Anura > Rhinophrynidae > Rhinophrynus > Rhinophrynus dorsalis. The sequence continues at coordinate 381,014,743 of CM074720.1, read as the reverse complement.
TATAGATAGATAGACCAATATAGGCAAAATGCACTGCCCCATATGAGCAAATAATCATATTTAAATGGGATTTTGGTCCCATGATTGTTAGAGAGACTTCCTATGCAGTTTTCTCAAACTGTGTTCTGTAAGATGGCCCCAGGTGATCTGAAGAAAAATAAATCCTGGTAAACCACAACAACGGCAATACATACTACATCTGGATCAGACACCATGACAGCACAGTCTCCACACGCCATCTTAGTAGTGAAAAGTGCTAATAGCGATCTATATACATGATGCTCCCATGCGGTCTTCCTTCGAGTAGAGAAGACGGCGCCATACTGCATGACATCAAATCTGGCACAGAGCTATCCTCCTCACACAGGGCTCACGATTACATGAAGAGGTGGAATAATGCTTTCAGGTCAGCCAGCAAGGATCTGTAGTGAAGCATAGTTTGCGATTCATTTCAGGCTGGTGTTGGAGGCTTTTTTTATGCCGCCCTGGTGTCACGGAACCCAAGGAGGAGACAGGAGACAGTACATTAATTAGAAACACCACCTTTGTTGCACAAGTAATAAGTACGTAACTCAGTATACACTCAGGCGGAGATAGAGAGCTAAGCAGGGAGCAATAACTACTACCAGAAATAGTAGACTGCACTTACAAGTCTATAGATAGGAGTACGTGCAATAGCACCGATACTGGGTTTAGGACAAAGAAATAGATCGCTATGCCTTCCGTCAGTATCAAGCGGTAAGAGGCCACCAAGGTATAAATGGACTGACTTAGGCCTACAGTCAGTATCAGGCGATATAGGCAACCAAGGTAGAGAACCAGAGGAAGTCGGCCAAAGCCGAAGGTCAGAACCAAGCGGGTAGTCAGACAAGCCAGAGGTCAGTATCAGAGCGGGTAGTCAGCCAGAGCCGATGGTCAAAACCAAGCAGGTAGTCAAACAAGCCAGGGGTCAGTACCAGAGTGGGTAGTCAGCCAGAGCTGAAGGTCCAATACCAAGCAGGTAGTCAGACAAGCCACAACACTGGACACATGGAAATCTAGGAAGACAAGCCAAGGATCATACACGGAGCTCAAACAAACTACAACTGCACTGGAACACCATGAAAGGGCAACTGGTGTGGTGTCCAGGCAGTTTAAATACTAGTTGCTCCACCCCTGGAATGTGGAGCAGAAAGTGTTCTGTCCATTTAAGAGTCGACCTCAACGTCACTAAGGGAAACCTTGTGACGCGCGGCCGCAGTCTGCTGGAACCAGGAAGCAGCATGTACGCGGTAGCTGCAAGAGGAGAGACAGAGGAAGACGGCTGCCCAACTGAAGACCAGGGCTTCCAGATCTCTGGGGGAACAGGACTCCGTGAGGCAGCAAAACAGGGGGCCGGCCTTGCAACACGCTCCATAGCGGCCGGATCTCCCTAAAGGTAAGCAAGCGGAACTCTTACATCTAGGCCTAGACCAAGATACATCACTGATTTAGATTGTGCATTTTCATCTGAAAAGCCTCCATCCGGTCAAATGACCGGATTCTGCAGCTGTCAGCTAGAGCTCTGACTTCTCTCACTAGATAATTTTAGCAAGGTGTATCTCTCACACCATAAAATATTGAGAGATAAGACTTACATCATTATTCTAATTTTTTTTAATGACTACAATATTAAATAAACATAAAATTAACTATTACTTTCCCTTTAAGCCTTGATTATACAGTATGACCTTACATGTAGCTGTATGTTCTCTTTTCTCTGTAACATCTTGAAGACTAATAACAGTGACACCAGTGAAGTGATAACCTTAATAGTGACCTGGGAGCTAACTCCAGGGAAAGCACGACTGTTCAGTGGTGAACAGTTGCTTCTTTGTGAGTATATCATTGATCAAAGTTCTGTGGCGTAACAATAGGGGTCGCAGGGGTCGCACCTGCGACCGGGCCCGTCACTCTCAGGGGCCCGGCCGCCCCCTGCGACCCCCTCACCACGTACCCACAGCATAAGTGATCTCCCAGCGGCCGGTGCTCTAGTAATGCAGAGCGCTGGGAGATGACATAATCTCCCAGCACTCTGCATTACTAACAACCGTGCGGGAGCTTGACTCACCACTAGACCACCAGGGACTCGAGGTAGGAGGAGGGGGGTGGTCAGTAGGGGCATTGTGGAGAATGAGGGGCACTGTGGAAGGGGCATTGTGATGGGGGCATTGTGGAGAATGAGGGGCATTGTGGAAGGGGAATTGTGATGGGGGCATTGTGGAGAATGAGGGGCATTGTGGAAGGGGCATTATGGAGATTGAGGGGCAATATGGAGATAGGAGCATTGTGGAAGGGACAATATGGAGAAAGAGGGGCATTGTGGAAGGGGCATTGTGATGGGGGCAATGTGGAAGGGGCAGTATGGAGAAAGAGGGGCATTGTGGAGATGAAGGGCCACTGTGGAGAATGAGGGGCATTGTGGAAGGGTCAATGTGGAGGTGGCCAATGTAGTTGAGGGGGGCCAGTGTGGTCAGGGGGGCCCATGGCAATTCTTGCACCAGGGCCCGGTGGCTTCTAGTTACACCTGTGTTCAAGTTTATTCTCTTCTATTTGGATGACAGTATTACTCTTAGAAGAATTTCTTCTGTGTCCCTCCCCGGCATTAAGATTGGGTTATTGTCTCCACCCTCCAGCTGGGTAGGACTTCTGCAAAACTTTAAAGCCCGATTTCTACTCCTTCAACTCAGTATTTTTTGTCTTACCAGCTGGATGGAAGTTTTTTTAGTTTCTATCAGAATTACCTAATCTTTGGGTGATCATCGTTACATGCAGGGAAGTAATGAGAAGAGCGCTTCCTGCATGTCCTTTTTGTTGTGTACCTTCCTGGCTAACAGGATTTGTCTGCAGGCATCTTGAATTTAGAGCAGAGCTCTCTCCTACCTGCAATGTCCTCCTACCTCCTCGTCCTCTGCAGTACGACGAGCTGGTTTCCTCCATTCCGGTGAACACGGGGCTCCGTTGGCATGATGACTATCCCATATGAGAACAGGAAGTCACATTTCATCTTTAAAACCTTTGCGTTCCAATACTGGAAAGCACACCACCAGAAATCTAGTAGCACTTGGTAGCGGATCGGTCACCGGAGGAGGTTGATCCTAGTTCACCTGGACAGGTATTTAAGGTTTGGATCTGGTTCTGTTTGGGGCCATACTTGGTAGTAATATCTGTAGGAAAAGGCCACACTTGGATCCTGGAGAGGGTACTTCCTCCCATCAGGAGGAGGATAACTTAGACCGTAGCCTTTTTGACCCTGAATCAGACCAGTCTTCAGAAGATGAAGGGGAGATTGTGGATGACCAAGGTTCATTCGCTCTGGACAAAGTGGATGGCCTGTTTCATCTTGTAAGAAAATCCTTAGGCCTGTCAGAGCTTCAACAGGACCTAGGTGTGGTGGATGCTGCCTTCTTGGGGAAAAAAGGAGACTCCTGCTTTTCCCATACATCAGTTGATCTTTGAGCTAATCAACTCAGAATGGAAGATTTGCGATAGATCTAACGTCTCTAGGCGTTTCGCTAAGATGTATCCTTTCAAAAAAGAAGTTAAGCCATGGATATCGCCTCCCAAAACTGATGCTTCTGTTGCTCAATTGACCAGACGTACTACTCTCCCTCTGGGAGATGGAACTTCACTTCGAGACCCGATGGAGAGAAAATTGTAAAGCATGCTCCGTCGGCAGTTTTCTGTTCTAGGGCAGAACCTCAAAGCCTCCACAGCAATTGCATGTTTGACCCGAACCATGTGCATATGGTTGACCAACTTGGAGGAGAAAATCGAATCCAACGTTTCCAGGTCTAAAGGAAGTGGCTATCATGAGGGAAGCTACTAACTTCTCCTGCAACGCTTCCCTAGATATAATTTGTCTGAATGCCAGATCATCCGTTCTCTCAGTAGTAGCCAGAAGAGCGTTATGGCTAAAATCCTGGAATGCTGATACCTCTTCCTAAAGAAAATTGATTGCCTTACCCTTTTCAGGAACGTCCTTATTTGGCGAACACCTGGAGGATATAATAAAGAGAGCCTCAGGAGGTAAAAGTACCTTTCTACCTCAGGAACGCAGGCTTAGATTTTCATCCCCTAGACCCTCAGGTTCCAAGACCCAACACTCTTCCTTTTGTGATCAGACCAGGTTTCAAGGGAGAACCTACTACCATAAGAAGCAGGGATTTGCTGGCAATTCAAGAGGGGGCTACAGGAAAGAATTTTCCAGAAAACCCCAAAACAGAGGGAAATTCCAGTGAAGATGGGTGGACACTAACTCCGGACCCAGTCAGGGGCAGGCCGAGTCTTTTTCTACCTGCATGGGAACATCTGATGGAACCGGACTGTTGGATACAGCAGATTCTGGAGTTAGGGTACTCACCGGAATTTCACCCAGCTCCAAAAATTCCTCAGTTTGTCCGGTCCAACATTCCTTCCAACCCTGTGAGGAGGGTAGCCTTCAACAAGTCTATGTGGAACCTGCTAGCAAACAATGTGATCAAACTAGTTCCCTGACATCTGCAGGGTTCTGGAAACAATTCGGTTTTATTTATAGTTCCGAAGTGTTCGGAAGGATCTCGGACTATCTTGGACCTGAAGACATTGAACCCACATCTCAAAATAGCTAATTTCAAGATGGAATCTACCACATATGTAATTAAGACTATCTTTCTGGGAGCCTGCATGACCACAATAGATCTAAAGGACACCTATCACCACATCTTAATCTGTGCTTCCCACAGAAAGTTCCTGAGGTTTGCAGTGGGAATAGAGCATTTCCAATTCAGGTCCTTTTCCTTCGGGTTGTCTACAGCTCAGAGGGTATTCTCCAAGGTCCTACCTGCAGCTCTTCAACCTTTGAGAAGACAAGGAGTACACGTGATTTCATACCTGGATGGCATCTTAATCCTAGCAGAATCTCACTACAGGGTGGTTTAACTCACTCATCAGACCTTGGAGCTTCTACGCAGACTAGGGTGGATGATAAAGAAGGACAATAGTCAGCTAGACCCTTCCAGAGTAGTGACATATCTGGGTCTTCAGATAAATTCACAAACACAGTCCGCCTAACGGACGACAGAGTTGAGCCTCATCAGGAGAGTCAATCTTTTCAAGAAAATCCTAGTCCATACATCCCAGGATTTTATGTAACTATTGGGCAATCTGGCATCAGCAACACAGATTATTCCTTGGTCTCGACTATACATGCTCCCAATCCAATTCAACTTCTTAAAATTCTGGGACAGAGATTCTGGGAATCTTTTCCAAAGGATTCCTTTCCTTCCAGCAACAAGAAAGGAGCTGGGATGGTGGCAACAGAAGAAGATCCTCAGGATACCTTCCAGTCTACAGGAACACAATTGGGAGATCCTGACAACGAATGCCAGCCTATCAGGCTGGGGAGGAACCTGGAGATCAACTCCCAGGGCAGATGGAAGCAATCAGAAAAATGTTTGCATATAAACATCTTAGAGATGAGGGCAGTATGGTACTGCATACAACACATAAGAAAACATCTGTCAGGAAAATGGGTGTTGATACACCCAATTTTCCCACTGTCATGTATTTAGGAAATCAGGGTGGAACAAAGAGCCGCAGTCTATTCAAAGAAGTGCAAAGAATCCTTCTATGGGCAGGAGGAAACCTCAAAGGCATCTCGGCATCCCATATCACAGGAAAGAACAATGCTATAGCAGATTATCTCAGGAGGAGACTAATAGAATGGTCCCTGGACCCTCAGGTCTTCAATCAAATCTGCGAGCGTTGGGGGTGGCCGAAAATAGATCTGATGGCCACAAAGGACAATACCAAATGTCCAGTGTACCTTTCTAGATGAAAAGATCAGAATTAGGGGGGTCACGATGCTCTCAGGCTACCCTGGAATTACAGCCTAGCTTACATATTTCTTCCTTTCTCGATCATAATGGATGTCATCAGGAAAATCAAGAGGGATCAACTGGATGTCATACTCATTGCTCCCAATTTGCCCAGCAGACCTTGTTACTCCTTTCTGGTGACAATGTCCATAGCTCCTCCATGGGAGCTACCTCTAACATCCAATCTTCTGTAACAGGGGCCAGTATGCCACCCAGATCCTGCCTTTCTACATCTGACGGCTTGGAGACTGAGAGTTTTATATTAAAGGAAAAAAGATTATTGGAGGCAGTAGCTAATACCATCATTGCCAGAAGAAAGTCATCTACCTCTAAAGTTTATTCTAGAGTTTGGTCCACCTTTTGTACTTGGTTTAAATCCAAGTGTCCTCAGGATTCTTTCATTTCTGTTCCCAGAATATTAGATTTTTTACAGGATTGTTTCCAAATTGGTCTAAGACCTGCTTCTATCAGAGTGCAGGTATCAGCTCTATCAGCTATCCTAGCTATACATTTGAAGGATCGTGATCTTATCAAAAGATTCCTAAGGGCAATCACTAAAATCAGGCCCACAGTTCACAATATTATTCCTCCTTGGGAGTTGAATATAGTCCTCGATCAATTGTCTAAGGCTGTAGCCTTTGAACCATTAATGGACATTCCTTTGAAATCGCTTACTCTCAAAGTCGTTTTTCTTACTGCCATAACCTCATCTCTCAGAGTAAATGAACTACAGGCCTTGTCTTGTGAAAGTCCCTTCTTGGTTTTTCACCAAGATGAGGTTTTCTGAAGCCTAAACCTTCTTTCAGAGGGAAAGTCATTTCTGAATTTCACCTCAACCAAGAAATCATTCTGCCATCCTTCTGCCCCAATCCTATTGCAGCGAAGGAAATTCAATTCCACAATTTGGATTTAGTGCAAGCTCTCTGCATTTGTCTTAAGAGGACAGCGGATTTCAGATTTTCATATTCCCTGTTCATTTGTTTCCAGGGTAGACTCTAAGGCTAGTCAGCCTCTAAGGCTGGATTGCGAGATGGATTACTGAATGCATTACACTAGCTTACCCAGAGGCAGGATTACAGGCTCCTAAGAACCTTAAAGCTAATTCAACTAGAGCCGTATCCGCCTCCTGGGCTCGGAAGGCTGATGCTTCTCCAGCTGATATTTGTAAAGTGGCCACTTGGCCCTCCTTATCCACTTTCACTAAGCATTACCATTTGGATGTCCATTCCTCAGCAGACGCCAAATACAGAAGGAAGGTCCTAGAGGCAGTTATCCCGACTTAGATCTGGTAGTTTCATTCGTATAATTTGGATACTATTGTTTTTATGCTCCCACCCTTCTATTTGGGCACTGCTTTTTAAGTCCCAATCTTAATGCCGGGGAGGGACACAGAAGAAATGATAAATTTTCTTACCGTTATTTGTATTTCTTCTGTGTCCCTACACGGCATACCCTACCCTATAACATTTCCGTTTTATATTTTACAGCTTGGACGAAGGTTAACTGAGTTGAAGGAGTAGGAAGTGGGCTTTGAAGTTTTGCGGAAGTCCTACCCAGCTGGAGGGCAGAGACAATAACCCAATCTTGATGCCGTGTAGGGACGCACAAGAAATACATATAACTGTAAGAAAATTTATCATTTTGCGCTTCTTTTCTGTTTTGTTTTGTTTTTTAGAGTGTACTGATATTTTTATGTGAACCAGTAACATCACCCTTGAAGAAGCAGCCACTCAAGAAAAGTTGTACTTTAAAAAAAATAGGAACCCTCCATGGAAAGAGAGTGCTATAGGGTTTCAGTTCCATTGTGAAGAGAGAAAAAAAATTAGAGTACCCCAGTGCTGAGGGATGCTTTGTTTAATTGTTTACACAGTTCAAACTTCTATTTTTATTTTCTTTTTTAATATGTCAAACTGTGCAACTGTTGCCTGGATAGTTTTACTGGAGTCCAGGTATTTATTCTGTGGGTAAAGCCATAGATAATGCATTCTAGGGGAGAGTTGAGCCACAGTGGCTTATATATCTCCATAGAATTTGTTAGAAACAATGCCACTACTTCATGACAATTCAAACCGAAATATTTTTTTATTAAACCAACTGTTGGCAGTGGGAGTACCCATCTTACAGGTATACTTCCCCTTTATTAGCATTACTGTCAACAACAACAATGGAAAATCAGAAAATCTGCATAACTGCAAATATCAAAACATTTGTATTAATTGTATGTATATATACAGTACTGTGCAAAAGTCTTAGGCAGGTATGAAAAAATGCTGTAATGTAAGTAATGTTACCATTACAAATTTTAAGTACATGGGATATTTATCTAGGGAGATTTTTTTTATAGACTTGATCTAGGTGGAACAGCCTTTGACTCCCAATGTTTTGTTGTTGTTGTTGTTTTTTTATTGTAACATACATTGCCAAGAATTTGTGCATGAAATAAAATTACTGCCATACATAGTAACATAATAAATTAGGTTGAAAAAAGACACAAGTCCATCAAGTTCAACCTTCACCTCATACCTCAGTAACTGAGAATTTTACAGTGCCTTTAGCAGAGGCATCAGTATACATTATTATATGTCTGGGGCTGCTTTATTTTCATAAATGTCTTCTTTATATCACAGCAAAACAGAAGTTTGCATGCATATAGAGTACTGTGCAAAAGTCTTAAGCAGGTGTGGAAAAATGCTGTAAAGTAAGAATGCTTTCAAAATAGACATGTAAATAGTTTAATTTTATTGATTAACTAAATGCATCGTGAGTGAACAGAAGAAAAATCGAAATCAATATATTGTGTGACCAACCTTTACCTTAAAAATAGCATCAATTCTTTTAGGTACATTTGCACACAGTTCGTTAAGGAACTCAGCAGGTAGGTTGTTCCAAACATCTTGGAGAACTAAGCACAGCTCTTCTGTGGATTTAGGCATCCTCAGTTGCTTCTCTCTCATCATGTAATCCCAGACAGACTTGATGATGTTGAAATCAGGGCTCTGTGGTGGCCATACCATCACTTCCAGGACTCTTTGTTCTTCTTTACATTGAAGATACTTTGGCTGTATGTTTGGGTTCATCATGATGCAGAATAAATTTGGAGTCAATCAGATGCCTCCCTGATGGTATTGCATGATGGATAAATATCTGCCTGTACTTCTCAGCATTGAGGAGACCATCAATTTTGACCAAATCCCCAACCCCAACTCCATTTGCAGAAATGAAGCCCCAAACTTGCAAGGAATCTCCACCATGCTTCCCTGTTGCCTGCAGACACTCATTCTTGTACCTCTCTCCAGCCCTTCAGTGAACAAGCTGCCTTCTGCTATAGCCAACCATTTCAAACTTTGACTCATCAGTCCAAAGTACCTGCTGCCATTATTTGCACCCCAGTTCCTGTGTTTTGTGCATAGTTGAGTCTCTTGGCCTTGTTTCCACGTTGGAGGTATCGCTTTTTGGTTGCAAGTCTGATCAGACCTCTTCAGACAGTAAATGGGTCTATCAGGATCCCACTGTTTTCTGCCAATTCTGAGCTGATGGCACTGCTGGACATCTTCCTATTGTGAAGGGAAGTAAGCATGATGTGTCTTTCATCTGCTGCACTAAGTTTCCTTGGCCAACCACTGCATCTGCGGTCCTCAATGTCGCCTATTTGTTTGTACTTCTTCAAAGAGCTTGGACAGCACATCTGGTAACCCCTGTCTGCCTTGAAAGTTTTGCCTTGGAGAGACCTTGCTGATGCAGGATAATTACCTTGTGTCTTGTTGCTGTACTCAGTCTTTCCATGGTGTATGACTTTTAACATTAAACAGTCTTCAGCAACCTCACCTTGTTAGCGGAGTTTGGCTGTTCCTCATCCAGCTTTATTCCTCTTACATAGCTGTTTTTGTTTCAGTTAATGATTGTGTTTCAACCCACATATTAAATTGATGATCATTAGCACCTGTTTGGTGTAATTATTTAATCATATACCTGACTATATGCCTACAAAATCCCTGACTTTGTGCAAGTGTACCTAGAAGAATTGATGCTGTATGGCAGTAATGTTATTTCAGGCATAATTTCTGAGAACGTATGTTACAATACAAAAACAAAAAACAACAGGGTACCTTCATTGTGAATCAAAGGCTGTTCTAGCTAGATCAAGTCTGAGAAAAAACATCTCCCTAGATAGATAATATCCCATGTACATAACATTTGTAATGGTAACATACTAAGAAAATAGTCTTATATGGATAGTCTTATAGGGACAAAAACATAGAATTTGACTTCAGATAAAAATCAATCGGCCCATCTAGTTTGCCCACTTTTCCTACTGTAAAAACCTCAAACCTTATTTGGTCCTTGGTCTTGTCTAATGTTCAGGATAGCTTTATGTCTATCTCAGGCATTCATGAATTTGTTTATTGAATTAACCTCTACCACTTCTGCTAGTCGGCTATTCCACTTATCTACCACCGTCTCAGTTAAAGGGATAGTAATGTTTCATAATAAAAGCAGCTCTAATTAATCATCATAGTTTTTGGACTTTGGAGAGTGTTATTTCAATTCTGTCAGAGTTGTAGTTCAAGAGTAATTCAATGACAAAGTATCCCCCTCCCGCCCCTTTTACTGATGTAACACTTTTCAGCCAGAGCAGAAGGGAGGTGCCCAGGTAGACTGCAGAGAGGGACAATCTTCAATTAAGATAAGGGAAAACCTGAAAAACCTGGCAAGGGGGGCAGGGCTTTCATTGTTCTCATTGTAAGAAGACTGTCCCTTGCTGTTATCTGTCTTACAACCAGATTCCCCATCTGAGAAGAGATGGCTTACACTAGGTAAAAGGGGTGGGAGGGGAAACTTTCCTTGTGAATATCTCTCAAACCATAAGGGTTTGAGAGATAAGACTTACATCATTCTTCATATTTTTTTAATGCCTACAAAATAAAATAAAGTTAAAACGAAGTATTTCTATCCCTTTAAGTAAAATTTTCTTATGTTATATCTAAGCCTCTGTCCCTCTAGTTTTCTACTCCTTTAAAATATATTTCCTTCCTATAGTTTTTTAAAGGGATAGTAATGCTTGAAATTAAGTGAAGCTACAATCCTTCCTTATACTGTGTACTACTGCTTAGTTACATTCCTAATGCTGATATTGGTATATATTCTGAAGTCCAGGCATCTGGCAAGACAAATCGCAACATGGGACAATCTTCATTCATCCAGTATAAAGAAAATCCTGCCCTCCTTGATGAAGGAGGGAGGGTTTTTACTAATGCTGAATGAAGATTGTCCCTCGTTGCAATCCTCCGTCAGTTCCGAGACAAGGAATATGACGTGAGTAAAAGAGGCATGAGGGGGACAATTTATGATGTAATTTCCAAGAATATGTAGCGATGTAAGCATCAGGATTGTAACTGAGCAGCAGTATATGGACAGATCGTAACTTCACTTAATTTCAAACATTACTAACCCTTTAAATCTCTTTATGACAGTAACATAGGATTTGATGGCAGATAATGGCAGGAATAAACAACCTGAGGCCCTCCAGCTAATCTGGACTACAACTCTCATCATCCCTACCAGCCAGTGGCTAGCGAGGGGGTTGGGAATTGTAATGAGCATCAGCTGAAGGGCCACACATTACTCATCCCAGCCCTAGGACCAACAATGGTTTTCCTTTGTGGGTAGAAGACCTTGGACTTTGTTTTGGTACAATGAGCAACTACAATTTTCTTCATGTAATATCTATATATAAAGCAACAGAGGAGTCTTTAAAGGAGCAGAAATATTTAATTTTGGAAAAAATAGATATTGTAGGGCAGGAGTAGTCAATCTCTGGGCTCCTGCTATGGGAGACTACATCTTCTATCAGACTACATCATCTGTCTATCCCCTACCGGCTAATGGGTGGTCATGGATCATGAGTGGTGTAGTCCCCAACAGCCGGTGGTCCAGAGTTTGATTACCCCTGTGAAAATGGGATTTTCTGTTGACTAAAACATAGCCACTCCCACTGTTGTGAAATGCTTTTTTTCAGATTTTATTACTACGCGAACATTTTTTTTTTTGTATAATTAAGCTAAAAATTTATTTTGTAATCACCAGTTGTCTATGTTGCCATAATCTCTTTCATTTATCCCTTGGCGCGCCAGAGGTGTACACAATCTATTAGACTGACGTGTACTAACTTTTGAATGAATCATCTCCCAGTAGTGGAAGTATTCTTGTTTTACTCGTGACAAAAATCCACCCAATACAAATATTTTAGGTTTTTTTTCCTATAATAAAACTTTACTGCTTCTTTGATACCTAATCTCTTAGAGAAATGCATGTTGTCACTAGGGTTCGAACCATTAAAAATAATGTACCAGCAATATGATGGCTAGTGATATTATCAGTGAAGCGGACAACCCTAATTGGCACAGGAAGAGGATGGCATTACAGTTCTGATTGGCTTTTTGGCTCCCTTTGTGGTGGGATGTTTTGTTTTCCAGACCTGCAGGCAAACCTGCCACTTATAGTACAGTAAGGCAGTGCACCAACACACTGAGTTGTCTTTTGGAAACCAGTTGCTGTTTTATTTATTGAACTTTAATTGGATGTTTGCACTTTCTCAATAAAGCAGTTTGCTTATTACTTGTCAGGAACACTGGCCTTTTGTTACAATGAGACCTACGTGATTTGTTGGCTGTAGTTCATCTTTCCATTCATTTCCTTCATTGTGTGACCCAGATATTACACCGCTGTAACAAAAACACAATTCTCTGCTTTAGTGTTCATGTAGAAGGTGGAATAAATCAATCTATCCATTTCCACAACTAATTAAATCTCTTCATTTTTACATCCATGTTCTATTCAGCTTGGCAGGCTCTGTGTTCATTGTCAGTTATTGATTTTTTTTTTAACCTTTGTTGCTGAATGGAAGGTTTACTTGTTTTGTGTGTGTATAGAAACATATTCCATTTAACCCTTCGAGTGCCTAAGGGGTATTGAGTGCATTGCAAAACAATGAGTTAGATACTCCTCTGAAACTCAAAGTATTAATGACATGCCTAACATAACCCGAGGCATACAAATCAACACAGACCTTTAAAGGCCCCTACATTAACCCTTTCAGGATTGCCAGTAGGTTGTATAGTTGATTGTTATGTAAAATCCTGCAGACATGCCTGTCATACGGGTTATTGGAGCACACACACAAGATATTTACAAAGGAACTGAATATTTTAACCCATTTGACACCAGACTTTGACTCAAATTATTAAGGGATTCAAATACACATTTCACATCATTTCTTGGCACCTCTCTGTTTTAAAATCATTTCTGGCCACTGACCGAGTGGGCATAATGGAAACTGAAGTGCCTCCACTTCTCATTTCTGCCTACATACCTGTGCCTCCACTGCTCCTTTCTGCCTACATACCTGTGCCTCCACGTCTCATTTCTGCCTGCATACCTGTGCCTCCACTTCTTATTTCTGCCTACATACCTGTGCCTCCACTGCTCCTTTCTGCCTACATACCTGTGCCTCCACTGCTCATTTCTGCCTACATACCTGTGCCTCCACTGCTCCTTTCTGCCTGCATAGCTGTGCCTCCACTGCTCCTTTCTGCCTACATACCTGTGCCTCCACTGCTCCTTTCTGCCTACATACCTGTGCCTCCACTGCTCCTTTCTGCCTACATACCTGTGCCTCCACTTCTCATTTCTGCCTACATACCTGTGCTTCCACTGCTCCTTACTGCCTAAAAACACTTTGTCCCATATGACACAGTTGGTTTGCTCCAGAATTGCTCCCCTTCACCTACGTTTATACAGCCCCATGAACAAATAAATGTCAATACCCCTTAACCCCTTGAGTGTCAGAGAGGTAAACAATGCATTGCTCTGCTATGCATGGAGTAACACTCTGGCACTCAAGGGGTTAAATTGTACTGCTACAGAATTGTCCACCATCCACTCACCGCAGCTGCTTTTGGGGCATAGATAACCTCTTGAAGCGCAGAGGGATCCTCAGTTAGCTAATTTATAGGCAGTACATTGTGTGTATAGGCACTACTTTGCAATGTGGTGCATACACCTCTAGTCCTTTAAAGGGTTAAAACAGAGAACTCTTAATACCTTGTCCAAAAATGTATTTATTACTGACATCATAATGTTATTATTTCATTGTGCCTTTAGCAGCTTTACACACTACACAGGAGTACATTGTAATTTCTTAAATATTGATGGTTTACATTTAACCCCTTGGTTGCCAGAGATACTACTGTGCTCACTGCATATTGCAAATTTAACTTTTTAAGGGCCAGAGGGATATGCAACCCATTGTGACAATACATCAAACACCCTTGTGGTCCTTAAAGAGTTAAACCCTTAAGGACCGGGAAAATCTGGGGTGGTTTGCAGTTAAGTACCAGTGCAATGTTGATCTTTTTTGACTATGTCTTTGTTCAACAGTGTTTTACCTCTAAGTATTTTATTCCAGCCATACAAATTATATACAGTTTTTTCACGCACAAGCAGAGCTTTTTTTTGATACCACACTTACATGGATAATCCAGCATTTATTTTATTAAAAATAAAGACAACAATAAAATGTCAAACACAATTTTTATTTGTTCTCGTGTGATCATTTGTGCTCAATGGGTTAATTTTTTTTATGGAGACTGTATGAAAGGTATAACCAGTCATTCATATCTACAAAATGTGCAGTTTTAGGGGGCACTGTCCCTCTGGGGTGAAAATCCCCATGTCCCTCTTTCCCTCCCTAGTTTCCCGGTTCTGGAGCGCTCAGTTTCACCCTCACCAGCATGATAGCTGTGCGCACTGAGGTGTGCTACTATCATTTAACCCATGATGAGCCAGGACCACCATGGGTCCTTAAGGGAAGTTTACTCATGATGGTCCTTGGCACATCATGGGTTCTTAAGTTGTTAAGGAGGTTCAGTATGAAAAAACTGCCAGCAGCTGTCCTCCTTAGTGAACATGACATCCGGGACTGACTGAATATGTTATCTGACTAATTGAATATGTTATCTCTTGAATTAAAAACGCAAAAGTAAAATTCATAGGGTTAATTAGGATTCTCTTGGCCATAGAAATGTAAGTGGGGGTTATTATTAGGAGATGTTGGTTCAACTTTAAGGCTGAGGTAATAATAAGAACTGGAGCAATTCTGGATCAGACCACAAAACATTTCAAAATGTTATATATATAGATGGGCCTTTAAACCCTTTGAATGCAATGGGTTATAGACCTCCTTAGCATTCAAAGATTTTAAAATATTTCAATGGGACTTTGTATTTATCTCCAATGGTACAGTTGGTGTGACACAGACTTGCTCATCTCAACATAAAAGAAGGCCAAACATCACAAAGCATATATTGATTAAGCAACACCCCAATGTGGAACTGTAAGCGAGGCCGGCATGTCTGACGCTCCCCTAATGCAACAGCCTACTCTGCTGATGGAATATCCAACTTTACCGCCTCTTAACTTCTAATGTCAATTCATTGTTTCTTGTCTGAACATGTTATTTCATTAGTGTACCCACTGTTCAAAATGTCATATTAGTATCTTATTCCCATTAATCTTTCCCACATCCCTTTGGTAGTTGCATACATTTCCTTTATGTGTCCACAAACACATCTATTTATGACGAGTGAAGACAAGAAGAATTTTTCTGAATAACACTGAATATTTTTGCAAGCCTCTGAAAACTGCAATAGAACATTTAGATAACCTGCAAGAACTTCTTATAAATTGCTCCCAGGCTTGGCCTTTTGCAATAATAAATCTTTCCTATGCTACTGTGCAGAGTCCAACCTTGTTCCCTGGATACAATTTCCTTTTGAGTCTCAGTCTGTCACCGTATTTGACCTGAAATCATATACACTCATTGTTGGACAAAAATTTGCAGTGCACAAAAGAACATCAGATTAGAAGGATATGAAACACAAAAACATCATGTTTTTGTAAGAAATGACCCCAAGCTTTGAATATTTCCCATTCTCTTTAATGAAGCAGTAAACATTTATTATAAATACATTTTTGTATTTTTTTTAATGTATTTTTTTTGGTGTGTACGGATGTCTATGGAGGGGTGTGTGTGTGTGTGTGTATGTATGGTGATGGCCATGCAAGAAGAGGCAGGGTGATGGGAGAGATGTTGCACTGTGCAGTGCACAGTGGTTTTAGTAGAAGCAGAAAAGAAGTGTGTGACTTCAAACATTTACATGTATATTAAGTCTTGCAATGCAAAGTGGAGTAGAATATTGAAAGCAAAATTGTTATTCCATGTAAAATATATAAGTACTTAAAAATTAGCATTTAAAAGAACTATGTCAGCAGTAAGACTGTGCAAGAAATCCAGACACATACGCACTATGATATATGCAAACTTTTCCACTTACATAGAGTCAATAATAATAATAATCTTTATATAGCGCCAACTTATTCCGCAGCCCTTTACAATAGGGGATAGACATATAGAAATATTAAATAGTACAAATCATATGTGGAGAACAGAAGGATCAGTGGGCCCTCCTCGTGACAGCTTACAGTCTAGAGGAAGGTGGGTAGGATACAGAAGGTGTAAGTGCTATTGGGTGTAAGTTTCTCCTGCCACAAAAGCTGCCGGTCAGTCGGTGGGGGAGAGAAGTGCTAGTGAGTGCAGTGGTCCAGGGAATGGTTGATTCTTGGTGATGGTATTTATGGAGGTAGTTGATAGGCTTCCCTGAAGAGGTGAGTCTTCAGGGAGTGTCTGAAGATATGAAGGCTGGGGGAGAGTCTGATGGGACGGTGAGGGAATTCCAGAGCTCAGGGGCAGCACGGGAGAAGTCTTTTAGGCAGGAGTGGAGAGCTGTGGAGAGGAGAAGGTCATATGCAGAATGAAGATGGTGAGTGGGAGTGTACTTGGAAATGAGAGATGAGATATACGGGGGTGAGGTGTTAGTGAGGGCTCTATAGGTGAGCACCAGGATTTTGAATGTAATTCTATGTGCTAATGGGAGCCAGTGTAGGGATTGACAGAGGGGTCTGGTGCTGGAGAAGTGATTGGTGAGGTAGATTAGTTGTGCTGCTGAGTTCATTATGGACTGTAGTGGCGTTAGTCGGGTGAGAGGAAGGCCAATTAGTAGTGAGTTACAGTACTCGAGACGGGACATGCAGACATACACACTTGGACACATACATTGTGTTGTGTTTGTAGTGATATCCAAACAGAAATAGTTGTCCACCACTGTGCCTGAAAGGATAGCCATAATGCATACCCCAACAGTAACATTTAAGCAGTACTATGGGGCAAATGACAACCAAAAGGGAGATGTTACGGACGACTTTGTTGAAGCTTTGAGTGCCTGAGAGGTGTGCAATGCATTGCTGTGCAATATGTGGCATCACACTGTGGCCCTGAAAGGATTAAATTATACCCCAAGCCCTCAGTTGAAAGGCATTGGCAGGCGACAGTCACCCTGCCGCCTCCTGCCTGATGATGTTGAACAGCAGGCAGGAGATCCATGGCTATGGTATCCTATTGAAATGTCAGTCTTTATGTGGCCAGTATGAAAACGGCAAGATCATAATCAAAACTCAGAATGTGAGCTGTATGAAAAGGCTGATATGGTGATGTCGCAAGCTTCATTATTGCAAAGAAAATAGCGCAGGCCTGTGGCTTAACCCTTTGAGTGCCAGTAGGTTATTGTGCAAGTCTGTGGCTTAATCCTTTGAGTGGCAAAGGGTTATTGCTCACCCAAGGACCTAATTATCCATAATAAAAAAAAAAAATACAGAGCCTTCTCATTCTCGGCGTGCTGTTTTGTTTCGCAAAGAAAATAGTCTGCTTACTTATGACTTTCATAGATGCTGGCAGACTGGCATCTGTGTGGTCAATTATAATAAAGTTTAGTTGCCATTTTGTTTCTGGTAACCGTAGAGGTCTTACACTAGAACATATTGTTTGTTGTCATGGGTTAATGAAAGTTCATATATATAGTATCCTTCATCCTTGTGCACATCATTATGGCCTCTGTACAGGTCACTCAAGCTATCGCCATCTGGGGCAAGCAACTTACTGAGGCTATCAGAAATGCCACCCCTAAGGAGGACTTTTTAGCCCTCTTGCCTCAGACATATGTCACTGATGCTCTTTTTGATGCTGTCAAAGTTGCAGCTAAAGTTTCTGCCTTCTCTGTTTCTGCTAGACATACATTGTGGCTCAAGATTTGCTCTGCTGACCTCTCTTCTAAGAAGTCACTGACTTCTCTCCCGTTTCAGGGCAAATCTCTCTTTGGGCATGAACTGAAACAGATTATCAGTGAGGCCATTGGAGGCAAGAGCACTCTGTTGCCTCATGTCTCCAAACTCCCTAACATGGCTAGGAAATAGTGTCTTTTTTCATCCCCGCCAAAACAAGGTGCAAAGGCCGAGTCCAAGCGTGTCTCAAACCGGCACCCTGCGCCCAACCACCAAGCCTAGACAGCAGTGGTACTCAAAGCATGCTGCCACCCAGCCGAAGTCTGGTAAGTCTGCCTCCACATGACTTGCAGAATCCTGGTCTGCAACTGCATGTGGGTGGGTGCATGCGACGTTTTTCAAACACCTGGGCAGCGTCGGTAGAGGACCAGTGGGTTCTGCAGGTGGTTTTAGTAGGGTACAAGATTGCCTTCAAATCCCTTCCTCCCTACAGATTCTTCCAGTCCAAAACTCATCTGGGCCTAGAAAAGTTGATTCTTTTCAACGAGGAGGTCCAGGCTGTCTTGGACAAGGGAGTCCTGATTCTAGTTCCTCCTCAAGAGAGAGATTTAGGTTTCTATTTAAATCTGTTCGTGATGGCCAAGAGGGATGGAGGCCGTTGTCCTATCTTGGCTCAAAAGGACCTCAGTTCTTTTTTGGAGACTGCATACTTCAAGATGGCTACTTTGCGCTCTGTCATCGCAGCTATGTGTCCAGGACAATTCTTGGCCTCTCTGGATCTTCAGGATGCTTACTTGCATGTCCCGATTCATCCGGACAGTCAGATGTACCTCCTTTTTGCTTGCGAATTGGGGCACTTCCAGTTCACAGCTCTGCCATTTGGGCTTACCTCCACTTCTTGGGTGGTTGCCAGAGTTTTGGGTTCATTGATTGCCTTCCTTACACACCCGGGGGATTCAGGTGACTCCCTATATGGGCGACTTTCTGCTGAAGGCTCAGTCCAGGTGACTTCTGGACCAGCATGCCCAGGACTGTGCTCAGATTCTTCTCCATTTATGGGTGGATTCTCAGCATGGAGAAATCTGCCCTGTCCCCTCTCAGGTCCTGGTCATCCTTGGACTCAGGTTCGATACCCGTCAAGGGAAGGTTTTTCTGACAGAGGACTCCATTCAGCAAACCATGCATCTGGTATCCCAAGCTCTGGAGTGGCCCTTAGCTCCAGTCCGCAAGTTCATGACCCTTGCAGGCTGCATAGTGTCCACCATGGAGACAGTTCAGTACTCCATGGCCCACATTAGAGAGCTCCAGAGATTCACTACCCAGTCTTGTCACAGGAATCCAGACTTCTTGGTTTTAACTGCATGACTGATGAAGCTTCCATTCTAAGGAAGAAAGGTTTTTCTCCTGAGGTGATCTCCACTATGAACCAGGCTAGGAAACCAGTCTCTTCCAAAGCTAACCACAGGGTTTGGTCCATTTTCCAGTCCTGGTGTGTTGACGGGGACCTGTCTTCACAAAAGTTTGATCTCCAGGTGGTCCTGTTCTTTTTCAGGACGATGTGTACAAGGGGCTCAGTCTTGGCTTCTTGAAGGTTAAGACTTTGGCTCTCTCTGTTTTTTTCGAGGGACGCATTGCCATCTTGCCAGATGTCAAGGTCTTCTTTCAGTTTGACACTCATGCCTCCCTTTGAGTCCTTGGCTACCATTCTTCTGCGTCTCCTGATGTGGAAGATGGCCATTCTTCTGGCTGTGGTCTCTGTCCGCCGAGTGGCTGAATTGCAGACCTTGTCCTGCAAAGTGCCTTTCCTGGTGTTTCACAAGGACAAGGCTGTTCTTCGTACCTCCCAGGAATTCCTTCCTAAGGTGGCCTCAGAGTTTCACATCAATCAGGAGATTGTTGTGCCTTCATTTTGTCCTGACCCCAAATCTGACAAGGATTGTGATTGCTACTTGTTGGATGTGGTGTGCTGCCTCAAGTTCTATGTGTCTTTACGTAAGACTGATGCTTTGTTTGTCATCCCTGAGGGTGCTAGGGCAGGTATGGCTGCGTCCAGGGTCACTATTGCTTCTAGGATTAAGTCTACATTCGCAAGGCTTACAAATTCTGAAACAAACAAGTTCCTATTAGCATTACAGCACACTCCACCAGGTCTGTTGGGACATCCCGGGCCTACAAGTATCAGGCCTCTGCTGAACAGCTGTGCAAGATGTCGACTTGGTCCTCTGTGCACACCTTCACCAAACACTATCGTTTTGATGTTCTGGCTTCAGTTAAAGCCAGCTTTGGCAGGAAGGTCCTATAGGCAGTTCTGCCTGTTCAGGGCCTAGTCATTCCTGTGCCTTACCATTCTTTAACTGTTTCAGCCCGGTTGACTCTTGTTCTTGTGTGCTGTGATATTGTTATTAAGTGTCCATTGACACTTAGTTATGTTTGGGCTGTTCCTTGTCCTGGATAGTCCTTGGGAACTCGGGCATTATGGAGACTGGTCCTTTCCTTCTCTTCCCACCCTGGGAGCTTTAATGTTGGTAAATTCCCATGGTACCTGTATGTCATATTGGATGACAGAGAAAAGAGGATTTTAGTCTTACCTGTTAAATCCTTTTCTTTTAGTCCATATGGCATACAGGTCACCCACCCAGTGAAAGGGACCACGCTTGGTCTCACTTAGCTGAACATGTGTCTGTTGCTCACAGGCATTTTCCTTTCTTCTTTCTTGCTGTCCTGCTTACTAGGATTGTCTCAAGTCTAACTGGGGCGTGGCTAGTGGGATAACCTGATGAGGAAGAGGGGAGGCTCAACCCATAGCTTTTTTTTTTTCTAGAAAAGTTCCAGCCTACTGGGAGGAGCTGTCGACTCCCCATGGTACCTGTATGTCATATGGACTAAGAAAAAAGGATTTAACAGGCACTGAGATTAATGTATTAAGGAAAACTATTCTCCCACCATGTCAAAATGATGGATTTTAATTCACAGCTGCATTTTGATGAGCCAGTCAGAATACAGCTTTGGATTCTTCTCCCTAAAATACAGAGTTCTTGGAGCAATAAAAGTTGAAATATGCAAAGTTCATAACACCTGCATGTGTACTCTTTTAAACAAGCGCTACTGTTTTCTTA
The DNA here is from genome assembly GCA_037306005.1 of Rhinophrynus dorsalis. Taxonomy (NCBI): domain Eukaryota; kingdom Metazoa; phylum Chordata; class Amphibia; order Anura; family Rhinophrynidae; genus Rhinophrynus; species Rhinophrynus dorsalis. Next base: position 380,993,580 of record CM074720.1, on the reverse strand, counting down.
AAGTGCCCACTTAACACAACTCAAAGTTTAACTTTGTACATAGCTCCCTAATTGCGCTTACAATTTTTAACCAGAAAGAAACAAAATCAAGTCTAATTTAAAGGGGTACTCTTTTCTCCTTTTAAAGTGATTCTTATTCGATTGTTTGTTCCTAATACAGCTGCAATCGCTCTGGTTAAGGAGAAATTAGCCTTTATAATGTTCCCACTTAAGGGCTCGCTGTGGGTTGTGCCCCATTCCCACCTCCTCCTCTGACTGTGGAATCCTGCATGTGACCTGGTGAGCTCTCATTGGCAAGATTTCACCATCAGAGGAGGAGGTGGGATTGAGGCACAAATGGGGAGGGGGAAGAAACGAAGACTGACAGCCTGGGTTACAGAGCTATACCACAGCAAGCCCTGAAGTGATGTCATGAGGGAACAGTATAGAGGATAATTTCTCTTTAAGCAGAGCAATTAAAAACTTAAAATACACAAAAACAAACAAAAAAAGATTGCACATGTATTAAGAACAAACAATCAATAAGGATCACTTTAAAGGAGGTGAGAGTTCCCCCTTTAAGCCTCACTTAATCATTCTTTCAATTATTTTTTAACTGCCAGTCAAGACATTACTATACATTTTTACCACCACTTTTCAGTAAAGTGCAGCTGACGTTAAGAGTTATTCACTTGAATGGCTGCTGTTGAGAGATTAGCATACTCCAGAGTGAATATTACATCAGTGATTTACACTTCTGTTTGTAGCCATAGCTGCACTCGAATGGAAAAAAATGTAGCCATTCTTCCTTTTTTTAAGCCTTTATAAAACAGTATATTAAAAGAAAGCTGTTGCTGTATGATTTCTTTATAATGTGTTTTTATTACATGGTCTTGGAAATCATTCAGTGTATCTGAATAACTTTGACAATTTAACTCTTTCAGTGCGTACCCCTATGGCACTGAAAGGGTTAAGGACCAGAGGGGTGTTGAACAGGTTGACAAGTAGTGTGTTGCACCCCCACCCCCTTCTGGCCCTTAAACATTTAATAAGTACTAAGGTAACACGTCTTGTCATATGCTGATGTGATTTGCACATGGCAATGTGCAGTAAGTATACATATACTACTGCTGATCATGTACAGTTGTGACTTGCACATGCCAAGTAGTATTACACGTTAAGAGAATAAGAAGATTGTCCCTGGTCAAACACTGTAATCTCAGTTATTGATCAAGCCGGAAGAGACCAGAGGCTTCTCCTCACCCTTTAGAGCAGTGGTTCTCAACTCCTGCCCTCAGGACCCACTAACAGGCCAGGACTTAGGGATTTCTCTGCTAGAGCACAGGTGTGGTGATCAGAGGCTCATTCACATTGATTAACTCACCTGTGCTCTAACAAGAAAATCATCAAATCCTGGCCTGTTAGTGGGTCCTGAGGACAGGAGTTGAGAACCACTGCTTTAGAGTTTGTCAAGGGATTAGGTGCGCAACTTGTCAAGTATGGACTTTTGAGGTCTAACACAGTACATCGCTGTGCTCAGAGCAACATGCCATTTCAAATGTGTATTTTTGTTCATAGTCTTTTTTTCTCCCCCTTAATACTCTGTAGCCATTGTTGTACTCTATGGTCGTGACCCAGAAAACTTGTTGCCATCTTTGTCATGCTTTTTCTTGCACAGATGAGATATACTACATGCCAGAAGCCATGAAATAGCAGCTGTAAAGTGAAGGCCACATAATGCATATATGGCGGCAATTGTACATAAAAAAATTAAGTGTTATTACCAGTTAAAATATCATGTGTTCTAGGTAGCATTTAGAAAATGTATTAGTTCACATTGAGCTTGTTGAATTTAGCAAAGATCCTGTCTTTTTAACACAGAGTACCAGATGGGTGAGCATTTCATTTGATTGTAATTCATTGCAGATATCTCTGCCACAAAAAAGTTAAGCATGGCTTGTGTTACTCTCGTCATCTTGTGAATAGAGAATGTGGAAACCAATGGACAGCCCACTTTGGCATCATAACTTAGTAACACAGTTGATATGGCTGAAAAAAGACATGCATCCATCAAGTCCAGCCCACTTTTAATCTAGAAGATGGAAAAAAAATTAAGGCATTTTCAGTTAAGCCCAAGTGGGTAAACAAAATCCCTTCCTGACACCAAATGGCAGTCGGATGTTTCTCTGGATCAACATCCTAACTGCTTTGAAGCCAACTGTTATGATTCTTAATATTGTTCTGTGCTAGATAGTATCCATTCATTTTTGAAAGCAGTTACAGTATCTGCAAGCATAGCATTCCAGGACAATTCCATAACTTTACTCCCCTTACTATAAAAATCCTAACTCTAGTCTTAATGGATAACTTCTCAGTATTAGCTCAGCTCCTTGAGTAAATAATTAATTGGAGAGTCCTTTGTATTGACCTTGAATATATTTGTAAATGGTAAACCTATCACTTCTTAAATGTCTGTGGCTAGTCTTTTATAACTGTCGCAGAAAATACAAGAAAGGGTTAACAGGAGGTTGTATATCTTCACATAGATAAAAAAATAAATTTGAGAACTTTACACTATATTAGGTATTGACACGGTACTTCACAGTAAAGCATTTATTAAAATAATCAATCATGCATATTTGTGCAAATATATATAATTTATTTAAGTAAAATATACTATATATAAAGTGTAAACAACAATGATATAAATGAATGCCCAGCAATTGCAATAGATATACAGTAACTCAAACCACAATTATTACAATTAGCATTACCAGCAATTAAAGGGTTAACCACACATAGGCGTATTCAGAGGTATTAAATAACAATAATTGAACTCAGCAGCATAGAAAAGGATAATTGAGCCTTACATTTAATTAAAATACAGTTGGCAGCAACATATATAAATACCTCTGCCCCAGAAACTGTATAAACTTTGCTAATTGAGGTTTAAGGTATGTTATCAGGTGAGTAGGCTTTAATATTAAGCTAGGTCCTCTGACAATTTCCTTGTACCATATGCAATAGCAAAATTTAGATAAACTACCTGGAATAAAATCCCAGACTTAGATCACTATAATTTAATTATGTACTGTTTTCAAATATTGCATACCTTCTGAATAATACCTATAAATTGCAATTATTATAGTCAATGACAGATTGTACCAAGAATCTACTCGGAATCAAATCTAATATATGTATAGACAGTATAAAACTTCATGCAACATATACTATAAACATGATAATAGCAATCCTATGTAGGGTACTCCAAGGGTTAATCCACTTACTAATATAGGGAGCCCCATCCAAGATGGTGACTTCTTTTATCTAATGAGCGGTTTAAATAAACTTCCAACTGTATAAAAGTTAGGCCCACAAGCACATGCAGAAAGAAATCTCTATAACCACCTCAAAATAGACAAATAGCAGTTAAAGGGTTAATCGAATTCAAAGAATTCCCCAGATCAAATATTAGCTAAAATAACCTTTCCAGAAACACAGTATATATATTCTAGAAATATCAGGAATTATGTAACTAATATATAAACAATGCTATATAGATCTAACTGCTATCAACTATTTCTACAATTATCTGGACATAATTTACCAGTTAATTAATTAATTCTGCGTAATTTCAGAATTGCTACAGCCAAATATCGCTTATTATAATATTTTGCTATATACAACTGGCCAGGCTTATATCTAGCAAATTTATTATAAATATTGTCCTCAAATAGAGAAAATATATATCGGATTCTGAATTTTTGCAGAATTAAAATAAGAAAATATAGTTACCATCCAATATGTGTGGATAAGTGTAAAATTCCTGTTATCAGAAAGCCCAGCCCATCTTCTCTGATTGGGTCTTATTAGAATATGACATCAACCTTATTATCTAATTGGACAGTCTAAATTCCCAATTTCCATATGAGATCATGCATATATTAATTTAAACACTAGTCATAACGTTATGCACTCTAAAGATGACACTCGTACTCCACATAAAAATTTTACATAGGATCTGTGTGATCTGCAGTGATATGTCAAGAGGTCATCACATTTCATGCACCTGTCATCCCTGGAATCTGTACTTGTAGTCTTTTATACAAGTTATGACTCAAAATCCCAGGCATTTTTATCTTCCCCCTAGTATAATTGTCTGGATTTTAGCCCATTGCTTACCATAAAGTCAGTCAACTATTTTCACTCCCATTGAGGTAAAGAGGCCCCCTTTGTTTCCCAAATCATTTCATTAACACACATTTTAAAACAGACTTTCAAAGAATTTGGTTTGCGAAAAAAATAACTTTTTCCTCCCCATCATGGCAATGTCTCTGACATAACTCCGATCCCCAAATCCCTTTATCACTTTTGTTGCATGTCTCTGTACTTTTTCCAGTTCATTAATGTTTTTTTTAGGACCTGTTGCCCAAAACTGTACTCTGTATTCCAGATAAGGCCCTACCAAGTATTTTTGTAAAATATAAGTATTATATAGAGATTATATTTGCATCCTGTGCATTTTTTTATTTAAAAATGTTTTTATTGAGATAATAAAGGCATGCAAGACATAATAACATCAAATTAAACTGCAGTGTATGCAGGAGTACCAATACACAATATAAAAAACAAGATGTACAATGTGTAGGCCTGGGTAATTACTAATACATATATCACAAAAATCCAAAGTTCCAAATGATATCTTGCTTAGTAAGTTACGTCATTTATGTAGGGTTATAAGTGCGACAGCAGCACAGTCCAAGAACTTAGAAAAGAGGGGTGGGAAGTAAAGTAAAAAGAGGAAATAGAATAGAGGGCACAAGTGTGTCCACGCCCAAAGGCGGTTTCAGGCCATATCAAGGAGAAAGGGAGAATATAAGATATTTTGGCTCCTATAGCAGTACATCTGACATCACAACCTCCACGTTATCAATCAGCTCTGCCCCAATATGAAAAACAAGGGTGACAAATCTCACCAAATTAGGGTTCCCTCTGGGATTTAATATATGTTAGTCTTTCAGTTGCCAAGATGTAAGACATACGCGACCAAGAGTGGGCACCGATTGCTGTCATCCACCTAGCTGGAATGCAGTGTTGGAAAAGGGACAATTGACAAGCATCTCCACAGACATCTGCTGGGTAAAGATTCAAAATGTTTTGTAGGAAATCAGGGGTAGTGTTCAATGCTAGCATATCCCTGATGACTTCCATTATCCCATACCAGAAGGGTGTCACATGTGTCAGGGACCATGGGGTAATATTTATGTAAAAGGACAGGGTTTCTGTACCAATGCGTGAGGATTTTGAAATTCTTTTCAATGACTACTATATTTCTGGAACAAAACAAAGCGTTCCACCTGACAACTCGCCACTGTTCATCAGTTAGAGAGTGTTTCATCTCTCTCTCTCTCCTATCAAGGCCTGCAGCTGTCTGTCAGGATAGTGTCTTGGTGGGATAATAGGATGTCATAGATAGCTGAGATGTACCTGGTGCTTTAGGAATACTCAAGAAGGCTCATTCAAAATGAGTGATGGACGAAAGAGTTCCATCCTGAGTGGATGGGAGAAGATAAAGGATTGTAGTTTCATACAGCGTCAGTGTTTCACAGAATTGAGCTCTATTTCCTCACTGAGGAAGTTAAAGGACTTAAGACGTACCCTATCAGTGAGGTCATGGACTAAAAGTGTCTCTGAACTTGCCCAAGGTCCAACCGCCCCAGAATCCATGCCAGGGGGAAGACAGGGTTCTGGATCAGAGGAGTCAAAAGGGAAAAATAAAGAAAGAAGGAGAAGCAAGAAGGTGGTCCCAAGTCCTCAGCATGTTGAATAGGATCGGAAACGGTCCAAGTTGGCAGGTCGATCCTTGGAGGGAAGCCAGGGTAGACCCTGTAACAGTACAGGGGGGCATATTTCTTGTATGAGCGATGCCCACATTTTAGAAGTCCTCGAGTGGAGCCAGTGACATATCACGAACAGTTTAATTGCTTGGAAGTATAGGAAAACTAATGGGGCTCTCAGACCTCCCCTCCACTGAGGCCTCACCAGATAGTCCATACAAAGTCAGGGTGGCCAGAAATGCCAAATGAAAGAATTAAGGACATATTGTAATTGCTTAATAAAGGGGAGTGGCAGTCATTTCGGTACTGTCTGAATCACATAGAGGATCCAGGGTAGTTTTATCATTTGAATTAAATTAATCTGTCCAATCCACGATAAATATAAATGAGACCACATGGAGAGATTACAGGAGGTATTTTGTAACAAGGGGGCATCATTTTCCTTGAATAGCCAACAATGGGTAGTCGTGAACTAAATGCCCAGCTATTACATTTTAGAAGCAGACCAACAAAACAGAGCCAGACGAAGCATTGAAGCAACCATTGGCATGGGAAGGTTAATACTTAAAATGGAACTACCACATTTAACAAAGATGGCTCAAAATAATTCCTCATCTGGTGACTAGCTGCTCAGTAGTGCTAGTCGCCACAATTATTACCGCTGCTCCGGGACTGACAGGCAGGACGGAGCACAGACATCTTTCCATAGTGATGTCTGCTCACATGCGCTGTCAGTCCCAGCCGGCTCTAGGAGGCGTTGCTAGGAGCAGTTTGGCTCCAAAAGGCACTGACAGCACAGGCGTGCAGATGTCACTATGGAAAGATGTCTGCGCTCCGTCCTGCCTGTCAGACCCAGAGCAATGGATATTTTGCATTAACAAGGTTATAATTCTGGCGACTAGTGCTACTGAGCAGCTAGTTGCTAGATGAGGAATTATTTGGGGCCATCTTTGTTAAATGTGGTAGTTCTGCTTTAAGATCTCTGACTTGTCAACATTAAGTTTAAAAGTTAGACACCTCACTAAACATCTCTAGCTCCCACAGAAGTTCAGGCAGGGATGTAAGTGGGTCAGCTACCAGCAACATTAAATCATCAGCAAAGAGAGGCAACTTCTGTTCAAAAGATCTAGTACATATCCCTGTGATAAGGGGATTTCTGCGCATCCGACAAGCTAAGCATTCCATAATCAGGATGAAGACCAAGGGCTGCCTGCCTAGTGCCATTTTTCAGGAAGGAGAGGGAAGATAAAACACAGTTGACCTTTCCTTTGAGCGGTCTGGTTGATCATTAAAAGCTAAGAAATCAGTCAGTTGGGCGTTAATGTCAGAGACTAGATCAAAATCTTCGGGAACATCTGGATGCACTCGCCATATAAGACGTCTAGGGATAGCCAAGGACAGATCTATGGGGGCATGATCTGACCAAGTAATGTTATTAATAGTGACATAGGCGAGATATTGGAGGCACGGGATATTGGAATGCAGTTGGCCTAGGAACAGGTAATCAATTTGAGAGTAAACATCATGGGGAGGAGAATAAAATAGGTATAGTCCCCACAGGATGGATGAAGCAGGTATCAGTTAACTGGATCTATCGCAAAGAGCATTTATAGCCCATGATCATATTTCTCAAATAGGAGGATGCTGCTGAGGAGCAATTCAAAGCGGGATAAAGTGGGATATTCCAATCTCCACCCAGTACAATGAATCCCCTTTGAAATGTCTTCACTGTACGGAGAGCCTTATCCAGGAATTTATCTGGGTGGTGACTGGAAGCATAAAGGTAACCTTACATGATAGGGGTGGAGCCATGGAGACCCCTAATAAATATATACATTCCCTCCACATCAGCAAGAGAGAGTCAAGGAACTGAAAAAGGAACCTGGCAGTGAATCAGGATTCCCACTCCATTTTCTTATCCTGACCTGAACTATAGAATTGTCTAGAAAAGTGTTTCCTGTGACAACCCAGAATATCAGATCTCTGTAAATCGGTTTCTTGCAAAAAGCAAGTTTGGGCTCAAAGATGTGTGCATTTCCTGATATAGCCTGCCATTGTTGCTTCCTTTGTATATACAGAAGAAAAGAGTGTGTTTAGGGTGTAAGCCATAGCCTTATCCACACTAATTAATTCACCTGTCTCAACCTTAAGAGGACCAATATCAACCTTAATCTTTTTTTTTTTTTTATTATTTATGTACTTGTAGAATTGTTTACAATTTGTCTTGCTCTCTCGCAATACTTTTCTCAGTTTCAGTTTTAGCTAGCCTATTTGTTTTGTATGCAGATTTTATTACATTCTTTATATTTTTAAAATATGCATCTGACCTTCTGACTTAAACACTTTAAAATCATGCTTCTTATTTCTCATTTATCTGCAAACCTCTTTATTAAGCCACCTTGGTCTTTATTTGCTCCTCTTGTACGTATTCCCCAATGGTATATATTGACATGTCTATTTATGTAAAAGCATTTTAAACAAATTCATGATTCTTCTGCAGTTCTGTCTTTGAAGATTACATCCAACTGAATATCCTTTAATGCTGCTTTTAGCTTTGTAAAATTAGCCTTTTTAAAATTTAATGTTTTGGTTATACCCTTGCTAATGGGTTTCTCATAGCAAAGTTCAAAGGATACCATGTTGTGGTCACTGCTGCCTAAAGGTACCTTTACCTGTATACTGTTTATCATGTCAGAATTGTCAAGAAAGGCCTATTTTCTAGTTGGCTTCTCTAATAGTTGGGACATTAAATTGTCATCAATCATACTTAAATAATTTCCATAAGACTGGCTGGCACAACCATCTTCCGTGCTGTTACTTCCCTGATCTCTGCACTGATAATAAAGAAGTTACAGTAGGCTGTGAACAACCTAACTGGGGTACAATAATATGTTCTGCAAGAACAACATTGAGTAGATATCAGCCCTGAGGTGTGGTTGCCCATGTGAACATAGACTTAGATGCATATGCTTCAAAAGTTTGACAAACATGACTTTACTTGTGATGTGTAGGAAGCTGTGCATTACCCTTTGACCACTCTTTGTTTATTTAAGCTCATGATAAGTGTATACCATTTGTTTATTTTAATCTCTGTGATCTGTAAAGGGAAGTGTTCTTATCTCTCAGAACCATCGTCTATTTACTGTTTTATCAGTTTGAAAAAAGTTTGAATTGATAACACATGTTGCCAGCATGTAGCCTCCCGCTTCCATATACGTGTTCCTGGAAATCAAACAATGTATTTATAAACACTATGATCATTCTTGTTACAGAAAATGCCTTTTTCTGAATTGCCTTTTTCGTGAATTACAGACATACTCAAACTCCAATTGTTTTCCAACAATCATATGACATTGAAGAGATCCTGACTTATTTTTTGTGTGTGTGTGTGAAAGTATTTTACCAGGATACATTGACATTGTCTATCGTTTTCAAGTGTGTGTCCTGAACTTATGTTATCTATCTCAGAAGGATGAAAGGCTGAGCTGACCTTGCTGGGACTAGAACCTGCAACCTTGAAGTTTGAACAGGTTCTACAGGTGGTGCATTAATCAAAAGAGCTATCTCACTGGCTTTTAGGCCAGTGGTAAGCAACCTGTGGCTCTGCATTTAACTGACCTCCAGCACCCATCATCTCTAGCTAGCCCTTGTAGTCCTACAACACATGCAGAACCACTGGTTGCCCATTCCAATTGTATATAGTTACAGTGGTGTAGTAGTTTGAAACAGCAAATTAACAAACTACCATTATATCTCCTATGCGTGCAAAAAACTGTCTCCCCACTGTGATCAAAGCAGGTATAAGAACAATGTGTGTGTGTATGTATGTATGTGTGTGTGTATGTGTGTATGTATATATATATATATATATATATATATTGATCTATGGGCTACGTTGGGCACAAGATGTCACAAGACCTTTCACCTCTCACTTTAAATAGTCTATAGAATAGATAATGACCAATATGATGTATTTACCTTGAAAGCAAACTTTGTGAAATTGCAGCAGGAAAGGTGTGAGTATATAGAGGAATATGGTACAGGAGGGTTTTTTTAACCCTTTGAGTGCCAGAGGGGTACGCAACGAATTGCAAAGCAATGCGTTGCATACTTCTCTGGCACTCAAAGGGTTAATGACTGTTGTTTTGTATACCTATTAGCCTGGTCTCCAAAGAGGTATCACAGATTGCAACCAATTTTGTCCAATGATAAATGAAGCAGAGAGATTGAAGACACAAGATCACAAAACACATGCTGGACCTGGCTGTGTGTGTTATTGCTTAAGAAGGTTAAGTTCATTTTTTTAATATCCCCTATTGTGTTTAATGTTATTCTAATCCTTGGAATCCCACAAATAAAATAACAACAGGCTGATTGTATTGGACTAAAGTCAATAGCCTTTGCACGCAGCATCCATCCAGCCAAGGTCAAATATGGATCTAATCACTTGAGCATTAGTAGGATATGCTTTTGTTTTCCATTTGCACAAATTGTGTATCAGATTAATGTCTCAAGCCTCCCTTTCACTAAGATATGTTGTGATAATCATCGCTAACATTTTCCTCTTTAAAGAAATGCTAAAATTTGCAGATATTATATAAAAATAGCAATACCATTGTGAGAAGAAGTTAAAGGAGCAGTAAATCATGAAAATTAAACCACTTAATCTTGAGGGCAAATTTTCTAGCCCTCATTACAGCTTTTTTATTGTTAAAACAATGTTCTTGCTAAGTTGCTCTCCCTATCCCTCATCAGTTGGGTGAATGCTTTCTTCTCTTCCAGGAAACTGGTAGTACAGGGTTAGAACTGGGACAATCTTCCTATATTAGTACTGGTCATCCACAAATTGTGTGTTTTGCCTGTGCACATGCACCATAATACTACAGTGTTTGAGCAAGGAAGATTATTGTCCTTGCTCAGACACTGTATTAACAGTCATCAATTGCTAAGGGAGTTTAGAGAGCTTTCATTTGACCCTTCAGGAATCTCCAGGGGATCATGTGAGAGAGTTTTTAAATACTTAGATGAGATATATCTATTTTTAACCTTTGTGTGCAAGAGGGGTACGCAACGAAGCAATGCGTTGCATACCACTCTGGCACTCAAATGGTTAAAGTATGCAGATATATCTTAAAGGGTTAAGTTTTACACTATATCTGCAGTTTCATATGCTTAATTATCTGTGTTGAAGTCTGCTTCTAGATAACCCCTTCTCATAACAAACAAGAGCCTTCTATAGACCTGATCTGATCGTATGGGACCCTATTTGTTATCAGATATACAGAGATAGTAACCCTGCACCGCAATGCATTGGATAACTCCCTGACACTACAAGGGTTAAAATTGAAACAACTAGCAGAGTGCAAAAACAAGCTAAAGCAGAGGCAAACACAACTATAAATATTAAGCCCTTCTGAACACTAAATTAGAACCATGTATTCTTGGGGTAAAGTTCCCTTTTGAGTTTTATTTTCACTGTTTGTTTAACCCCTTGAAGGGATAGTAATACTTAAAATGTAAAAAAAAATGTGTTGTAGAGTTTACCCCCCTGAGTAAAACAAGAGTACTCCCACTGCTGAAAGGTGTTTTATTCAAAAGTTATTACAGCTCAAAGTAGAATTTTTTTAGATGCACTATCACAGTAGCCTGAAATTGTACAGTGGCGCTGTTGCTACACGATCCTATGGACAGCTCTGGTCCCGGGACCATAAATCTCCATAGGATGGTGTAGCAACTGTGCCACTATACAGTTTCAGGCCACTGTGATATTGCACCTCAAAAATTCAACTTTGAGCTGTAATAACGTTTGAATAAAACACCTTTCACCAGTGGGAAAACCCTTGTTTTACTCAGGGGGATAAACCCTGCAACATATTTTTTTTTACATTTTAAGTATTACTATCCCTTTAAAGACCAGAGGGGAGTGCCAAACTGTCCTCTGGTCCTTAACCCTTTGAGTGCTTTGCAATGAGTGGGATACCCTTCTGGCACTTGAATGGTTAAAGAGTTAACATGTATGATACTGTCTGTGATATGTTTAACACCTTGAGGACAAAAGAGGTGCACAATGCATTGTAAAGCAATGCATTGGACACCCCGCTGGTGCTCAAGGGGTAAAGTTGGCTGGGGGAAGCAATGCTGACTGCATTTTACTGTGGCATACCTCCAGCATTTCAAATGGCAAAAGGAGGGCACTTGTTTTAGGTGGGGTTGCTGGGGGGGCACGATGGTGGATGTGGAATTTTTAGGTTACTTTATGTCTTACTGACAGTTCTAAATATTTTATTCAGTTACATAAAGAACATTCTTTACACAGTCTAATGTATAAACCCATCTGCTGAATTTTTAACTCTGAGTGCCAGAGGGGTATCGCACTGCATTGGATATCATTTTTACACTTTTATATCCCTTTAATGAAGATAAAAAAAAAAAATGATACAGTATATGCAATTTGACTTGGAATTTGCACTTGAGAAAATTGTACAGTCCAAATTAAAAGTTTCTGACCCTTTAAAGGGATATTAAAGGGATAGTAATGTTTCATAATAAAAGTAGCTCTAATTAATCATCATAGTACCAGTGTAAAAGCCCGTGTACACGGGCCAAGGGCCGGGTGATGTTAACCCTTTGAGTGCGTTGTGTATGCCTCTGGCACTCATTAGGTTAAGAGGTCGGTCCTGCTCTGCGTCCTGCCGTCAACGCAGTCATGCACTGTAGAGACTGGCCGAAAGCACAGAATGCTCCCAGCATTCTGTGCGTTTGGGCAGTCTCTACTGCGCATGACGTCTTCTGACAAACATCCTAGCAAATTATTATATAGGATTTGGGCATTGGAGAGTGTTAAATTCTGTCAGAGTTGTAGTTCAAGAGTAATTGTATGATAAAGTATCCCCCTCCTTCTCCTTTTACTGATGTAACACTGCTTAGCTCAGAACAGCAGGGAGGTGCTCAGGTAGATTGCAGAGAGGGACAATATTCAATTAAGATAAGGGAAAAAGCTGGAAAACCTGTCAAGGGGAGGGGGAAATGTTTTTATTGTTCTCACAGTAAGAAGATTGTCCCTTGCTGTGAGCTGTCTGGTCTCTGGACCAGATTCCACATCTGAGGAGAGGTGGCTTACACTAGGTAAAAGGGGCGGTAGGGGGATACTTTATCATTCAATTACTCTTCAACTACAACTCTGACAGTATTGAAATAACACTCTCTATGGCTCAAATATTATGAAGATTAATTGGAGCTACTGTTTTTGTGAAACATTACTATCCCTTGAATGCTTGCTCTTAACAAACTTTAATATTGTAGATATTAAAAAATATAAATTCAATGATGTACGTGTTGTCTCTCAAACTTGTATAGTTTGAGAGGTATAAGCTTTTAAAGCCCCCCCCTCCTGCCCCTTTCACAGACGTCAGTGCTGTAGCTAACAGCATGAGATTCTGTTCATGTGACTGGACAGTGGCTCTTCAGCAGAGCCTAAATAGCTCTATCTAAAAAGAAATACTTCACTGGGACGGTCTACAAAGTGTGCTTGGTTTGCAGACAATAAGATCTTACAGATTCAGCTCACCTTTCACTAAACACTAATATATATGGATGTGCTGCATTTACTAACCCCATAACGACCGGCCGCGCAGGCACGTTGCGGTCACTAAAGGACCAAGGAGCATTTTTTTTTTTTTTTTTGGCGATTCATATTCCAGACTCCCCGAATGGCGTGAAGCCGCGGGGGGAGCCCGGTATTCCATGACTGTCATAGCACGTCATGGGTCGTTAAGGGTATAACAGCCCATGACATGCTATGACTGTCAAGGGTCATTAAGGGGCTAATAAGAACCTTTTAAGGAACAAATGAGAGAATTTTTAGCAAAACCTTAATACAAATGTGTCTAAAGGAAATGTCATCATGACCAAAGTTAAAAATGCATTCAGTACTACTGATGGATAGTCAATACTGTTTGGCTTCAGTGGTTAAAAAGGATATAAAAATGTAAACTGATACATGTAGAGGGAAGTGTTTACCTGCATTCATATAAAATGAGGCCTCTCACATGATCTAGGTCAGATTGCGGATGACTGCTCCTGTCAGAGTTCACTCACTCGGCTACGGTTTGTGAAGAGAGCAAATGTAGAGCGAGTCTTCTCATCCAGTAGGGTGCTTCTCACTCTCTCTCCTAACCCTTTAAGTGCTAACTGTGCTTAGAACTCTTTTGTGCTCCTTAGAGAGAGCAGGCTCCACATAAATGTCAAGTGATGTAAGCGCAGGGTCACGTGATGTCAAATGATGCCTGTCTGCACATCCGCATTAGTGTGACAAAGAATCTGAATTGTGTTGTTGAATGGCAGAAAGGAAATTAAAAAGTAAACCAAAAAAAGGGAAAGGAAATTAAGTCATCCCTTTGAGGAGAGAAGTCTGCTAAATTCCATTGAGCTGAAGACCTCTCTAGCATTTAAGGGGTTAACAACTCAAATTAAACCAATCATGATTTTTATTTGTTCTCTACAATGAAATTGGTTTTCCCCAAAGTGTAAACCAGTAGATGTTTTGCATGAAATTATTTTGATAAGATATTGTATAAAACAAATAAAATCTGCTTGTAATATTTATTGTATTCAGGTTTTGCTATTTATTATTAGAATCCAGTTTTACTATGTATTATAGTTTTACGAATTACTGTTATGTTCTTATTGTGTATTAACCCAATGAGGACCAGTGAGATGAGCAGTGCTTTGACCATCCATGGGTCAAGTTTCACAGATTGCTTTCTTTGTGCTGGTTTACTATTGTAAGTGTTGCATTTAAAGTTTTGCGTCCTAAAGTGACACAGAGTCTACCATTTTGTGCGTTAACGTGTCGCAACATGGGTGCAATAATGAAGAAACATGGGTGCAATAATGAAGCAATATGGGTGCAATATTGATGCATTATCGGTGCAATAGGGGTGCATTAAGGATGCAATATGGGTGCATTAAGGACGCAATATGGGTGCAATATTGACGCATTATGGGTTAAATAGGGGTGCATTAAGGACTCAATATGGGTGCAATAATGACGCAATATGGGTGCAATACTGATGCATTATGGGTGCAATATGGGTGCATTAAGGACGCAATATGGGTACAAAAATGAAGCAATATGGGTGCAATAGGGGTGCATTAAGGACGCAATATGGGCGCATTAACTATGCAATATGGGTGCAATATTGACGCAATATGGGTGCATTAAGGGAGCAATATGGGTTCAACCCAAATCCAACCCAAAACTCACCAAATCCAACCCAAATCCAACACAAAAACCAACCCAAATTCAACCAAAAACCCACCAAATCCAACCCAAAACCCACTAAAACCAACCAAAAACCAACCCAAATCCAACCCAAAACCCAACCAAAAACTGTCATTATTGCACCAATATTGCTCCCAATTTGTGTAATTATTGCACCAATATTGCTCCCAATTTGTCATTACTGCACCCAATTTGCATCAATATTGCACCCAATTTGCATCATTATTGCATCCATATTGCACCAGTTTGCTTCATTATTGCACCCACATTACACCAATATTGAACCCATATTGCACCCAACTTGCGTCATTATTGCACCCATATTGCACCAATATTGAACCCATATTGCACCCAATTTGCATCTTTATTGCACCCAAATTGCACCAATATTGAACCCATATTGTACCAATATTGCTTCCTTAATGTGTCCTTATTGCACCCATATTGCATCATTATTGCACCAATTTTGAACCCATATTGCACCAATATTGCACCCAATTTGCGTCATTACTGCACCCAATTTGTGTCATTATTGCACCCAAATTGCACCAATATTGCACCCATATTTCATCCTTAATGTGTCCATATTTGGAATCAAGAAGGAATTCCCCCCCATTCAAGGCAGAATTTTAAATTGCTAAATTGAGGGGGGTGGGTTGCCGCCTTTTGGATCAACGATGGTAAACAGGAATAGGAAAAGGGTTGAACTAGATGGACGCAAGTCTTTTTTCAACCTAAATTACTATGCACCCTTATTTCTTTCTTAATGTGTCCTTATTGCACCCATATTGCATCATTATTGCACCCAATTTGTGTCATTATTGCACCAATATTGCTCCCAATTTGTGTCATTATTGCACCAATATTGAACCCATATTGCACCCATATTGCACCCAATTTGCATCAATATTGCACCCAATTTGCATCATTATTGCACCCATATTGCATCCATATTGCACCAGTTTGCTTCATTATTGCACCCACATTGCACCAATATTGAACCCATATTGCACCCATATTGAACCCATATTGCACCCAACTTGCATCATTATTGCACCCATATTGCACCAATATTGAACCCATATTGCACCCAATTTGCATCATTATTGCACCCAAATCGCACCAATATTGAACCCATATTGCACCAATATTTATTCCTTAATGTGTCCTTATTGCACCCATATTGCATTGTATTGCACCCATATTGCGTCATATTGTACCCATATTGCATCATTATTGCACCAATCTTGAACCCATATTGCACCCAATTTATGTCATTATTGCACCCAATTTGTGTAAGTATTGCACCCAAATTGCACCAATATTGCACCCATATTGCATCCTTAATGTGTCCATATTGCACTCTTATTTCTTTCTTAATGTGTCCTTATTGCACCCATATTGCATCATTATTGCACCCAATTTGCATCATTATTGCGCCAATGTTGAACCCATATTGAACCCAATTTGCATCATTATTGCACCCATATTTCACCAATATTGCACCCATATTGCACCCAATTTGCGTCATTATTGCACCCATATTGCGTACTTAATGCACCAATATTGCACCATAATGCGTTAATATTGCACCCATATTGCATCATTATTGTACCCATATTATGACACGTTAACGCACGTCAGAGCAACGCGAAATGTAGAATATGCGTCACTTTATGAAGCAAAACTTTAAATGCTGCATTTCAAATGGATACCCTTTATGCCCCCCCCCAGTACCTCTGTGTGGATTAACATAGAAGAACATTGTTTGTGATAGTAAAACATACTAGAAGGAAAACTCCACATTTTTATTCTATGGATCTCAATAAAAGAAATATCTCAAATGGACAATAGTTGCACCCCAGCCTGTACCAGTCACTGTATAACAACCCAATCCCCAGCATAGAAATGCATGGATCATTCCAACTGTGTAAGTATTCAAATTTCTTTTTGCATAGTAGATTCAATGTGCAATGTAAGGCTCCTTATCTAATATATATATTGATGTACTTCAATATGAGCCCATTAGTGTCAGTATAAATAATCCATAATACATCCAGTGATCAGAGCTTTTCAGTCCATTTCAGTAAGCATGGTGTCCAGGGAATATACCTCCCATACATCTAAGATCAGAACATATGGAGCAGGTAGCAAAAGGCAACAATGTTTGTCCGGACCCATCCTAATATACTACGCCCCTTGTAGTGTCTTCTTTTATCATAATTGAAGCTCTCCTTCATGGTATCCTTTTGAAAGGTTGCACACGAAAGAGAGTTCAACCTTTTAAGTCTTTCACCATGTCACCTGGATTAAAATAGCGACATGACAATCTCGAATCACCGGCTGTATAAGTAATGTCCTCATCAGTGCCGGTTAAATGTGCTTTGGTGCCCACTGCCTAATGTGCATCTTCCTGTCTCAGAATGCTCTCTATGCCTAATTGGAGTGTCTGAAGCTTAGAAAAGGGCTAACTTAGGCCTACCTCCAATAAAAATCCTCCTTAAAATATATCCAATGACCCTGTCTGCTTCCCTCTGACCTGGATACAAGCCCTTATTTCTGATCCTCCTCTTGGCTGACATTGTCATTATTATTGCAGCTTCTGTTGCGTTAGTATTATAGCTGTTGCTCATCATTTTTACATAAAAATGCGCTCCGGGCGCGCTCTCTCCCTTTGTCTCCGCTCTGTCAGACAGACTGTCATGCCTGTGTTGAAGCCAGATAGGAGTCCTACTGTGTGGTTCATATTTTTGCCATTGTTTACCCTTTTTATTGCATTCACTCACATTATATGGAACTTTAACATGATGGCTAGCTATCCAGTATATAGTCAGCATGCAGAAGGAGCACTAGATTGTGACTTTTCATAGCGCGACCTGAGATTCTCAAGCTTTCATGCACTGCGAGATTCTCAGATCGCCGTTTTTATCATGGCGACTTGGTGAATGAGATAAAAGGTTGCACGTTGTTTTGCTTGTGACCTTTTAAAAGTGAACACTCCTACATCATACATCATGCACGTGTCCCCTTAGCTCTAGCCAGTTGACATAGTAATTGTACATCATACAGACACTCCCTACAGGTTCTCACAAAATGATCTAAGCTCTTAGAAGAAAAAATATCAGCACTGTATCTCCAGACATGCATTCTGTAGACTTTATTTGCCACTAAATACAGGAACTTCAACCACTAAACCCCACATCAATGATAGACAGTAGATGCCACAGGTGACAGACACAAGAATAACTGACTACCTTCCTTCTCAGACAAACCAAATTAGATCTAATTCTCCCAACCCACAATCTCTTAAAGTGTGGGGATAGAGAGCAACTTTCAGATAGGGATAGACTCATATATGCTGGAGGGCAGGCCCGGATGGAAGATTGCTTGAGTAATTCAACATCATAGACAAGCTACACTATATGACCAAAATATGTGAACACCTGACCATCACACCTATATGAGCTTGATGGACAGTCCAAAAGTATCTAAAGTCAGGTCAAAAGACTTAGTGATACACCAAAGCGACACCTCATTTTTATTAAAAGTAAGCAAGAGGAAAAAAAAAAGAGCAAGATTTAAAAAAGACAGGGTCTCCTTTTGTTATCTCATTATATCCTGAAATAAACGCTATGGGGATAACAGAATAAAGTCCTGTGGTGCAGGTGACAACATCCCCTACAAGTAAGTGCAGTAACCAGTGCATCCTACGTCGTACACTGACAACATTTTTGCAATCGGCAACCACCAGTGTCTTTTAATACATATTGTTACAACCGTGGAAAAGGAATACACGTCAGATTATGCCTGTCTGCACATCCGTATTAGAGTGAAAAAGAAGTACCCGACTACTCTTAAGTTATGTCGCTGAGTGGCAGAAGGGAAATCACAAAGTAAACCCAAAAATTCCCATAAGTAGTAACCAGTACATAATGTGTGGTACACTGGCAACATTATTATAGTCTGCAACAACCAGTGTTCTTTTCATACGTATTGTTACAACCGTGGCCAAAAAATACTCATATGCATAACTGTTCTTTTCGTACATGTTGAGGCAGTGGCAGTTTCAACTGAAGTGGAAAGCTTGGTCGGCCCCAATGCTAGTAAACCCTTATTAATGGCAGTGTGGTGAAGGGCCAGATCTGTATAATGATAATTGGTGTGGAGGCAGAAATATCTTCCACGAGTGTTGTATAGGTCATATAGAATAATTAACCTAATTCATATACCGGATTCACACAGTTGGCCCTCTTTTCTTCTATGTGTTTTGTAAGTAACTCTGGGACACCTTTATCAAGACCTCACTAGCATCTCAACTTTAATTTTTCCCCTGGGGTAGGCAACTTTGTGCACTCCAGCTATTGGCTATGATAACTCTCATCACCCTCAAGCAGCAGTTGATTGGGGATGATGAGAATTTGCAGTGTCCAGCAGCTGGAGTGCCAAAGGGTGCTAACACCTGTTTTAGATCCTTTCAGTGACTGCAGCTTATATATGAAGTACTGCACATCACTAGTTAAGAAAACTGAGACTGGAAGTCCTACTATTGATGGATCTTGACTCTTTCACAAGTCTCTGGAAAGGGATGAGCCACCAAGGCCATGGTCCCATCAACTTTATGAGCCACTCACTGCCAACATACCCTCTAAATCGGGAATGGGCATCGGGCACCCCTATAAGGGGTTACCCCTTGAAGACCAGTGGGATGAACAATACATTGCAAATAGGTTGGTAAGTTAATGGGTCATTGTGTTTTTAAAACACAACAGTTTAGAGCACAGATGAATAAGCTGAAGCCCTCAGGCTGTTGTTGAACTACAGTTAGCATCATCCTCAGCCAGCTATTGGATGGGAGTTTTAGTCCAGCAACAGCTGGAGGACTTCAACTTGCCCATCTAAGCTGTTGTGTCTTAATAACAGAATGACCCATTCTGTATAGGTGTTAACCCTTTAGACCAGGAGAGCTGTATAGTGCATTGGTTTAGCTTGATCCTAAAGAGGGATAGCACTTTAAGGACTAGAGGGTTGAATTCTCCATAATGGCTAAGAAAATGTATTTAACCCTTTTAGTGCCAGAGGGGTATCCAGACCATTGCTTTTGCAATACTTTGGATACTCCTCTGGCACTCAAATGGTTAAGAAATAATGCAATTAAGTGTAAACTTGAAGTAAATTGATTGTGGAAGCTGTGTGGAACAGCAGCAGTCTTTGGGTTTTCGTCAGTGACTGAGCCACCAATGCTAACTGACCTGAGTGTAATTGTGTGAGGAGGTCCCAAACTTTTGTGCTGTTTGTGAGAGTTGAGGATGGGGATGAAAACATAAACTTGGCACAAGGTTCTATAGAGCACCAAATAGTGTATCTTGCCGTGGGTATAGCTCTGAATAGTCTAGGACTATGCATAGCAATACGTGAAATGCATAGCCCATGTGAATAATGTGACACACTGGTTAGTCTTACCATATCTATATGTGTGTTTTGTGTAATAAAGTTCTTGTTTTATCACACCCGTGGATCTTTCTGATGCTTTGAGTGTGGATCTTCGTTTAGTTGCTTTTCTTTGGTTACAGCCCTGGCCAGAGTTTCGTTGATGGGAGATTATTTGGTAGCTATTTCAGGGTATCATACAGTTATTCCACAAGATTAATCAATCAAGGTGACATGTTCCTGACTGGGGACCTCAGTGTCTGCTTCTCTTATCTCCGATAATATTTTTAGACTACTTTGGAAGGAGAGCAGATCATTTTGGTACATTTTCCTTTGAATTTATTTTTATTTCAAAGTAACTGGCTCTTAGTAAACCTGAACAAACTGAATTGCTCTTTAAGCAGATTAATTTATTTTTTTGACGTTAATCCCTTGAATGCTAAACTTATCTCCACTGAATTGCTTCTGAGTGCACTGGAGACATGTCTGCCATCCAGTGACTTAATTAGCCTTAGCCCTTTGAGTTTAATGTGTTACATACTTCCTTACACACATGTTGCTCATATCCTTGGCATTCAGTGTTAAAACTGCATCACTTTTAAGTGCACCTGTCACCCTACACCCAAAGACAAGTTCACCTCTTTTTTTATTAATTTTATGTAAAATAAATAGTTTTTGAGAAATTAACCTTTAAATTTTGATGGCACCACATGGCGGTTTATGCTAATTCATTTAATAGCATGCTTATTAGTTCAGTTCAAGTACAAACATATTGCTCCCTATTAGAAATTACCACAGTGTGTGGACCCTGTCTAGAGGTTCATTAATATCACAGCGTGTGGACCCTGTCTAGAGGTTCATTAACATCACAGTGTGTGACAATACTGATGCAGGGCAGAAACTAACCATTATTTGTTGGCACAGTATGGCATGTTATACTAATTAATGTTTCCATAACACCTGTACAAATGGCTAATACAAGATATAGAAAGTTTAAATATATTTAAAAGTTATTAAAGTTATCGATAGGGTGAAAGGTCCATTTAACTTGTGAGAGTTTTTTTTTATGTATTGATCAGTATATTTGCATTTTTATAACTGGTGTCACTTCCTGCACCAAGTTAATATTATCATCTACCATATGAGAGCAAAAATGTCATAGTATAATATATTAGGAAATCAAGTGTCAGAGTTTGAGCACAGTCTTATGCATCCATCGAGTCATCTAAACTGTAGCAAACAACCCAGCCACTCATTTCTATTTGCTTCCAGAGGGGCCAGAAACCCATTGTATAGCAACTGGCAGTTGGTTTTATAGAACATGCTGTACTTGCAATTACATGATATAAAAGACAGTGAGCCCATGTATAATTGTTAACGTTAGCAGAAATTTCCATTAGTTGAAAGTCAGGGTGAGCACTTGCATGCACAGCCTGTTACACTAATGTTGAATACAGGGTTCCTATGAGCATGCCAGAATTTAACAGTGTCTGTTGGCCAAGGCAGCCGTGACACTCAACATTATGGACTCCAACTCTTCTCATAATAATAATAATAATCTTTATTTATATAGCGCCAACTTATTCCGCAGCGCTTTACAATAGGGGATAGACATACAGGGATATTAAATACTACAAATCATATGTGGAGAACAGAAGGATCAGAGGGCCCTGCTCGTGAGAGCTTACAGTCTAGAGGAAGGTGGGTAGGACACAGAAGGTGTAAGTGCTATTGGGTATAAGTGCCTCCTGCCACATGAGCTGCCAGTCAGTGGGTGGCAGTGAGAAGTGCTAGTGAGTGCAGTGGTCCAGGCAAGGGGTGGTACTTGGTGATAATGTTTATGGAGGTAGTTGATAGGCTTCCCTGAAGAGGTGAGTTTTCAGGGAGCGTCTGAAGATCTGAAGGCTAGGGGAGAGTCTGATGGGGCGGGGGAGGGAATTCCAGAGCTTGGGTGCAGCATGGGAGAAATCCTGTAGGCGGGAGTGGGAGGTTGTAATGAGAGATGTGGAAAGGAGGAGGTCCTGTGGAGAACGAAGATGGCGAGTGGGAGTGTATTCTCATCCTCTGCTGGCTGTTGAACAACCTAGTGGCCATGACTGACAAGAAGATAATGTGGCTGGGGATCATGGGCTTTGTAGTCCAACACCACCCAGGGAGCTAAATGTTGCTGATTGGGGGAGTCAGGGTTGAAACAGATGGATAAGATGGGGGTTACAGAACACCAAAGATGTTCAAAGAGTCAGGGAATTTATTAAACTCTGGAATTGTCATGACCTAACTAGTCAATTAAGTTCTGAAACCTTACAAAACTACGCTAGCGGATCAGCTGGAAGGGTCCCCAAACTTCTACGCTAGCCACATTTTCAGTTTTGTGGTGGGATTTCAGTCTGTTAACTTAAGCAAATAAATAGTAACTGTGCAATACAGTTTGCAGAAATGTCACGTTTAAGTTTATTCGCTTCAGAGCGATATAATTCCATTTAAAATGGATAGTAATGTTTCACACTAACAGCAGCTCCAATTAATCTTCGTAGTATATGGGCTATGGAGAGTGTTGTTTCAATACTGTCGGGTATCCCCCTCCCACCCCTTTTACTGATGTAACACTGCTCACCTCAGAGCAGCAAGACTGCCCAGATGGATCTTAGAAAATGACAATCTTCAATTAGCATAAGGGAAAAACCTGAAAAACCTGTCAAGGGGGGCAGGGTCTTCCTTATGTTTACAGTAAGAAGATTGTCCCTTGCTGTGAACTGTCTGATCTCAAGACCAGGTTCCACATCTGAGGGGAGATGGCTTACACTAGGTAAAAGGGGAGGAAGGGGGAGAAACTTAATCATTCAATTACTCTTGAACTTCAGCTCTGACCATATTGAAATAGCACTCTCTATGGCTCAAATAATATGAAGATTGCTATCCCTTTAACATCTCTTCAAAACATGTAATTTGGCCAGGGATGCCAAAACTGTTTAATACAACTGTATGATATGCTATTTTATATGCAAAAAAGTCACTGAAATTGATGTTTGACTGAAAACCATAAAACATGTTGAAAGTATATGCAACACTGGAGGAGGAGGTGTTTGATAATAGTGCAGCAAGGGATTAACACACCTTTGGCCAGCTGCCATCTCTTACAGTGCTTCAGTCATTCTCCACAACTCGACAAAAGTTGCACCTCTTTTGGGGTTTGTACATGAGGTCACAACAGGGACAGGTGGCTTTATTCATCAAGCTAAAGAGATACAATTCCAGAGCAAACCAGCTGCACCTAGGAAGGACATAAACATTGTGATATAAATGGGGTCTCCCCCCCATTGAATGCTAGAGATCTTGGAGACCTCACTACCGTTCATGGTGTTAAAACTGCACTGCCTACCTTCCGAAACATCCAGTAGGGGCAGCTGTACAGTCAGGTAAATTATGTACAGTTAGCATGCAGTGACAAATATTACAGAAACATAAAAATTACATGTACTTTCGTAAACTATATCAACATTTTCCTTACAAGTTGTCCTTTAGGATTGTCAGTACTTAGCATCATTATGCTGTGTGGTGCGATTATTTTCATAGGGGAAGAAGCAGAAGGCGGTGGTAGTAGATCGTTCCCCAGGCCGCATGCAGCTGTCCATTAAAACAACATGTTAGAAAACACAAAGTAACAGAACGGTGGAAGCAAGTGCTGAGACAGCAGGGGAAGTCCTTGTGGAATGTCCTGCCCGACTCTCTATGAGTCAATGCTTGGAAGTTCGATGTTCCAGATGTTTCCTAAAGCCAGAGACACCGTGTTTACAAAGAACTCTTTCAAGCGGCAGCAGTCCTCTGGGGAGATGTATTGGTCATGAAAAGGAATGTGCCATCAACGTCTGCAAAAAAAAAAAAACACAAACAAACCCCAACTCTGTTCTTTAACTCTTGTGTTCTAGTGAGATGTTTTGTGGACACCTTTCTGGCACTCATAGTGTTAAAATGCACATGCACAGTAAAGCCTTTGAGATGCTCCAGTCACAGCAACTTTACTTGATTGTGGAGCCAAAGCATGACAAAGCAAATTCCTTCTTGTTTTCCCTATATGCCATTATTTCCAAATACCGCTGGAAAAATCATGCCTGCAAGGTTTATTTAAAGTAGCACATAATATGTAGTGACTTCCTGTTAGTGCTGTTTTACAGGGAAACTGTACTTGAAGGAATAAAAGACTCTTAGGACCATTCAGGAAGCAAAAGAAGTAAAAAAAATTATGCAGCAAACCAGATGGACCAAGCAGACTTACAAACTTTCCCAAATCAATGCAGTGCAGACTTCACAAATATTAGAGGTTAACCTCTTGAGTGCCAGAGAGGTATGCAACGCATTGCAGAGCAATGTGTTGCATACCTCTCTGGCACTCAAGGGGTTAAAAGCCAAGGTGATTGTGACCTGGAAAAAAGTAGTTCTTGATTTGTGTAACAGGAGGACCTACTTTGGAATTAGTTCTTCATATAGCAGTAAGGCGTAGGTATAATTACCAGTTTTAGCATTTGAATTCTTCTGGAGTCTGTAATTGAGTATTGATGTGTTAGTACTAATGGCATAACTGTGGGGATGCAGAGGGTGCAGCTGCGTCAGTACCCACCATGCAAGCCTCTATACATAAAGCTTAAATTAATTTGTATATGTCCTATGCTCACCAGTGAAACCAGTTAGGGGTGTTGTGCTAGTACCTCTAACCACTGCCAGCCCAGACATGCTTGTAGTATAAGATCAGCAGCAGTGGAGCCAGTGTGAAGTTAGCAATCATGGACTTCAAAGGCCCATCTCAGCCAACCCACAACACTGCATGTAAGTAAGTGGACAGAATGTAACCCATATGTCAGGTTTCGCAATAGACACCCTTCTGGCACTAAAGGGGTAAATGCACACCTGATAGCACAGTGCCCTCTAGCTGCAATACAAAGAGTGAAAATGAGAGCTCTGGTTTTCTACAGGAAGGGTGGAAGGAGGACTTTCACTGTACAATTCAGGATATTGGATGGTTAAATAAAGTGTGTGTGTGTGTGTGTGTGTGTGTGTGTGTGTGTGTGTCTTTAAAAATGTTGCTGCAGAGCCCAGAAATATCTGTTTATGTCTATGATTAGTACATAGAGGAGGTTCTCGGTCCTGGGTGTCTCTCTCTCTCATATAATGACAAAGTCTGTTGTTTAGTGTGTTGCTCTAACTAACTGTTCCTTAAATACATTATGTGTCAGTTCCCATTTAAATCAATGGGAATTGTATTTATCCCCTATAGAGCAGTTGGTTTGCTCCAGAATTATACCTCTCTAGCTGAGTGAAGTCCTTAACTTAACTGAATGACTTACCTAGACAGGTGTCATTATTCACACTGTCAAGTCTATCTATTTATGTATTTTTGCAATCTATCTGTAGAGCCCTGTATGTAATATTCTTACCTTTAGGTCAGACCTTCTCACAGGCTTCAAATCTGAGTGGTTATGTAGAGTCACTTGTCTACTGCTGTAAGTAACTAGCAGTTGAATACTGTAGAGATCACAGGCAAAAAATGAATGCAGATAATACAGACTTTTGTATGAAGGACACCTGCTGCTTAGATAAGTCCTTATGTTAAACCCATTAAGAGCCACTCATTTAAGGGTATAGTTGTCCTTTTATCTGTATGACAGAAGGACATGCTTAGATATGTTTGTATGTATGTATGTGTGTGTGTATATTCAAATACTGCCATACTTGCACATAGTGCTTTACAGAAACAGTAATAAAATAACACAAGACAAGGTTAAGAGCATCAGGCTAAAATGTTATCATTGCATCTCTACGAGGGATAAGTGAGTCATACATTTGAAAAGGGGACTCTTCAATAAAGACCTTGTATTCTAATTAGTAGTAGTGACAAAATACAGAGATAGTAGGAGTATCATACGTGAAGGTGAAAGGCTTTTATAAGGGAACCACAGAATGATTCTGATGTGAATGTCAGTGTGTGTAAAGAAAATATTGTTACTGATATGCTTCTTTGAGCGGGTGGGATTTTAGGAGATGATTGAATGTGATAACTCTGGGTGATTGAATAGTTATAAGGAGTGCATTCCAAAGTTGATTGGCAGCCAGTGAAAATGTTCTGAGCAGAAAGATGGCTCACATTGTGTAAGGAATTGACAGAAGGAAGCCTCGAGCAGAATGCAGATGGTGGGAAGGTCTGTAGCAAGAGACAAGTGCAGAAATGCAAGCGGGTGCAAAAGACAAAATAGACTTAAAGGAGAAGAGAGAGGTTTTTTTTGAAAATACAACATTTTATGGCTAGCCAAGAGAGGAATTTCATGAGGTGATGAACAGAAGGTACAGTAATGTAAAAAGTTTAAGGTAGGTGTGAAAAAATGCTGTAAAGTAAGAATCCTTTCAAAAATAGACATTTTAATAGTTTATATTTAGCAATTAACAATATTCAGAGCGAGTAAACAGAAGAAAAATCTAAATAAATATTTGGTATGACCATCTTTGCCTTCAAAAAAAAAGTTTCTATTCTTTTAGGTACGCTTGCACAGTCAGTAGGCATATAGTCAGGTGTATGATTAAACAATTATACCAAATAGGTGCTAATGATCATCTATTTAATATGTAGGTTGAAACACAATCATTAACTGAAACATAAACAGCTGTGTAGGAGGAATAAAACTGGGCGAGGAACAGCCAAACTCGGCTAACAAGGTGAGGTTGCTGAAGACAAAGTAATGTCAAAAGTCATACACCATGGCAAGACTGAGCACAGAAACAAGGCACAAGGTAGTTATACTGCATCAGCGAGGTCTCTTCCAGGCAGAAATTTCAAGGCATACGGGAGGTTCCCGATGTGCTGGCCAAGCTCTTTTGAAGAAGCACAAGGAAACAGGCAGCACAGAGGACCGTAGACGCAGTGGTCGGCCAAGGGAGCTTAGTGCAGCAGATGAAAGACACATCATGCTTACTTCCCTTTGCAGTTGGAATATGTCCAGCAGTATCATCAGTTCAGAATTGGCAGGAAAGAGTGGGACCCTGGTACACCCATCTACTGTCTGGAGAAGTCTGGTCAGAAATGTTCGTCATGGAAGACTTGCAGCCAAAAAGCCATACCTCCTACGTGGAAACAAGGCCAAGGGAGTCAACTATGCACGAAAACACAGTAAGTGGGTTGTGGAAAAATGGCAGCTGGTGCTCTGGACTGATGAGTCAAAATATGAAATATTTGGCTGTAGCATAAGGCAGTTTTTTGCAGAAGGACTAGAGAGCGGTACATGAATGAATGTCTGCAGGCAATAGTGAAGCATGGTGAAGGTTCCTTGCAAGTCTGTGGCTGCATTTCTGCAAATGGACTTGGGGATTTGGTCAGAATTAATGGCCTCCTCAATGCTGAGAAGTACAGACATATATTTAGCCATCATGCAGTACCATCAGGGAGTCATCAGATTGGCCCCAAATTTATCCTGCAACAAACATACAGCCAAAGTCATTAAGGACTATCAGCGTCAAGAAGAACAAGGAGTCCTGGAAGTGATGGTATGGTCCCCACAGACCTCTGATGTCAACATCATCGAATCTGTCTGGGATTACATGAAAAGAGAGAAGCAACCGAGGCTGCCTACATTTTCGAACAACCTGCCTGCGGAGTTCCTTAAAAATGTAAGTGTACCTAGAAGAACTGTTGCTGTTTTGAAGGAAAGGTGTGGTCACTCCAAATATCAATTTGATTTAGATTTTTCTTCTTTTCACTCACTATGCATTTTGTTAAACATGTCTATTTTTGAAAGCATTCTTACTTTACAGCATTTTTTCCTGACTTAAACTTTTGCACAGTACTATATTTTGACAGTATTTTTAAGGAAGCAACAGTGGGTTTTGGCGACAGCTTGGATATGAAGATAGAATGTCAGGGTAGATTCCAGTATAACTCCAAGGCTGTGTGATTTTGATTACTGACAGTACGGATGAATTGATAACTGTGATGGAGAATGCAGTTGAGATCAAGTTCTGCCTTAGTCATGTTGAGTTTAAAATGGTAGTGGGCCACCTAGAATGATATCGCAAGGAGACATTGAGTGACTAGATCAGGAGTGAGGTCAGGGGAAGAAAGGTAGATTGTGTGTCATCTGCTTAGAGACAGAGCTGGATTAACATTCCACAGGGCCCTAGGCAAGGTGCCAATTTGGGCCCACCCTCCCCCAAGATAGTAGCATGCCCTACCTCATACTAATATAATATGAAATAAAGTGATTTTGTTTTTATTCTAGTTTAATAAAAAGGTTGAGTATTATTTAGACTGCCCATTGACACATAAGAGATTCCAATGCTAGCCTTATTGGTGAGTAACTTTGAATGTTATGTTACAATCACTATATCTTAATCATAATCGTTGGTTTACTGTACTTACAGTAAACTAACAATTAAGATATAGTGATTATAACATAACATTCAAAATTGCTCACCAATAAGGCTAGCATTGGAATCTCTTATCCGTCAACGGCCAGTCTAAATAATACTCAACCTTTTTATTAAACTAGAATAAAACCAAAATCACTTTCTCATATAATATGAGATAACAAAGTGATTTTTATTTTATTCTTGTTTAAAAAACGTTAAGTATTAGACTTACTGACCATTTGATAGATATTAAAATGCTAGACTTATTAGTAACTTTGAATATTGTATTACAATCAGTATATCTCTTAATACTGTATGAATTTGTAGTAGGCTCGGCTAGTGTCAAACTCTACTGTAATCTGCCCCCCGTTTAACCTTATGTGGTAGAAACTAAATGTGGGGTTAGGGATTTTACTGTCACTGTAGTGAGAGCAGACTGCAGTTTGGGCTTCAGGATGTTCTACCCACACTTGTGTTGCACGTTCTTCAGGATTGCATTTATGTAGGCCTAAAAATTAGTAAGGTTTTATTTGTAACAGGCCCTTGAGCAGACTGTGACACTCAGTCCCAGTACTAACATTGCAAGTGTAGACATGTGGCTCTGCAGATTTAGAAGATCAAGTGTACTGTACATAATGTCGTGGTCACCTTGTTATACATCTGCTGGGCATAGTAGGCCTGCTGGCCCTTACCGTGCGTGCGGCTGTCTGACTCTGCCCCCAAGCCCTACTGCCAGTGTGCACCGAGACCTGCAGGCAGAAGAACACGCCACCCAAAAGAGTGAGCGACGGGAGCTCTTCTATTTTATAGCCCCACTGCCGTGTGACCAGTGTGCTGCATAACCCTCCCTATATGCTCGTGTGCCGGGAGAACAGGAAGTCCTGACACATGCGCACAACTCAATGCAGCGTTCTGAGCCTCAGCAACTTAATTAACTCTAGTCTGGGAGGACTAGAGTCATAGAGTGCAGCGACATCATTGATGGCACTGTCAGTAAGCAGGAATGAGGTTTCTGCCAGGCACCTGGCCTCAGTGTGGCATGAAGAGTTGGGGGGACTCAGCACTTGGGGAGCACTGTCATAGTCCAGCATGCGTTTCCAGGCCCCCCTCATTTGGCCAGGCCCTAGGCAGACACCTTGTGCGCCTTGTCTGTGATCCGGCTCTGCTTAGAGAGGTTTTTTTTTCCTTGGGAACTCTTGTGAATGATGCTTTTTCCATAGGATTTCTCATTCAGTCTGCTTTGACGGAGTGTTTACTATGTGTAGACTAAAATGGAGCTCAATAATTTTAGGTAAACGCAGATACAATGCAGAAATGACATACTTTGATTTACGGACCTGCTGTATGAAGAGGGATAGAAATGGGTACCACGTTTGCCACCTCTTATGCAGGCTTGTTCATGGACCATTGTAGGCTTCTTATATGGCCCATGGCCGTGTGTGTGTATATCTGGTACAGTATAGTTGGTAAAATGAAGACATTTTCCTTAAATGGATAGTAATACTTTGTTGTAAAAATTTGTAATATTGTAGATCTTAACAAGAGAAGTAGAATAACTTACCTCCCATCTCTCAAACCTTTAAAGTTTGAGTGATCGTAGCATTTAAAGTTTCCCCCTCCCTCTCCTTTCTCATACGTCAGCGCTCTAACTGGTCCAGGGACCGGTGGAGGCACTTCAGCAGAGCTGAGATAGTGCTACTTAAAATGAAAAAAATTATTTGGAGTGGTCTACAAAGTGTGCTTGCAAACCAGGCACACTTTGTAGACCGTTCCAATTATTTTATTTGAAGTAGCATTATCTCTACTCTGCTGAAGAGCTTTCACCTGTCCTGGGTCCAGGATCTGCCTCTGTCAGCTAGAGCGCTGATGTATGAGAAAGGGGAGGGAGGGGTAACTTTAAATGCTACAATCTCTCAAACTATAAAGGTCTGAGAGATGGGAGGCTCCTCATATGGAGGAGGTGGATCTATTGGACGCTCCCTTCCTGTGTCTTCTCGTGAGAGTGTAAGTATCTGAGGACAGGAGCAAGACCCAGTTAGAAATACAGGAAAAATAAAAATATGAGAGAGAGGGTTTTAGTGATTAATATGTGAGACGGAAAATAAATAATGGAGAGAGCAAGTATAATTGTTAAAATTAGATATTGATTGGGAATGTGTGCAGGAGAGCGCTAGATACAGTAAGAAAGTAGAGTGAAATGGAGAGAGAACAAAGCTAGGGAAAGTGTTAAATTAGTTTTTAGAATAAGAAAGAAAAATAAAGTGATAGCATGGTGGGAGAATATACATGATTGTGAAAATAGAATGGAATAGCGTTAAATTGACGATAGTTAATGCTTTTCTGAATAGGGAGCAGATTAGGAAATGAGACTAAGGAAATTAGTGAGGCAATAAAAGTATCATGAGAGTATTAAATAAATTATCATAATACCTTTCCATATGGTGTTCAATGGAGGCAGCTCTGTACTGTAGTTTTTTTTCTCGTGTCTCACCTGGGAGGAAGGATAATAAGAATTTGCTTAGAAAAAATGAATCATACAATAATAGATTGAGTAGAGCAAAGAAAGTAAAATGGTTTTAGTAAGGGTCTTTTTGACTTTGGGTGACAGATATTTTTAGCATGCATCCGAACAAACCACTTACATCTGGGTTGTTGTACCGCTATGCTGAAGATCTCATAAAGCTGCTGTCCCTAAGAAACTACTGGAATATATCTGTTGAAAAAGCATAAGGAAACCAGGATATGAAAAGATGTCCATTTAGAAGCTTGCATAAAATGGGTGGAAAGAGAGCAGTGGTTTATGACCAGTAATTAAAAAAAAAAAAGCAGGTGATATTGACAAAATGAGAGAATCAAGAGCTCAAATGCAAATAAAAAATAATACAGATATAGCTGTTTGAAAGACACCTACTTATTTGCAGGATAATGTTTTCCTTTACGAGCAATATATGTTGAAATATATATATGTCTATATAATAATAAAGACAATGCAGGTATTGTGACTATATCCGTTTTAGTCCCCCTGATGCTCCACTGGTCTGTGTGTGGGTTGCACTTACCAGTGGACTATCAACGTGAGTAAAATGGATAATGCAAGAAGAGAAATGTTCCAGTTATGCCTCCACATCCATAATAACTCAGTTTCCAGCCACAAATATAGTATCTTGTACACCTTTTTAATAAGAGTATTCAAAAACCATAAAATAAAAATAATTAATTCTCCTTTAAGAGCCACTTAAAAATAATTTTATCATGATTCTACTCCTTGTTGTTTGCGCTCATTACTAATTGTAAAATACCCCAAAATAAATTCAGCTAGTTCTCCCATTTAACGAAACACAATTATATGTGTAGTTTTCTTATGTATTTTGACAATTCCAGGGTTAATAGTGCAAGGTGCGCATCACATTATTTACAATGGTGATGTCATGTTCCCCCCGGATTCTGTTCCGGTTTCTACTTGGTTTTCTAGCTCTCTTGTTGCTTTTTGGTATTCTCCGCCCTGTTCGGTATACATCCTTGCCTTTTTGGCCTATATTTAGCACTGAATCCTTCACAGCGGTGCGCGATCTAAGCATTCTGTATCTTGTAGTGTTCAGAACCTGTTCCAGAGTTCTCCCGTTATCGACCTGGCTAGCTCTAAACCTCTTTCCTGTCTAGTGACTGCGTTTGCGCGACTGACTCTCGACCTCGGCCTGTTCCTGATTCCTCACCTGTCTACCGATTTAGATACTACGTCTGCTCGTATGGCTCTTGACCTCAGCTTGTCTTCGACTCCTCTCCTGTCTTTTGTCTAGGTCCTTTGTTTTCTCGACTGGTTCTTGACTCTTGTTTGTCCGACTCTTCTTGTCTTCTGCTGTCAACTCCGTGTCGAGTGTTCTCTGGTGTGCTCGGCTTCCAGGACTCAGCACTTCTACACAACAATGTCGACCCTGCGTCGAGCTCGCCATTGTATAGTCAACTCCCGGGGCTTAGTGTTCCTCCTTGAATTCGTTGACTCTGAGTTGAGCCCTCCTCAGTGTTGTTGACTTCCTGTCTGGACTTCTCACTCGAATACTAGCTGTGTACCACGGGTAGGTCTCTTTCAGTTGCTTCCAGTCCTGTGAGTAGTTGTCTGTTCCCTAGGGGGTCATCCGACCATCAGGCTTCGCGGCCTGCTACCCCACCCGGCCCCTGCCGCAGCAAGGCTCCCTGGGATCAGCCACCGACAGCCAGCACTGCTCCCCAAACAACGCTCTCTAGCCTCTTGCTCACAGGGGCCTACCCAGTGGGTATTCCGAGTATACTTTACATCTCCTGTATATTATCTATACATTCTGAGTATATAGCAACTAGCTACTCTTTCTGGGACTCTCCCTTCTAGGAATCCACTAGCTGCTAACATTGGGCGTTCCGGTCAGAGTTCTGACAGGTGAAAAGTATGTATATTTTTTAATCTTTAAATGTATATATTATTATTATTTGCTCTTAAGTGAGGCCCAGAGGCGTAACTAGAACTCATCGGGCCCTGGTGCAAAAATTACCATGGGTGCCGCCCGACCACATTGCAACCAATGTCCATCTACACAATACCCCCATTGACTCCCAGTGTCCACCTCCACATTGCCCCCAGTGTCCACCTCCACATTGCCCCCAGTGCTCAGCTCTACATTGCCCCCAATGTCCAGCTCCACATTGAAGGGACAGAGAGGGCGCTCAGCTGCTAATAGAAGTCTGTGCTGAAGAAGGCACAGACCTCAGTTTGCAGTCATCGGGCAGGGGGATTGCGGGGGGTTCCAGGCCCCTGGAGTGATTGGCCCGGTCGCAGCTGCTACTCTTACGACCCTTATTGTTACGTCACTGGTGAGGGTGCTTCTGCAAACTGGGGCACACAAAAGGAGTATGCTCCTACTTTTTTTAAAATTAGATCTCTGTTACTGTTGTGCATGAGATCTCTCTGATGGGATCCAAGTAATTTGGTTCCCTGCAGGAAAAAGGGAAGCAGGCGGACTTTGATAGGGTGTCAAATGCACTTCTTCATTGTGATCCAATGGATTACCCTGCATTAATCTTCAAACAAGACTGTGGGGAGCTGATCAGATTGGCTTCTTGCATGAAAGGAGAAGTGTGCAGTTAGAGACAGCTTACTCTTGTAGCCGGCAGGCTGAGGACTCTGCCATTGCTGATATCAATTCCAATCCCGGTAACTCCATTGCATTGTATATGAACAACATTGAGGCTGATCTACTAAGAAAATGTATGTGATTGTGGAGTAAACTATGTGCAGCATGAGGAATAAAGAAAACTCCCCAAAGTCTCATTGAACTAAATGAGGCTTTTTATCCTTGAATGATAGCGCTCCAATGTATTATTAGTGCTTAAACAACAATTTTAAATCAATGAAAAGTTTTCTTTTTTCACTAGGCTGCAGTTGGATTGCTCCAGAATTGCGTCAGTTTTCTTAGTAAATCTGCCTCTCTGCGTGTTGAGCCTTGGGAAATTATGCCATTTATAGATGGTAAAATAATTATGAGCTGAAATAATTTTAAAGACTACTATTTTTTTAATCAGACTATTAGCAACAGCACCAGCTAGTATCCAGAAGGCAAGTACATTTTTATAGGGCAGTCTATGGGAAAGCTCAAGTCATAGACTACTGCTCTTCACAGTAAATGATAGGAATCACATCTACTGTTCAAAATAAATAGCACACTATATATATATATATATATATATATATATATATATATATATATATATATATATATATAATACAGTGTATGTGTGTGTGTGTATATATATATATATCTAGCACTGTGCAGGCAGGTATGAAATAATGTTGTAAAGTAAGATGGCTTTCAAAATAGGCATGTTAATATTTTATTTTTAAATTACCAAAATGATGGTGAGTGAACTGAAGAAATATCTAAATCAAATCAATATTTGGCGTGACCACCCTTTGCCTTCATAGCAGCATTAATTCTTCTAAGTATACTTGCACACAGTATGTTGAGGAACTCAGTAGATAGGTTGTGCCAAACACCTCTGAGAAGTATCCACAGTTCTTTTGTGGATTTAGACAGTCTTCAGTTGCTTCTCTCTCTGTCTTCGTGTAACCCCAGACAGACTGACCATTACTTCCAGGACTCCTTGTTCTTCTTTACTATGAAGATAGTTCTTAATGACTTTGGCTGTATGTTTGGGGTCGTTATCATGCTGCAGAATAAATTTGAGGCCAATCATATGCCTCCCTGATGGAATTGCAGTATCTACCTGTTCTTCTCAGCATTGAGGAGACCATACCCAACTCCATTTGCAAGGAACTTCTGCCATGCTTAAAGAGGATCTATCACCCTTAAACAAGTTGCTCTTAATCACTAGGTTATATAGCAATTATTATAAATATTTCATTTCTTTAGTTTATAAAAATGCTATTTGGGAGAAATATTAAGAGTAAGCGTTACCCTGGCCCTATGTCCTGGCACACTGTGGTTACGTGTTCTGTTCTGCAGCCTGCAACCCTGCCTCTACCCCCCTCTCTCTAGCCAGCCTCCTCTGATGACAGAGGCTTCTATCTGTAAGCTGGAGCGGTCTCATTGGCTGAGATCGATATCTAGCCAATGAGACTGCTCCAGCTTACGGACAGAAAGCCTCCGTCATCAGAGGAGGCTGGCTTAAGGGAGAAGTGGCAGAACTGCAGACTGCGGCACAGAGCACGTAACCGCAGGCTGCTCAGAAGTAGGGCCAAGGTAAGGTTTATTCTTAATATTTCTCTCAAATAGCGTTTTTATAAATGAAAGTAATGAAATATTCAGAATAATCGCTATATAACCTAGCGATTAAGAGCAACTTGTTTAGGGGTGAGAGATCCCCTTTAACAGTTATCTGCAGACACTCATTCTTGTACCCCTCTCCAGCCCTTTAGCAAACAAACTGCTTTCTGCTACAGCCAAATATTTCAACTTTTGACACATCCGTCAACAACACCTGCTGCCATTTTTCTGAACCCCAGTTCCTGTGTTTTCATGCATAGTTCAGTTGCTTGGCCTTGTTTTCACTTCTGCGGTATAGCTTTTTTGGCTGCAAGTCTGCCATGAAGACCACTTCTGACCAGACCTCTCCGGAGAGTAGATGGATGCATCAGAATCTCGCTGTTTTCTGCCAATTCTGAGCTGATGGCACTGCTGGACATCTTCCGATTGTGAAGGAAAGTAAGCATGATGTGTCTTTCATCTACTGCACTGTTTCCTTGGCCGATCACTTCGCCTACGGTCCTCAACATTGCCTTTCTTTGTGCTTCTTCAAAACAGCTTGGACAGCATATCTGGAAACCCCTGTCTGCCTTGAAATTTCTGCCACGAGAGACCTGGCTGATGCAGTATAACTACCTTGTATCTTGTTGCTGTGCTCAGTCTTGGCATGGTGTATGACTTTTCACACTAAACTGTCTTCAGCAACCTCACCTTGTTAGCTGAGTTTGGCTGTTCCTCACACAGTTTTATTCCTCCTACATAGCAGTTCTGTTTCAGTTAATAATTAATTTCAGTCTATGTATTAAATTGATTATCATTAGCACCTGTTTGGTATCATTGTTCAATCATACACCTGACTATATGCCTACAAAATCCCTGACTTTGTGCAAGTGTATCTAGAATTGATGCTGTTTTGAAGGCAACGGGTGTTGACTCACTATCATTTTGTTAATTGATAAATATAAACTATTAACATGTCTATTTTTTAAATCATTCTTACTTTACAACATTTTTTCACACCTACCTAAGACTTTTGCACAGTACTGTGTATGTGTGTGTGTGTGTGTGTGTATATATATATATATATATATATATATATATATATATATATATATATATATATATATATATATAACTAGTTGAACAGCCACGGGCCACAGTGCCTCTGGCAGCCGGTCGCGGGTCAGTCACGCGCAGCAGAGACTGGCCGCGCCACTGCTGATACAGAGGAGCGCCCAGCTCTGTATCAGCCGCAGCGCGGGCAGTCTGTACTGCGCATGACTGCCGCACGAGCAGCAGTGTCTACTAGTTGAACAGCCCGTTACACGGGCCACAGTGCCACTGCCAGCCGGTCGTGGGGCAGTCACGCGCAGTGGAGAGTGCCCACGCCACGGCTGATACAGAGCTGGACGCTCCTTCAGAGCACCCAGCTCTGTATCAGCCGCGGCGCGGACAGTCTCTACTGCGCATGACTGCCGCACGTGCAGCAGTGTCTACTGAGCATGTCGTGGCGTTACACACGAATTAGCGAATTTTTATATAGGATATATATACACAATATGTGTGTGTGTAAGATTAATCAAAGATCTGTTATACAGTAATCAGACTTTAGTTTAGTCCTCTTGGAATGTCCATCCAGAGACATACAGGTTGCATTTCTGCCTTCGGTTACAATAGAGCAACTGAAGCACTATGGCACTAAGGGGTGTAAATAATTAACCCTTGGGTGCTAGAGGGGTCTCCAGCTTATTGCTTTGCAGGCCGCTTTAGCATCCAAGCAGGTAAAAGTGGCCCTGGAATGTGAGGATGCTCATTTTTTCTGATCCCACAAGCTTGATGTATCAATGTGTGCCTTTGACCTCGTTGACCAGTGTAATCATTAGTGATCTATTTTTTTCTTATTTGGAGAGAAATAGCTTTATGGCAGCTGGAGGCACTGTTTTATTATTTGCATTAAAGTCATTAAACATTTATATTGAACTAAAAGGACAATGTTGAAAACAATTTGAATATACAATTATTCATTTCCTATTGTAATTCAGAATAAAAAGCAGTATTATATATGGATTATTTTAAATTCCTGCTCCAAGGCACAGTTAAAGTGACAGTTTGTGAGCACAGATATTTATGGGGCTAGTGCTTTTTTAGCTGGGGGAATGTCAGTAAATATATCTTACTTACAGTAACAGTACCAAGAAACACTGGCCTCTGGGTACTGTGACTGTAAGTAAGATATATTTACTGACATTCCCCCAGCTAAAAAAGTGCAACAATCATTTATTCTGGGGGCAACCTTTGGGCCAGAGGTTGGTAACTTCTTATTCCCTTTGCTTATTTTAGGTAAATTGCTATTTTGTCACCTATATGGGAGATGCGACCTAGAGACATAAAATGTAATCCTTTAAAGTGTATCTGTCACTTTTAACAAATATGTGATTTTGAAAATGCTTTCACAATCATTTGTATTTGTTAACATTTTTTATTTCAGACAGTAGTTTTAGGTGTATGTATTTGTCCATTTACACAGTTGAGCTTGGACTGGTCATCTCGGAGGCAGCTGAGTTGGGGAGCAGTGTGTAATGTTTATATCTTGCTGACATACCAACCAATACTATCTAATGTACAAGAACTGTCAAGCCTAAGTATCTAATAAACTATTATTTGAAATACAAATAAATGACATAAACATAGGTGATTTTGAGAAGTCTCATCCAAGGTGTTTATTGCTATAGGTGCATATAGGGGACATCAGTGCAGATATCTTATCACTGAACTAATGCACAAAAAGAGATGTTTACTGGGGTGACTATCACCTCGTGTGAACTTATCCCAACTACACTTGCTGCAACTTCTTGTGTTCAGAAGACAGGGAAGTTGCAGCCTTGACAGTCCGCACAACTGCAGTGGGAGACGTTGCAGCACTCCTCTTAACCAGTGTGATACAACAATCCGTTACCCCCTCCCCCCTTCAGCAATGGGGATTGCTGGGAGAATGAAGGACAGCACAGTAACAGCATAGGGCAATTGGTCAATAGCCGCAATGTTACTGCATTCCATTCCTACATACAGGCATTGGCTTGACCAGCCCTAATAAACAAGCCCATCAGCAGCAGTTAAAATATATTGTCTAGATCCTGGATACTTATTATTTCAGATTATGTATAAAAGGCAAATATAAACAAAATGGTTTAGTGATTTAAGCAAAGCAATGCGTTGCACACACCTCTGGATTTTAAAGGGTTAATTAAAACGAAGAGGAAAAAAAAACACCTAATTATTTCTACTATGTAGTCTAGGGGTTGGACAATTGTGAGCTCTCTAGCTGTTGTTTGAATACATGTCCCAACATTCCAAGATGTACTTAGGGTTGCCACCTTTTCAGCAAAAAAATACAGGCCATGGCATTCCCTCCGTAGACTTAACGTTGGACAGAAGCCAATTTTTTACCGGCCTGCCGCTAAAATACCGGCTGGGTGGCAACTCTAGATGTACTCTACCAACAACTGGAGGGCCGCAGAGTACGAGAATGACAGGAGGAGTGGCGTTCTTTCATGTGTGTGTTGCAGGGAATCATGTCTGGCTTTTCCTGTTTATTAGACAGCTTACTGTGAGGCAGATAGGAGTGCTGAGACCTTGGATCACTCAAGCTGACCCAGATATGGCTTACATCTGTACTCGCATCTACAAAAAATGTTACCACAATCATATTTGTCCTTGCATCTTTGAGGAAAAGTAATAGAAATTGCATACACTGAACCAGACAGTCTCTCAGCAAATCCTCTCCATACAGACACTGACATGTCTTTCCTAAAATAGTATCTTTTAAAACTTAAGATGAAAACAAAAAAGTTTATAGACTGCGGTGGCAGCTAAGTTGGTTAATATTGTGCTTAAATTTACAGGGTAACAGAGCCAAAATGCAACTATTCCCAATGTTAAATATGCATCAGTATAAAGTATAATGTTACTTAAAGGGATAGTAATACTTAAAATGTAAAAAAAAAAAAAAAAAAAAATGATGTAGGGTTTATCCCCCTGAGTAAAACAAGGGAACTCCTGCTGCTGAAAGGTGTTTTATTCAAGTTATTACAGGTAAAAGTTTAATTTTTTAGGTGCAAAATCGCAGTGGCCTGAAATTGTACAGTGGTGCTGTTGCTACACCATCCTTTGGAGATTTATGGTCTACGGACCAGAGCTGTCCATAGGATGGTGTAACAACAGAGCTACTGTACAATTTCAGGCTACTGTGATATTGCACCTAAAAAATTAAACTTTGAGCTGTAATAACTTTTGAATAAAACACCTTTCAGCAGCGAGAGTACCCTTTTTTTTTTACTCAGGGGGATAAACACTACAATATGTATTTTTTTTACATATTAAGTATTACTATCTCTTTAAAGGGGAGCTATACCTATAACAATATGTAGCTCATAAATTGTGTAACAGAGCTACTTGGTAGGTGCATTTC
Source organism: Rhinophrynus dorsalis (assembly GCA_037306005.1). Taxonomy (NCBI): domain Eukaryota; kingdom Metazoa; phylum Chordata; class Amphibia; order Anura; family Rhinophrynidae; genus Rhinophrynus; species Rhinophrynus dorsalis. The sequence goes on along the minus strand of CM074720.1, from coordinate 380,953,467 downwards.
ACACAGCAAGACACACAAATGTCTATATAAATGTGTTATACATTGGAACTCTGTAATAATTTATAGCTAGACTAGTTGAACAGCCCGTTACACGGGCCACAGTGCCTCTGGCAGCCGATCGCGGGACACTCACGCGCAGCAGAGACTACCCGCGCCGCTGCTGATACAGAGCTGGACGCTCCTTCGGAGCGCCCAGCTCTGTATCAGCCGCGGCGCGGGCAGTCTGTACTGCCATGACTGCCGCACGCGCAGCAGTGTCTACTGCGCATGTCCGGCGTTACACACAACTTAGTGAATTATTATATAGGATAGTTGTATTTCACTCTCAGAAATTGATTGCATGGTTCTGTAGAAAGTGAACATGGCTTTTTCCTATATCGCTTATCCTATAACAATATGTAGCTCATAAATTGTGTAACAGAGCTACTTGGTAGGTGCATTTCACACAGCAAGACACACAAATGTCTATATAAATGTGTTATACATTGGAACTCTGTAATAATTTATAGCTAGACTAGTTGAACAGCCCGTTACACGGGCCACAGTGCCTCTGGCAGCCGATCGCGGGACACTCACGCGCAGCAGAGACTACCTGCGCCGCTGCTGATACAGAGCTGGACGCTCCTTCGGAGCGCCCAGCTCTGTATCAGCCGCGGCGCGGGCAGTCTGTACTGCCATGACTGCCGCACGCGCAGCAGTGTCTACTGCGCATGTCCGGCGTTACACACAACTTAGTGAATTATTATATAGGATAGTTGTATTTCACTCTCAGAAATTGATTGCATGGTTCTGTAGAAAGTGAACATGGCTTTTTCCTATATCGCTTATCCTATATAATAATTCGCTAAGATGTTTGTCAAGATGCAGTCATGTGCAGTAGAGGGCAGTCTCTACTGCGCATGATTGCATCGCGTGAGTGAGGCGACACAAGACTGCATCGTGTGGAGCAGAGAGATGGCGACCTCTTAACCCTTTGAGTGCCAGAGGGGTACTCAGCGCATTGCAAAGCAATGCTTTGCATCCCCCTCTGACACTCAAAGGGTTAACATTACCCGGACCTTGGCCCGTGTACATGGGCTTTTAAACTAGTCTTTAATATTGTGAGTGGCTTGTAAATTTGAAATCCAGATCTGGTCAAATAATACCGTTTTTTTTTTTGTTTTGTTTTTTAAATAAATAAATATTACTGACTTCTGTATGAAGGACACCTATCTAGTCAACTCCTTCCGTTAACTCTTTGAGTGCCGCAGAGGTATCCAATGCATTGCATGCAAAATGTTGGAGACCTGTCTAGCACCAAGTTTAAACACATTAACAGCCACTTATTTCTATAGTTAGAATTACCGCTTAATACTAATATACTCCTTGGCAGAGAACAGATTGAGTCATTTCAACTGCATTACCGGAATTTTAAAACAAATGTGTTTTTAATAGTAGTTATAAGTACATATGCACAAAAGAGAAGAGGGAAAATTCTGGGGCAAGCCCCATTTATTTCAGTGGAGATTTTCTTATATTTTAACCCTTTGAGTGCCAGAGAGGTAGGGAACGCATTGCAAAGCAATGCGTTCCGTACCTCTCTGGCACTGATCCCGTTAATTATATAGTGCTGCTGGTTCACTCCAAAACTGCACCTCTTTAGCATTCTGGAAATATCTCTTAGTACCTCTCTGGCACTGAAAGGGTTAATTATATAGTGCTGTTGGTTCACTGCAAAACTGCACCTCTTTAGCATTCTGGAAATATCTTAGTACCCCTCTGGCACTCAAAGGGTTAATTGTCTTATATAGGAATGACTAGACAAACTTGGTTTATTTACTCTAGAGCAGTGGTTCTCAAGCTTTTTTTGCTCAAGGCACCCCTAACATACAATCTGATATTTTAGGGGCACCCCTATCATTTTATGTAATCTGTCAAGGGTATAATGAAGGTAACAAATACATAAATATAGAGTTATTGTTAGACCTCACAACTAAAATAAACGTATTATGCATAATAGTATCTTTAAATATAGAGTTGTAAGTCAACATTTACATTTTTGTCAAAGCCTTATAGATAAAATGGGGCACCCTAAGTGGAAGTCCGTGGCACACCAAAGTGCCGTGGCACCCTGGTTGAGAAACACTGCTCTAGAGAAAAGATGACTGAGAGGAGATCTTATCACAATGTACAAGTATATGAGAGGTCAATACAAGGATCTCTTTGGTGAGCTATTCATTCCAAGACCTGATCAGGTGACCAGAGGACACCGCTTGAGATTAGAGGAAAGGAGGTTTAGACTTCACCAGAGGAAGGGTTTTTTACAGTAAGGTCTGTTAAATTGTGGAATTCCTTGCCCAAGGAGGTGGTTATAGCAGATATAATGGATACATTTAACGGAAGATTAAATAAATTTCTTTCAAAAGGGAACATACAGGTTTATACTGTATATTAGTAGGCAAATCAGGAAGGTCTGATAAAGACTATCTTATTTGGTAGCAGGAAAGCTACACAGTTATCATGTCACTAGGGTATGAGGTAAAGGTTGAACTTGATGGACTTGTGTGTTTATCCAACCTAATTTACTATGTTACCCAGTATAGAACATGAGCATTCAACATCCGGCCCATGGGCCAAATGTGGTCCGCATGATCATATGGTGCGGCCCACCTGGGATTTGTAATAAAAGCACTTATTTTATACATAATTAGATATACAAATTAGTAGGCCAATAAGGACTAGCCATCCACCCCCCATTACTGTATGGTTTGAGAATAATTGCCCGTTAAATCAATATTCTCACTGACTTTATCAATGATGAGCAATAGGCCTGAAAGTGTGCACTTTTTTTTTTTTTTTTTTAACACAAAAAATTTTATTAAGCTTTTTATACTCCTTTGTAGTACATGCTAAAAATCCATATTTTTGAATTGCTGTAACTATAATTCACCATTGTTATCAATAAGAAAAAGTAATATGGTGCTTACATGTATGAGTTTCTAATCATGTGACCCACGATTAAAAACAAACAAACAAACAAACAAAAAAACGCGCATGCACCTGAATAGAGTCGGTGAAAGGCGGTACCTTGTTAACCATTGAATAACTTAGGAGCTAGAAAGGTTCCTCCCTCTGGAATGACATCTCTCACCTTAGTTCATTTTACAGCCAATGAACAAGTATGGCTTGTTGGGCTAGTTTTGCTAAAATACATTGGCCTGCAAACGATATGGCGTCCTTAAAGGGATAGTAATACTTAAAATGTAAAAAAAAATATGTTGTAGAGTTTATCCCCCTGAGTAAAACAAGGGTACTCCCACTGCTGAAAGGTGTTTCATTCAAAAGTTATTAATTTTCAAAGTTGAATTTTTTAGGTGCAATATCACAGTGGCCTGAAATTGTACAGTGGCGCTGTTGCTACACCATCCTATGGAGATTTATGGTCAACTGACCAGAGCTGTCCATAGGATTGTGTAGCAACAGCGCCACTGTACAATTTCAGGCCACTGTGATATTGCACCTAAAAAATTCAACTTTGAAAATTAATAACTTTTGAATGAAACACCTTTCAGCAGTGGGAGTACCCTTGTTTTACTCAGGGGGATAAACCCTACAACATATTTTTTTTACATTTTAAGTATTACTATCCCTTTAATACTGCTTTTCTATTTACTGTAGAGTCCAGCCCATAGACTTGTTTTAATTCCAAATATTGTCCCACCTCTTGGACAATTTAGACTGCATTGAAATACAGCTAAGTGAAACAATGTATTCCCACTGCTTGGAGATATTTAAATCAAACGCTATTACAGCTGAAACTTTTTTTTTTTTTTTATATTAAAGGGATATGATACTGTTACCAATATTGTTTCTATTTTTCATTTGAAACTTTATGGGTGAGATTCACTAAGTGGTGATAAAGAGGTGATAAAGTGGAGATGACTATTTTGTATTTGCCATATGAATGCAGACAAACTTACAGATCTCCCTGCCAGTCACCTATCCCCAGCACTGCACTTATAGCACCCACCCTGCAAGTCATACAATGCATTTACAGAGCCCTGCAAAACATATTATCTGTTTCTGCCACAGTTGGGGTCTTCTGATCTGAGGTCTGTGGGTTTTTGTTGGTTCTGTTTGGTATTATTATTATTATTTTCAGGCTGTGTTTAGTGTTTGCAACACCCAGTTATTGTTGGACTAAAGTTCCTTTAATCATTAGTTAGCTTTTTCCTGGCTAAGTTATATGGAAATCGCACACCCTGGGGACTCAGATAGGACTCAGGTTAAAAGGCCCAATGCTGTTTTTTATATGGAGTTGGACTTTTGTTCTGCTTTCACATTTTTCCAAAATTATACATAATGTCCCTTTAACCTGCAATTTTCTGTTGGGGTCACCAGGTGGTACTGTTCTATTGCTTTGCAATGGTCATTGAAGGGTGAAGAAGTACTTTGAATCATGGTGCATTGTACTTTTTTTTTTTTTTTTTTTTTTTTTTTTTTTTAACCAAATTACCCATTATGCTAAATTAATTAAACAAAGAGGTTAAAGTAAAACTGATCATGTGCTTTCACAAGGACCTATATTTATATTAGTCAGTCTGTATTTTAAACTATCATCCTATATAATAATTCGCTAGAGTGTTGGTCAGAAGCCGTCATGAGCAGTAGAGACTGCCTGAACACACAGAATGCTGGGAGCACAGGATGCTGAGAGCATTCTTTGCTTTTGAGCAGTCTCTACAGTGCATGACTTTCGGCGGCAGGACGCAGAGCATGACCGGCCTCTTAACCCTTTGAGTGCTAGAGGGTTACCCATCTGGCACTCAAAGGGTTAACATCGCCCGGACCTTGGCCCATGTACACTGGCTTTTACACTAGTTTATAATATATTTAGCTTTATTGACTTGTCAGATAGTGCAAATCTGACAGACAAAGGCAGGCACTGCTACTCTGCTCCGCATTCAAACTGCTTTCTGTCTGACACTATGAAATCAGGAAGAATGCAACAAAGTTAAAAAAAAAAAAAAAAAAAAAAAAAGTGAAACAATGTAGAAGAGCTTCCCTTTACCGCATAAAGGTCAATCAGTGCTTCAGAGACACTGTAACATTATATAACTATCTATGCTTTCACAGTCCCTGACAGAAAGCTCTCTGGAAACAGAATGTCAGTGTACTCCCTGTCTGAAACATGAGACTGTGAAAAAAATAGGTGAAAATAAATAAAGTATAGTCAAAAAGGAGGCTGACTGTCTCTTTAGTAATATAGGAAAAAGTGGTACAGTGTTAGCCATAGAAAAAGGAGGAGAGGGCAGAGTAAAAGCTACTCAATTGTCCTATAAATCAGTAGAAAAAGCAGGCAACTGGTAGAATGAAATCATTTTTAACCCTTTGAGTGCCAGTGGGGTACCCCTCTGGCAATCAAAGGGTTAGTCTTCCAGTATCCTATTTAATTAATAAGATTCTCCTTTTTTTTTTTTTACTGCTTGGATGCTATAGACGTCTCCAACGAAAAGTCTGTAGCACCCAAGGGGTTAAAACTAGCCCAGTCTAAAGCACCCAAGGGTTAAAACTAGCCCATTCTATTATTCCATTCACCATTAAACCGCACAAGATTGGATGATCTTCTTCCTGATGTTTCCTGCAGAGCTGCACACTGTGTAATGTTTTAAACACAAGAGCATGGCGCAGTCATTTCCTCTTTCATTGTTATTATGCTGCAGCCCAAGCAGGGGAAGATGTGACTGATTAAAGTTTTTTTTTTTTTCTTGAAACATACCCTGCAAGCTTTTGATTCGAACAATTGTAGACAATTCACCTTGAATAACCCCACTGAGCAATAATAACACATGCCGGTTATTTTGGATTCACTGTGAAGCTGAATGTCCTAATTTTGCTTGCATTTAAATTATGCAGCTATTTCACATTGAAAATCATCTTACTCTTAAGGTGAATAAACCAGTGAGGTGCAGTACAGGAGCAAAGCAGCTGCACCATAGGGCAGCAATAAAAATATATGCATGGATTTAAATTGGGCTTTTTAACCCCTCGAATGCTAGAGAGCATCTCTAGCTTTCAGTGGGTTAAAAGCCCCATTTTCTCCCCTACGGTGCTGTTGATTTGCTCCAGAATTGCATGACTTTTGCTTATTGAATTGCACCTTTAGCCTACTTGTCCTTGAAGGGCCGTAGTCAGGACCATGGTTACAGATCCATACCATTCCTTTTCCTTGTGCAAGGTACATCTTCATAGGACCTGGCCTCAAGGAAGCAGATGACTAAAATAAACAAAGCATCAATGTCAATCAGCATTTTTTATATGTAAATGGCTTACAATGGTAAATAAAATCCGAACACCATTTACAGATATATTAGCTCCTGAAAACAAAGTGAGCTAGTGTTCCCTGGGGTTTTCCGTTTAGATGCTAGATGGAGTGTACATACACATTTCACACTAGTAGGTTAATACTTTCAGTGCTAAAAGTGAATTTAACGCATTGTGAACTCTCTGACAGAAAAAGGGATTAACCCTTTGAGTGCCAGAGGGGTACACAATGCATTTTTTTGTTTAACTTTGTGGCAACTTGTTGTTGATAAAGCAGTCTGAACGCTGTGAAACGCGTACTTTTAAATGCCTTATAATAAATATATTTTTGTATTTTTGAACGGCTTATTTTATTTTATATTATTTTTATTTTACTTTATTTTATTTTACATTATTTTGCTTTTTGGAGTTTTTTCTATTTGTTCCAATATACATTTACATTATTTGGAATTAGTCCGATTATTTCTTAAAGAAGCCGGTGGAAGAGAAAAAGATTGGAAGGATACTGAGGCGAAGGATACCCGAGCAGAGATGGGTAAAGTAACTCTGCATGTGTTTTCAGTTGATGCCAGGTGTATACCAGATTGTCAACAACTTATTAATGTGAGTGTTTTGATTTACACTATCTGCTATCTTTTAGTTATTGGGTAATATACTATTGGCGCGCCTTTTTGTGTTTTTTGTTTTTCTATACAATGCATTGCATACCCTTCTGCCACTCAAAGGATTAAGTACAGGCCATGTTCACAAAATGCTAGTTTCAGATCAGATTTTAGGGATTTAACCCTTTGATGTGTTGTGTACCCCTCTGGCAATCAAAGGGTTAATATTTGAAAAAAAAAAAAAAATAAATAAATATATATATATATATATATATATATATATATATATATGTGGCAGTGTTCATCTTGCCAAGTAAAACAAGGGTACTCCTATGGCAGAGAATGTTTTAATGTAAAAGGTATTACTGATACTGAAACCTGCAATGGCTTTACATTTTGCAGCTGTGTTGTCACATGTTTGAAATGAAATAACTTTTGAATAAAACTTCTCAGCAGTGGGAGTAGCCTTGTTTTACTCAGTAGGATAAACTGTGCAGTATATATATTTCCATATTAAATTTTACTATTTCTTTAAAATAGCATCTGCAATAGCATATGCTTTAACGTAAAAGTACCTCAAAATCGTTTAACTTATAAGTACATAAGCTTCATTGTACATATGGCTCTGTGGATACCAGTGCAGAGTGGAACAAGGCCGGGGTGTCAGACATTGGTAGACGCAGAACTACACATGCAGTGTACAGTGGAACAAGACTGGGGTGTCTAATAGTATGTGTGTGGTTCTATAGCTACTGGGGTGTCAGATAGTGTTTGTGTGTGAGTCTGTATGTGTGTGTACGTGCGTGTGTGTTTCTATATCTATGAGTGACACAGTGGAACAAGGCTTAGGGTGTCAGTATATGTGTGGTTCTGTATCTACCAGTGGAACAAGATTGTGGTGTCTGATAGTGTATGTGTGGTTCTGTGTCTACCAGTGGATAGTGGAACAAGGCTGGGGTGTCAGATAGTCTGTGTGGTTTTGTGTCTACCAGTGGGACACTACAACAAGGCTGTGGTGTCTGACAGCTTATGTGTGATCTGTGAGTACCAGAGGACAGGGGGACAAAGCTGGAGTATGGAAGGAGTGAACAGAATGTCTGTCTATGTAGGGATGGTGGCCTTCCAAATTGGTATCCTTCCTAGGTCCCCAAGGAGTCTTACTCTGCTTCTGAGAGAGTTGTCAAATGAGAAAACCTAGCTGGGTTGGAGGAGCATGGTAGATAACTTAACCCAGTGATTCTCAACCAGGGTGCCGTGGCACTTTGGGGTGCCACGGACATCAATTTAGGGTGCCCTGTGTTTTCTATAAAGACTAACAAAAATGGACCTCTGAATAAAGATTTATAGAAATTAATATGTACAATATGTTTAGTTTTGTTATTATGATTATAAAACTTAATAATAACTGTATATTTGTGTATTGTACCCTTCATTATGCCCTTGATAAATTACTTTAAATATGTTAGGGGTGCCCGGAATGTTCAAGATTATGTGTTAGGGGTGCCCCAAACAAAAAAGGTTGAGAAACACTGACTTAACCCAAGTATATGTGTGTCATACAAAATTAAGGGGGGGGGGGCAGCCTCAAAGTTTGCACTGGATACTATCAGGGTATAGCTACAACCCTGATTAACAATATAATAAAAAGACAATGGCTTGCTAGGTATTGGCTGAGGGAGCTAAATCTCCAGGTCTCATGCTTATAGCCCTAGCTTTTGTTGCCAGCTTGAGGAATGTACTGTAATAGTTGTAATCTTTGTTCTAGAACAAGTGCCATTGCACTGCACATTGTACTAATAATGATTCAGACTGTCTCGTGCCCTGGAAACCTAATAACTCTTCTACTCGGCACAGTCATGGATAGGGCTCTTATTCCTCATTCATTCTGTTAAAGCCTATTGCAGTGTGTTGCATGCACCTTGCGTCCTTAAAGGGATAGTAATACTTAAAATGTAAAAAAAAAATATGTTGTAGGGTTTATCCCCCTGAGTAAAACAAGAGTACTCCCACTGCTGAGAATTGTTTTATTCAAAAGTTATTAATTTTTTAAGTTGAATTTTTTAGGTGCAATATCACAGTGGCCTGAAATTGTACAGTGGCACTGTTACTACAGCTCTGATCCTGGGACCATAAATCTCCATAGAATGGCGGAGCAACAGCGCCACTGTACAATTTCAGGCCACTGTGATATTGCACCTAAAAAACTCAACTTTGAAAATTAATAACTTTTGAATGAAACACCTTTCAGCAGTGGGAGTACTCTTGTTTTACTCAGGGGGATAAAACCTACAACATATTTTTTTTACATTTTAAGTAAGACACTCTTATTCCTATGAGAACAATGAAAGCCATGTCCCCCTTGACAAGCTTTTCAGGTTTTTCCCCTTATCTTAATTGAAGATTGTCCCTCTCTGCAGTCTACCTGGGCACCTCCCTTCTGATCTGGCTGAACAGTGTTACATCAGTAAAAGGGGCGGGAGGGGGATACTTTGTCATTGAATTACTCTTGAACTACAACTCTGATAGAATTGAAATAACACTCTCCAAAGTCCAAATACTATGGTGATTCATTAGAGCTGCTTTTATTATGAAACATTACTATCCCTTTAAGCAGTTCGATTAATAGTCACTTATTCCTACTCTTCCAATACATCTTTGTTCTGTTGTGGTTTAGACACTTGCATGCATAACTGTTAGCAAAACATCATTTTATATGATTGCATATTGTATTTATTGTGAATGTTCCTCTAATGGGACAATTTCCATCTAGTAAAATATTCTGTTCCATAAGCCTTCAACTATGAAACCACATAGCTGTGCACTGATAGATTTTCATTATTCTCTTCTGGGTTTTTTTTTTCTTCTAGTTTTGTGGTAAGGAATGGTGTATAAAAATCTGCTAGCAATTAAATAAGAATTTTACCCTAGGAAAAGTGGCTGTTAATGTGTTTAACAGAACCTACCTAAATAGATATCCTTCACACAGCAGTTTGTTATATCTGTATATCTTTATTTGCATTTGATCTCTATTGTAGTTTAATTTCACATTACAGCCTGATAGACAATTGACCCTAACTAGCCAGTCAGGACTGTTGAATCCCATTGTTTGTTGTGAGGAGGTGTGAACTAAAAAACAGAGATAATAATATACAGATAACTACAGATACAGAGTAACAAATGTTGGCATATAAATGTAAAAGCTGGGGGCGGGGTAGCTTCTAACCCATCCATAACATACACAAGTCTATTAGCTTTCCCAGTTTGAATATTCTCATTTGAGCTGGATCACTGATTAGTGTGATACCACTGACCGGCACATTAATTATTGCAGGGTTAAAACCCTCTACTAAGGTACAAGTAGATGCAGATTTAATTGGTTTGTAATAAGATAACTCTTTAATTATTACATTGAATTAATCAAAGGCAGAGATAATTATTTCTATGTGTGTGTATATATGTATATATATATATATATATATATATATATATATATATATATATATATATATATATATATATATATATATATATATATATATAGAGAGAGAGAGAGAGAAAAAGAAGTTTGCTTGTCTGGTGCGCACACACGCACACACACACACACACACACTCAGAAGCAGCAGTAAGGAGTTGTTATTTAAATGTCCTCCATATTGCCTGTCCAGGAGATACAGGGGTGTGTGATTTTGACACACTGCTGTGAAAATCTCTGCAAGGAATTGGCCCACCCTCAACTTCTGTCTGAAAGAAAAAAAAAATGACCGACAGACTTTGCCCAGCAATAACACACACATCACACATAGAGGGGAACTGGGTGCAAAGGCCAAGCATTAAGGGGTTTCCATGTCAACTTGGATGCTGCCCATTCTCAGAATACCCAGCCACACCATGCAGGCACCCCCTTAACCCTTTCACTGCAAGAGGATAGAGTAAAAGCCTTTGAACTCTTTGTGTGAGTCTGTATTATTCTGCACCATGCCAAGCATCATTAATGACTTTTCATCTCAACGTGGAGGCCACACACTCTCCTCACACCCCAGCTAAATCACCACTGAAAAAGTTAATGGATAAAGCATCCAAGAACTCATGCCCACTAGCAGGGAAGGGGATGCATGGCCAATCATTAAGGAGCTGGGAGCCCACACACTCTACAAATATCTGAGCCACACTATCCAGGTATGCAACTTTCAGTGGCAGACGAATATGCAACGCATTGCACAGCAATGCGCTGCTCAACTCTCAGGCACTCAAAGTGTAAAAGCCTTAGAACTCCGTCTGTGTTATTCTGTAACATGACAAGCAGCATTAACGACTTTTAATCTCAACGTGGTGGCCACCCGCTCTCCGCACACCTCGGGCACACTATAAACAACTGAAAGGGTTAAAAGATAAAACATCCAAGAACTCACGCCCACCAGTGGGGAAGGGGACTCACGGCCAACCATTAAGGAATTCTCATGTCAAATTGGAGCCAGCACACTCTCCAAACACCCCAGCCACATCATCCCAGGCTGTCCGCAACTCTTGGCACTCAAAGGGTTAAAGCTTTAAATGCATCTTTCACCATTTTCTTTACTGCTCTACTTACTGAACATTTCTCACATTGCTTGCCATAAATTCTTAGTATGTGATAATGTACCTCACACATACATTATTACTGAGTTTCTACTACACTATTTCTGCATCCAGCCACCTGTATGCCATCTGTTTATTTGTGTTCTTTGTTTATTTCCACGTATATTATCTATTTATATTGCAGACACAATGGCAAAGCCGTGTGTGCATGTATGCGCATGTGTGTGTGTGTGTGTGTGTGTGTGTGTGTACGCGCATATGTGTGTGTGCGCAAAGCTGAAACTACAGACACATTTAAACTTTTTTTTTTTTTTTTCCTTTAAAGGGATAGTAGCACTGTATTAATTCTACATTTAATGGAAGGGCATACTATAAAATTGTATATAAGTCTTATTTATATTTTCTTTAATTTCATCTTCACCTATTTTTAGTTTTGTAACAAATTTGTGTCTTTGTGGTCTGAATAGGTAGGGAAAATGTAGACCTGTTACATATATATATATATATATATATATATATATATATATATATATATATATATATTATAGGTTGTATGTTTGTTTAAAACATCACTTTTAAATATATAGGTGACTGAATCCCTTTAATAAATTGGCGGTGTTTAAACCTGTTTAAAAATGGGGGACACAATGTGTGTTTGTTAGAACTGCTAGGTGTAAGGAAAGTGTTTTCTGAAATGCTTCAATACATTTTTAGTAGCAGCTGAATATGAAAAGATTGGTTTTATAGAACTTATTGTAGAGTATAAAAGAAATCTAAATCAAGATCTGCATGAATATTATATTGGTCAGAGGATCATCTCTCTGAAAGATTCCACAAACGCCTTTATGGAACTTTTTCTCCTGTTATCCGACAAAAGCTACAGATCAATACAACATTAACTGTAGAGACTCCTATATACATCTGGGATCTACCAAGTAAAGAAAAGGATTTCAGTATAGACCATGTGAAGACTGCAACAGTAAGTACATGGGACTATCACTGCATCATAAATATCTTTTATAAGGAGCCAGGACCGGAGCAATTATATCCAAGCTGATTTATGATTAAGCCTTGGTGAATATATAAAGGTAACCAAGTGAAGAAGCTTGGGTGTAGCCTATCTGGATAAAAAAGTTTCTGGGAAACTGTTCGGCACTGCAAGTGTTAAAGTGAAAGTATATGTGTACAGATTGATGTAGCCTGTTGTCCTGATTAAGTCTTGGTCTCAGTAACAAATATAATCCAATCAGTAGAAATACCAAGTTATTGCAGAACTTATCTGTACATGTTGGAATTATTTTTAACTTTTGCTTGAATACAATTGTTTATAATATTTGAATTTTTAAAGGATATTTGTTGGAATATACATTGTATTTGTATTGTAGTTATAGGTCTTGTTTCTGTATATCCAACTTTCCGGACTGACACATTTGACACTTGGATTTAGTCACTTTAAAGGGATAGTAATACTTAAGATGTAAAAAAAAAATATATGTTGTAGGGTTTATCACCCTGAGTAAAACAAGGGTACTCCCACTGCTGAGAGATATTTTATTAAAAAATTATAACAGCTCAGACTTGAATATTTTAGGTGCAATATCACAGTGGCCTGAAAATTTACAGTGGCGCTGTTGCTACACCATCCTATGGCGATTTATGGTCTACAGACCAGAGCAGTTCATATGATGGTGTAGCAACAGCGCCACTGTAAATTTTCAGGTCACTGTGATATCGCACCTAAAAAAATCAAGTATGAGCTGTTATAATTTTTTAATAAAATATCTCTCAGCAGTGGGAGTACCCTTGTTTTACTCAGGGGGATAAACCCTACAACATATATACATTTTTCCATGTTACGTATTACTATCACTTTAAGACAGGGGCCCTAGCGGTGTGAATGCTTAGTGTCCGGTGTTACGGTCTGTGTGGAGGCAATATTTTATAGCTCTCTGGTGCCTAGAGGCACCTTGAGGACTGGACTTGTACCTGTTCAATATCCGAGCAGATTGTACACCCGGAGTCCATAGGTACTATAGTATCGGTTTCATGCCGGTTTATTGTCCAGGACTGATAGTATGTCCAGAGACTGTAAATCAATACATTTTTCATTACTGATAAGTGGTCCATCATTTTTTTTATTATTATAAATCCTTTTTTTGGGGGGAGATATTCTACTGATCTCCTGGACATCGAGTTAAACTATTAAATGTTTGATACATTTTTAGATATTTTGTGAGTCTGTCTCTTTTATTATTTAGCACTAGAACATATATTTATTTGCATTTTGTGGTTGATTATTTTCTTCTTAGGTGAAAGAAGTTTTATATTCTTTAGCAGCTTATTTAATACCACATTTTATTTAGTATTGATATACTAGTGCTCGTCTCAGTAGCTCGTTTTGTTTTTTCACCTATTTTTATGCTGGAAATAAGCTCCCTGAATCTCCATTTTCAGAGATTTCTAGTCATCTGACCATCAAAGTATACAATGTATCACTTTTCCCTGCAGCATTCAGTATTTTATGCTATAAATTTTTACTTTGTGTCTTTTTTACATTGTATACTTATAACTGTTTTTGCAATCACTGATAGAAAGCTCTCTGTAAACAGATCCAGAGAGCTGAATTTGAGAGACATAAAAGTATAATAATATAAGATAAAGATGAAAAAAAGTAGTAGCATAGACAGTGTGATTTACATTCGCTCCCAGAATATGAAAGTTAAAATAAAGGGTTACTTAATGGTTAGAAAACATGGCACATCCTCCCTGCACTAAAAATTAACATGCAGAACAGCATAATGGATGAATATCAATGTACCAGGCAGCAAAAGTCTGATGTGTTTGCATAGAAATCACTATTATTAGGATTCAATCAGGGAAGAAGGATCCTCTGTATTGGGTTGCCGTTTAAGTAAACACTATGTAAAATCACACAGGAGGGAAGTGAGGTATGAGTCACGGTTGTACTTAGAAACAAAATAAATCCATGTGTGTGTTCCTGTTATTGCCATACAGCAACAAACACATTGCTGGGAAAAAGTATACTTACTGTGGAAGCTGATTTTTTTTCCAACTCTTAGGATGCTAGAGAACTCTCCGAGGAGTTGAGAAACACTCAAATCAAAAGTGATAAAAAATATCCAGGGCTTATCCCTCTCCAATACAACTGTTCAAGACTGTGTTCTTAACTGTGAATATCAACAATGTATTTCTAACACGATTCTGCAGTGTGGGATAGGTCAACAAGATGAGGTTATGTTTAAGTATATCCAGAACAATATAATTGGCCCAATCTCATAACAACCCTTCCTGGCTCTAAATAGATTTTGATTAAGATGAAAATCAGGGGGGAAAAAAAGCATGTTCAATTTCTGGCTATCAAATGTGTACATTTGTCAGGATTTAAGCTTCAGGGGGAACATTTTTATGATTTTTAGCGTTAGTCATGAAATGCATGTGTTGCAAACCCCTTCGGCACTCAGAAAGGGTGAAAGGATTTATCGTTCATTACGAGACAAGAGGAAAGTTGCTTTTGTGTAAAACAAAGGCAGGGTTTATTTTACAGTAAGGGCAATAAAGTTATGGAATTCTTTGCCTTGAAATTCTATGTTTGCTGATACTGTAGTGCTTCCAAAAAAAGTACTGGATACCTTTCTATCTCAGAACAATTTTGAGAATGATGACAGTTTTACATCAGAGAGAATCTTTTGTCAGGGAAATATCCTACTGTCATTTGGAGTCCGGAAGGAATTTTACTCACTTGTGGCTTAATTGGAAATGGATTTAGTGTGGGGTTTTTTTTTTATTGTTTCCTCTGTATCAACAGGGGTGATATGGCATGGGCTGAACTTGATGGATACATACCTTTTTACAGCCTCATCAACTATGTTACAAATCAGAATCATTCCTGTGACATTATTAGCTCAGTTATGATAATGCTGGCTTTGAAAGACATTAAGTTCTTTAGCAATAAATGGGCAAATTCTCAGTTAATCCTTTCTTATTTGTGCATCTGGTATTATGATTCATCCCAGTCTCACAATAACAGCAGCTAGAGACCACCTTGCACTGCAGCATTGCATTAAGATAGCTGTGCTTTAGAAGGGTTTCTGACTGCTGTCACCGAACTGGGGATTTGAAATCTGTTTCTAACATAGAAGGCATGTATGCAAGGAATCTGTGTTTAAAAGGATAGTAACATTTAATATTGAAAAAAATATAACGGTAGGGTTTGTCCTACTGAGTAAAAGAAGGATACTGCTGATAGAAGTTTGATTAAAAAGTTATTGTAGCTGAAACCTGTGTTTTTTAGGTGCAATAACATTGTGGCCTGAAACTTTATGGTGGCTCTGTTGCTACAGCAGTCTCTGGAAAGTTTTGGTGACATTCAGCTGACTATAAACATCAGCAACAGTGTCACTGTGGAATTTCAGGCCACAGTGGTACTGCACCCAAAAATACAAGTCTGAGCTGCAATAACGTCAAATCAAACATCTCTCGGCCGTGGGAGTGCCCATGTTTTACTCCATAGGGATATATATTTTTCAGTATTGAGCATTATTTTTTGTTTACTTGACTAGACACAAAAGGTGACATTACCTGAAATATCACTACTCACAGTTCTTAGATCAGGGGTGGGCAGGTATTATGGCCTGAGGGCCATAGTTATTCAGCATTACTAACCGAAAAAAACACAGTGAGGCTGATGGGTAAATGAAAAATTGAGCAAACCAACAGCACCATAAGGAACAATTAAAATTCCCCTAATTAAAGTTGGATTAAATTATCCTTTTGACCCCTTAAATGCTAGAGAGGTCACAAACGCATTGCTTCAGAAGGTTAAATGCTCCTTTTAAATCAGTGTAAATTTTAACTGTTCCTAACGGTGCTGTTGGTTTGCCCCTGAATTGCTCCACATAGTACATTAGCCTCAGTGTATGTGAGTGTGTGTATATTACTTTGAGCCATGTGCAGAAAACAAGAGAGTAGCAATTCTGGAGCAACCCCAACTAAACCATAGGAGACAATCGAACATTTCCAGTGGGTCCTTTAAGACCTTGGGTGTTATGCATTAAGGAGTGATAAAGAGGTGATAAAGTGGATATGACGTCTCCAGTGGTATCACTTCTCCAGTTCCTGTGTTATTCTATAGAGCCTATTCACCAAGATCTTCAAAGTTGGAGAAATCTTAGTGCATTGAATCCATAGAATAACATAGGGATATCATTGGCGAAGTCAATGCATTTCAATGCATTGGAGTCCTTTCTAGTATTCAGTGTGTAGAAGGCCAAATTAATTTAATGAGAATTTGTCTCTTATGGTACAGTTGGTTTCTACAGAATTTCTCTCCTTTATCTTCCTAAATCTGGCCCTTTTTTCTGTAAATATCTTGTATAGTGCATTTCACATGCTCATGTTTTTGCCTATATGTTTGTGTGTGTGTGTGTGTGTGTTTGTGTATGTGTATGTTGGGTGAGCGAGCATACAAAGAATGTCTGTCTCTCGCTACAGAGTAAGAGTGACACACTGTATTAGTGTTGTGCTTTGTGATAAAATGTTGTTTTTTCCCTTTTCAAGGAAAGTCTGACTTGTTCTTTTTCTATGCAGAAGTAGCAGGACTCTGTATACATCCAGCTAGACCAGTGGTTCTCAAAGGATTTTTTCTGATGGTTGCCAATGCAGCCACAGCAATGTCCTGGTGGCCGTCACTGCGGCCACAGCCATGTCGTGGTGGCCACACTAGGACATTACATGAGCAAATTGAGTAAGGGGATTAAGACATTCAAAAATAAAAACTACCCCATAAACGGTCCTTAAAACATACTATTTACTGGAGATATATATTTCATAGACAGTAAATTTCTCTTCCAGTCCTAAAGGTTACTGCTTCACTGGTCAGAGAAAGCTGTAATGAAGAAGCAGAGAGATTTGTCTGGGGAGTCAGAGAGGAAGACCAGGAATCAGAGAGGGTGGTGGGGTGTCAGGTGAAAGGGATAGCATGTCAGAAAGGATGGAGAGTCTCCATTCACTTTGACATGCTATCCTTTCCATCTGACACCCTCTCTGATGCCTGGTCTTCCTTTTTCTGACTCTCCATCCCCTCTGACATCCCTTCTATCTGACACCCCACCACTCTGATGCCTGGTTTGCTTTCTGACTCTCCATCCTCTCTGACATGCTATCCCTTCCATATGACACCACACCACGCTCTCTCATGCCTTGTCTTCTTCTCTCTGACTCTCCATCCTCTCTGACATGCTATCCCTTCCATATGACACCACACCACGCTCTCTCATGCCTTGTCTTCTTCTCTCTGACTCTTCATCCTCTCTGACATACTATCCCTTGCATCTGACACCCTTACCACTCTCTCTGGTGCCTAGTCATCTTCTCTCTGACTCTCTATCCTCTTTAACATGCTATCCCTTCCACCTGACACCCCCAGCACCCTCTCTGATGCCTGGCATTCTTCTCTCTGACAGCTATGTAACACATGGTATTTTGTTCCCTGTGTGGTGCCCTCCTCTTTGCCCCAGGGGCATCGCTTTCAACACTCGGTCAGTGCATACAGAATTTTTGATCAGTGGCACAGCCCCTAATTCCAGTTGATTGAATTGGGCCTTTTAACACCTTAAGTGCTTACTTTGCTTTGCAACCCATTGGAGATCTGTGATCTCTCTGCTCCAGAGAGCAAGGCCCAGTTCAGTCAATGGGAATCTGGTATCTGAGGGCTAAAATAATTATTTAATGCTTACCCAATGGTTATTTTGTTCCCTATGGTGTCCTCCTCTTTGATTTTCACACTTATACCCCCAGAGGAGGAGCACTGCTGTGCTATTATTAGTATTGTTGAATTGGGGCACCCTAGTGACTGACTAACCTTATTGGCAACACAAACAAATAGTATCTTGGTCAAGTCAGAATCACCTATTTGTTTGTGCTGTTGATAAGGTTGGTCAGTCACTAGGAGGCCCCAATTCACCAATACTGATAACAGAAAAAGTGATAATCTTGATCAGTGGAATACATTTTGAGGGGGTATATTCCTTTTATACAATTTCTTGTTTAATTATCCAGTTTTATTCAATCTGATGACTGAAAGTTATGTTTTACAAACTTTTCTTCTCCCAACAATCCCACTATCCAAGGGAGATAATATTGAAGAATAGCTGAGTGCTTGGTATAGCAGCAGGGAGTGAGAGTTCTTTCTTTCTCTCTTTACTGTGCATCTCTCTGCATAGTTGTTGGGCGATGATCCCCCAGCCTTGTGTGCATATTGTAAATGTGTAAATGGAATATGTAAAGAGTCTTACTTGGATCATAAACAATAGCAGTGGCGTAACAATAGGGGTCGCAGGGGTCGGACCTGCGACCAGGACCCATCACTCTCAGGGGCCCGGCCGCCCCCTGCGACCCCCTCGCCACCCGCCCACAGCACAGCTGATGTCCCGGCGGCCAGCGCTCGAGTAATGCAGAACTCTGGGAGATGACATAATCTCCTAGCGCTCTGCATTACTAAGGACCGCACGGGAGCATGTCACACACACCACTAGACCACCAGGAGGTAGGAGGACGGGGGTCAGTAGTGGTAATGGGGGCATTGTGGAGATTGGGGGGAAATGTGGAGAATGAGGGGCATGTGGAGCATGAGGGGCATTTTGGAAATTGGGGGGAAATGTGAAGCATGAGGGGCATTGTGATGGGGGCATTGTGGAGATTGGGGGGAAATGTGGAGCATGAGGGGCATTGTGTTGGGGGCATTGTGGAGATTGGGGGGAAATGTGGAGCATGAGGGGCATTGTGATGGGGGCATTGTGGAGATTGGGGGGAAATATGGAGAATGGGGGGCATTGCGATGGGGGCAATGTGGAGGTGGCCAATGTGGTTGAGGGGGGCCAATGTGGTCGGAGGGGGGCCCGTGGCAGTTCTTGCACCAGGGCCCCGTGGCTTCTAGTTACGCCTCTGAACAATAGGAAATAAAGAGCAGGCTACATATCAGGTCATTTATGTTATCTGTATGGCCCACCGAGCCATCAATATATATAACATTTTCCTCTACCTCTGAGAAAATTACCACAGTACTGTGAAGAATAAATATATAGCAAAATGGGTGTGACCAAAAGAAGGTGTGGCTAAGCGAGGGTGTGATTAAGAGTGGAACAAAGGCAGGGCTAGGTATGCAGGAGGGTGTTGTGCCTAGGGGTGCCTGAGATGTAAATCCGGCCCTGGGCACCCTCTCCGATGCTTTGTCTTCTCTCTGTCCTTTCTGACATGCTATCCCTTCTACCTGACACCCCATCAACCTCTCTAATGCCTGGTCTTCCTCTTTCTGACGCTCTGTGTTTTCCTCTACTTCCCCATGTTGTCCCATGTTTAATTAAAATTATAAATAAAAAAAATAAATAAAAAAAAATGTATTATAGCCACCGTCTGTTTTCATGATAAGCATTTATTATGCCTTGAACATGAATTTATATACTTCTAGCAAAGGAACCGCAGTATGAAATATTTATTGTACTTGTTGATGTGGATTATTTTGTGTAGATTGTTGTATGTAATGTAGGTTGTTGTTGTTTTTTTCTGATCTATATTGTGTTGTAGTCATTAACTGAAATGGAAAATGACTTTTGGGATTCCATTTTAGTAATGTATATCTGCAACTGAGTGCCAGGGTGGTGCTCAACAGTCTGGCACTCAAACAGTTACAGTTGATTGAAAGTCAGATGGCTGTCCAACAAACAATGCCTTAGACACCACTCTGGCACTGAAAAGGTTAAAGGTGACGCTGTGTGCCCTTCCACTTCTCTATCTTACTCCCACTTCATCAGTCCTTGTCAAAATCATAAATGGTCAAAAAAATGTATTAAACAATATGTTTTGTGCTGCAATTTATCATATACTCTGCAACTGTCTCTTGCAGTATTGAGCTATTTTGCATCATCCTTCTACCCTTTCTTTCCACTCATTCTCTGTTATCCCTCCTCTCCTACCCTCACTTTAGCTTCATTCGCCTCTCCTCACTTTTGTCCCTTTCCCTTCATCGCACCTTCTCTTTCACGCCAGCCACATCACCTCAGGAGCAATTTCCCTCCGTACAATACATTGCACATCACCTCAGGAGCAATTTTTTATGTTATGCCTCTTATCTGCTGGCCTTTCACTTTTAGCCTGTTAAAAATGTGTGTAACATATTGCAATACATTGGATATCTCTGACATCAAGGGCTTAATGTGTGTACATCTTTCTAGTCTACTCTAAACTGCACACTCATGAGCTCAGTGTTATTAACCCTTTAGTACCACAGATCTATCCAACACATTGCAATAAGATGAATATCTCATTGGAACTAAAAGGGTTAAAAACAAACATCATGTGTGTGGTTCAGAGAGGGTCACAAACATTAGCCATTTGCTTGCCACAGATATGTAGTGGATTGCAAGGTGTTGCATACCTATCAGCCACTCAAAGGGTTAAAAACCCACGCATCACCTTCCCCAATTCCATACCTTTGTGTGTCTCTTTTTGTAGCTGCACAGGTAACACTATCACTGTTGCCAGTTAATAAAAAGGATAAAGTTGTGTTTAACCCATTCAGTATAGGTGTGTTTTGCAGCTTTCTGACTCTGAAAGGACTAACCTTTTGAGTGCTAAAGGGGTACGCAACACATTGGTAGCTTGATGGTGTGGCTTGGGTCTCCAGACTCTGGGCAGCGTACAAGTTAGAAGTAAAGGTCCTCAATGATTTGGCCTTCTTCCCCATACCACACACACCAAAAACTGCCCCCCAAAAAATAGGATGAATGAAGGACACATTGTACCACCTCAGTGGTGGAAAACTAACCCAAAGTGCATTAGGCAGCCTTATGGAGAAGATACCAAATTCTAAATATGACAGAGCGAAAGTGGAGTGCTGCTCCAAACAGGGAGTCCTGTCTGTTGGGTGAGGACGGAGCCACATCTGAGGTGGGCTAAAAGATGATTGGCTGGCTGAGGTAACGTCAGGCGGGAAGCCTCAGCCAGTCACATATCTATATATTTTTTTCATCAGTACAGCAACAATTACATCCATGTGGGGCTGGTGGCATTACAACATTCTTCATGTTGGCTGTATGCAGACACACTGGTGGCCACACTTGAGAAAAGCTGAGCTAGACCAAAGTGCAGTATTTTGTCCATCTCTGCCTTAGATACAGTAAAAGTGTTTGTTTTAGCTGTATGTGATTGTCAGGCAGGAGAGTTTCTTTGCTGTGACAATGGTGTGACATACAGTTCTAGGGTGCTACAAACAATAATTTCAGTGTCTATTAGCAGCAATGAAGGCCTGGGGACTGTTACTCCATTTCACTGTTTGCATGAGTTAAAGGGATATTAACACATAATATGTAAAACATATATATTGCAGGGTTTATCCTCCTGAGTAAAACAAAGGTAAGAGGTGTTTTATTCAAAAGTTATTGCAGTGCAATATTGAATTTTTTAGGTGCATTATCTTAATGGCCTAAAATTTTAAAGTGGAGTTGTGGTACACCATCCTGTCGAGGTTTATGGTCAACTGGCTGGGGTTTCGATACTAGGAACGGCGCTAAAAACATTGTTAGGGGCCGAAGCAGTTTCCGGGAGGTTGTACCATCTGAATCCTATGGCTTGGCCAGCATCCACTGCAACAAGTGTTGGTGGCCAAACTCTCGTCACAGCTTTTTTGTTCCCACAACGCACGATAATAGCGTGAGTTGTGGGAACATCAAAGGAAAGTAGCTAACTCTCGATGTTTGACATAGTGTCAAACAATGAGAGTTAGATAAAAACACAGTCACCCTCCCAAACACTAACTCTACACTACTCCTTAAATGAATTAGAAAGTGAAACAATACTAGCCTTATCACTATCATATCACCCATACCCCATAGCTTTAATACTTACCTATCATAAACTGTAATTCTTCATCTGTAATCTTCTATCTTCAGTCTTCTTGTCTTCATACATGTTCCTCTTCTTATCTTCCTCTTCATATCTTCATCTGGAATATAATACACTATAAAGAAAAAATGTTCAAATTATATATGCTCCCCCCCCCCCCAAAAGATATGCAAGACGTAAGAGTACACTGGTGGCAACAGGAAAACAGAGCAAAAATCCTCCCCACCATATACCTCTCTGGCAATTGCCAAAGCCATACTGAGGGTAATTTGAACAGAGACTGACTTTTTTATGGCCAGTCTCTGTTCAAAATGGTTCTCACGCTTCCATTGCCTGGGATGTGGGGTTATGCACCAATCAGCTTTGAGCGGAAGGGTTGACAGAGCCCACTCTAAGCTGATTGACTGGGAGGTGCGTAACACCACATCCCAGCCAATGGAAGTGTGGAAGCCATTTTGAACAGAGACTGTGTGGATTGTATATAAGTGTATGGCATTGCTCCACAGCAATAAAACTCACATTAATGTTTCTATAGACTTCAGTAGATATGTTGATAAATTAGTCTGTATATATAAAGTACTTTGGTTTTTCTCTAAATCATTTATTCAGTTACACAAATAGGTGTCAGTAGATCATGAAATAATATACTAATTCTAGGACGAGGGTCCCTCTTTAGTCATTTGAAATGTTTCCAGGTATGATGAAGTCTTATGCTCACTTGATTTGAAGGATTCACAGATACATATTTCTTACCCCTGAAAAGATGGTATGAAGCCAGAGAGAGAGCACAATGTAGATCTTTGCTAATTGCCAATCCTGATCCCCATAAACCAGGCCTAGATTTTCATGCTCTCATATGCCTTTAAAGACGCCGTGCCTTCTAGAACAAGATTACAATGAGTTTAATAGAATCTTATAAAAAAGTAAAATAAATCAGATCTGTATTTTTATTTTTGTCATCATGTTGCTTATCCTCATAAAAAATATATAATATACAGTTTATCAGGCTTTACTTATTGATATGGCATCAGTGGGGAATCTATGTTTTCAATCAATCCCTTCTCCTCTGGTGATGTCAACTGTAAAATTACCACTCAGACTTCTGCATTACGGTTTTATTGTTTTTCCTTTGATGGGATTTTTAAAAGAAGATTAAAAGCAAGATGTGATGAGTGCACACTGTAGTTTATTATTGGAGATAGTGCCCCCTCTGTTGCTGGGCAGCCATGTTTTTCTTTTACATTTAAAAGAAGAATGTGGCAAGAGGAGACCAACTGAATTTTCAAGGCCTGGAAGATATCACAAATTAGCTGTGCATTTGTAAAGTTTATGATGCCTACTTGGAATTGTCAGAAAGAAAACGCCAAGTGTTGTATCTAAGGTTGCCACCCAGCCGGTAAAAAATTGCTTCTTTCCAGAGGCGTAACTAGAAGCCACCGGGCCCTGGTGCAAGAATTGCCATGGCCCCCCCGACCACATTGGCCCCCCTCAACCACATTGGCCACCTCCACATTGCTCCTTCAATAATGCCCCTGTCTCCACATTGCCCCTTCCACAATGCCCCTCATTCTCCACATTGCCCTTTCATCTCCACAATGCCCCTCATTCTTCACATTACCCCTTCCACAATGCCATCATTCTCCACAATGCCCCTCATTCTCCACAATGCCCCTTCCACATTGCTCCTCAATCTCCACATTGCCCCTTCCGCAATGCCCCCATCTCCACATTGCCCCTTCTACAATGCTTCCATCACAATGCCCCTCATTCTCCACAATGCCCCCATCTCCACATTGCTCCTTCCACAATGCCCCTACTGATTCCCCCGTCCTCCTACCTTGAGTCCCTGGTGGTCTAGCGATGTGTGACATTCGGCTAAGACATCTTACTGGAACTCAAGCTCGCGGTTCTTAGTAATGCAGAGCGCTGGGAGATTGTCATCTCCCAGCGCTCTGCATTACTAGAGTGCCAGCCACCGGGAGATCAGCTGTGCTGTGGGCGTGTGGCAAGGGGGTCTCAGGGGGCGGCCGGGCCCCTGAGAGTGACGGGCCCTGTCGCAGGTGCGACCCCTATTGTTACGCCACTGCTTCTTTCCAATGTTAAGTTTATGGAGGGAATGCCTTGGCTGGTATTTTTTTGAAGAAAAGGTGGCAACCCTCATTGTATCTATTGAGTAAAGATTTTTCTAGAAAGGGAGATGCTGCCCCCTTAAAATGGTGAATGGTACCTGAATGCAGCCTGTTGTCTGGCAAAGGGGAATCAGATATTGGCTGAAAGTGATGGAACTTTTGTTTTTAAACAACCTGTTTATAAGAATCAACACCAGAACAACTGTTAAATCCATCATAAATCAATGAATAACCTTTATTGTCTTAAAAAACATACCACATTGATTGTAACAATGCAGTATATGCTATAGAATGTCAACAAGAATTCTTTTTTCACTGTCTTCAATCATCTGAATATCATTTTGGATTAATAATCTATTAACACTTTCTGTTCCAGACAGTCATTTCAGTGCATCTGACTTAAAAAGGGGAAAACATTAAAGGTATAGTAATGTTTAACAATTAAAGCAGCTCCATTTAATCTTTATAGTATTTGAGCCATGGAGAGTGCTATTTCAATACTGTCAGAGTTGTAGTTCAAGAGTAATTGAATGATAGTTTCCCCCTCCCACCCTTTTTACAGATGTAACACTGCTCATCTCAGATCAGCAAGGTGGTGTCCAGATGGATTGCAGAGAGGGACAACCTTCATTGAGCATAAGGGAAGAACCTGAAAAGCCTGTCAAAGGGGGCAGGGTTCTCATTGTTCTCACAGTAAGAAGAGTGTCCCTTGCTGTGGACTGTCTCCACATATGAGGGGAAAGGTGGATATTTTATTATTGAAATAACACTCTCTATGGCTCAAATACTATGAAGATTAATTGGAGCTTCTGTTTTTGTGAAATATTACTATCCCTTTAAATCCTAGTGACAGATTTCTAGCAGCCCAAGTCCTTACCTTTTGTGTGCCACAGAGGTATCCAATGCATTGCCTCTCTGGCGCTCAAGGGGTTAAATAAGCATTTAATAATGAATGACTCATAGTGGCCATTAGAATTATCTGCACAGATTAAGGTACGTTAGGGGTTATCCTTGAAAGTGTTACTGTTGCTTTAAACAAATGTTTTTACTCTTTGAGTGCCATGCAGATGTTCAAGGCATTGCTTTGCAATGTGTTGGACACCCCTCTGGCATTCAAACCATTAAGGTCCCGCTGTATACTGTCATATCCTTAATCTGGTTTAAAACAGATGCACCAAATTCCTGAATCATACTATAAAAATTACTGCATAAAGATGCATGTTCTAAAATCACTTCTGTCTGGTTTTTTCATGAATATTTTATCCCCTGCATATAAAAAAGCTAAATCTGTAATAGACAAAATGAATTCTTCCTGGCGTTCTTCAGTAAGAGAAACATATTGTGAAAACAAATTAGGATTCCTGGGCAAAATTGAATTGGGAACTGACTGTGATATCACATTCCCTGAACAAAGACAAAAAACACACTTGAAACAAATTACAGTTTTAGGGGATTATGTGGAAAGTACTTAACATAGCGGAATGATTTTACTGATGTAAACAAAATCCATTTTAACCGCTTTTGCTTACCAGATAAGACATTCAGTATCTGAGTTTGTCTTTATTGGTTCAGAGTTGAACAAGAAGTGCTGTAGGTCTGTATATTGCTCCTTTCTCATCAAGCTGAAGAAGAGCAGTTCTGGAGGAATCCAACTGCACCATAGGAGGGAATTAAAATTCAGCAGTTTCCCATTGATTGAAATGGGGCTTTTAACCTTTTGGATGCTAGAGAGGCCTCCAACGCGTTCCTCTCTAGCATCGAAGGGGTTAAAACCCCCATTTAAATCAAAGGGAATTTTCATTTCCTCCCTGTGGTATGGCTGGTTTTCCCCGGAATTTCACCTGTAGCTTGAGGAATAAGGCCTAATGTTAACCCTTTGAGTGCCAGAGGGGTATAAAAGCAATGTGTTGCATACCCCTCTGTCACTCAGAGGGTTAAAGGCATTGTAGATACAGAGAAACAGCAGGAATGGTGCACTACAAATTGACTGCTCTAGTAAGGGACAGTGGAAATTATTGCAATTAAAGAGACAGTAATACTTCAGTATAAGTAGCTTAGGATATTTTGTGTGCGTTGTATACCAAGAATTTCCGGTTGTGGTAGTGTTATAACCTATGCCATAAATAAAGCTTGGATAGAAGTTCATTATATACAATTTTTATAACTGCTTATTGCTTGTGAACAGAACAGCAAGTGTGGTTGAAATTTGAGATTTCAAGTTGCATTGCAAGTCCCCGCAAACCCAGCAAGTTTTGAACAAGTCCATTCAGGAGTTTAATGGGATAGTAACACTTAATTTAAAATGTATTTAGTATTGTAGGCTTTAAAAAAAATATTAAGAACTATGTAAGTCTGATATTCGCAACTAAAGTTCCCCCAGCTGTGACGTCAGTGCTCTAGCTTGACAGACTTGGATTCTGGTATGCAGAGCAGCTGGCAGCTTTTAAAGATCACAGTCTCGGCTCAGCCTACAATACTAAATAAACTTTAAATTAGGTATTACTATCCCTTTAAGAATGAAAGATGCAAATACATTGGTAGTGTCCCATGTTAAATGTAAGTGGTCACAGATTTTATCATGAGACCAACAACAAAATGTACTAAACAGATTTACACTAAAGGCTAGATTCTATTACAGGTGCTAATGTTATCACTGCTTTTATCTCCAGTTTTCCCCATAGACTTCAATAGGAAAATGTTTGCTAAAACGGGTGTTAACTTTTAGCACCTTCAATCGAATCTGGCCCTAAACTTCACTCATAGTTTTTATGGGGTACTACTTACAATTTTTAAGATGTCTCTAAGATGGAGTGATCTCATTGACAGAGATCAATTTCTAGCCAATGAGAGCGCTCCAACTTACAGACAGACAGCCTCCATCATCGGAGGAGGCTGGATGGAAGCTCAGACTGCAGTACAGATCCGGTCAATACGGTCTGCCGGAAGTATTTACAGAGCTACATTTAATCTTTTAATTTCTCCAAACAAGTGGTTTTTTTTAAAAAAAGGATACACTTTTCATTATTTATCATTTATAAGGAAACTATTTAGGCAAAGTTGTCAAGGGGTTATCAGGATACTGGTAACTTTGGGTAGGCGATCAGCCCCTTTAATAGGCAGGAACAGTTCTGAGAAGTGACTGCTGGGTGTAGCCTACCTCCTCTCCTTAGCTTGCAGATAGCCAATCCCCAACCAGTAAGATTTGTTCCTTGGTCAAGACACAAGCAAGAGAACAGTTCTGCTATAGTTTTAGCTTTTTTATTATTTTTCT
The DNA here is from genome assembly GCA_037306005.1 of Rhinophrynus dorsalis. Lineage (NCBI taxonomy): Eukaryota > Metazoa > Chordata > Amphibia > Anura > Rhinophrynidae > Rhinophrynus > Rhinophrynus dorsalis. The sequence continues at coordinate 380,925,670 of CM074720.1, read as the reverse complement.
GCTAGATATGGAATACCACCATTAGGAGGATTACCATCACTGACAATTCCCATCACCCAAATGTGGATAGCTCAGTTTACCAGGTGCTTTTGTGGACCTAAGCCCTGGGGGGAAAATCTTGGCTGCAATTTCTTTCCCCAGGAGTTGCCCACTGAGGCTTCTTCTTGATCTATGGTAATCTGAAGACAGAAGACCTGTTGAAAAAGGTGAGCACCCTTTAAGTGCTGAGGTCCACATGTCCCATGCTTCCCCTCCGCACAGGGGTCTCATTTGGAGTTCCTATTACATACTCATGCACTCTTTGGGTTTATTCTGTATGTCTGTGAGGTGTTTGGAGCAAGTTCCTGTGGTAACTTAACCCTTTTGCTGCTGGTTAGCACCTTTTTTGGGGGGATTTGGGCACTTTCCCTATTGGGTTCAGTGTTTCTTGGGTCTACTGTTTTTTTCTAGTGGGCTTTTGAGTGGTTTACGTTTGGTATTCACCTTGTTAACTTTATGTTCTGCTCGCATTTACCGCATAGACGCCATTGCTCTATTCTCTTCTATGGGACTTTACAGTTTGGGAAATATCTCTGCAACCGCTCCATATAGCATGGTCAGAGATGGCTCAGGTTGTGGGTTTTCCCTTGCTCTGTCATCCGGTCAACGTTCTGGGGGTGTTGGGGGCTTTAGGGGGCTCTGGGCACTGTTGGGGTACTCTGTCAGAGAAACTACATTTCCCATGAGCTCCCACTTCGTGCGCTAGTTTCTGATTGGCTCCCTTTGCGTCAGCCATTTTGTGTATTCGCAGATCGAGTATCCTACGCAGGGTTTGGACTCTCCTTCTCCCCTCCACAGTTTAACCCTTCGCCTACCAGATAAGTCTTAATTATCATACACAATTTATTGTGGGTGTTTAGATACTTTGACCGTTTTGACTCTGTGAGAATGTATACTCCTTTAGACCTTGGGGCTAAACCTAAGACTAAGAATACTGGAGTGTCTGTGTCCCCCATTCCTCATTGCTCCTCATGTCAGTCAGGGTTACCTAGAGAATACTCAGGTCATGTTTGCCCAGCATGCGCTGCTGCCCCTGAATCTCCTGCTGGGGCCTCCAGCCATGCACTAGAGCCAATATGGATGCAAGAGTTTAAGGCTACTACCAGGGACCTCTGGTCCACCTTACAACTCCTTCTATCCACCTTTCAGAGGGTTTTCCCACTCGTTGCAGACCCCCGCCCCTATCCGATCTTCCCTGCCTAAACCGCCGGGTGTACCTGATGTCTGATTCCTCTGAGGAGGAATTATTGGTGGACTGTGATTATGATGACTGTTCAGCTGTTCCTTCATCTCAGTTTTTTGGGGCCCCCCTTCGAGGCGGACCCCATTCCCTCGGCTGAGGGCCTGATCAGGGCTGTGTTGTCCACCCTGAACATTCCGTTGGTGCAGGAGGCGTCTTCTGACCCCTCTGATGTTTTCAAAGAGCCTGTTAGGTCCCTTGCCTGCTTTCCAACTAATCCCACCCTTGACCGCTTGGTGTCAGAGGTGTGGAAATTTCCAGACAAGAAACCTTCTGTGTCTAAAAAGTTTGCTAAACTTTATCCGTTTTCTGAAACGGCCCTTACTTAGTGGGTTCATCCCCCCCAAGGTGGATGCCCCAGTTTCCAGGCTTTTGCCTTGCCAGTGCCTGGCGCCTCTGCCCTTAAAGACTGGTCTGACAAAAAGCTTGAGACTTGTCTCAAGGCTATTTTTGCGACAACGGGCTCTGCTCTTCGCCCTACCTTTGCTGCCACATGGGTAAAAGAGGATTTTAGTCTTACCTGTTAAATCTTTTTCTCTTAGTCCATACAGTTTACTGGTAACTCTGGGTAGACGATCCGCCCCTTTAATTGTAGTCAGGAACAATTCTAGAATTATATGCAGGGGGTGGAGCCTACCTTCCCTCCTTGGCTGCAGCTAGCCAACGAGAAAGATTTGAGACACTAACTATTGACTAGATAGTGAAGGGAAAGAAGACTCCTGTGATCATGACCACGAAGGACCCCCTCGGTCTGCCACAGGAAAGCCAAGCATGGTCCCTTGACAGGGTGGGAGACCAGTAACCTGTATGAACTAAGAAAAAAGGATTTAACTGTAAGACTAAAATCCTCTTTTCTCTGTCGTCCAATACAGGTTACTGGTAACTCTGGGATGTCCAACCATTGAGTTTCTCAGAGGCGGGAAGTAAGGCAAGGACCAGACGCAAGGCCCCCAAAGTCACCAGAGCAGATATGAAACATCAGATCAGAGATAGCCCAACAAATAGTGAAGTGTCAACGGACACTGAACAGGGGTAACAACACCCCAACTGTTATACAGCACACTGAACTAAAGCCAACGGGACTCAAAAGTGAATGAAGCACGAAGAACTGAAAAAAAAACCTAGACAGGCAAGACTGCCTTCAGGATTTTCCTCAGCCGATGCCAGTACATCAATGCGGTAATGCTTCGCAAAGGTGTGCACAGACGACCAGGTGGCAGCCTTGCACAACTAATCAGGAGATGCCTGATTCTTGTAAGCCCAAGAGGCCCCAATAGATTGTGTAGAATGAGCCGTGACCCTGAAAGGGACAGGCTTCTTCCTCAGCTCATAAGCCTTACGAATAGTGGACTTGATCCAAGAAGCAATAGTCCCCTTGGATGCAGGTCTTCCTGTCCTAGAACCCTCAGAAATGACGAACAATGCGTCTGATTGCCTGATAGCCTCAGTGCGATGCACATAAAACTTGAGACAGAGCATCACGTCTAACAAATGGAGATCCCTCTCCTTGTCAGAGGTGGAGTCAGGGCAGAAAGAGGGCACCACAATCTCCTGATTGATGTGGAACTCCGAAACCACCTTCGGGAGAAACTCCTGAGAGGTGTGAAGCACCGCCTTGTCCTTATGAAACACCAAATAGGGTGGTTTACAGGACAGAGAATGTAACTCAGCGACATGGCTGACAGCACAATCGCCAGGAGAAAAGCCATTTTCCATGTCAACAGGTGTAGTGGAATAGTAGCCAAAGACTCAAATGGAGGGTGGTGAAGAATGCCTATGACCAAGTTAAGATCCCACGGAGAAGCAGGAATCTTGAAGGCAGGACGAGTATGAACAACGCCCTGGAAGAAAACCTTGACATCAAGAAGGATGACAATGCGCCTCTGAAAAAAAAAAACAGAGCAGACATCTGAACTTTAAGGGAACTCGAACTTAAGGCCCTTATCCACACTGTCCTGCAAAAAAGCCAGGACCGTAGGCAGATCAAATTCCTGAGACAGGTCCTTGTATCACGGTGCCCGTGATTGCTGCAGTTACCTGTAGGGGGCTCTCAATTGGCTGCCTGCCTTCAGCCCGCCCTGTGTGGCCTATTTAAACTGAGCTTGGGCACCCTTTGGTTGCCCTTTTGTGTTGTTTCTATGCTACCTGCACTTGCATTAGATTCCTGAGCTTCCTGGGCCATTTCTCTGTTCCTGCTCATCAGTGATCGCCTGAGTTCCTGTTCACCAGCTTCCCTGATTCCAGCATCCATTCCTGATCCGGTTGGGGTTGCTGTCTCTACTGCTGTTTCCTGCTGCCGTTCCTGATCCGGTTGACTGCCTACAGATCTGTTTCCTGTCCTTCAACGGCTGTGTTCGTGCTCCTGGATCGCCTGCAGTGTGCCCCTCTCCTCCAGTCGCCCTGGCGACATTTTCATTCACTTGTGTTCCACTCTCCAGTACGCGGGTACTGGTTCGCTCCACATACAACCGGCTGCTGTCGCACCGGTAGAGTTCTAGGTTTCCCCAGTACGCGTGTACTGGTTTGCTTCATGTATTACCGGCTGCTTACTATCATCTGACAGCACCGGTGGTGTTCGAGGTTTCTCCAGTACGCGGGTACTGGTTCGCTCCACATACAACCGGTTGCTGTTGCACCGGTAGAGGTCTAGGTTTCTCCAGTATGCGTGTACTGGTTTGCTCCATGTATAACCGGCTGCTTACTATCATCTGACAGCACTGGTGGTGTTCTAGGTTACTCCAGTACGTGGGTACTGGTTCACTCCATGTATAACCGGCTGCTTTTTATCATCTGACAGCACCGGTGGTGGTTGGGTACCTCCAGTATGCGGGTACTGGTTCGCTCCATGCATAACCGATTGCTGTTCAGTCCTAGACAGCACCGGTAGACTTGTTGTTCCTGGATCGCTTCACGTATTGACCGGTTGCTTGCTGCGTATTCCTCAGCACCGGTAGAGATTGTGTTCCAGTGCAGGCTGCCTTGCCCGGTATTGGTAAGGCTGGTAGAACCTATTTCACATTGTACCAACTTAAGGTTGCTTTACCTGGTATTGGCAAGGCCGAAAGAGCCTATAACTATTCGTTGTACCAGTCTCCAGGCTGCCTTGCCCAGTATATTGGCATGGCCGGTAGAGCCTGTTACTATTTGTTGTACCAGTCTCCAGGCTGCCTTGCCCAGTATATTGGCAAGGCCGGTAGAGCCTTCATTTCTCCGTTACTAGTCTAAGGGCTGCCTTGCCCGGTATATTGGTAAGGCTGGTAGAACCTTTTCCATCTGTGTCATCTAAGGTTGCCTTACCTGGTATTGGCAAGGCCGGTAGAGCCCGTGTTACATTCCGTATACCACTACTCTTGCTACTATGTATTGACATTAAATGTTATATGTGTATGCTACCCACATAGGTATCCATTAAACTTTTCAATAAAGTTGTGTTTTATCTTAACTCTGTGTCTGAGAGTCATAACAAACCGTGACACCTTGTCAGCACACCAAGACAGTAAGGTCGACCAGACACGATGGTAGATCTTGGAAGAAACAGGTTTGCGGGCACTGAGCATAGTAGCCACCACACCAGAAAAAAACCCTTTCTTCCTCAATATTGAGGATTCAATTTCCAAGCCGTCAAGGCTAGACAATGAACTTCCTCCTTCCACAGGTAACCCTGTAGAAGAAGATCCGGACAGCAAGGAAGCTGGAATGGCTCCGCCACTGACGGATCCAGAAGCTCCGGAAACCAAGCTTGGTGAGTACGGAGCAATCAGAATGACTGGACAACACTCCAGTCGTAATTTCCGTAACACCCTGTGCAACATTGGGAGGGGAGGAAAGATGTAGGCCAGAGAGAATAACCAAGGAATGGACATTGCATCCACCCCCACAGCTAGAGACAGCTAGAGGGTCCCTCCATCGAGAGCAGAACCTCGGAACCTTCCAGTTGTGTCTTTTCACCATCAGGTTGATGTAAGGAAGACCCCATTTCTGAACAATTAGGGTGAACACCTGTGGGTGCAGCTCCGACTCTCTGCTTTCCACTGTGGGTCAACTGAGGAAGTCCACCATGATGTTGTCTACGCCAGGAATGTGCACTGCAGATATGGCAGGAACGTGTTCTTCTGCCCAGGACAAAATAGCCTTGACCTCTAACTAAGCGGCAAGACTTCTTGTTCCTCCCTGCTTTTGATGTAAGCCACGGCTGTGGCGTTGTCGGACTCCACCTGGACTGGACAGTCTTCCAGCTGAGATGTCCAATGACAAAGGGCATGAAATATTGCCCAAAGCTCTAATATGTTGATGGGAAGGAGAAATTGCTCCAGAGACCACCGACTCTGAGCACTCAGGCGACCCAGGACCGCTTCCTAGCCAGAGAGGCTGGCATCCGTCATCACAGTGGTCCAGAAGGATACCAGGAAGGACCTGTCCTTCATCTGGCTTGGTTTCCGGAGCTTCTGGACCTCTCAGTGGTGGAACCTCTTTGACTTACCCCCCGTCCAGACCTTCTTCTACAGGGTTACCTCTGGAAGGAAGACATTCATCGTCTGTCTTTGATAACATGGAGATTGAATCCTCAGTTTAGAAGATAAAGGATTTTCTTCTGGATCGGTGGCTACAATGCTTAGTGCCTGTAAACCTGTTTCCTCTAAGGCCTACCATCGAGTTTGGGTTACATTTCTGACTTGGTGTGCTGACAAAGACCTGTCTCAGGATTTTGACCTTCCTACAGTTCTTTCCTTCTTTCAGGATGGTGTGGATAAGGGTCTCAGTCTGAGTTCTCTTAAGGTTCAGACTTCTGCGCTCTCTGTCTTTTTTTCAGAAGTGTCTTGCTATTATTCTTGATGTCAGTGTTTTCTTCCAGGGTGTTGCTCATACCCCTAAGTGGAATCTTAACCTGGTTCTGGGGGTACTCCTGCGTCCTCCTTTTGAGCCCTTTGCTACCATTCCTCTAGGTATGCTGACGTGGGAGATAGTTTCTGTTCGCCGAGTTGCGGAGCTGCATGCCCTGTCTTGTAGATCACCCTTTTTGGTTTTTCACAAGGACAAGACGGTGCTTCGCACCTCACAAGAGTTTCTCCCAAAGCTGGTGTCTAAGTTCCACATCAATCAGGAGATTGCGGTTCCTTCCGTCCTAACCCTACTTCTGACAAAGAGAGGGATCTTCATCTGTTGGATGTTGTGCACTGTCTCAAGTTCTGTGTGCATTGCATTGAGTCCTTGAGGCAGTCTGACACTCTGTTTGTCATTCCTGAGGGTACTAGGGCAGGGAAGCCTGCTTCCAAGGTTACCATCGCTTCTTGGATCAAGTCCATGATTCGAAAGGGTTACGAACTTCGTAAGAAGCCTGTCCCCTTCAGGGTTACGGCTCATTCTGCAAGGTCCATTGGGGCTTCCTGGGCCTACAAGAACCAGGCCTCAGCTGATCAGTTGTGCAAGGAGGCCACTTGGTCATCTGTGCACACCTTTTCTAAACACTATTGTGTGGATGTGCTGGCATCGGCTGATGCCAGTTTTTGGAGAAAGATCCTGGAGGCAGCCTTGCCTGTCTAGGATCTTTCTTAGTCTCTCAGTACTCTTTCACTTTTGAGCCCTGTTGGCTCTAGTTCAGTGTGCTGTGCAACAGTTAATGTTTTTTTTTTTTTTTTTTAACCCTGTTCAGTGTCCTTTGACACTTTGCAGTTAGTGTTGAGCTATTTATGATCTGTAGGTTCATTGGTGCTCTGGTGACTTTCTTCCCACCCTGGGGAACTTAATGGTTGGACATCCCAAAGTTACCAGTAACCTGTATTGGACGACAGAGAAAATAGGATTTTAGTCTTCTGTTAAATCCTTTTCTCTTAGTCCATACAGTTTACTGGTCTCCCACCCTGTCAAGGGATCATGCTTGGCTCACCTGCGGCAGAATGTGGGGGACCTTTCGGGTTCATGCTCACAGGAGTCTATCTTTACCTTCTTACTACCTAGTCAGTAGTTAGTCTGCAAATCTTACTGGTTGGGGATTGGATAGCTGTAAGTTAAGAAGAGGAGGTAGGCTCCACCCAGCTGTCGCTTCTCAGAATTGTTCCTGCCTATTAAGGGGCTGTTCGCCTACCCAAAGTTACCAGTAACCTGTATGGACTAAGAGAAAAGGATTTAACAGGTAAGCCTAAAATCCTATTTTGATCAAATGCTCTGAATTTAATCAAATAATTTCTATATAGAAAACGCAAATGTTTTGTTTAGATATAATGTTGGAAAATGTAGTAAAAAGAATACTAGAAATTCAGAAACAAATGAACTGCTTATAATGCAAAAAACATCCCTAGGTACATTACTGCATAATGTTAGATCTAACAGAACTGAGTAGTGTTCTGGAGCCATCTCCTTGGGCTATGTTATTGCAGATTGCTTTGTGTATGGGTGTAATCACAAGTTCTCTATTGAAGTTCTTTGCTTTGTGTGAAAAAAATAACAGTCTAAATTGATATAATCTAAAGTATGGGAACACGTACTGTGCCTGCAATTCTATTATACGTTTGAGTACCAGAGAGGTACGCAATTGTTGAATGCCTCTCTGCTCTCAAAGGGTTAAAATGGTGCCTTATTAAAGAGAATACGCTTCAGAAATAAATTTAGCTTAAAGAGACAGTGATGCTTTATATGTTGTAGGATTCTCTTCCTGAGTAAAACAATGGTACTCTTTACTGCTGAGAGGTGTTTTATTCAAAAGTTATTGCAGCTCAAACTTGAATTTTTTAGGTGCAGTATCTCAGTGGCCTGAAATATTACAGTGGTGCTGTTGCTACACCATCCTATGGGCAGCTCTGGTCAGTTGACCATAAACCTCCAAAGGATGGTGTAGCAACAGTACCACTGGGAATATCAGACCATTGAGATACTGCACCTAGACAGGTTTGAGCTGCAATAAGTTTGGAATAAAACACGTCTCAGCAGTGGGGAGTACCTTTGTTTTACTCAGGAAGGTAAACTCTACAGTATATATATATATATATATATATATATATATATAGATATAAATATATATAGATAGATATTCACATATCAAGTGTTACTATCCCTTTAAATGTCTTACTATGTAGTGTACATTTTCCTTTGGTTCTGCTGGATCTAGCTTTCTATTTTCAATGTAATTAAAACTAGCTGTATGAAGTATTATTATTATAGAGTTCTCTTTATTTTTAGTACAACAATCAAGTTCAAGTGACTTAGAAGTGACTCACTTGGACTTTTTAATAATACATTTGCTGGTAAGGTGTTTTATAATTAGTGATGTAAATTATATCAATGTATATTTCATGTTCTCTTAGTATACGTCTTATGGCTGAGAGACCTCTGGCACTTAAATGGATAATCAGTTTAGTTGGTCAAAAATAACTTTACTAACTTGTTAGATGTTAAAGATTCATCCAATGCATTGTTTCTTTATCATCAAAAGTGTTAAATAAACTGTAGTGTAGCTGATAGGAGTAGCCATGCTCCTGTTCTCTTATATTGATGGGTTGGTTTATAAAATAGAAGACTGCACACATCACAATGGTACCACTAGAGCAGAGATGTGCTTTGTTTGCTGCCTACTAATTCACCACTATTTTTGTTAGGTCCCATTAGTGCTTCTGCTACCATGCATTAACAATAGGGTGACCACATTTCCGTTCTGCCATTCCGGGACATGTGGTCACCCTACAAGCCTCTTCATCTCCACATTGCCCCTTGATGCCCTACCTTCAGTCCCTGGTAGTCTAGCGGTGTGGAAAGTGCTCTGTGCCTCCTCCGGCACAAAGCTGAAGCTCCCGCTTGCAGTGCTCAGTAATGCAGTGCGCTGAGAGATGATGTCACCTCCCAGCGCTCTGTATTACTAGAGCGCTTGCCGCCCTGGATGTCAGCCTGCAAACCGTGTGTCACATCATGGATGCCGCGAGGGAGCGCTGATTTATGCTACCAAGCGCTCCCTCGCTGCGCCCATGATGTGACACACCGCTTGCAGGCTGACATCCAGGGCGGCATATTTAAAAAAAAAACAAAAACACTGGGACACTGTGTGGGTGGCTTGGCTTCATTCCGGGACACTTCATTGTCCCGGTGGGAGATGACCCGGGACACGGGACATAGGCTGCAAATAAGGGACAGTCACGGACATTCCGGGACCCGTGGTCACCCTAATTAACAATAGTGTGCAGACCAATGTTCCCTCTAATTTTTTTTTTTTAAGTGTTGAGCTATTCACCATTCTCATTGAGGAACAGTTTTTGATGACTGAATACATAAAACTAGAATATCAGGAACAGGTCGCCAATGTACCATTTATAAAACCTAATCCTAGGGTGCTGTAATTTGTTTTTCTCGTATTAGCAAATGAATATGTTCACATAGGAGGGTGCAACATTGGATCTCATGGAGGTACCGGATATCTGTAGGTAGAAGTCGCTTTCATAGCGAAAGAAGTGCACAGTGGGTAATGATCTTCCTTATAATATGATGGACACAGACTTTTATCCTTATGAGTGGCTGTTGTAATCACCTGGACTGCGACAAGTGATATTCCAGAACATGCAATAGATAGGTTCCTGCTTTACTTATGGATTTTGATATCTTAACCGCAATTGTGGGTATTGGGAGCTATACAACGTTAAGTTTCACTGTTTCAGTGGTTAGACTCTTCTGAGCCCAATTTAGAAGGTTTTATTACAAATCTTTGTCGTTATCAGATGTAATTATATACATGATGACTATAAACTGATTCTATCTTTATTATATGCATGTGACCCATTTAACACTAAAGTCATATGATGTATAGCCACATTATTTCCTACACATACATTTGACCTCTTAGGGCTAGATACATTGTCTCCTAGTAACCAATCAGCACACACTGTTGTGATACACTTGATCGCTAGCTATTAGTTACCGATGACAGCAGCTGTGGTGATCTCATTCGCATCACGCAGCACCGCTTATTGCCGTATGTTATGATAGAGCAGATGTGTAAAGATCTCATTATCAGGTATATATTTATTTTATGCCAGTATCTCCGTCTATTTATGTACACATGCTAGAAACATATTACTATACCGGGTCTCCACTGCATCCCTAAGCAATAATCTTGCGAGCATATATAGCCCAGCTACACTACATAATTCTGGACAGAGGATTTCGATATTCTGGCTGTTTGTAAACTATTTCTATGTCTTTCTCTGCATTTCCACATAGCATTATACCTTTATGATATAATACTTTGTAGCGCATCTTGTGAATCTTTCTCAATGCACACTAGTAAGCTATATTTTTGTAATATACACAGCACTGCTTATTTGATGCAGGATGACACACAGAGATCTGTATTTTAATTATGAATTAGCGTTTGTTTATGCATTGTCTGTTAAAGTATTAGTATTGAGTATTTACATGTTTATATATTCACTGTCACAGCACCAATCACTGGCGCTATGTTTTGGCGCCTAAACGCTAGGGCTAAAGGTTCAAAAAAGGGAGGTTTGTTTTCTCCATTGTTATCCTGACAAAGGCTTTACGTCTAAGACCTGTGTGTGCTGCTGTTCTTTCCTGCTATACATTATTGCCATACCAGGTGTACCCAGGCTGATGCCTAAGTTTAAGTGCAAGTGCCTCCTTCCTGGCAGATATATAAACTAAGCTGCTGCCATTTTCGACCACTGCAGGATGAAGGCCTCCACAATGTTTGTCACTGCATGCCATATTGTTTGAGTGTTTTTATTCATATCAACTCCATTGTTTTCCACTTCACTGTGCATATTGTCTACTTCACTGTTCCATTTCCCTTTTTATACTACTTTTGTTAGTCGTTTCTCCTTTCTCTGTACAAAATCATATTTTCTTTTTCCTCCACCATCCTCATGGAGAGACCAAGATATACATTAGCGACAGAGGACAAAGACACTCGGCACCATAGTGAAGGTGATATGTGTATGGGGGTGGGGGTCAGGGTCAGGTAAATGAGAATCAGTTTGGGGGTACTGAAAAGAGAATGAAAGGAAAACAGAGAGGGTATGTTTAGCACAGTAATAGAGAATGGAGAGATTCAGAAATAGGGGGGGTGGCAGTGAGAGAAAGCAGGGACAGAGTGGATTGGACAATGGAACTCTGGTAATGACAATTCTGAGACAAGACAGTGGTATCAAATGCCCCCACTAAAGTAAATTAATTTTTTGTTTTCTTTAAAATATGGTCATTTGTTTTGACCCAGAATTGCACCACTTTTTGTTTCTATACATAGGCTCCAGTGAGTGATATGAGAGGGAGGCAGGGACTGGGAGAGAAGTGTGGGCTCATAGAAGGTTCCATAATGGTACAAGTGGAGGGAAACAAGAAAAGCACGCTGATGAACAAAGAACTGGAGAAATTCTGCAGCCCACCAACATCATCCTAAAGGACAAATAAAATTATTTACATTGGGCTTTTAACTCTATATCCGCTAGAGATTTCCAATGCATAATAAAGCATTGCACTGGAGACCTCCCTAATATTCAAGCCAATAAAAGCCAAATCAAAACCAATGGGAATTTTTAGTAGTCTCCTACAGTACTGTAGCTGTGCCCCAGTATTGCTCCGCTTGTACTTAGTACATCATCCTCATGAGTGGGAGGCAAGGAATATATAGGGAGAGGAATAAGAAGCAAGTCACTCTCAGTAACTCCCACTGGACTCCTAATAGTCATGCAGTCCCTTTACCCAAGAAGCATTTCTCTTCCTTTCCAGCAGAGGGCATTGAGTGGAGTTTGGATAGTTAGTACTGTGGTATCCCTGTGCAGTTCCAGTTAACCCTGAAATGTTAGAAGTGTACAGCACATTGCAAATCAATGTGTTGTGCATATTTCTGATACTGACAGGGTTAAGGGTGTGATTTCTGCTACAAATGTACAGAGTCTTGATGCTGAAGTTGATGCATTCTTTCAAGTGATGTGTTGAGCTTGGTAAATTTTCTACGCACCCTGCATGGTTGTTCTCTGCCCTGTGCACTGCAAATTAAAATTTATGTACAAGAGGGTAAAAGTGAAGGTCTGGTGTGGACTCAGGCTGCTTAGAGAGAACATTGGACAATACACACCCTCCCATAATTTGTTCATACACTACATTAAAACCGATGTGGCTGCTCAGAGAAAGTATCAGTTCTCTCCTTCCCTCTCTCACACATTTATATATACAGACAGATGCACAGGCCTTGGGGCATGATTAAATTGAACACATTTGTACTAGATTTTTTATATGTTTTTTTTTTTCTCTTTAACCCTTTGAGTGCCAGAGAGGCATAGTTGAGAACTGTTTGGATTTGCCACGGTTTTCAGACTGCATTATCGGCTCTCAGTGGGCACAGGCTGATTCTCCAGCTGTGGTGAGTTTCTTCTCCATCCCACCCTGTTCCCCCCACTTCTCTTCCTTCTCTCCCACTTCTCCTCCTTCCCACCCTGCTTTTCCCACTTCCCTCTCTCTTCTCCTCCTTCCTACCCCATTCTTCCCATTTCCGTCCCACTTCTCCTCCTTCCCACCCTATTCTGCCCACTACCCACCCATTTCCGACCCCCTTTATGACACATAAGTGAGTAAGTACTGCCCACCAGATTAAACCCTGACCCTTAATGACAGGAATCTAGTCACTTACATCCTGGTCGGCAGCACGTGAGCCCTCTCCAGGGGCTCAAAGGGAATACATTTCCAGGTATGCAGAGATGTGTTTAATGCATTGTAAAGCAAAGTGTTGGGCACACCATGGCACTCAAAGGGTTAACTAACATGTCCAAATTATTATAAGGATTTTTATTTTACTATATAGTAGGTATAATTTTTTTTAAATGCCTTTTATCGTTTATCTCAATCCAATAACTACATGATTAGCCATTGTATAACATTATTGTAAAAAACCTTGTCCCCTCTTCTGTTCCCTTTTAGACATACATTTTGGCAATACCGCAAAGAAAACACAAACACCAAGGTTGGTGACCCTCCACCAGATGGAATGCCCGGGTTCAACAGTGGAGTTATGTTGCTGAATTTGGAAGCCATGCGCCAGTCTAAACTTTATAACCAGCTCCTGGAGCCCAATGCTGTGCGCCAGCTTACCGAGAAATACCACTTCAAGGGACACTTAGGGGACCAAGATTTCTTTACAATGATTGGGATGGAGCACCCCGAACTATTCTATGTCCTGGACTGTGGTTGGAACAGGCAGCTTTGCACCTGGTGGAAGGATCATGGCTACACGGACATCTTTGATGAATACTATAGATGTGAAGGCCATATCAAGATTCTCCATGGCAACTGCAATACTCCAATCCCAGAAGAGTAGGGTTTAGTCAAAATAGACTGCTGAACAATAAAGCAGAGAGCAGGGCCCTCCATATCTTGATTCCAAGGGCCCTCAGACCAATGGTTTCCAGGGTGCAGAACTTTCTTAATCTCACCAGTACTCACAGATTTATTCTGGACCTTCTGTTATAAGATTGAAAATAGAGAGGCCATTTTACTGGTGACTTGGACATATCCATAGCATTTGCTTGCTTTCAGATCTATTATCTGGTGAGACTTGAGATTAGAGGACTTGAATTGCTAGGAACATTTATCTTTTGATTCATAGAAGAATTATGCAGGTGTATTTAACCTTTTGAGTACTAGAAGGGAGTCCAATACATTGTTTTGGGACACCCTTTGACCTCAAAGGGTTAAAGCAAGCTTTCAAACTACATTATGTGCTGCTTTACCTTGTAAATGTTTTTTTAATTTTATATTGTCTTCTTTTTTACATATGTATTCCCTGCCCCTGATCTTGGAAAGAGGGCCTAGCCATTCATCCGGTGCTTACCTGTGGAAAGCTTAAAAATCCTATTTGTTCATTTTCATTCAGATTTTAAAATTCTGAAGCTGTTTTGATCTTTAGAGAATATGGGTGCTAATTAGTATTTCTAAACTACATATTCCTTAACATTCTTAACATTTTCTATTCTGATATAATTCACTATTAAGCTATTCTTCAAGACCTATTGGCATATTTGCTGTGGGAGTAGTTGTTACTTAACGCTAGGCTAATGCTCTTTTCATTATAGTTACTAACAGAACCTGTGTTAAAATCAGAGTATCACTGAAAATTGTGGCCTCAGACCAAGGTTGGTGAACTTACAGCTGCTTTGTACATTTGATTAAAGCAGAACTAACACCGCTAACAAACGTTGTCTGTAATGATTTCCTATCTGGCGACTAGCTGCTTAGTAGCGCTAGTCGCCAGAATTATTACCTCTTCATTGAGAAATTTGAAGTGATCCCCGGCTGACAGGCAGGACGGAGCGTGGACATATTGCCATAGTGACTTCCGCGCACCTGCACTGTCAGTCCCTTCCGGAACTGAATGGCTCCTAGCAACGCCTCCTACAGCCTTCTGGGACTGACAACACAGGCGCGCGGACGTCACTAGGGCAAGATGTCCGCTCTCCGTCCTGCCTGTCAGCCGAGGATCACTTCAAATTTCTCCATGAAGAGGTAATAATTCTGGCAACTAGCACTACTAAGCAGATAGGAAATTATTACAGACAACGTTTGTTAGCGGTGTTAGTTCCTCTTTAAAGCAGGTGCTCTACGATGTGTGCCTCCATTTAACAGAACAGCTTACCTAAGTAGGAGTCCTTTATAGAGAAATTAAGTATATTAATTGATAGTTTTATTTCTTGGCGACATACTGTGCAACCCCAGGGTCCCTGAAGAAGTCTAAGGGGTTCTACAGGACATGTTCAAATCTAGGTTGACCATTATATTATATGTGGTTCTATGAATATCAGTGGAAGTCAGAATATTTCAGATGGTGTCAGTTTGTAATAAGCATTGCAAACTAGCCTCTTTCTATACAAAAATGAATTATTAAATACAGTTGTCAAGGCTCCAAGAGGGTTTTAATTGGAAAGAAAAAGTTTCATCTGCAGCAAAAAGTTTGAGAAATGCTGTTTTACTGTATTGTATCTACAGTTAAAGGGACAGTAATACTTAATATGTAAAAAAATATGTTTTCAGTGGCCTGGAATTGTACAGTGGTGCTGTTACACCATCCTATGGACAGCTCTGATCCAGTGCCACTATACAATTTCAGGCCACTGTGATATTGCACCTAAAAAATTAAACTTTCAGCTGTAATAACTTTTGAATAAAACACATTTCAGCAGTGGGAGTACTCTTGTTTTACTCAGGGGGATAAACCCTACAACATATTTTTTTTCATTTTAAATATTACTATCCCTTTAAGCACATTTACAACTGTCCCCCTTCTCACAGTGGGCATCCATTCTCTGAATGAAAGCCATGAAAAAACCACGACATTCTTCAAGATACTCTAACCAGAGAAATGCCAATATCCAGCCATAGATAGAGGTTTCAGCCACAATGGATTGGACAACCCTGTGCCATTCGAAAGTTAAAATAAAAATGAACTGTTTATTTGATCTGTATGAATGGCACAGAGTTCCAAGTAAGATGTTTCACATGCATTTTCTATATGTGTATTGCAGTTTATCCACTTAATTGCATATTTTTGGCTTCATGGGTCCTGACAATAAAGTGGATAAAACTATTGTAACACTTATGAAATATACAAGAACAGATATTTGTCAGTGGCATAGACTAACCAATATAGTAATAGACTAGTGGTGGACTTCCCTTAACCCTTTGAGTGCCAAAGAAGCACATAACACATTTCTTTGCAATGTATTTAATACCTCTCACACTCTCAAAAGGTTAAAGTATCAATAAATATACTCAGCCTGGGAGTCCAGCGTGAGACAGCACACACCTAGCAATTGATTGAAGATGCTTTTTAATTAATTAGTAGAGCAATGCCAAATGTTTTTGGTTCAGCAAGGGACCTTCCCCTGTGCTTTTGCTGTCTGCTGTCTAGCGCTGGACTCTCAGGCAGAATACACTTATGAAATATATATAATCACATGTAGGATATTTCCTGCTGAGTAAAGCCAAAATTTGCCCCAGTAGATTACAAATCAATGTTGTCTTTTTGGGAAAGGATACATGCAGTGATTTTTCCTGGCCTTGCCATTGTATGGTGCTGCTTGTGCTATTGCAGTCTGTGGAGACGTCTGGTCCATGACCAGAGTTCTCCATAAATTTAACAGTGCCATCTTAAAAGAGTCAACACACTAAAAATACTGCAATAACCCCACAAAAATAGGATTTATGATAACTTTAGAACAAAGCATCTCCCAGGAGTGGGAAATAAAGTTGTTTTCTTTACTATGTGAGAAATACCCAACTAAATATATATACCTTATCATAGCAAGTATTTCTATACCTTTAAGGCCCTAGAGAGGCGTGCATTGTGCGATCAATGCTCTACTGGTCCTTAAAGGTTAAAATAATGCTTGCACAAGACTAAAATGACTGGCTCAGTGAAGTAGCCCAGCTGTTATTTACAGTCTTTGAATACCAGGACCATTTGTTTTATTTCTCCTAATAGCCATTATAAAGAGCCATTGCAATAAAATCCGATCTATGTTACAAGTTCCTCAATCCAAATGAAACCACAGCCATAATAAAGCAGGACATAAAGGCCACTTGGCCCCATGGTCAGACTCTTGAACCTGTTTCAGACCTCTGCATCTCATGACTTTTTATATCAAGTTTATCAGGGATGGTCATCATGATGCCCTCTGGCTGCTGTTACGTTCCATCATTCCCTGTCAGCCAACAGCTGGTGAGAAATGATGGGTGTTGCAGTCTGGTAGCAGCAGGAAGGCCTTGAGTTGTCTGTCACTGAAGTATGTTATGTGCCCTGAACATCTGGAATCTTATTTCACTGGTGGGAACCTTTGACTGCTGTGCCATGCTTTTGCACTCTCCAGTGGTACTAAAAGGGTTAAAACAGAGGACAAGGACTTCTTAGAAAAGCTTTAAATGATCAGAGAGAAAACCCAGAGTCCGCTTTTGGAAAACTCATCCAGACGGAAATATATTTAACCCTTTGAGTGCCAGAGAGGTACACAACGCATTGCAGCTCACCCCTCTGGCACTTAAAGGGCTAAACAGCTGAAGTGCAATCAATTTTGACCTAAATAACTAAAAAGCAAAAAAATTACTCAAGCTGAAGCACTAAGAATTGGAGCAATTCTGGTGCAAACTGACTGCACTATAGCAGAGAAATAAACATTGCTGCAGATTTAACTGGGCCATTTAACCCTTGAAGTGCTAGCGATCAAAGCAATGTGTTGCAGACCTCTCTATTATTCAAGTACTTAAAAGCCCCATTTAGGTCAGTGATAATTTTTGTCTGTCCCCTACAGTACATTTGGTTTGTCCCAGAATTGCTTCAGTTCTTAATAGGACACCAGTCTCACTGGGTATTAATGCACATTCATGTTCACTCAACATAGGCTCTACGTAATGCTGCATATTACCTGCATGTAATCACTGTACACAAAAATGTGCTTTTATGGTCCTAATCAGAAAGCTAAAGAGCTGCAATTCTGGATCCAATCAACTGCCCCATTTTTTGCATTCAATATGTTAAAAGCCCCATTTACCCCTGTGGTCCCTCTGGTTTGCTCCAGAATTGCATCTATTTAGCTTCCTTTTGTCCTTAGTCACATAAAATGGCCATAGTATGCTAAGTTTGTTGCTGTTCCACAGAACCCCAATATACAAAGTTAAGAACCTTCAAGCTTCCCCAGAGTATCAGTGAGTGATGGAGATGGAAAGTGGAGAGCCAGATTTGGCCTAGGAGTGGGAGGGACCAGAATGGGAGTGGGTGTGGTTCCTGGGGCCTCCACAAACTGGAGACTCACACTCTGTTCCTGGAGACCCAGTATTTATGTTTGAAAACCAGAGTCTCTGAGGCAGATGCGGGTAGTTCTCAGGAACACTGATATACTTAAGTCCTAGCCTTCCTTTGATCCCCTTTGATTTAAATGAAGCTTTTTATGGATCAATGCATTGGCAGCATTTCTTCAGTTGTTTAGTATATCAGTGTAACAGTCTCTCCATTATAAAGTGTTAAGCAGAAGAGATCTAGTCCGACAAGGCCAAGTAAAACAGGTTAGGAGAGTGTTGGGTAACATGAGGCCCTCAAGCTGCTGCCAAACTACATCTCCCATCATTCGGGAATAATGAGAGTTGTAGTCTGTCAACAGTTTGAAGACCTTACCTTGTCCATCCCTGAGCTAGGACTTTTGGGGTACCTTGGCATGGGGGCAAGATAAGCATACTATGTCCCTATTAACACAGTGGCGCTGATGTACTAGGAAAAGTGGGTCAGTTTTGGAGTAAACCAAGTGCTCCATAGGTATTAAATCAATGGACATTTGTGGAATTTTTTTTATTTAACTCCATGAATGTTGGAGAGTCACCAATGCATTTTTGTGCAATGCATCTCTCAGTTCAGTGGGTTAAAAAAAAAAGTCCTTTGAGCACCAGCAAGGGTTAAATTAATGGGACTGTATTTGTTCCCTATGATGAAGTTGGTTTGCTCCAGATTTGCCGCATTTTTCTTAGTACATCTATGCCGCCTTTTATATGTAGGAAATTTTCTCTACAGTCCGAGTTGACTGAATATAGATGTACATTTATACCCACTATTTTTGCATAAAAAAAATACTACAAAGCATAACAACCCTACTGTGACTTCTGCATTCACTTCATAAAAAAAGAAAAAACACACAAACAGTGGAAAGGAGTTCAGACTGTGAGCAGGAATATTATATCAACACGCCAAGAGAGACATTACTCACTGACCCATTTCTTTGTGCAATATTAAGCAATGCATCAGCCTTACACATAATACAAATTCAGCAGCCGCTGTGATGTTCTTCTAAATGCCAACTACTGCACATTCTTCCTTTAAAGTGATTTGTGTGGATTAATGTTTTTTAACCCTTTGAGTGACAGAATGGTACGGAATGCATTGCTTTGCAATGCATTCCGTACCATTCTGGCACTCAAAGGGTTTAAAAAAAAAAAAGGGGGTTTTACACTCACTAATCTGAAAACTCCAAATGAGTTTCAAAGACCGAGCAGCGATTACTGCCACTAAAAGCATCCATCTTTTCAAATGCCTTTTTATTTTTATTTTTTTTTATTTCTGATTCATATGTTCTATTTCGTTTATAAGATCACAAATGGAAAATGAAAAAAGTTTTGGGTTTTTATTATCCATGTTTCAAAAAAAAAAAAAAAAAAAAGAGAGAGAGAGAGACCATTACAGCAAAAAGCATCTGCAATCAAAGTTGAAGAGTTTAATTTGACCACTTTAATTTATTGTGTGTTTTACCACCAAGTATAAAAGCATGATGATGTGATATAACAATAAACTTCTGTTCCTAAAATAATGCCATTTTCTTTCCCTGGTTCTGTACGTTGCTCTTATTGCAGTGGGAGTCGTGCTGTCGGGCAGTCCAGCTTTTTGATTTAGAGCAGGGGTGGAAGCAGCTGTTGTGTAGTACATCTCCGATCATCCCCAGCCACCCACTGGCTGGGGATAATGGGAGTTGTTGTCCAAAACATCTGGAGGCCCCATGTTTCACATCCCTGTGTTAGTGGAACATGTTTTGTTTTACTGTTTGTTACGGGGCATCAGAAGTGAGCTGTTTGAATTCTGCAGTAATTGCATGCTTGTGCTTGTATGGGCATCCTTACCCTTATGTGGAACAGGGGTTCTCAAACCTGTAATCACCGACCAATCATAGGCTAGGATTTGAGGATTTCTCAAAATGAGTGACTTAATCAGTCATTTTGATTAAATGGTCCTCTCTAGAGCACAGGTAAGTTAAAGTCCTGGCCTGTTAGTGGTCCATGAGGACAGGTTTGAGAACCAATGCATTAAAACACAGTATACTGCAACTTGGATATGTTCCTCACTGGTCACATCCAAGTTGCAGCAAGCTTATAGGCTGCATATCAAATCTTTCACTTGATACCAGAGGTTGCAATCATTACAGCCTTGAGTAACTGACTGACCCACATGGGCTTCTTCTAGTCATATATGGCTGACATCAATGTGAGTTTGTTGCTCTTGGTGAAAGTCTGTAGCTCTTCCCTTTGCATCATGTATACAATTTAGGACATGCATGGAACACCAACCTGCTCATTGTGTAGCATAGTGCACTGACTATATGGAAAAGATGCAACCAGCATGATGTTTTTTTGTCCGCAGAAGGATTTAGATAAACTGAGTGGATGGGCAGAAAAGTGGAACATGTTTAATTTAGATAAATGTAAGGTTATGTATTTGGGCTGTAGAAACAAACATGCTAAACATACACTAAATGGGAAATTACTTGGGGGTATGCTCATTAGAGAAAAATTTAGGAGTACTGATAGACGATAGATTTCACATCAGTGTGCAGAGTCACTCATTTGCTGTAAGAGCCAATAGGGTACAACCCTGCATAAAAAGAGGTATATATGCACAGGATGCCAATATTATTCTACCTCTATATAAATCCTTGGTGAGGCCTTATCTAGAATATGGAGAACAGTTTTTGGGCACCAGTTCTTAGAAAAAGACATTATTGAATTTTAAAAAGTATGTGCAACAAAACTGATAAAGGGATTGGAGGATCTAAATTATAAAAAGACACTAGCCAAACTGGGTTTGTTTACATTAAAGAAGAGACGTATAAGGGGTGATATGATTACCATTTATAAGAACTCTCCAATGAATTATTTACTAAAAGAGCCATGTTAAGAACAAGAGATCATCTATTAAAACAAGAGGAAGGGTTGTGACAGAACGCCATCACTTGTGAACCAGGGGCATTTTTGGTTTGGATGGGCCTGGGATATGAGTGCCCATTTGGCCATACAGAAGCATGGGCCGAACTACAAAATGGAGAAGGGTGTCGGCTAGACTACAAGGTGGCACTGGACCTGAGACTCTATTACGTATTGTGGGTGGGGCAGTGGCTACCTGGGACAGCATCTGGAGACAAATGTCCTATTGCCTTCCCCATTGTGTGCTGTGTTACTGTTTATATGCAAAGTAGGTTTCCTGGGGTTATGTGTCTTCATTTGTTGCTTTGCGAAACCGATTGTATTATGTCAGTCACTGATGTAAATTTAATTACCTTGGCAGATCTGACTGTGTGTTTGTATTCTATTCTGTGTTAACGTAATTAAGTCTCCATAACATTGGTGGTTTTGTGAATCTCATCTGCCATTGGTTGACTGTGCTCACAGACATATATAAACCCTGAGTGTGTCCAAATAAAGGAGTCTTCTGATGTTCTTGGGGAAAAGGTGTTAGCGGACCGAATGTTCGAGATCGGGCTGACATCGGTGGTTTGGCCACTGAGAAGAAGCTGTTCTGATGGGTGTGCCCGATTGGGGCACAGGGGACCTGTCACATTAGTAGCAGATGTGGGACTTGCTTCTTCCGTTTCGAAACGGATCCAAACCACAATGGAGAAGTAACATTTTTCCCTGGCGAGGAAAATTCAAGAGAGAGCCATGGAGAGCGAATAGCTGACGTGTACGACTGAATTCAAGGCGGTGTTGAGAGGAGCAGAAGAAAGGTATCACAGCAGAGTTCAGAGAAGTTTGGCAGTCTATGGACCCATCCCCTTTGAGGCAGCCGTCCGAGTAACTAGGACTGAAGTGCGGAAACAGACCACCCTTTGTAAGGAGATTCAGATGGCAGAAATGCTGGGAGCAAATACCTCTGATTGGGAAGCTCCGGTGTGGGACTTTGAATGCAGAGTTGAAGTTGCCCTCGCAGTGATAGAAGGGCTGGTTCCAGAGGAGATCAACCCACAAACTGAGAAGCAACCGAGTTGCGGATGCTACTGGGAAAAGTGAGGGAACTCGAGGCACGATATTGGGCATTATATTGGTTTGCAAACCAGCAGCAGTGGAGCTCAGGGACCCCCTATTCCTTGGAAAGTGACAACGTTGGCAGTCATGGCCTGTTAGGGAAGGCGTTTGCAGAAACAGGAGACTTTGGCAGTCCTGAGGGGTATAGGTTCTGGGATATCCAGGCCAAGAGGCAGGGGAGACTGGCACCCTCGGAGGTACTAGCCCTGGAGCTGGATCTCGAGTGGCTAGTGTACAAGGAGTGATACCACGAGGTGGACTATCTAGAATTGTTTTAGCATAACCTCTCTCTGCCACTGGAGTCCAGGGAAACAGTATATGAGACACCTGAAACCGACGGTGCAGATAGATCTGTAGTCTCTCTACCTGGAGAGCAGAGAGGCTGGGTTGCTGACTCAGAACTGTAACACCCAGGGCAAGAGACCCTAGCCACAATACCACCAACCCCAGAACTAGCTCCAGAAATAGCAGATCGAGTAGACTGGTCCTGGGAAGACATCAAGCCAGCAGGTGTGAATGGGACCCAGGTCTCCACACCTGCCCCAAAAGGATGCGGGGCAGCTGGCCCATATTCCCAATCCCTTAATGAAGGAGCTTCAGCAGGTCTGGCACCCCCCCAGCAACTGGATGTTCATCATCGGGGGGAGCCGGAGGAGAAACTCCCAGCCCTGCTAAGCCTCTGGCATCAGACTGCTCAAGAGCACATAGAGCTTCCTGATGTTCGTGGTGCAGTGGATGTGACTGCAGTTCCCACTGGCACACCCAAGCAGAAGAGATGGCTATGGGATAGTGCACCGCTGGCCTCTGTCCATCAACTACCGATGGTCATGCGAGTGGGGGAGATCCGGCTGAAGCGCCAGTACCCAGGCAGAGTACCGCTGGTCTCTACTCTTCCTCTGTGGCAGTTGCAGAAGAAAAGGATTGTACAGATCCAACCCTTGGGGACTGTTGCCCAATGCAGGTGGAGGAGACATGGTCAACGCCTGGGGCCCTCGGGAATGCTGGTCAGCCGACTCAGAGCCAATTGGGTGTGTGTCTTTGTTGATTGTGGGTGGGGGATTGGAGAAAGACTTGTGCCTGCTGAGAGGCCTGAGAAGGCTGGGCCCGGAGATTGTGGTATGGAGGCTGGAAAGGGACAGCTGCACGGTCCAGATGATGTAAACCCCTTGGCCCTCCTGTTAGGGGTACCAGAGACTCCAACCCATCCAGTACAAGTCAGATTTCTCATGCCTGCCAAATGGAGCTAAAACTGCTGACCTACTGGAGAGGCGTGGAGGCCGGCCTCTTACCCACGGACGACGGGCTGTGCCTTCTCTACCCCGGAAGGCTGCCACGAGCCCACACTCCAAAGATGGGCCGCCTACTCAGAGAGAGCGTCCTACCCCAATGGACATGATGGGCGGACATGTGGATTTTATGGGGCCTCCCGGACAGCCTCCTGAGAACCAGTTAAGGTCACGTCGTGTCTGCTGGATTTGATCCGGGGGGAGATATGTGACGGAACGCCGTCACTTGTAAGCCAGGGGCCCTTTTGGTTTGGGTGGGTCTGGACTGGAAGCACCCATTTGGCCATACAGAAGCATGGGCAGAACTACAAAATGGAGAAGGGTGTCGGCCAGACTTCAAGCTGGCACTGGGCCTGAGACTCTATTACTTATTGGGGGTGGGGAAGTGGCTACCTGGGACAGCAGTTGGATTCTGGGAGTCAAATGTCCTATTGCCTCCCCCATTGTGTGCTGTGTTACTGATTGTATGTCAGTCAGTGATGTAAATGTGATTACTTAGCAGATCTGATAGAGGATTGTGCGTTTGTATTCTATTGTTTGTTAGCGTAATTAAGTCTCAGTAACATTGGTGGTTTTGTGAATCTCATCTGCCATTGGTTGACTGTGCTCACAGACATATTTATAAACCCTGTGTGTATCCAAATAAAGGAGTTCCTGTTTTTACCTCAAACATCATGTGTCTTCTGATGTTCTTGGGGTGTTAGCAGACCAAATGTTCAAGATTGGGCTGGCATTGGTGGTTTGGCCACTGGGAAGAAGCTGTTCGGACGGGGGTGCCCGGTCAGGGCACAGGGGACCCGTCACATCAATAGTGTCCACAGTCACATCCCTCAGGCTCTACTGCAAATAAACACAAAAAAGGAAACCTGCAATAGTGCTTTTTTGAGTACTATTTCGGGATAATGGCAAACATTACCAAAGAAGGGAGGTATCAGCCACCTCTAGTAGTCCAACTCTGGTCGACTAAAACATCATGCTTAGCTTCTATAACCCTTTGATTGCCAGAATGTTATCCAACGCATAC
This sequence comes from Rhinophrynus dorsalis, assembly GCA_037306005.1. Classification (NCBI taxonomy): domain Eukaryota; kingdom Metazoa; phylum Chordata; class Amphibia; order Anura; family Rhinophrynidae; genus Rhinophrynus; species Rhinophrynus dorsalis. The sequence goes on along the minus strand of CM074720.1, from coordinate 380,901,270 downwards.
CTTTCTGGCACTCAAAATGGTTAAGGTTTTCTTGCCCACTACTTATCTATTACTGCTGGTCAGCAAGTCAAGATAGAGAGTACTCTCAAATTGTGATTTGTCACTTAGTTGACATGCAAAGAGGAAATACTTCTATAGGTGAAACTGGGGAGTATACAGGTCCTTCCCAAGCAGTTACACCACTCAATGGAAACTGAGGCCCAAAATCCATCTCCCAGATTAGACTGTTTTACCAGAGTGAGCCTTCAGCCTTCTTTATTCAATCCACACCTCCAGGGACTAAAGGATGCCAATAATAAATGACAGGAAGATGTATGTAATAATAAAAATGTTTTAATTATAAAATCAAACAAAACAATGCAATATCCCTACTCATTTCTTTAATCTTCATCTACTTCTTCAGGAGCCATTGTTTTAATCTATTTGCATGACCAGTGTTCACAAGTAACCAAATGTGTGGACAGTGGTATATCTTGTGCGAGTCCAAACAGCCTCTTGTCTTCTGTATCGTATTTAAAGACCTGAAAATTCGAAAATAATTGCATCAGAGAGCAAGACAAACCCTAAAAATGTCTATAAGGAAATAAATGATAAAAACAATGAAGGGTGATATTGAGTTCTTTAAAACTGGGATAAGTCATTTAATTAGAGAAGATAAGGCAATGGCTAACACCTTACAGTTGAAGCAGCAATGGCAGAAGCTGAGCAAAAAGGGAGACTCAGTGCATTCCCACTATCATGTACATGGCTTACTGATGATAATGTCCAAAAGAAACTGAAAAGGTTATGTTTCCTAAAGCACCTGGCCCTGATGGCATAAAGCCAAGCGTATTAAAGGAGTTTACTTCAGTTATAGCAAGACCACTTTACTTAATATTTATTGATTCACTCTCATCAGGCATAGTGCCCTGTCATTAGAGGAAAGCAGATTTAGTATAATCATTATTAAACAAGGAGGCAAGATGTAAATATGTTTATCTTATGACTATTTCTTCAGCTGGGCGGGTTTCAGAACCTTTGTCCTCCATACACCGTCTTCCAGCAAGCCAAATTGGTTTTACAAGCTGTTCCTGAATTTCAACTAAAGTTTACTTCCTTCCACATCAATCAAGAGATGGTCCTTCCCTCTTTGTGTCCTATACGACACAATCAAAGAGGCGCGGCTTCACACTTTGGATGTATCTTTTTGTCTTAAATACTTTTTACAAGCAAAAGAATATTTTAGGTAAAAGGATACATTGTTTATTATACCAGAAGGCACCAGGAAAGGCAGACCTGCCTCCAAAGCCACTATTGCTACTTGGCTTAAATGGACTATTACCTACCTTCTTAAATCTCAAAAGTCAAGCCAAAGTATGTGAGAGGCTCTGAGGACGAACAGAAGCAATGATGCTTGTTCTGTGGCTAGTCACTGGTCAAGAGCAACACATTTTAGCTGTCTATTGCCCCTACACAGGAGATATTTCCACATTCATTTTAGACTGCAGTTCAATGATGAGGCCCAAACAAGGCTAAAATGTCCGTCTGGGATTAGAGGTAATTTCTTGTGCAGAGGGGACTTGCCTGTAATTTTGAAACTGTACCACCCTTTTGGGTTGGTTTAGTTCATTGATTTAAATGTCACTTTGCCCCTTGAATGGTCGAGGTTTCCACTGCATTGAGAGAAGTCATGGACATCACTCCAGGAGAGCTATGACCTAAAAGACATCGATGAGAACATTCTCTCACTTACGATGGCTTATATCTCAGACTGCATGGGTTGTTACTTGTTGCAGCATCTCACAGATTTTGAGAGCTTGGCACTTAACTTGGGGAGCACGCAAGGCCTATTCTTATGCATTTATCCCATCCTGGTGAACTGTACCCCCACACTTCTGTACTGCACAGTGTGATGTAAGTCTACACCTGGGGAAACATTGACGAGGAAGAATAGACCAAAATGTTTCTAACAGTATGACATGGATATCTGAAAATTGGTCTCAGGGGACAGGCACACAGAGATATTCACCAATACAATTTGTCCTCTGCCCAGCTCCGCAGTATTAACTCTAACAAACTTCATTCTTGCTTTATAGACTGCGGGGAGATTGGCGACTTCCTGCACAACTGGTGGATCTGTGGTGTAACTCAGAACTTATGGCAAGGTGTCCAGTCTTTAGCAAGTGAGCTATTTGATGACTCATCCTTCACACTCATGCTGGACAGGCCTTTTGGGGTGCCCTGTCCTGTGTCTTGATCATCTTATTACATGCCTTCTGAGCTGTGTGAGCATTGCTGAGAGGGTGACAATTGTCTTTGGCTCAAGATGAAACAGAAATTATTAGATGTAGTCTTCTAAAATGTATCACATTGAGCGACAAGACTGAACAGTTACTAAGAATTTAGCAGCAGTAATCAACTCTGTCTACCTCCTGAGACTTGAATCCCCAAATATACTCTGTTGGGGTTTTGTGGTGGTTACATTTTCACTTTTCCCTTTTTTGTCCTCTATACGTAAGAGTTGCATTATTGGTTCATTGTAATTCTTGTTCATGATTTTCAGTGCAATTTGCCCTACTGTATTATTTGCAGTTGTACTAACTCAAATATTTGAATAAACTTAAAAAAAAAAAAATGTTTTAAATGGGAATTATTGTCTCCTATGATGCAACTTTTAAATAACAAGACTCCTTCAGTTTTGGAATGATTTGGCAAACTACTCCGCATGAATTTTCTTGCAGTCTACCGGTAACCACGGAGCCATGTACGGATAGTTTGTAAGCTACCACTTGGGAACCCATGTTTTAGGGGAACATGTTGTTTCCTCTCCAGAATAACCTCTGTTGCATCCCACCCCATCTTAACCCTTTCAGTACAAGAATGGGACCAACATACTACTCTTTAATATGCTGGATACCCTTGTTGCTGTTACATTCAAATAATTAATAAGCTTCCATAAATGATATGCACCTTATAAACCTTTGCTGATATTCACTTTATTTTGTTTGAACAATTAGAATATGGGGAAAAGGGGAGACAGCAGTGTGTGTGTGTGTGTGTATAGGGGGTGGTGCCCACCTACAGAAATGCCCCTCTGCTGCTCCCATAATTCTGCCACCCTAGAAGGCTACCTAACCTCCCCAGTGTTAACAGTTCTTAAACCTACAATACCAGATGTAGCTTAAAGGAGCAGTAAACTTTTTTTTATGAAAAAATATATATTGTAGGGATTTTCCTATTGAGTAAAATAATGGTACTCCCACTGCCAATAGATTCATATTTCCAGAGTTATTACAGTTTAAACCCATGCTTTTTTTACATTAGCAGTGCCCTCTAGTGGTCAAATTATAATTAGATTTCCTGTTAGATTCTAATGGAGAGAAAAGTCAGAGACATACAATTCTCCATAGAATAGTGATAGAAACTGTCGAGTCACTTCCTGTCAGAACTATCAGAAAGTAAACACAGAACATTAACTTCCTGATTATTTAAAGTGCTATAATTTTTGAATAAAACATCTGACAGCAGTGGGAGTGACCTTGTTTTATTCAGCACGAGAAACTATATAAAATGTGTTTTCATAAAAAAAAGTTTACTGCTCCTTTAAGGCAATTTACTAATTCTTTTAATCAGTCACAGCTCATTTGGTGCTCTGAAATAGACCTGTAGGCATAGTGGATGTTCTGTGGAACTGGTGAGCTATTCAGAGTATCCACAGCAATTATTTTCAGGGCAGAATGGAGTATTTTTAGTTGCAGTGCTTGCACATTGCGTAAATGCTCCCTGTCCCCAGGGCCGTGCTAATGACTTACAAACAATGTTGTCCTAGTGCCCTGCTTTATCCTGTATGTCTTTCTCACCCAGCCTGCGTGCTGTACATCTACCAGCAAATATGTTCACACTAAATTACTCTCACCCTGAGGAGTAATGTAGAATCAGTTTGTCTCTGCTACTGCAAGTGTTTTATGGAAAATCAATGACTGGCTGCTGTGTGATCCTAAGATTTTCTATTTAATTTCATCGCAAAAGTACTATGAATGATGACAACATCGTAGTTAGGCTGATGTAATAAGAAAACTGGAGCAATTAGGTAGCAGACTAACTGCACTGTAGAGAACAAATACAAATCCTTTCCCGCTATGACCCTCTCTTCATCCTGGACTGCCATCACCCTTCCCTATGTCCCTGTCCTCCATCACTCTGCTCCCTCCACTGTGTGACCCGCACCATGCCCAGGCTGCCATCACTCTGCTCACTTCATCTTTCAGTGTTTTAACCTTTTGAGTGCCACTAGTGCCTCATCGTGCTGCTGTGCTTTGCACCAGGAGACAGAATATATGGGCCATATGTTCAAAAGAAAAGTGTAGAAGTTCTGGGGCTAACCATTTGCATTATAGAGAAGAACTAAAAATTCCCATTGATTTAAAGAGGGATTTTAATACACTGGAGACCTCTATAGCATTCAATGGGTTAAAACCCCCATCTAAATCAATGGGAATTTCCAGTTCTCTCCTATAGTATACAGTACATGGTTTGCCCCAGAACTCCTCCACTTTTTTTGGATCATACGTCTCTAAATCTGTGTCCATTGTGAAAATGAAATACTGCCTGCCTCTACCGAACAGTTTATATTCTCATTGGACACAGATTTAGATTATCTACCCTCCTGAGGCAAGGCTGAGCAGCATGGGGGGGAGCTACACTCTATAAACAACTGGAGGAGGAAGGGAGACAGGTAAAGATACCAGACACTGTATTAACCTTTTGAGTACCAAATGGGTGTGTCTCTTCTCCCCTATGTCCCTCATTTTCCCCATGTCTCCTTCCAACCCTGTATCTCTCTCCCCATATCTCTTTCTAGACCTGTGTTTCTCTCTCCCCTCCATGCCCCCTTGTCTCTGTCTCCTTCATTGTGTCTCTTCTGCACCATGTCTCTTCTCCCCAGTGTACTCCTCTGCACCCATGTCTCTTTCTAACCGTATATCATGGGAGAAATTAAAATCTCCCCAAATTCCCATCAGTTAAAATGGGGAATTTAACCCTATGATTGCTAAAGAGCTAGGAGACCTCTGTAGAACTCAAGGGGAAATCCCATTTAAATCAATAGGAATTTTCATTTATCCCCTAAGGTGCAGCTGATTTACGAAAAAACTGCTCCCATTGTTCTTGGTACATAAGCCTCACTGTGTGTGTGTGTGTGTGTATGTGTGGACTTTAACCCCTTGGATTCTGCAGAGATCTTATTTGTAACACATCTTATTAAAAAATGAGTTGAAGACATCTTCAGCATCCAAATGTTTCATGTTATAAATAGTATGCAGTTGCTTTGTTTCAAAATTACTACGAACTGGAATAATTATGGGGCAAATAATCTGCACCATAGGTGCAAATGAACATTCATATTAATTCGAATGAGGCCTTTAACTTGATGTCTACTAAAGTGGTCACCAATGCATTACTCTGTAATGCCATACCTCACTAACATTTAAGGAGGAGATTCTCAGCTCCACTCTGCAGGTTTTCAGGATATTCCTAATTAAGCACAGGTAGACCAGTCTAAATGACTGACTAAACCACTAATTACTCCTCTGTGATTAAGCAGGGGTATCATGAAAACACTGTTACTGTGCCCCGTTGTGAGAACTTCATTGAGAACCACTGATTTAAGGTGATAAAAGCCCCATGTAAACTAATAATAATTTGCAAAAATATTTCTAACCACCCATGCACTTTGTCAAAGAACCACACATGGCATGTCTGTCTCTGTCCTGACAGTGACAGATCTATATCTATCTATCTATCTATCTATCTATCTATCTATCTATCTATCTATCTATCTATCTATCTTTCTGTCTATCTATCTATCTATCTATCTATCTATCTATCTATCTATCTATCTATCTATCTATCTATCTATCTATCTATCTGTGTGTGTATATATATATATATATATATATATATATATATATATATATATATATATATATATAAATAATAAAATCTGTCATCCAAGTCTTGTTTCAATCTCCCAGTATTAATCACAGAACCATACATATACTGTCTGTGTCTCCAGCCTTGTTCTGCTGTCCACCAGTAGTCATCCCATAACCACATATGCATGTTCTGACAACCCAGCCTTGTTACCCTGTCCCGCTGGTGGTCAAGGAATTGCAAATATGCTGACATTCCAGACATATTCTTTTGTCTGCTTGTCATAGAACCACACATGCACTGCCTGCTAACCCTGCTTTGTTATTTTGTCCCACTGGTAGTCACAGAATCACACATGAGCTGACTGGCATCCCATCCTTGTTCCACTGTCCACTTTTAGTCACAGAACCACAAATATGCTCTCTGAAACCCCAGTATTGTTTCACTGTCCACAGAACTACATATACACTGCCTGATATCACAGCCTTATTCCACTGTCCAGTGGTATTCACAGAACCTCTTATACATTGTCTGACACTCCAGCCTGGTTCCACTGTTGATTAGTAGTCACAGAGCCACACATACCCTGTCTGTCATCCCAGTCTTTTACAGCATGTTAGCTGAGTGGAAAGTCCCTAGAAGTTTTTCTGTTGGAGAAGTGACTAAGTCATGGCAGCCGTTACCCCAGGGCAAGCATACAGAGACCCTGCATCTGGTACATAAGACTTCTAAGCATGCAGGAGGGAGAAGGCGGAGAGAGGGTGTAAACAAAATGCTTCTAAAGGTACAGGGGGACTGAAGCAAAGAGATGGGGCAAACAAAAGACTTCTAAATATATTTGGGTAGGGAGTAAGCCCATTAACCCTATCATTGCAATGGTGGTGGTGACCAATGTATTGGACACTAATCTGGCACCAGTTGGAGTGGTGGCGGGTATATAGAGGATGCCAAATAAGGAGGGAATGGAGGTAAGGGCAAGAAAAAGCCAGTGCCATTCATATCTAGTTTAGGAGTGGGTTATGATTTGTCTGGGCTCATCGTGTACCAGGCACTATTTGTAACTAATTCTATTTGTGGTGTGGGATGCAGATCCTGAAACTTACAGGAATGTAAGAGTTAAGGCCTCCCCTTCTGAGAAGAGACTATTGTTAATAAAGAGGATGATATTTTTATGAAACAGTGTAGAGTCCTGTTGAGTCACTGAGCATAAACAAGTCTTACAGGAACAATACACATAATTTAAAAATTTATATTGTAATTATTTTTCTTCTGGATATAGCCATGGTACTTCCACTGCTGGGATATTATTTATGCAAAGCATATTAAAAATATGACTATTTATCTTTTATTGCAATTTTTTATTCTTTCCGCCAGGATGTGCCATTCATATCCTTACTATTGAGAGCCTTAGTCAAAGACTCAAGTACTCAAATCAATTAAATTATTTAAAAAAAAAAAAAAAAAAAAGTTCCTTGTTGCTTAAAAATTTGAATTGTAACATTTTAAATGAAGTCTCCAAACAGTGGGAGTAGCCTTTGTTTACACAGCAGGAATAATACTATAATATATATTTTCATCAAACATTTACTTTCCAAAGCTTACTGCTCCACTGCAATTCCCCAGCCATACACCGTATCTTCAACATCTAAATGAGGATTAAAGGTCAAAGCTACTCAAATATTGGGTCCCAATCCTACACTGTTAACCCCTGCTCAGCTCAATATTCCAGATACAGGCTTTAGCCTGCATAGGCCTGTTTGACATTTAACTCTATGGATGACAGTGACTTCTCCAAAGCAGTGCTTTGTAATGGAATGGAGATGTCTCTAGCATCCGCGAGGTTAACGACAGAACCAAGCAGTTAAGATTACCTTTTCAGCTATATACCTATGAACTGTAGTAATGGCTGTAACGCATTGAGCTTCAAAAAATTGTATATTGTGAAAGTAGGCATTCATTGGAGATTTCTCCTGCACTACAGAGATGAAAGTATAGAGTTGCTTGTTTATCTGAACCATACATTGATGTGATCACTACTGAATTGCAAAGCATTGTTTACCAGGTCCTGGAGCAGTTAATGATTCATGTAGTTGAATGTGTACATCAGCTTTGCAGTCTGGTCGATGCTCAGCCCTAAGTGACCCTCATTTAGCCATGGAACACTGTAGAAGACCTGCTTTCCAGAAGACTGACTGCTACTGCTGACGTAGAAAACAGTAATGTTCCTAGAACAGGCAATAAATTCTGACACCCTTCACCATTGATGTTTTTATGGCTTTGTGCTGTTGCTTGCTTAAGGATTTGTTGCCCATATTATGAAAATCTGCTTAAAAGTATATCTCCACCCAAGGCAGAATTTTACATTTGGCAGGGTAACCATTTAGGCTGGTCTTTACTGTCCATGGTTCTATTAACCCCTGCTTCTGAGTTGTGTGCAGACATGATTTTGTCTTTATAATCTTTATGGATTACAGATAGATCCTTAAATATTTGGGCACTGACACAATTTTCATAATTTTGGCTCTGTATGCCACCACGATGGATTTGAAGTGAAACAACAGAGATGCAGTTGAAGTGCAGACTTTCGGCTTTAATTCAAGGGGTTGAACAAAAATATCGTATGAAACTTTTAGGAATTGCAACCATTTTGTGTTGAGATCAGGTGATTGACTCTGCCATTGCAGAGTATTCTTTGTCTTGCATGCATGCTCGATTGGGCCATTGTCCATCTGGAAAGTGAAGCACCGTCCAATCAACTTCAGTGAATTTGGCTAAAGCTGAGCAGAAAATATATCCTTACACACTTCAGAATTCATCCGGCGGTTTCTGTCTTCTGTCACATCATCAATAAACACTAGTGACCCAGTGCCATTGGAAGCCATGCATGCCTATGCCATCACTCTGCCTCCATCGTGTTTTACAGATGATGTGATATGCTTCGGATCATGAGACGTTACAAGCCCTCTCCATACATGTTTCTTCCCATCATTTTGGTACAGGTTGATCTTAGTTTCATCTGTCCAAAGAATGCTTTTCCAGAACTGGGTTGGCTTTTTAGATGTTTTTTTGGCAAAGTCTAATCTGGCGTTTTTATTCTTGAGACTTATGAATGGTTTGCACCTTGGTTTGAACCTTCTGTATGTGCTCTTGTGAAGTCTTCTCTGTATGGTGGACTTGGATAATGATATGCCTACCTCCTGGACAGTGTCCTTCACGTGGCTGGATGTTGTGAAGGGGTTTTGCTTTACTATGGAAAGGATCCTACGATCATCCACCACTATTGACTTCCGTGGACATCCAAAACTTTTTGTGTTGCAGAGCTCCCCAGTGCTTTCTTTTTTTCTTAAAATGTACCAAACTGTTGATCTGGCTACTCCTAATGTTCCTGCTATCTCTCTGATGTTTTTTTTTTTTTTGCAGCCTAAGGATGGCCTGTTTCACTTGCATCGAGAGCTTCTTTGACTGCATGTTGTGGGTTCACAGCAACAGCTTCCAAATACGAATGCCACACCTGAAATCAACTCCAGACCATTTGCCTGCTTAAGTGATGAAGAAATAATGAAGGAATAGCGCACACCTGTCCATGAAATAGCTTTTGAGTCAATTGTCCAATTACTTTTGGTCCCTTGAAAAAGAGGGGGCTACATATTAAAGAGCTGTAATTCTTAAACCCTTCCTCCAATTTGGACATGAATACCCTTAAATTAAAGCTGAGAGACTGCACTTTAAGCCCATATTCATTATTTAACTGTAACTTTAATTTATTTTGGTAAACAGCTGAAATAACAAAACTTGTGTCAGTGTCCAAATATTTCCAGACCTAACTGTATCTTAGTCTAGGATTGCTTACATTAAGATGTATTACTGAGTCAATTTTGTATACCCTTATATCCCAATTCACTGATTATTATTGTATTTTATATATCACATCTTATTTATCCTTAAATAAAATTACATATATTGTTTCACGAGTATGAGTAATTGATTCTTTTAATCAATTCTGTTAGCTGTGAAAAATGTGTCATACCTAGATTGTGTACAAGATCTGAAATTTATATTTATATATTGTTTGTTTATCTTATGCGAGACATACAGTGCCTGGTCTTCTGTTTCTTTTTTTATATCCTCGACACTATGCCCCATTGTTTAATGCCAGATATCCTGCCACTGAAGGGAGTGAGCAGCAATGAGCGAGATACAAACTCGGACAACCTGTTGGCTTTATCGCATCTCATCTCTTCCATACAATTGCAACCCGACATGCCAAACATCGTAGCACGAGCTCCTGTCCCCTACCAGGAAGCAGTGGTGAGCCTGCATCCATAGCCTCAGTTTCACCGGATGGATGCAGATACAAAGGCTGACCTCAAAGCCTTGGCATCAGATATCACCTCTGTGGTATGGGAGGCAGTCTCCAAGTTCCGAAGAGACCTAACCTAGCTGGGTATGAGATACACCAGCTGAAGCAGACATGAGGCAACCTTTTCCAGGGTCAGCATGATCTAGAACAAATGATCGCCCAAAAAGACAACATCATGCAAATGTTAACTTACAAACTGGATGAAATCAGTAACTGAGGTTGAAGGAACAGCTTCCGAATCAGGGGTTTACCAGAAAACATCCTAGGCAAGGAACTTCTGACCATGACAGATGGCCCTTTGTCCTCTCCACCCATTATCAACAACAGGGCTCACAGGGCCCTGCACCCTAGTAAATCTGATTGAGAACCTCCAAGAGACATCGTCTGTTGCCTTCTACGCTTCCAGGACAGTGAGGCTATCCTCCGGAAAGGCAGAGAGACGGGGGAAGTGAACTTTATGGGTCACCCCATACAATTTTTCCAGGACATATTCCCACATACACTCCAACTATGCAGGGCGTTTAAACCACTGATGGAACACATCCAGAATGTAAATATCAATTATAGATGGGGCTTTCTTTTTGCCTCTCAGTGATTCATAAAGAGGCACCAGAAGTTGTCCAAAATTGGAATGCATTCCGGCCGCCTGATACGTGCTGATTACAGCCATTCCTCAGATCACACAAACTCCAGAGAGCCAGGAGGGAGGACAAAAGCTGATTCTCAAAAGTTGAAAGAACAGAGATTTCATTAGAGTGAGGTCTTTGGTCCCAAAAGGAAGAAGCAGACCGCTCCCAACACTGTGGGTCCTACCGGTGCTCATGCTGATTGGGACTGAGTACACACTTCAGCTCTTAATTTACCAGTTGGTCTATCTTTGCGGTACTTCTGTTGGGGGGACTGTGCTGTGGGATGCTCTGGGACCATTTATGCTTGTCTTTATCCAGGCCTGCCCTCTACACCTTTCCTGGCCTCTCTATTGCCCTACAGGCATATAGCACTGGACTTGCATGGCCTTCACCGTCCCCTTCATACTGCCCTGCCCTGCCCAGCCCTTCCCTTGACCCTTATTCACTCTTTTTTTCTTTTTCCCCACTTGCTATCTGTGGTTTATTCTTGTAGGGAGGCTGTCTGTGGATCCACCACCCGTGCCTGAGGCGAGCAACCATCCTGTTTATTGGTTTGCCCTCCTCCTCTAGGAGCGGAGGCAAATCGGTTGGTGATGGTGCTCCGGTAGCAGTTGTACTACGATTGTTGGGCACATGCATATAGAACTATAGACATAAAAATTATATTACCAGGATGGAGTGGGGGAACATGCTGGGGACTGGGCTTCACGCACTCCCGTTACTACAGTTGCGACAGGGGAGTAGGTGGAATGTGCAGGCCGGGGTTCTATTCACCAGTTATTAGTGGCAGCCTGGTTTTTGATAGCCAGAGATGTGCCCTTGGGTGGGTGGCGGGACACCATTGCGACAGTGTTATTATGCATCCTTCTTCTGGGGAGACCACTGGCACCATTTGGTAGTTGATTGAACTTTGACCTGCCGCTCAGCATGCTGACACATGCCTATCACCAGCAGGGAGGATGGGGTAGGATGTTCTACCTACATCCGCCTGTCATGGTGACCCTCTTCCGACCTTGTGGCACACAGTTCTTATACAAGCACTTCTGTTATTTGTTGTGGTTTGCATATATTATGTTACAAGTGCCTTATACTGAATGTTGCACATATGCTCAATCTTTTTCCGACTACTCCTTATCTCACTGCTCAGTGACTCTTGTGGTTACTGACATGCTTAACCACTCACCCTGAGACATCTCTGTCTCGAGGCTCAGTTCATGTTTTCTCTACCTCTTCTACAATGTTCTCCCATGAACATTGTCTAATTCATACTGGTATCCCTTTTTCACCCTTTGCAGTGGTCGTTGTGATGGTCAGTTTGGGGTGTGTGGAGGAGGTCTTCTGGGGGGATTGTATTGGTGTGACACTGCATATTATGTGTGCAATCTTGTGGTTAGATGAATGATGGCAGCCCCGGTCTCAGGCATGCTCATATGCATATTGTCATTTAATGCCAATGTGCTCAATGTGGCAGAGAAAAGGTCACTGGCTGTGAAGGAATTCCATAGACTGAAAGCCCATGTTCTTCTTATCCAGAAAACACTTTTTTTTAACGTTGGCCCCTCCCTATCTGTCAAATAAACATTACCCCACGGTCTGGCTTGCTTCCTCCCAATAAGCTAAGAAATTGTAATAACAGAAGAAGGGAAAATAACAGAGGGCGCCCCTGTGTACATCAGTCGTCTAATTGAATGGATCACCTCTACCACCCTATAGATGCACACTACAAAAAACTTGTCAGATGAGGCATACGCCTGATCCGTCCCACAAAAGCGGCTGGGAATATTCACTGCCCCCAGAGACAGTTTATCAGATTGGCAGGCTGCTCTCTCTCTCAGGAACACTCTCTTCCCACAGCAGCAAAGGATATCCAATAGCAGCAAAACAGGTATATAGAAAGAGAAAGTGGCAATATGGTATAATATTGTATAGACTTCATTGTATGTAAAAAAATATACTCACATTAGAATGTGGTCAGCTGATACCAACTAATCTGATTGTAGTACACATGGGGAAATTCACCCCATCTCCATTCGGGTTCACAGAGATGACTTCTCTACAGATCAGATGGAGGCTTGTGGTTAAAAAGCAAATTCAATTTTAATTCTATTAAAATGATAATAATCATATGCGTTTCATGGCACCAGCCGCTTTACCAAAGCTAAAAAAACAGCCTTAGAATTAAAAACAATGAACTAAAATAAACTGTGTGTTTTGCTACTATTGAAGAAACTCTCCTGTTGCATAAGTTGCTGCCATGGCAGCTGCAGGATATATGCAGAGATGATGAATTTCGCTATGTCTTTGTTCGAGGCCAGTTATTTGGCAGACTTTATACCATTGAATCAATTTACATCCCCAACAAAAGGCAACTATAGTTTATTTCCCATAAATATGCCCATTGATCTCACTGGATTGTTCTTCTGGGACTACCTCTCTGTCGCCAGCCTTCCTGGGTAAGTGGAGGGCAGTTCTTTCCACTCTCTACTTGATAGATGCTTGGAGGCTACTAACACCCCATTCCCTTAATTATCCTTATTATACTCCACTTCATAATCACTACATGATGATAGATTATGTATTTATAGTACAATACCTCGCCCACAATGTCACAGCAGCCTCGAATGATCATATTACCTGGTCTGACCATGGACTGGTTTGGGTTGACTTTTTCCAGGGAAAATCTCCTCCAGGCCTATCGACTTGGAGGCTTAATGACTGTTTACTTACACTCTGTCTGGGCTATGACGACTTGCACAGGTATTTTGAAAACAATGTAGGAAGTGTATCCTCACCTATAATATTGCGGCATTCTCATAAATGCATAATTAGAGGGGAACTCATCAGGCTGCGTTCCTACAGGAGCAAACAAAAATGGAAACAGATTCAGGATTTATTAGAAAAAAATCAACCTTTTCGATAACCAGCACAAATGCACACTTAAAACTTTTGACCTAGAAGAACTTAACCATTGCTTGTCGGCCATTTATCTGGAGTCCATACTGAAAACTTATCATTGGCGTAACTATAAACGATATCTGCATGGAAATAGGCGCGGTAAAGTATTAGCTAGACTAGTACAAATCAAGAGATCGGCATGCTATATTACTAGCATTAAAGACGATGACGATGTCAATCATATTTTCCCTAAGATCTCTGACACGTTTCTACTTTATTATAGCTCACTGTACAACTTGACTGACTATGCCAACTACCAACATTCCTAGCTTACATTAGGCTATTCACTCTGTTTTAGACCATGTAGGAACACAGTGCTTACCGGATGACACCCTTTCATTGCTGGAAGCATCCTTTACGCGATCATCAAGGAGGCCCTCCTGGGCAAGTGCCCTGGCCCTGATTGCTTCCTTGCTTATTATTACAAGAAACTGGACAGGATATTATCTCCATATCTACTTAATGCACTTAATGCTGTTGCTCTGGGCCTCCCCCTGTCTGTTGACAGTTTAGTTGCTCATCTTACCCTCATTCCAAAACCAGATAAGAACCAGACTCTTAGAGAGTAGATTGAAACCTTTTTCCTGCATACACTCACCTAGATCAATCTTTGTTTATTCCTGGTAGATAGACCAGAGATAATACAATTAAAGCTATTGTTCTTCTACATGCAGCCCTTTCCAAATGCGTCCCCACTGTCCTGATCTCAATATATGCAGAAAAGGCCTTTGATAAGGTACACTGGCTTTATCTGGAGGATCTTCGTAGATGCATGGGTCTGGGTCCCTCAGCATTGCATTGTATTCTCAGCCTTTACTTCCAGGGCTGGATTTAGATCTCAGGAGCCTGTAGGCACAGAAATCTGAAGCGCCCTCCCCCCCCATTGGCCATCTCCAATGGATACTTCCACAATGCTCCTAATCTCCACATTTTCCCCCATCTTCTCCATATTGCCCTCACATTGCCCCCCATCAGCTCCAACTTACCCCCATCAGCTCCATACTGCCCCCATCATCTCCATATTGTCCTCACATTGCCCCATCGTCTCCATATTGCCCCCATCATCTCCATATTGCCCTCACATTGCCCCATCATCTCCATATTGCCCCCATCAGCTCCATATTGCCCCAACATCTCCATATTGCCCTCACATTGCACCATCATCTCCATAATGCCCCCCATCAGCTCCATATTTTCCTCACATTGCCCCATCATCTCCATATTGCCCCCATCAGCTCCATATTGCCCTCATCTCCATATTGCCCTCACATTGCCCCATCAGCTCCATATTGCCCCCATCAGCTCCATATTGCAACCCCCGTGTCCATTTCCTACCTCCTACGGACACCCCTTCTCCCTGGTGGTCCAGCTGCGTGGCAGCTGGCGGGTCTGTGCCTCCTTCTGCACAGACCTGTAGCTGCTGTTGCTCCCACGTGATCTTCTGTTCAGTAATGCAGAGCGCTGGGAGATGATGTAATCTCCTAGGGCTCTGCATTACTAAAGAGCCGACGAAGGAGATCAGCAGCTACAGGTTTGTGGCATAGACCTTACCGGGCAGGGAAGGTTAATGAGAGTGACGAGGCTAATTTTAACCCTTTGAGTGCCAGAGGGGAATGCATCAAAGGGTTAAAACAAAAAAACGGGTCCCAATGACATGTGCCCTTTTGTGGGGTACGCCTGTAGGCAGATGCCTACTCTGCCTTATGATAAATACGGCCCTGTTTTCTCCTCCCCTACGGCCCGCCTAATCGCCAATGGTTACTTCTCTGATCCCTTTTGGATTAACAATGGGGTGAGACATAGTTGTCCCCTTTCTCCCATTCTATTTGTCCTCACCCTAGAGCCTCTCCTTCTCTTGATTCGTGATTGCTCTGACATACGTGGCATACCTATAACTCTAGCTGAGTCAAAATTGGCTTGTTTTGCTGATGATATATTTCTATTCATAACCTCCCTGCAGACCACACTCCCTCCTTTAATGAGAATCTTACAAGATTATATTTCAATATCGAACTTCAAAATTAATTACAAGATGTTGGACACTTTGAAGGTAACAATCCCTACACAATAAATTATTTCCTAGGAGGCTTCTTTCCACTTCTTTCATGACTGAGCCTTGTGCCCCTGGCCCCCATATGCCTGAGATTCTGGACACTCCTATTCTTTGCGTGGCACTCTTCCCTGACCAGCCATTTCATGACTCTATCATGACTTCCTCTTTCTACATCTAGGATTCTACATTAAGTCCATGGTTCTTATAGTTAACATTGCACATGAATACATGCAACATTGTGTTTTGATTATAGACTTGTTTGATATGAAGATTATACTGAATGTCACTATTTCTCGCTTATATGCTTTGACTACTGTATTAACCATTCTTAATAAAGCTTTTAAGTGATAAACTGTTACATTTCCTTACATTTTTTTTTACTTTCCCTTTTTTGGTAGCATGTATTGTTTTTACCCGTTGACTTTCTTTTTCTTTAATTATATTTGTTTTCCTTGATTCAGCTATTTGTGTTTTTCTCTTCCTTTCACTTTCATTGATGTAAGTGCTCTATAATTACAGTCTGGAAAATCAGTCAGTGAGGGTGATTAAGAAAAAGTGGTGTAATTCTGGAATAAATCAAGTACACCATAGGGAATGAATAAACATTCCAAACAAATCAATTTAAATTGATTCACAATGTGTTGGAGACCTCTCTAGCATTCAACAAGCTTTATATTGTAAGTCCTAAAGCAGGGACCCCTCTCCCATTGTTTCACTCTGTAATATACTTGTGTACTCCTGTACTTTGTAAAGCCTTAAATTGTAAAGCACTGTGTACATGTGTAGTATTATATTGATAAATGTATATATGTATTCATTCCAGCCCCATTTAAATCAGTGGGATAATTATTTGTTGCCCATGGTGTAGTTAGTTTGCCACATAATCATACCATTTTCTTAGCACATCAGCCTCTGTGAGTGAACCCAGTCTACAATGAATCAGAGATATTTAGGGCTTGATTCTTTGGCCTGCATGGCACTAAACTGGTATGAACTGAGGTCTAAACTGACACAACAGCCTCTGAAAACACACACCATAGAAATCAATGGAAAGTTATACAAACAGAGAGATTCAGTGACCTGCACTAAGACTCAGTGCATGCTAAATGGATACATTTACTGACATACATTTCAGACCTTCAGCTTGCTACATCTAGAATTAGCTAGGTGGTCTAAATCAAACTCTTCCCACTGTGCATGACTAAAAACATCTGGCACATGTGCATTTAGGTGGAAATAGGTAAGCTAGATAAACCCCTCCCACGAGTAAGTCATTCATTGGAGAGATCTTTGCCTTGACCTTAAATATATTTGAAAATGGTAATCATATCCCCTTAGACACCTCTTATCTAATGTAAAAAAAACCCAGTTTGGCTAGTCTCTCTTTATAACTCAGATCCTCCAATCCCATTATCAGTGTTGTTGCACGTCTCTGCACTTTTTACAGTTCAAGAATGTATTTTTTAAGAACTGGTGCCCAAAACTATACTCCATATTTTAGATGAGGCCTTACCAAGGATTTACATAGAGGTAGAGTTACATTTGCATTCCGTGTATCTATACCCCTTTTTATGCAGGATAGTACCCTATTTGCTCTTACAGCAGCTAAATGCACACTGCTGTGAAGACTATCGTCTATCAGTATGCCTAAATGAGGATTCCCCAAGTTGTTTTCCATTTAGTGTACCGTAAAATCTCAGGTATAATACGCACCTGTGTATAATGCTCAGATGCATATTATACCTAAGATTTTATGGGAAAACAAGAGTGCCTATGTATAATACGCACCCTTGTTTTCCCCCTTACGAAAACATTTTTTAATGCCTGCAAATACCTTCCCTCCCCCAGCACAATTCGCTCTCCAAAAAGCTTAATTTCATCCCACATAAGTCCCCCATCTTCCCTCCCACTCCCCAGCTCAATCGATCTGAAAATATGCCTTACTATTATCCATCAGAAGTCCCCATGATCTCTGCGGGCGACATGCTTGCATCTGCCGCCCGCTTCCTGCAATGGGCTGTCAGGACCTTCTGCCTCCAGCCAATGGTAATGCCCGACCTCACAGACAGATGGATTTGTGGAACAGCTACCAGTTCAGGTTGTACAGACTAAACATATATAGCAAGGAGTGGGCAACCAGCCACCCTCCAGATATTATTGGACTGGAGCACCTGTCATCTTCAGGTAACAGCTAAAAGGTGGTAGATAAAGTTATCATAAATGATCACATGTCCAAGAATTATACAGTAGGTTTTTAAGCTGTTAGGAAATGGTAGACTAGGTATGCCAAGCAGTTCTGTTGAGCTACCTGATTCTAGCTAATACTCTGGGGTTCCACGCTGTCTCTGTACTGATCATAATTTAATTTTCCATTTAAATGTAAATGTACCTTATTTTTTATCAGAAGAGTTACTAGGTTTTCAAAACTTGTGGCTTGTACTAACCTAAAACATGATAAGCCTTAAACAGAAAGCAAAAGATCAGCTGTTCTGGAGCAAACCAGCTATTCCATAGATAGCAAATATTTCCAAAAGAGCTACTGAATGCTAGGACTCAATGTGCTAAGTAGTTCACTGTGCACTAATGCACAATTACTATTAGGGATATTAGCACTGCTACATGCTGCAAGTTGGTAACACGACCAGTGGCTTTAAGTAAGAGCCAGTATACAGCCATACCTTCGATTTGATCTCAAACTTGTGCAACCCTCATAGTAGCTATGAAGCTGTCTTCATTGAACATATCTGAGTATCCAGTTTTTCTTAAACATTTGAGGACCAGATCCTCTGGAGATTAATATCCTTAAAATATATAAGGACTGTGCAATAATCAGACTTGAGACCAATAAAAAAAAAAATAATCAGCATTGAGAAGACTGGATTTAAAGGACAGTTTCCCTCATGAAGTGATGGGTTAATTGGTGTACCATGTATAGAGCACAAATAAACTGAATTCTATTTTAGTGATTGCAATCTTATCTGATTTCCTCTACTAAATGTGGAAGATAATAGTATTTTTTTTCCATGAAAAGAACAGAAAAACCTAACCTAACTAAAAAATTGTCCATGGGTCCCTGACTACGACTAGCATGCTCCAGTAGCCCAAGAATGAATACTTACCATGGCTGATCTTGCGGTGCTACCTTAAGACTAGAGAGAAGGATCCTCCATTTCCTGTCCATGATCGGCGACTGGCACTATGAGAGCAGGAGCATGCTAGTGGTAGTCAGGGACACATGGCCAATATTTTAGTTAGGTTAGATTTTTCAAGTTTACTAATCTATCAAAGCTATAATAACAGCATATATATATGTATATATATATACATTTGTTTTGTATTCTATTGTTGTAAATTATGTGACTGTCAAACTCTGATATTAAGCCCATAAGCACCAGAGTCGTTTGCAGTTCAGTGCTTTGAAATGCGTTGCACACACCTCTGGTCCTTAAAGGGTTAAGCAATTTTTAGCATATTCATATTTTAGTTCTCCCCTTCCTACCTTCCTACTCTGACAGCCAGTACTGCAGTAAAGGGACAGCTGGATCTTGGCTAAAATGACATCTTGACAGGCATATGTCTCAGAACACAGTGAGAACATAGAGATATTTGTTTCTGTGTGAGCTTTTTCAGTTGATTTATTTTGATTTATTGATTTATTTTCCTAGCAATTGTTAAAGCTCTAGCATGATGCATCTCATCACTGGTCCATTTGTATTCCTGTCTTAATCAACTTCAGATATGTCACCACCAGAGCAATACAGAGTTATATGCCACCACCAGTGCAATACAGATTTACATGCCACCACTAGAGCACTGCAGTTAAATGCCACCACTAAAGTATTACAGAGTTATGTCACCACTAGAGCAATACAGTTATATGTCACCAAAGCAATACACTACCTCCAGAGCAATAAAGTTATGTCATCAGTACAGCAGTAAGTTTATATGCCACCACCATAAGTTATGTAGCCAGCACAGTAAAATGCCACTACTAGAGCAATAAAGTGTTATATGCCACCATCAGAGCAATACAGATTTATGTCACCACCAAAGCAATACACCACCACCAGAGCACTACAGTTAGATAGGGCAAAGAAGGGAAATAAAGGGCAAATGGGAGAAGAAAAGAAAGGGGAAGGGTGAAACAGAGAGAGCACCTTTTGACCAGTGCTGCTTACTGGTTTAAATATGTGCCACTGGGCATTTTATTTGATGAGGTGTTTGAAGTTGTAAGGGTTTCTATTGCTACTACTTGGGTGATTTGATGTGGTGGGTGTTCTTTATTTGCAGGAAGATGTGTTATGTTGATGGGAGCTTTTGAAGTTGCAGGGGGACGATTGATGATTAGGGAGTTTTGTTACGGCATGTGTTATATTTGATGTTGAGGGGTATATTTTGATGTGGTATTGTCCATACTTGTCACAAAAACTAAAGCAACTGAACTCTTTAAGTGCCAGAGATGTGTCAAGAGGTTATAAAGCTCCATTTAAATCAGTGGAGAATTGGGGGGGGGGGTCATTTACCCCTATGGTGCAGATGGTTTGCCCCAGAATTGCACCACTTTAACCTGCTTTAAGTCCTTTGCAATCCTCACCCTATCCATGTCCTCAGACCACATCCCATATGGGGCCTTAACATAAAAAATCCCATAGCACAGCCCTCAGCCATCATATAACCATCAGTCACCACATTGTCTCTCTTCCGGTTATAGACCCTGTTATGGCATTCAGCCCCATCCCTTATCAAACCTCCCCACTGAGTATGCAATAACCATAATCATCACCCTCATTTCAGAGGAGCCATCAGCCACTTTCCCTCCACAATAGCCCTCAACTACCTCTGAAGTCATATACACTTAACCCCTTGAGTGCCAGAGGGGTATGCAATGCACTGAGAAGCACTGCTCAGTCCTCTGCCACTCAAACCTGAACCCTTTTGAGTGCCAGAGTACTTGCCCAACACACTGCTGGACACTCCTGTGGAACTCAGTAGGTTAAATAGCTCCATGCTAAACTCAGTTTCCTTTCTGAGGCCTAAAATTCAGTCATACACATGGGAGCAGGGCCAGACTTGGAATAACAACCAACCCTGGATACCAGTCCCACATTTTTTCAATTGGCCCATTTCTACAATTACTCTGGCCCACTGTCCCAGCCCAACCCATTTTGTTGAAATGAGAAGGGGAGGAAGAGAGGAAAGAAGGGGGAGAAAGGGGCAAAAGGGATAAAGAGGGAGATAAAGAGAAAAAGGAAAGGGGAGAGAAAGAGGCAAAAGAGAAGCAAAATGGGGAGAAAGATAAAGGGGTAAGAGGGAGAAAGAGTTAAATATGGAATAAAGAGAAACAGGCAAGGGGGAGAAAGTTTTTCTCCACTCTTGAGCCCCATTCTTCCATCTTTCTTCCAGTCTTGCCTCATTCCACAATGCCACTTCATTTCCACAATGCCCATTCCACCATACCCCCTTCATCTCCACAATGACACCTTCATCTCCACAATGCCCCTTCCACAATGCTCTCTTCATCTCCACATTGCCCCTTCCTATCACGGTGCCCATGATTGGTGCTATCCAGTGTCTATCACCTGCAGGGGGCTCCCATTGGCTGCCTGCTGTCAGCCCGCCTCACATTGCCTTTTTAAACTCAGTCCGGGCACCCTTTGGTTGCCCTTTTGTGGTGTCTCTGACAGTACCTTTTCTGTCCTGCCTGCCATGCTGATTGGGCCTGATTTCCTGAGTTCCAGAGTACCAGAGTTCCAGTGTTCCAGTATTTCAGAGTTCCTGAGTCTACCTGTTCCTGTGTACCTGCCTGCTTGCCGTTCCAGTCGGTTCCGGTTGTTCTCCGTGGTTGCTGATGTTCCGGTTGCCTGTCAGTTCAGCGGTGCTCGTTCCGGTTGATCCTCTGCCTGGCCTCAGTGGTTCCCTGTCTGCAGTCGCTGAGGCGACATTGCTCTCATTTCGCTCTGGCGATATTACTACTGTTGGTCCCAGCGTGCGGACGCTGGTTTACTCCATTATACCTGGTGACTTATACCACTGTTGGTTCCAGCGTGCGGACGCTGGTTTACTCCATTACACCTGGTGGCTTATATTACTGTTGGTTCCAGCGTGCGGACGCTGGTTTACACCATTAAACCTGGTGGCTTATACTATTGTTGGTTCCAGCGTGCGGACGCTGGTTTACTTCATTAAACCTGGTGGCTTATACACTGTTGGTTCCAGCGTGCGGACGCTGGTTTACACCATTAAACCTGGTGGCTTATACTATTGTTGTTTCCAGCGTGCGGACGCTGGTTTACTCCATTAAACCTGGTGGCTTATACTATTGTTGGTTCCAGCGTGCGGACGCTGGTTTACTCCATTAAACCTTGTGGTCTTTACACTGTTGGTTCCAGCGTGCGGACACTGGTTTACTCCATTCAACCTGGTGGCTCATACTACTGTTGGTCCCAGCTTGCGGACGCTGGTTTACACCATTAAACCTGGTGGCTCATATTACTGTTGGTCCCAGCGTGCGGACGCTGGTTTACTCCATTAAACCTGGTGGTTCATACTACTGTTGGTCCCAGCGTGCGGACGCTGGTTTACTCCATTAACCTTGTACCATTACTCCTGTTGGTTTACTCCAGTACGCCTTGCGGTTCACATTCCTGTCAGTTGGTCCCAGCGTGCGGACGCTGGTTTGCTCCCTGACTGTAGTCAGGTACTGTGAGGTCCGAGTTGCTGTCCAGTCCCTATGCAGTTGTCTTGTAGTTCTCTGGCATGAGACTTCTGCTTGAGCGAGACCGCTTATCCTAGTTGCTCCTCTTCCATCCTCCTGTCATTGTCACCTGACAGTCAGTTGGTTCCAGGAAGGTCTCCTCTCTTGGGCTGCCCTGCCAGGTATTGGTAAGGCCGGTAGAACCTATTCACGTTGCCATCCTTTAGGTTGCCTTACCCGGTATTGGCAGGGCCGGTAGAGCCTACTCACAGTATTCCCTCAGGCTGCCTTGCCCGGTATTGGTAAGGCCGGTAGAATCTGTACGTTACCATCTCACGGTTGCCTTACCCGGTATTGGCAAGGCCGGTAGAGCCTGCTACTGCCATTTCATCTAGTCGCTTGGGTTGCCTTGCCCGGTATTATTGGCAAGGCCGGTAGAACCTATTCATATGGTCATTTGCTTATTTGTATTGTTTGAATGTGTATGATAGCCCTATGGGATTGCCTTAACTTTTCAATAAAGTTATGTTTTTACCTAAACCTTAAGTCTGAGAGTCTTAACTAACTGTGACACTTCCACAATGCTCCCTTCATCTTCACATTGCTCCCTTCATCTTCACATTGCTCCTTACACAATGTTCCCTCCATCTCCACAATGCCCCCTTCATCTCCACATTGCCTGTTCCACAATGCCACTTCATCTCCACAATGCCCCTTCCACCATACCCCCTTCATCTCCACAATGCCACCTTCATCTCCACAATGCCCCTTCCACAATGCTCCCTTCATCTCCACATTGCCCCTTCCACAATGCTCCCTTCATCTCCGCAATACCACCTTCATCTCCACATTGCTCCCTTCATCTTCACATTGCTCCCTTCCACAGTGCCCCCTTCATCTCTACAATGCCCCTTCCACAATGCTCCCTTCATCTCCACAATGCCACCTTCATCTCCACAATGCCACACTCATCTCCACATTGCCCCTTCCACAATGCTCCCTTCATCTCCACAATGCTCCCTTCATCTCCACATTGCTCCTTACACAATGCTCCCTTCATCTCCACAATGCCCCCTTCATCTCCACATTGCCTGTTCCACAATGCCACTTCATCTCCACAATGCCACTTCCACCATACCCCCTTCATCTCCACAATGCCACCTTCATCTCCACAATGCCCCTTCTACAATGCTCCCTTCATCTCCACATTGCCCCTTCCACAATGCTCCCTTCATCTCCACATTGCTCCCATCATCTTTACATTGCTCCCTTCATCTTCACATTGCTCCTTACACAATGCTCCCTTCATCTCCACAATGCCCCCTTCATCTCCACATTGCCTGTTCCACAATGCCACTTCATCTCCACATGCCTCTTCCACAATGCTCCCTTCATCTCCACATTGCTCCCTTCATCTTCACATTGCTCCTTCATCTTCACATTGCTCCCTTCCACAATGCCCCCTTCATCTCCAAAATGCCCCTTCCACAATACTCCCTTCCATAATGCACCTTCATCTCCATCTCCACATTGCCCCTTCCACAATGCCCCTTCATCTCCACATTGCCCCTTCATCTCTACATTGCCTCTTAAAGCCCCTTCATCTCCACATTGCCCCTTGATATCCTACCTTGAGTCCCTGGTGGTCTAGTGGTGTGGCAAGTGATCTGTGCTTCCTCCGCCACAGACAGAGATGAAGCTCCCGTGCACGGTGCTCAGTAATGCAGAGCGCTGGGAGATGATTCATCTCCCAGCGCTCTGTATTACTAGAGCACCTGCAGCCGGGAGATCAGCTGGATTGCCGCCCTGGTTGTCTACGGACGGTGAGGTGTGTCAAATCATGGACATCGCAAGGGAGCGCTTGGTAGCATAAATCAGCGCTTCCTCGCGGCAGATTTAAAAAAAAAAAAAAAAAAAAAAGCTCACTGTGAGGTGTAGAAAATTGGGGGGGCACAGTAGAATGTAGGGGGGGGCACTGCCCCCCCCAGCGACGCCATTGAATAGCAGTTCTTACATTAGGCGCATTCATTATTCCACTCACACAGATTTGTTAATATTAGCCACGCCCACAAAAAATAAATATACGCAGCCATTTGCTAATCTTAAATTTTCATGCGCAATTCAACAAAATCATGCGCAAACCTATTCCATAGTGGTTTTCACATGGTAAATAGCGTTTGCGCACATATCCTGCATCGCACCAAACTCTTGTAAATAAAGTTCTAGTAGTGTGTCCGGTGAGAGATACCATTCATCCAGTCAAGGCAGCATCTATGTGTATCTCCTTGCAGGGTTAATTATTCAGGTACCAGTGATAACTTTTTGACAGTTATATAAAAATAAAGTTCAAGACTAAGATTAGCTCAGTTTTGCACTGGCTCATCAAGAGTTTCTTTTTAGCCTCTTGAATTCTAGAGAAGTCTCAATACATTGAGTTGGATACCTCTTTAGCATCTAAGGAATGTATAATTTTCTCCAAAACAAATGGGAAATTCTCTGAGATAAGATAATTTTAACTTTTCAAGTGCCAATGAGGTATCATACTGTTTGCATTTCCATGTGTTGAATACCCCTCTGGCACCAAAAGGGTTAACTTTTTTTTTTTAAGTAACAACTAGTGAATGGTGCACGACATTGTCCATTCGATTGTGTACTCTGTGCACGTTGAGGACTGCTGCAGTGGTGAGTCTCTCTGCAGCAATTTTCACAGGAGTAGGCGGGGTAAGGTGAAGCCACTCCCTGATTTGCTGCGTGTGACTGATGCCTGCCACCCCAAGGTGGGGTGGACAGTGAACGAGAATCAGTTAGATTTTTATATATATATATATATATATATATATATATATATATATATATATATATATATATATATATATATACACAGCCTGTGAAGTATTATCTCTAGAGGGACCTGCAGGATTTTAACAGAGATGCTTTTTGATCCATATATCTGCAACTTCTGCACACACAGCTACCTGTATCTTTTATATAATCTAGGTCAGGCTATCTATGGACACTTACTAGAAGCTTCTATCTAGGCAGAGAATTAGGTGAATCTAAGGAAATGTATCTACATGCCTTTTGCAAGAAATGATGCGTCACACACCATTATATAACCTTAAGAAACCAATTATTATAGGAATATGTCTCTGAACCTTTTAATCTGCTTTATGCCCTTGGGAGTTTAGTGTACCGATTAGTAAAGAACTTGATGATTTCCTCTGACCTATATTTCATGCAGCGGGCTATCAACAATAACCATTGAATGGCATTGAGGGTTTTGTACATGGTAGGCGTAATAGGTAAATAATAGCTATGAATGGAATATAGAACACCAACCTACGTATAACAGCAGGACACCACCTCTTATTTTCCAGCACATCTTATAAGGAGACTGATTTCTGATCGGAACTACAGCTGTGCATCAGGAAATTTTATTAGGAAACTTTAATAGACTATATTATGTTTAAGGGGTCAAAGTTAAACATGGTTTAACAAGAAAAATGGATTAATAATTAGTCATTGCTTAGTTTTGTTAACTGTTGTAATAAGCAACCATAAAGAAATCCACAGTATGTATGTAACTGGAAAATGGTTGTTAAGCATAGCAGAAAATATCATGATAAATACATAACCATTTATTGATAACTGATCTTGTGTATATATATTAATGCTGCAGTTTCTGATTCTATGCTGGCTGGACCCCTGGACTGGCAGTGGGTGTAGTATGCATTCTGGGATCTGTAGTCTTGGATTTTATAACTTCTTCAATATTTCATGTCAGCTGTTGCACTTAGAAAACCAAAAGCAGCGGAACTGAAAGAGAATAACAGTATTTGTTTCTATTGTTTGTATCTGATCATTGAAACTGGCAGAGTTCCCAGACTGTGTGACACCTGCTTCTATAATGAGCACAAATTAAGGTAGGGATGTGAATCTGTGGCTCTCCAGTTGGTGATAGACTTCAGCTCTCAACATCCACAGACTGAGAAAGAGCTGGACATGGACAAAGAGAGGGAAAGATAGAATGGATGAGAGAGACTAAAAGTGGATATAAAGTGAATGACAGACAGAGCTATACAGAAATACACTGAGATTGCGAGACACAGAGACCGAGAAAGAGACATACTGAGAGTGAGAGACAGAGAGAGGGCGACAGACACACACGGAGAGAGACATACTGAGAGTGAGACAGAGAGACACAGAATGAGATAAAGATAGACTTACTGACAGAGACAGACAGAGATAAAGACAGACTGAAGAAGAAACAGTCAGACTGAGTGACAGACTAAAAGATTAAGAAAGAGACAGACAAAAAGACAGAAAAAATACAAACTGAGAGAGACCGAGAGAAGCAGAATAAGAGACCTGGACAGAGACAGAGACAGACAAACTGACAGAGAGACTCCAGCTGTCCTCCTGACTATGGCTCTGTTTTCTGTTGTTGTTGTTCCGCATTGATTCTTGGCTCCCGACTCCGGCTTTGCATTTTGTGTTGGTACTGCCTTTCTTGTGTTAGTTTGACCAGCTGCTCCTGACTATGCTTACAGATCCTGTTCCCAGTTCCTTCACCTGTTCCTAGTTATCTCCTCCTAGCATTGTTATCCATGGATCACAGTGTGCTCCCATCCTGGTTGCTCCCTGGCTCAACCGGGGAGGAACAATCTGGTTTCACAACCATCATCTTTACCTAGCTTTAGCTGAAACAGGGAGTACCTGGCAAACTATCACTGCACCCAAACTTCACTTGCAAGCAACACTCTCCAGCTACTGGATCAGTCCTGGGACTATGTGGGTTCTTACTCCACCCCGTAGTGACATCTTCTACTGTATGGGGTGCTACATTCAAATAGAATTACAGTGCACTGTTACAGTGAGGTGGAGCTGTTATTTTCACATTCTATAGAGAGGTGTAGACTAAGACTCATATTTCCTTTAGATAGTAATAGAATGAAAATGGAATCTGCTACTAACGGTTTAAGAAAATATAATTAAAAAAATAATAATAATTTGAGGCATCTTAATGTTTGACAGAGCATCCCCTATTGCCTGGCTGAGGATGCTTTTATCTGTTGTACTACAAGAGGTTGAGGACAGCAAATTCGCAACGGCTAGATTGTTCCAAGGACGTTCTTCTATCTCGTCATATTTAGCAAAGGTTCAGGATCTATTATGTATGTTTTTACTCATGACTTATACCTATGTATAAGATTCCACACATCCCCTGACATCTGTGGTGTATGATGCTAGGATTCGAGAATCCACCTTTGATCAAGAGCTGTGCTGCAAAAAAGACATGTTAATTTATGAAACTTGTGACTGTTGAATGAAGTGGGATTCAGTGGGTAAATGGTATTGCTAATGTACACATGCACCTATCCATTGCATCTGACATCTAAAGGACGTCTGATTTGGTCTTATTCCAAAGAGCTCCAGATAAAGTTAACCTTAAAATGAGGGCTCTGCTTTTGTCACAACTACTATGGAGAGGGAGCAAGACATATAAAAGGAGATCCAAGCAGAAATGGACTTTAATAAATAATTGCCATGGTGGATCATATCTAGCGTTTGAAAGCTTCTGAACACTGAAACTTGGAGGTATAATTTACTCCTACAGTCTTACTCTTCTTCAGTACCATCTTACATGTCTGCTCTTATCTCTTGCTACAATCCTTTCTACCACCTGCCTTCTTCTTAAGGATTCCATCTGTCCACTACTTACACAACTCAAGCCATCTCTCCTCTTCAATAATTTTCACTGGCTGCCCCTCAAGTTTGGAATATGCTCCCTATTAACATTCGCCAGTCATCCACAAGCATTTCCTAAAAACCCACCTGCACAGGGAAGAACCTCAGTAACAATATTCCCCTTGTACACACTGACATTCAAATCCAAATCATTCTGTACTTCCCTTAAAAAAGCCTTGTACTCGAACTTATCCTAGAGCTCCTACTGTCTCTGTATGTTGTCACAATTAATAAATAGATAATAAGCAAGGTCCCCTTCCCAATGTATGATTCCCTTTCCTGCACATTTTCCCTACTAATAATGCAATGATTTCCCTTTAGCATGATGCTTTTATCTCTGCTCTGTGTTATTGTACGATTTCTATTTCTGTAAAGCTCTCTCTCTCTCTCTCTCTCTCTCTCTCTCTCTCTCTCTCTCTCTCTCTCTCTCTCTATATATATATATATATATATATATATATATATATATAGTGCTGTATAAATAAAGATACATTAATATATACATACATAAAGTAGTACTCTTCAAGTGTGTCCCTGGTCCTGAAACTCAATAAGTTGGTAGTAAGGATGACTGTATACAATAATGAGTTATGGCATGGATCTATAGACTTTTGATGGCAAGAGATTTAAACAGTTTAGAAAAAGAGCAGCGTACCGTGGGACAACACCTTTAGTTCAGCATTGTCCTTGGAAGGACTCAGCTAAGGAGCTGAAATGATTTTATCTTATCTTCTCAATGGGGCCTCCTGTTTCTGGATGGATATTTAGAGCACATCACCTGTGATCTGAAAACTGGTTAGTAATGACAAAACAAGTGGTGACGTTTACCCCATCTATATCAAGGGAATCTGTCTTGGTCTTGGTCACTCTAGCAACTCCTGTTGTTCCATGACAAGTGAAGAGGTGGTGGTGGTGTGGATAATATCCTTCAGTCCTTAGTGGGTGCCTACATATTTGACTATTGATCTGACCCTCAAAATGGGAGTTGGTTGAACAATATCATCCCTAATTTAATGTATAATACTAGAGCAGTTATCTTTATTCAACTGAGTTTTCATCTTTAACAAGACATATGTTTTTTGGCATCTTTACTACAGAATCCATAACCTTTGAGTGCTGTCAGGTCTGTGAAACAGACATCTTTCAGAGCCTGATAACTGATGTGGGAGATGTAAACATAAACAGAAGGTCAGAAGACTAAAGTGGCTGATGCAATTAATACACAGAGCTTTTCGTGAGGCAGAAACCAAGCCATAAAAGGTTACAAATGGAAAGATTTCAAGTAGAAATGTTTATTCTGTGAAAGTCAATTTAAATTTTTCCTTCAAGCATCATACAAACCGTAAGAAATGATTCAGTGTTAAAAGTGTTTGTTTAATAAATTCAGGATTCTAAAATAATTTGCATGATATGACAAAACTTTGTCTTTTACAGACAACAAAACAGTCTGCAGCTGTTGTTGGACTACATCTTCCATCATACTCAACCTGGAACTATAGTCCAACAACAGTTGGAGGTCCATAGGTTGCCCACTCCTGTCTTATACCATCCATTTGTTTGGCATAAAATGCATCATATATAAAATAACTTCTGACATCTTTCCACAATCAGTGTATATTTACATGTTTTCTGTATGTTTTATGTATGTACCATTGCTCCTAAGCTGTAGCTTCGCTGGGGATATACAGAAACTGCACTTTAAAGAGATAGTAACACTTAATATGTAATAAAATCTATATTGTTGGGTTTATCTGATTAAAACAAGGGTACTCCCTCTGCTGAGAGGTGTTTTAGTCAAAAGTTATTGCAGCTTAAACTTGAATTTTTTAGGTGCAATATCTCAATGGCCTGAAATTTTACAGTGGAGCTATTGCTACATCACCCTATGGAAAGTTCTGGTCAGTTGACCATGGTGTCGCAACATCGCCACTGTAAAATTTCAGGCCTTTGAAATATTTCAGCACCTAAAAATTCAGGTTTGACTTGCAATAACTTTTGAACAAAACACCTCTCAGCAGTGGGAATAAATCTTACAATATAAGTATTCATATTTTTTAAGTGTTACTATCCCTTTAATTTGTGGCTTTTCTAGATTGCTCTCAGTGTAGGAGTGGAAACATGCAAAGTTCTTTCAGGAAATGTATTGAGGTTAGTGAAAATGCAGCAGATTGCCGGGTTTTGGTGAAAATTCCTGCGGGAAAAATATACCATTTGCCCATCCCTACCTATGCTGTAATTGAATTTCTCCAGAATTACTCCAGTTTTTGTTTGAACATCTGGCCCTTTGTGTATCCAAATCTAAGATAACTATACAATCTGTACCTTTTAATTTATTATTATTATTATTGGTCCAAGTTCAATTAACAGCCTGCCTGTTATCTATGGGCAGATTGCAACCTTCATTTTGCTATTGGTGCTTCCAGTGTTAATTTCCATGAACAGAAATCTAGGCTTGTAATTACATTTGTTTAAATAATGGATGCTGGAAATAAATAACCATCTGCAGTTTAATTATTTCTATGATAAATGCATAATTCACACAGTGAAAAAAATGGCCAAGCTAAGATTAATTACTATTTGCTAATAACAAATCTCATAATTTACTCTTAAATGCTTGTAAAATCCCTCTCTGGCTGTGTAGTAAGTAAAAGCTTGCTGATGCTTGTGTGTTCAGTAAAAGGTTTGAGCAAAATTGGCTCTCATTCATTATGCAGGGTCACAATTCATTGAGTTTGTGAGCTCCTCAAGGTCCATATACAACACATTGCAGCTCTCTGTTTCACCAACACAGGGCCTTATTAATTGAGCTAAAGGTGTGCAGTTCTGTAGCAAACCAACTATGCTATAGGGGAAACTGGACATTCCCATGATTTAAATGGGGCTTTTAACTACTTGAATGCTTCACAATGTGCTGGAGACCTATCTAGCTTTCAAGTGATTAAAAGCCTCATTCTCATCAACGGGAATCTGATATTTCTTTATTTTAGCATTGTGCATTTGGCTTTCTCCAGAATTGCACCTCCTTAGATTGATGACTAAGGCCCACTGTCTGCATGTTTTTTTCTGTTCCTTTCTTATGTTTTGTATGTCTCTTCATTTGCTTTATGCCTTACTCTCTTTTTGTTGTTGTTGAAATTTTTAACTGTTTGAGTACCAGAGAGGAAGCTGGCCAAAGCGTGAGAGGCTTGAGGGGGTAGAGGTGAGAGAATATAGTACATAGCTCATGCCTCAGGAGCCTAGAAAGAAAAAAAAAGGAGGGGGGGGGAGAAAAAGGAGAGAACACGAGTATAAATAAGAAGACGCATGCGTGTACACATACCCACGGGAGGGGTTTTTTGTAATGCTCCACCACATCTCCCAGGCATGCAAGAATTGGGGCATAGGTCTTACCTAGCTGAGATGTAAATTTTTCCATAGCAAAAATGTTCCAAATGTAACAGGTGAGAATCAGCAAGGCTGGGAGAATGGTTCTCTCCCAGTGTGCTCTTAGCAGATTTCAGGAGGATGTTAGCTGTCACCTTGCATGAGATCTTCAGAAGGTCTGAGGGACACAGTCCCAGTAGGAGAACCTAAGGTCTAAAGAGAAATCAGTAACTGACTGTATCAACTTTATGACCTCCCTCCAGAACTGTTGGGCCACTGAACAATCTCGCCAAATGTGGTAGAGATCACCATGTTCCTTGAAGCATCTGAAACAAAGGGGAAATAGGATAGATACATTTTATGGAGTCTGAAGGGGGTGAGGTACCAGCAGTGCAGCAATTTATAGGTTTGTTCCTTGTGGGTAGTGATGCAAACCCAGGATTCATTTCAACCGGATGCTCGGAATCAATGTCTTGCTCCCAGTCTAGCATCTGTTTGGTCTTAGTTTCAATATGAGAGTCAGCAAGGGATCTCTAGATCTGTGAGAGCAGACCTGGAGCATGTGACATCTGTGAGCAGAACTTCTCAAACCAGGTCAGGGCAGGTAAAGGGATTACGAATGGAAGAGGGTGGATGAAATGTGTCATTTGCAATTAAAAGAAATATTTTGTGTTAGGGAGATTGTATATAGCAGCAATGGAATTAAAAGGAATCACTTATCCCAAGGCACTGGACCAAGTGATTTTGATAGGAGGTCGTCCAGTTACAAAGATTATTATTATTGTAGCATGGGGGAAAGGCAGTGTTGCCCAGGGCAAGGTTCATACCAGATGCATTCAAAGTTAGGGTTCATTTGAGTTTCACTGAGTCCCATAATTTGAGGGAATGACCGATCGTTGGGGGGTTGGAAAATATAGATGGAGGTCTTCACTAATTAGGGAGCCATAGGATGTTCTGGAGAGGAACTGGGGAAAAGAAGTGTTCCTTGATCAGGGTTTCCTTGATGCTTGAATGGAAAGTGCCACTGAACAATTTGGGCAAGTTTTGAGCCAAAAGATAATAGGAAGATATAAATGGAAGGCCCAGTCCTCCACCCCAACTTTGGGCTGTAAAAAAATTTTGATAGAAACTCTGGGCCTTCCCCCACTCCAATTGAGGATTGCAGTTTCACAGCCTCAGAGGCAGAGAATGGAATCGGCAGCACCCTGAAGTAATAGAGACGTCATTTTGACTAAGACAACACGCCCTATCCAGGAAATGTTGAAAGGGTGCCACTTCGAAAGATCTGATTTGAGAGTTTTCAGAAGGAGGATGTAGTTAGCTTCATAGAGTAAATGGAAGGCATTCGTAAGGTGGATACCCAAGTAAGGGTGGTATGTAGTCTGCCATGTAAAGTCCAAATTCAATTCCAAGAGATTTTTAGTGGGAGAAGGAAGGTTAATGTTAAGTACTTGAGATTTGTCAGTGTTAATTTTAAAGACAGATGGCGCTGATAGAGTCTCAATTCTGAAAGCAAGTTGGGAAGGGAGGTCAAAGGTTTAGAAAGGATAAATAGAATGTCATTGGCAAATAGAGAATTCTTATGTGTCTGAGGGCTGACTGTAATACCGGAAACGTCCGGATTTTGAGGTATGTGTGCAGCGAGAGGTCCAAGGCTGAGAACAAATAAGAGAGGAGATAGATGACAGCCCTATCTGGTCCCCCTTCGAATCTAGAAGGTGGAGTAGAGTAAACCTGCAATAGAGACATGGGTAGTGAGATTGGAGTATAGGGAACTGTTAGCCAGAAGAACATGTTTAGGGAAAGGAAATTGGTGAAGAGTAGCCAGCATATATTTCCAGATGAGCCTGTCAAAAGCCTTCTGTGCATCTAAGGAGAGAACCATGGAAGGGATGTCAGCCTTTTTGGCATGGTGGATTAACACGGTAATGCCATATGAGCTTTGCCTCTCACAAATAAAGCCCACCTGCTCCGGATGGATTAACGAGGGAAGGATTGGGGATAATCTATTAGCTAAAATCTTGGCAACGAGTTTGATGTCTGTGTTGATAAGAGATACAGGTTTGTAGGAATTGTAAACAGCGGGGTCCTTACCCTGTTTATGGATAAGGACAATTGAAGCTTGAAGCATAGTCTCGGGTGGAATGTTACCCTCTCTCAAGGAATTAAAAAGTCGGTTCAAATGAGGTGTCAGTAGCAGAGAGAAGTGCTTATAGTATTTATTCAAGAATCCATCTAGACCAAGCACCTTGGAACATTTAAGCTGTTTAAGCTCATGACACATTTCTACATTGTTGATCGGGGCATCTAAAAAGTCACATTGATTGGTGGATATGCAAGAAATCTGGCTGCTTTTGAGGTAAGGGAGGAGGGGCAGCATCTGGGGCATTAGAGTCAGAGCATAGATTGGTAACGAAAGAATGAAAACACTCGAAGATATTTATTTGTTTGTTTTACCATGAAGAATACATTGAGATTAATGTTTATTTTCAGTAACATTTTGTTTTTAAATACAAAATAATAATTTTTAACTGGGAGTAGATATTTTTTCAGGTAGGTTATTCCAGGCTTTCAAAGTTTTGTAGGCAGAGGCAGATCAACCTGCCTCTCTCTGATAGTACTTTGGAACAGTCAGTGAGTTGCTTGCAGTGAAGCATCATTTATAAGAAGCATACTGCTCAGGTACTGCAGAATAGTCAGCATGGTGCTGGCAGTGGAATGTAGGTTATAGGAAGTATGGGGAACTGGAGTGTGCATACTGCTCTTGTAATATTCAAAACTCAGTGAGTTTCTGGTAGTGGAATGGAGGTTATAAGAAGTAACAAGAGCCTGAGTGAGCATGCTGCTCTGATAAAGGGGAATAGTCATTACAATGCTGGCAATGGATTGAGGTAATAGGAAGTATGGTGAGCTGGAGTATGCATACTGCTCTGCTAATGTGAAATAGTCTGGAAGTGGAATGGAGGTTATAGAAAGGATGGGGAGCTGGAATGAGCATACTTCTCAGGTAGTGTGGAATATTCAGTGAGTTGCTAGAAGTGGAGTCAAGGTAATAGGAAGTATGGAGAGCTGAAGTGAGCATAATGCTCAAGTAGTGTGGAATAATAAGTGACTTGCTGGCAGTGGAGTGAGATTTATAGGACGTATGGAGAGCTGGAGTGGACATACTGCTCAGGTAGTGTGGAACAGTCAGTGAGTTGCTGGCAGTGGAGGTTATAGGAATTATGGAGAGCTGGAGTGAGCATAGTGCTCATGGAATAGTCCAATAGTTTCCGAGCACTGAAGTGGAAGTTATGGAGAGCTGGAGTGAGAATACTGCTCAGCTCATGTGGAATAGTCATTGAGTTACTTGCAATGGAGTGGAGTTTATAAGTAGTATGGAGAGCTGGCCTGAGCATTCATCCCAGGTAGCTTTGTAGCTTTGCAGAGAAGTGATATTAAACTAGACAACAAAGGGGAAGGGTATGTTTGGATTCCAGTGTTAGCTAATTTAGTTATTTAAACAAATCACAGTGATAGGTAGCAAAATTAATTATACAATGTGTTGCATTTACAAAGATGGTTTTGTGGAACAGTAGCATTTACTACATCCATGCAGTCAATGACTGGCATTAACATCTGTTGCACAATGATTTCTCTTACCTGGAAATTTAGAAATTATTTCATTCAGAGGAAGGACAGGTTACTAGTAGTGTGCCACAGGGGTTAGCTTAATTAGTGAGATAAATATTTATATTGAAGGTAAGGTGTGCCTTTTTTTGAAAATGATACATAAATCTGCCACAAGGTTAACTCTGCAGGAGGGATAATGCAAATTCAGGAATATTTAGAAAAACTGGAGTAATGCACAAAAGTTTATGATCTAAAGTTTAATGCTGAAAAGTGCAAGGTAATTAATTTAGAACACAGAAATCCAGAGGTAGAAATCAGGTATAATGACATTTTGCTGACAAAAACATCAGAGAAAAGGGAGGAGTGCAATGCAGTAAGGTAGTGGGAATAGCAAACTGGGTTCTTGGTTGTACAGTAAGAGACATTAGCAGCAGGAGATAGAGGTACTAATGGCATTCTGTTGCTCAGTGGCAAGGCCTCACAGGGAGTACTGTGTACAGTACAAAGAAGACCCAAGAAACCACTAAAATGTTGCAAGGTATTCATAATACAGGATAAAAGGATAGACTCCAAGAACATAATATGTATAGCATGGAAGAAAGGAGGGATATAAACCTTTATATATATAAAGGGATTTAATATTCTTCAGGAGGAAAGAATTTTACAGACAAAGAGGAATACTAGAGCAAGAGGACATGATCTAAACATAGAGGCTGGAACATTCAGAAGTAATGTGCGTAAGGAATCTGGCCATCCTCCCATATGGCCATATTAGTATATGCACTATGTTTGATGCTGATATTCATTTAATAAAAATGTTTTTTCATGAAGACCCCTGGTTCCTAATTTGTTATTTGCATAGCAACATGTGCACACCTGTCCTTCTGTGCCCACACCCTGTATACAGGAAAAGCTGGAATAGGGGGTAATAAGTCATGTGCACTTTGGCTACAAGGGCCCATCAGGACCCAAAGATTTATAGAGAGAGTGGTTTTATCATTCCTCTTGTTGGCAAAGCTGTTACAATACATGAACATTTAATATTAGGTTAACTGACAAAATACATTGGATACATGTGAAGTGTTCATTTTTCATTGCTAGAGGAAATTATATTAGCAACATTCAGAATTATCCCTAAATGTGTTATCATGTGACTAAAATGACTGGAAATTATTGAATGGCTGTTTTGAGATAAGGAACTTCACAACTGATGTGTAGAGGAGGTGTGAAGGTAACAACGGAAACAAGAAGAGAGTGCATTACATTGTGAGCATGAAGCAGTAAGAACTGGAGCAATTCTGGATAAAATGTCACTGCACTATAGGGGACAGATGCAAATTCCCCTTGTTTTAATGTAAATGGTTTATTAACACTTTAAATGCTATAAATACATTGGAGGTCTTTCTAGTTTTCTGTTGGTAAAAGTCCCATTTAAAAGGCAACTGTCATGTAGCTAGAGTCCCATCAGCAGATCTTCTCCCTGGGAAGCCAGGACTGTATTGTGAGCCGAAACTGACCAATAGGGGAGCATAAGGGTGTATGAATAGAGATACCTAGTGCACCCTAATTGGTCTTATGGCAAGAGGTTGAACTGTGAGACTGAAGTCTTGTGATTGTTTACTGCCTTATGTGATGCAGGTTCCTATAGACCTTCTGTACTGTGCTTAAAAGCCCAACACAGCTTGTTGATGGGGACTGCACACGTAATCCAGGAGTTTATGATTGAGAGCCATATATTTCCAGGTTGTGTGTAAGCTGAATCAGTTTTCTGACCACTGAATAGCTGATAAGGTCCGTTTTGGAGATGCACAGTGCAGCCCTGGGTTTTTACAGAGACTGCTGTCATAGTAATGGACAGTAAAATATGCCAGTTGCCCTTGGGAATCTTTGCCTCATATGGTGCAGTTGGTTTCTCTAGAATTGCTGTAGTTCTTAATACATAAGCATCTGTATAGTCTAATCAGATCATTATAGTGCATTAGCAGCTATATGTTCTAATCAGATCATCACATTTCCTCAATTACTTTGTGAAGGATTAAGGCCTAATGTTCCTTGGCAGTTCGTGTTATTAACACTGAAAAATGAGATCACTATGCAATTTTATTTTAGTGAATTAAGTGTTATGAGGCATATTTATTAAGGCAAAAGTGAGGCAAACATAACAACACTATATTTATCAAGCATAGATTTCAATTGAAGACAAAGGACAATTTTCATTGATAAATAAGGTAGAGCTGATTTGCCCCAGATTGCTTGACTTTTCACTTGGTAAATATACCCTTATGTCTTGTATGATAAAATACTGATCAAATATTTTTATTGCAACTGTTAACACTATGGAAAACATCTATATTCATGGTATAGATGCTGTAGACAATGAAGTGCCACAATAATGTCAATTATTAAATGATAACTATAAGCCTGGTCACATACTGACCTTTAGTGAATTGACCCCACTATTTCTGACAATCCACAAAATTGTTATACCCAAACATGTCATTGTTATTGTATTAAATACTTCCAACAAAATGTGCTACACCAGTATAGATCTCATCCTAGATGTGTGCTTTTATTTCACTTTGGGTGGTTATAAATCACATTTTCAGATAATTACCTTGTACTCTTTGTCACAGCGAAACTGGAAGGATCTTGTTTTATTGTTGTAGAATCCACACACATGAAGGCCTCTCCAGCCACACTTTCACATTGCCGTGATTTTTCTTTAATTACAAAAAACAGTATAATCAAGATAAATTATATTATGGGACTAACACTGTTCTGTGTTGGATACTAGATACCTCTCTAGCATCCATGTGGTTAATAAACATATTATTATGGAATTTGTTATCAGCACTAGTACAAGCCTAAAATCTATAAATGTGCTGTTGTCTACTGAACATCTCTGACCTTGATGAAGGTCTTTTTATTGTGACCAAAACCTTGGTTGATTTACACTATCTGCAAAATAGATCACAGCACTGAAATAGCATTGTGCTTTATAAAATTGAAAATATAAATTGTTCTGTTAGCTTTTGAACATTTTATAATATATACAATAATTTATTTTAGTTGCTCACACTGGCACATGCCATATTTGACTACTTTATATTATTTTCACATAATGTATTTAGAGATCAATTTATAATAATTATGACTTGCTATTGAATTATCAACTAAAGTTTTTTCATGATTACATGTTTATTAGGAATGGACAACATTTCACACCTCAAAAAATGGAACTTACTGTCAAGTAGGAAACATTTTTGCGAAAAGAGTGAACATTTTCTACTTTTCCCCACCTTGCTCATTGCATTGAAATAAATAGTAAGACGGAATTTCACTTTGGAAACTGGGATGCTATGAAAAGGCTGTCAGGTTTGTTCCCTCAGAATTTAATTCTGTGTTTGTTAGAGAGAGAGAGCAGAAGCAGTACAATTTTGAAGCTAGTTATGATAAAATAAAAATAAAGTGGTGTTGGAATTTAGTTTAGGGAATGTTTTTGGACAGGCAGTTTGTTCTCTGTGTTAGGGTAGTTTGGAGTTTACACAAAATACCCCCAAATCTTGTTTGACTGAGAAGAGGCAAACAGCTGTGATCCTAGTTTCCTTCTGGCTGTTCTCTGTGTTCGGGGATTCTGAATGGGTGGAATAACGAATAAGTGAGCCAAGTGGTCCTACAATGCTCCGTTCCTAATATAGCAGCCAGTATAAAACTACATAGGGAAATAAACTATAAACAGTACTGTGCAAAAATACATTATTAACCAATTAGGATGACAGAGTGACATAAGAAATATAACTATAAAACTTTTTATATAATTAAAACGTGAGATATATGAACATTGTCCGATAGAGGAACTCAATAAAGGAATACAGGGAAACTCATAAAATATATAAGTTTGACCAAATATTGACTTCATGGTTACAACCACCAAATGGGATTGTTTTATAGTGTAATACAAGAAATTCTTCTTGATTGTAAATTATATATTGTATATTGTAGATGTATACACCATCACAGTATTGTTCTATAAAAAAATTAAATATGCTCATAGCGCTAGTATTTTTTATATAAGTTCAACTGCAGATAGGTTTTGAGCTACACAGTATAGAATAGTTATTAATTAAATTATCTTTATGCCGTCCAAGTGAGTAAACCTGCTTTATGTATGCCTAATTTATATGTACTATTACATCTTTTAAGAAAATGTGCTCTTGTGTGCTCAAATTGTGAGTTATGCTAGAAACAGTCATATATCCAATAAAGTGATCTTAGATATATTCAATACAAGGATCTATGTTGTGACACTGAATATTGATTATGGCATTAGAATTGTTGTCTCTGTTTATCACTGTTTTGATGGTATTCATCACATTGAAATGCAGCTGATATATTAGTAATCCTCATATTACCTTACAGAAGTGTTACAGTATTCAAGATGCTCATACGTCTACTATTGGCAATGATAGAATTTCAATCTAAAATAAGTCTGAGGTACAACCAAGATAAATTTGCTGAATTGCAATCCAACAATTCCTATTGGTAATTGTAACCATGAAGATAATATTTGGATGATCTTATATATTATACTAGTTTTAAAGCCCGTGTACACAGGCCAACACTGGCAGCGCTGCAGTCTTATGCAGTACTGACTGCCTGTGCCACGGTTGATACGGAGCGGGGCATTCCGAATTCAGACCGTAGTCCTCTCTGCGCACCT
Organism: Rhinophrynus dorsalis; assembly: GCA_037306005.1. Lineage (NCBI taxonomy): Eukaryota > Metazoa > Chordata > Amphibia > Anura > Rhinophrynidae > Rhinophrynus > Rhinophrynus dorsalis. Next base: position 380,861,226 of record CM074720.1, on the reverse strand, counting down.
TCCTAGGACCAAGCGGTCCCATAAAGATGTGCATAGAGGACTGCAGCGCGAGCATTCTGTACTGCACATGACTGCAGCACGCGCAGCCATCTCTACAGAGCATGACGGCTTCTGACAAACATCCTTAGCGAATTATAATATAGGATGAGTATCCCTATATTCCTTTATTGAATACTTCTGTGAGTCAATTTTCATATACCTAACTTTTTTAATTTTATAAAGGGTTTTATACTTATATTTCTTATATTACTTTGCAGTCCTAATTTGTTAATTAGGTCTTTATAAGCACAGTGTTGATGGCATAACGGAAGATGGTGTAGCAGTTCAACCAACTGATAGTGAGAATTACAAGTACAACCCCTATTCTAAAAGTAGAAGTGAACATTCCTCTAAGGGAAAAAAGTAAAAAGAAATAGTTTGAGACTTCGTAAAGACTAGAGGAATATAAATGTATAAATGAGGAAGATGTGGCAGGCAATGCTGAGAATGACAGAATTATTGAATATTATGATGTTTATAATCTATCCTTCCAGCACCCTCCTCTTCTTCAGGTACATGTGAAGCTGAGAGTGAGATAGATGATGACATGGCCATAAAATTAGCTGAAATTAAAAGACTCAATCTTCCACTACTGAAAATGATCACTGTGCCTGTTTCTAAACTGTTTGAGAGATCAACTGGAAAGTCTGACTCCAGACAAGTAAAGATATCTAAAAATAAACACTCATCCCATCAGTCATCGTCCTTGTTACTGCTTCCAAGTCAAACCCCCACCTAGCCACACACTATTGTTGACTAATCAGCAACACATGTGGTCAGTATCCACAACCCTAGCTATGACGAGTGCATCTGATAGTGTTGGAAGTGCAGCACCTTTAACACATCTAACAACATCTACCAGTAGTAGTAATAATAGTAGTAGTAAGAGTAGTAGCCCCTCAGGATGCCTCAGTCCATGAAGTATATAGAATGGTGATTCTTCACTCACGATCCAAAAACTAAACACGTTTTTATCTTTTGTCTGTGTAAAAAACATGTGAATGGGGGAGATGAGTAGGGTTGGGCAAAATTCTTCATGTCAAACGCTAAATAGGTGAAAAATGGAATGTCCAAAAGAATGTCCAACACCTGTCTCATTGCATTGACATCAATGGTATGACTAACCCCCCCCCTCGTACATGTCATGTATCCCTTCCTTTCCCACAGGAATAATATAAAAGGGATATCAGGTTTCTGCAGCATGTCCCAAAGTATCTCAAATTCTTTTTACTGAGAAAGGTAGGTGATCCAAGTTCATTCCTTAGCCAGCTGTTCTTTGTGTTAGGGGAGTCAGGGGGTGTGTGAAGGGAGAGAGGAGATTCAACCCAAATACCCCAAAATATTGTGTGAGACAAACAACTGTGATCTAATTTCATTCGTGTTGGAGGGTTGGGGTGTGTGTGAAGATAAAAAGGAGATGTACTGCCCAAAAAAAACAAATCTGGTGACACTGAGAGGCGACAGGCAGTTCCTTTCTGAGCTGGCTGAGACTTTGCTTTAATTACATCACTTGTTGAAGTGGTGGTGGTGGTTGGCAGTTTGTATGGGCACTCTATGACCATTGTCATCTCCAAAGCAAACTCAGAATCATACTCCCCTGCAGTGGGAACAGAAAATCTTGGCACACTCTGACACATCAATAGCACTTCTATTATGTACCTCAGAGTTCCAGTAACTTTTAAGAGTACTTCTGCTGTTGCTAACTGTGGCACCTCTCATCTGACCTGTTGATGTTGTGTCTCCCAGTCAGACCTGTGATTGTTCTTCTTACACAGACATCAGATAGCAACATGCATAGTTTTTGGATTGTAAGTGAAGTATCTGCATGCTGTGGACTTAATGGACTGCAGGCTTCCTGGGAGGCAGCTACTAGTACTACTATGGCTAGATGTTGCTGCAATTGTACTACTACTACTACTACTACTACTACGTGTCACAGGTGCCTCATTTCCAACAGCAGCAGAGGCACGCATCATAGCTAAGGCTGTGTATGCTGATAACATGTGTTGTTACTGGATACTCAACACCATTAGTGTGTGTGGCTAGTAGGAATTAGATTTGGAAGCAGTGATGATGCTGATGATGACTGACAGGGTGACTTTGTATTTTTTGGCATCTTTGCTTGTTCAGTGTAAGACTTTACAATTGTTTTCTCAAACAGTCAATAGACAGGCACAGTGCTCCTTTTCAGTGGTAGAAGACTGAGCCTTTGCCTTTCAGCTAACTTTCTGGCCATGTCATCGTCTCTATTACTCTCAACTTCATCTGTATCTGAAGATGAGTAGGATTCTGGAGGTATATATTATAGATTACATCATCATCATTATCATAAATTAAGTCATCCTGTCATGCCCTTCTTTCCAGTTTTGCTGGCATCTCTTGACAGATATTTGTCTTTCCCTTGTATTTGTTTCTCTGCCTTGTTGTTTTGACACTCTTATGTGAGCCTTTTTCAAGAGTTGACACTTTGTTCCACAAGTTCTTGTTTGCTCCAGTGATTCTAGTGTTTGACCCGACTTTGTTTTTGTCTCCTGATTTAGCTTTGATAGCCTTTGTTGGTTTTGACCTAGGCTTGCTTACTCGACTCGACTCCTCCGCCTGCTGATTGTGTACTGCTTCTGACCATGGCATGTCCGATTATTGCTCTGCCTCATCCCTGGTACCGTCTCTGCCCACCTGTTTCCGACTTGGCTTGTTGACTATTCTGCCTCTGACTCCGGAGGCTCTACTGTTCCCATTGTGTCAAGTTCAACGCTGTTGACTACCTAGATGAGTTCAATGCTGTCGACCCCTTAGTTGAGCTTGACGCTGTTGATTATTTTGTCGAGTACCTCCTCTTTGACCTTTTGCGACCGTTTGAGTCTACAACTGCTGATCCTGCTTCCTGCATTACGGCAGAGACAACTGTACGGCCAGTAGGTTACATATACTATTTCTGTTACATATACTGTTTCTCTAACATGGCTTAGGCCACAGCAAGACTTCCTTAGAACAACCCCTGCCAGCTAGCTATGCTCCCCATCCTGCGCTCCCTAGCCTCTGGCTCACTGAGGCCTACGGAGCTAGTATTTCTGTTTTGTTGTCTTTGTGTTTGTATATATTTATATTAAATAGCAGTCTGTTTTCTCTTTGTGGGGATTCTACTATGCAAAGCTTTACTCAGGCAGCTTACATTGGGCACACACATCCTCAGCATCGCCCGTTGCTTCCTCCCCATTTCTTTTATAGTCATCTAGGCTTTTAGATGTCGCAAAAAATTATTTTTACTTTTCTCCTTTGATGGATTTTTGCAATGTTCGCTATTACTTTCAGGATGGCGTTTTTGTGCTTGTTTGTCTCACTGTCAGATGCAGTCATTTGTTGAGCTTCTACAACTTCTTGCACTGTGCCATCAACACTCTAATGCAGCTCGCCTTCCTCAATGTTTTTAGATGATTTGTTAATAATACCGGTGCTGGTGGTGGTGGAACTTTTGGTGGGACTTTGACAAACTGCATCCTTCTCTGGAGGAGAGGGATCACTGCAACAACCATGGCTGCAGTGTTTTTGGACTACCACTTTACTCGCACATCTCTGTACAGCTTCTAATCCTTTTACCCTCCCTTCCCATTTGTGCATTTGCGGAATATACTCTTCTACTTTTTTACTACAAAGTACACAAAAGGACTGATTGTGTGTGATGTCTTGCCTTGGATCTCTACAAAATACTATATCCCATCTAGTATCAGTCTGCCTAAGTCTGCCTAGTATCAGTCTGCCTAAGTTCCTGTCTCTGTCATCTATCATTTTTTTCTTAATTTTATTTATTTTAATTAACTGTCCCATATCCCTATCACTGTCAACAATAAAAAACACACACTCCCTGTTCAAATGAATTTTTCCCCAGACCCCCCAGGAAAAGATAACCTCCAGATCAGGAATAAAGTTTGCTGCCTTGACTTCCAAGTGAGTCACATAGAAATTTGGGATAATTCTGCTTTGCTCCCTTCTCACACCCCCAGACTCCCCTGACACAGAGATAACAGCCAAATCAGGAAGGAATTTTGATCACAGCTGCCTGTGTCTACTTGTTCACACAACATTTTGGTGTATTCAGGATAATCCTCCTTTGCTCCCTTCTCACACAGCCACACTCCCTGAGGCCTGAGATTATAGCCAGAGCAGGAAGAAACTTGGATTTGGGATATTTTGAGTAATTCTCCATTTGCTCCCTTCTCACATCCCCAGTCTACATTAGCACAGATATAACAACCGAATCAGGATCAAGGCTTCCTGTGCCTACTAGGTCACATAAAATGTTGTGGTATTTGCAGTAAAACTCCTTTGCTCCATTCTCAAACCCAAAGTCTCCCATAGGACAAAAATAACAGCTGGATCAGGAAAAAACCTCTGCTTGTGTCTTCCCAGTCAGTCACACAGGCTTTTGGGGTATTTGGGGTCAACCTCCTGTCTCCCTTCCTGTCCCCACAGACTCCCCTAATGCAAAGAATATATTTCCTGTCTACAAGACTCCCTAAACTAAGCTTCAATGCCACTTTATTAGCCTGTCTTCTCTAGCTAAAAAATGTGCTGCTTTATCTTACTCTTGCAACAACAGAATGGAATGCTGCTGGAACCTGACACCACTTTTAAATGTATTTAAACTGCAAGAAAAAAGGGAATCTTACCACATGGTGGGGAGATATGCAGTCTTCCCATTGATTTCAATGAAATCAGCTAGGAAAAAAGCTACAAAATGTATTTTTCAGGAAAATTTTACAGCTTGGTGAAAAATACAATTTTTCTCCTGTTTTTGTTTTGAGGCAAAACATTTTACCCACCCTACTCTCTAGTAAGGACATTCCTGTGCCAACATCCCCACAGACAAGTGGTGAGGGCCATGGAATCAGCCTCACACCCTAAAACACAACACTTTTGATAGTGGTGAATAAGTATGTCATTATCAGAAGAAACATAATTTCAAACTGGGTCACGGACAAAAGGGCATGAAGAAAGCACTGTATCTCTTAAAGAAATCATGTCAGGAGATTACAGGGCCACTGTCATTTGATATCTTATTGCATTCAAAACATATTACATTACCTTGAGAAAGAGCAATATATTAAATATACACATTAAAAATAATGTTGTTTTCCTTTATTCTTCTACGGAAGAGTAATCAGCAATATGTCTAGATATTTTCCCACTGTTTAAGGTCTAGTGAAAAAAAGTCTTCCTCCAATGTGGCTTCATAATACTTTACATGTATTTCAGTAGCAAATGTCATAATTACTGTTCTAATATTACAAGCCAATAATTTTGAAAGTGGGAGTATATTAAGTGTTTTTTGCAAACCTTAAGCAGTCCCAGCCTGCTACATTTAAAGGACTAGTCCCTATTGCCCTACGATTGAATCTTAAGCAGTCTCAGCCTGCTATCTTGGGTGGGACCTTTCCAATTCAGTGTGAGCTTAGAAGGTCTGCATCTGGGGTCTTCACTGGGTCCTTTGTCTGAGACCAACACCGGTGTGCATCTGCTCCCATCCTGGTCAGGATCCTGGCTCAACTGGGAGTGGACATCTGGCTTTGTGGCTGTGGTGACTTGGCATACTAGGAAATGGATGGGGGAGTGTTTTGTGGCATCATAAATTTGAGCCAAGAGGAAATAAGGGGGCGGGGCTTGAAAGTAGGTAAAAGTATGGATCACAGACTGCTCTGGCTAGTTCTCTTCTTATCCTGTGTGTTGGTGGCGGTTCCAGCTCCCTTTTTTGTCTACCTCCCCCTCCCCCATTTCCTGCCTATCCCTCCCTACTTCTGTTTGTTGACTTGTATGCTGGCCTGGAATCCAAATGTTGAATCTTGGGATCTCAGATAATATTGGGGTGTTCATTAAGGGGGAGAAGAAGGGAAATAGTTTGCCTAGTATAGCTTTGAAGGAATTGCACTCTTGAATGTAAATCTCTGTATTATAGCTTCCTATATTAAATACTGCCCAAAAGTAGATGAACCATTGGAATTGTGTATTTATTATTTTATCTAGGTACATTGATTAATTATTTACTACAGTGGCCAACACCTTTATCCTGCTTTGACCTCAGCAAGGGATAGATGCCACTGTCAACGCTTCCTAACTACACTCCCCAGCACAGCTATCCAGATACATTAGGGTCCTGACATTTGGACACCCGTATACTGACCCTTGACAGAGTGAATGTATATTTTCAAAATAGTATACCTCTCTTCCTTTTCTGTCTATGACCATTTTAGTGCAGGTAGGTAATTTCAAAAAAGAAAAGTGGCAAGTGTAGGTAAGTGTTCACACTGAGTAGAAAGTTTTGGCAAGCACACTATTAAAAAATATTCTTATTTGCTGAATGTCTGAAAAAAAACTTGGGGTTATATCAAAATAGAATAAGATGTGAATTACAATTAACTAAAAAACATTTTTTAAGATTTTCAAATATCATTACATTTTACGTAAATTCTTAAGTACTTGAAGTTTTTTGATTCTTATGAATATAAAAATAGAGCAATGATGCAAATAGATTTAAACAGACCTCATGACACTAAGCTGTTTTTACTTTGCATGACATAATTGTTTGTTGGACTTTTAATTAATTATTCTACCTTGCAATTCTGTGACATTACAATTGTTGGGTAATTTAGAGACATAATTAGCATTAGAGAAAAACATACAAGAAACCTGAAATTCCATTCTGAGATATAAAAAAAACACGATTAATGCAGAATATCCATTAGTGTAAGTGACATTTACTTGTAATTAAATGGTGAGGGAGGATATGTTATATATTGCTCAGGTTCCCCACACCATAAAGCCAATATCCACACAATCCAGATTAGCGATATCACTCCTTGTAAAAACACAAATTTACTGAAGCATTAAAACACAAGGGGTAGAGATTCACTAAAGGTCGATGCTGTGGTGATATGATTATTAGTGATGAGCGAGCACCCCAATGCTCGGGTGTTCGGGTGCTCTGACCGAGCACCCCCGGAGGCTCGAGTGCTCGGCCGAGCACCCGAGCCCCATTGAAGTCAATGGGAGGACTCGAGCATTACACCAGGCACCCCCTGCTCTGATGAGGGGAGGGTGCCTGGTCCATAGGAAAAGGGCAGAAAAGGATGGAAACACCACAGAAATGGTTCAGGGACAGCATAGGGAGGATGTCTGGATGCATCTTGGACTCCAACATCGCTGCTGGGAACGATCTTTCGCCCGTAGTACGCCATTTTTACAGACTGACCGTAAAACACACAAAAAGGAAAATAAAAACGACTTTAGGCGAAAAATTGTTACCAAACAGTATTTGCTGTATATTTACTTGTATATCATCTGCAAATTCTGCAAAAAATTTCCTCGATTTTTCTGACGTGAGGCCATGATTAAGAGGGAAACGTGCGCAGAGGCAAATTCTCCCAAAAATTTCCTTGATTTTTCTGAACTGAGGCCATGATTAAGAGGGAAACGTGCGCAAAGGCAAATTCTCCCAAAAATTTCCTTGATTTTTCTGAACTGGGGCCATGATTAAGAGGGAAACGTGCGCTGAGCCGACCATCTAAAACATTATGGGTGAGGGTCTGCTGCGGAGCTGACCATCCTAAACATTATATGCGAAGGCCCGCTAGTGAGCTGACGCTATAAAACATTATATGAGAGGGCCCGCTAGAGAGCTGACCCAATAAAACATTATATGAGAAGGCCCGCTGGTGAGCTGACCTATATAAAAATTGTCAAACAGGGCCCGCTGGTGAGCTGGCCCTATATAAAAATTATATCACAGGGCATATGGAAGAGGAGGAGGAGGATGAGAAGATTAAGAGTCAACCATATACCCGTTTTTTGGGTGGAAGGGGTGAATGGGAATACAGAGTATTCCCATCATTGTAAATAACATATATAAAGTGACTTTATGTTCCCCCGGGGCTTTCCTCCAGTGGAGTGGAGAAGTCAGGGGAAATCCAGGCCTTGTTCATTTTTATAAGTGTCAACCTATCAGCATTGTCGGTGGAAAGGCGGATACGCTTATCTGTTATGATGCCACCAGCAGCACTAAATACCCGCTCAGACAGAACGCTGGCGGCAGGGCAGGCCAGCACCTCCAAGGCGTAGAGTGCCAGTTCATACCACGTGTCCAGCTTGGACACCCAGTAGTTGTAAGGCACAGAGGGATCATTGAGGACGCTGACACGGTCTGCTACGTACTCCTTCACCATCTTCCAAAACTTTTCCCTCCTTGTGACACTAGGCTGCGCATCAGGGTGAGGGTGCTGGCGGGGTGTCATGAAGGTGTCCCACGCCTTGGAGAGTGTTGCCCTGCCTTTGTCGGAACTGCTGTGTGCTCCCCTTTTCTCCCCTTCTCGGTTGGCCAAGGTAGCACGTACTCTGCCGCCAGCGTTGTCAGATGGAAAATTTTGGAGCAATTTTTCGACAAGAACCTTCTGGTATTGCACCATTTTGCTTGTCCTCTCCACCGGAGGAATGAGAGATGAGAAATTCTCTTTGTAGCGGGGGTCCAGAAGGGTGAACACCCAGTAATCCGTGTTGTCTAAAATGCGTACAACGCGTGGGTCACGGGAAAGGCAGCCTAACATAAAGTCAGCCATGTGTGCCAGAGTACCAACAGTCAAGATTTCGCTGTCCTCACCAGGAGGATGACTCTCAATCTCCTCATCCTCTTCCTCCTCTTCTGCCCACCCACGCTGAAGAGATGGAACTAAAGTTCCATGGCTACCCTCTGTAGCGGAGGCAACCGTGTCTTCCTCCTCCTCCTCCTCCTCCTCCTCCTCCGCCTCCTCCAATTGTCGCTGAGAAGACGAAGTGAGGGTGCTCTGGCTATCACCTTGTGTAAGCTCTTCCTCCCGCATTTCCACCTCTTCCACATGCAAAGTGTCAGTTTTAATTGTGAGCAGCGAGCGTTTCAGTAGACACAGAAGTGGGATGGTTACACTGATAATAGCGTTATCGCCGCTCACCATCTGTGTCGATTCCTCAAAATTGCGTAAAACCTCACAGAGGTCTGACATCCATTCCCACTCCTCACTTCTGATTACAGGAAGTTGAACAGAGGCGACGACCGTGTAACAGCTGGTACTCCACTACTGCCCTCTGCTGCTCACAAAGCCGGGCCAACATGTGGAAGGTGGAGTTCCAGCGCGTGCTCACGTCACACAGCAGCCGGTGAGCTGGCAATTGTAAGCGCTGCTGCAGCTTCAACAGGCCGGCTGAAGCTGTAGATGACTTACGGAAATGTGCACACACGCGGCGCACCTTGGTCAAGAGATCATGCACATTGGGGTAGGTTTTTAGAAATCGCTGAACCACTAAATTAAATACATGCGCTAGGCATGGTACGTGTGTGAGCTTGCCGAGCTCCAAAGCCGCCACCAAGTTACGCCCATTATCACACACAACCATGCCTGGTTGCAGGTTGAGTGGCGAGAGCCACTGCTCGGTCTGGTGACTAATCCCCTGCAACAGCTCTGAGGCCGTGTGCTGTTTGTCCCCAAGGCAGATCAGCTTCAGCACGGCCTGTTGACGCTTCCCCACTGCAGTGCTACACTGCTTCCAGCTACCGGCTGATGGGGGAGTGGCGCTGCGTGCAGAGAATTCGGAGGTGGAAACGGAGGAGGAGGAGCCAATAACGTAGGTGCTGGCGGAAACCCTGATGGAGGTAGGGCCCGCAATCCTCGGCGTGGGTAGCACCCGTGCCATCCCAGGGTCCGAGTCGCTCCCAGCCTCCACGACATTCACCCAGTGTGCCGTCAGGGAAATGTAGCGTCCCTGGCCACAAGCACTTGTCCATGTGTCAGTCGTTAAGTGGACCTTCCCAGTAACTGCGTTGGTCAGGGCACGGGTGATGTTACGGGACACATGGTGGTGTAATGCGGGGATGGCACACCGGGAAAAGTAGTGGCGGCTGGGGACCGCGTACCGAGGGACAGCTGCTGCCATCAGGCTGCGGAAGGACTCAGTCTCCACAAGCCTAAATGGCAGCATTTCGATGGCCAGTAATTTGGAAAGGTGTGAAGTTAGTGCTATGGCCTGTGGGTGGGTGGCTGGGTATTTTCGCTTGCGCTCAAATGCCTGGGGTAACGACATTTGGACGCTGTGCTGGGACAGGGAAGTGGATGTGGTCGCTGATGGTGCTTCAGATGGTACAGGTGCAGGGCGGGAGGTATGCGGGCCTGCGCCTTCGACAGGCGATTGGCCGGCACCGAAAACAGGGGAAGAGGAGGCAGTGGTGTGGCCTGCAGACACAGATGGGCGATCCAGGCGTTCCTCCCACTTATTACGGTGCTTGGATGCCATGTGTCGGATCATGCTGGTGGTGGTGAGGTTTCTAGTGTTCATGCCTCGGCTCATTCTGGTGTGGCACAGGTTGCAAACTACAATTCTTTTGTCGTCCGCACTTTCCTTAAAAAAACGCCATACCGCGGAACACCTACCCCTTGGCAAGGTAGATTTACGCAAGGGGGTGCTCCGTGGAACATTTGCGGGCCGGTTTGGTGTGGTCCGCCTTCTTTCTGTAGCCACACCACTGCCTCTTCCAGCCTGTTGCGGTGCTGCAGATGGCTCACCCTCAGGACTGCTGTCATCGCTCGGCTCTACACCTTCCCAGGTGGGGTCAGTCACCTCATCTTCCACCAAGTCCTCCTCCACTTCCTCACTCTGATCATCCTCCTCATGTCTTGATCCCACCACATACTCAGTCATTGACAACTGTATATCATCCTCCTCAACAAGGTCTTGAGACAGTAATAGTGGTTGATTTAATGGCAACTGTGTCTCATCATCATCATCATCCACTACTTCCTTTGACCTTAAATGCCGTTCATATCTGTCATCTTCTTGTGATTGGGTACCCTCTAGAGGTTGTGAATCAGGGCATAAGATGTCATGTTCCTCTGCAAGCGTGCTTGGAGAGAGGGTCAAATGAAGGATTGGTGATGAGACGAGCTCCTCACTATATCCCAGTGTGGGATCACTTCTTTGACCAGACCGTCTATGGTGGGAGGAAGGATGATCAGAGTGAGGATTATGTTGACCAGACTCTTGGCTACTGAGAGTGGACTTGGTGGAAGACAGGGTGGTGCTTAACCGACTGGAAGCAGTATCAGCTGACATCCAACCGACCACCTGTTCGCAGTGGTCGGACCTCGAGAGTGATGTCCTGCGACGCCCTGTAAAATGAGACATGAAGCTAGGTATGGTGGATGTCTTTCTTTCTTGTGCTCTGGCACCAGGCACAGTTTCTCCGCGTCCTGACCCGCGCCCTGAACTATCAGGATCACGTCCACTTCCCCGTCCCTTTTTACCCGCCTTCTTCATATTACACGGAATATGTGCTGCAAATCTGCAACTGTGCACAGTACACAGAATGTGCTGCTAAACTGCGGCGAAGCACACTGAATGGAATATGTGACTTTGATATTTTAGTTTGAAGACTTAACAGTATTTCTTCCTATTCTGCAACTGTGCAGAGTACACAGAATATGCTGCTAAACTGCGGCGAAGCACACTGAATGGAATATGTGACTTTGATATTTTAGTTTGAAGACTTAACAGTATTTCTTCCTATTCTGCAACTGTGCAGAGTACACAGAATATGCTGCAAAACTGCGGCGAAGCACACTGAATGGAATATGTGACTTTGATATTTTAGTTTGAAGACTTAACAGTATTTCTTCCTATTCTGCAACTGTGCAGAGTACACAGAATGTGCTGCTAAACTGCGGTGACGCACACTGAATGGAATATGTGACTTTGATATTTTAGTTTGAAGACTTAACAGTATTTCTTCCTATTCTGCAACTGTGCAGAGTACACAGAATATGCTGCTAAACTGCGGCGAAGCACACTGAATGGAATATGTGACTTTGATATTTTAGTTTGAAGACTTAACAGTATTTCTTCCTATTCTGCAACTGTGCAGAGTACACAGAATGTGCTGCTAAACTGCGGTGACGCACACTGAATGGAATATGTGACTTTGATATTTTAGTTTGAAGACTTAACAGTATTTCTTCCTATTCTGCAACTGTGCAGAGTACACAGAATATGCTGCTAAACTGCGGCGAAGCACACTGAATGGAATATGTGACTTTGATATTTTAGTTTGAAGACTTAACAGTATTTCTTCCTATTCTGCAACTGTGCAGAGTACACAGAATGTGCTGCTAAACTGCGGTGACGCACACTGAATGGAATATGTGACTTTGATATTTGAGTTTGAAGACTTAACAGTATTTCTTCCTATTCTGCAACTGTGCAGAGTACACAGAATGTGCTGCTAAACTGCGGTGACGCACACTGAATGGAATATGTGACTTTGATATTTTAGTTTGAAGACTTAACAGTATTTCTTCCTATTCTGCAACTGTGCAGAGTACACAGAATATGCTGCTAAACTGCGGCGAAGCACACTGAATGGAATATGTGACTTTGATATTTTAGTTTGAAGACTTAACAGTATTTCTTCCTATTCTGCAACTGTGCAGAGTACACAGAATATTCTGCTAAACTGCGGCGAAGCACACTGAATGGAATATGTGACTTTGATATTTGAGTTTGAAGACTTAACAGTATTTCTTCCTATTCTGCAACTGTGCAGAGTACACAGAATATGCTGCTAAACTGCGGCGAAGCACACTGAATGGAATATGTGACTTTGATATTTTAGTTTGAAGACTTAACAGTATTTCTTCCTATTCTGCAACTGTGCAGAGTACACAGAATATGCTGCTAAACTGCGGCGAAGCACACTGAATGGAATATGTGACTTTGATATTTTAGTTTGAAGACTTAACAGAATGTGCTCTAATCTGCAAGTTTGCACACTAAACAGAATGTGCTCTAATCTGCAACTTTGCACACTAAACAGAATGTGCTCTAATCTGCAACTTTGCACACTAAACAGAATGTGCTCTAATCTGCAACTTTGCACACTAAACAGAATGTGCTCTAATCTGCAACTTTGCACACTAAACAGAATATATGAAATTTTTTTTTTTTTTGTTTTTTTCCCCCCACACAAAATAAACTGCTGCCCCCACACACAGTAGTCCTAAAAAGGACTTTTGGTTCTTTTTTTTAACAAATTTGCTTGTCTTCTCCCTACACTGACTTTCCCTTCCTATCCTCATCTCTCCCTGGCTAAGACTGAGCCGAACTCGCTGGTCAGGTGCTATACAGCACCAGACCACGGGTTCTGGCCAGCCAATCAGTGTAATGCCAGCAGCCAACATGGCTGCTGGTATTACACTGATGTCAGAGCCTCCCTGCACGTTTATTGGCTGCGCAGCAGCCGCAAAACGTGCGGGGAGGAGACCCGAACATGGCGGGCGAGCACATGCGGTACTCGTACGAGTACCGCCATGTGCCGAGCAGAGCGATGCTCGAGCCGATCCGAGCATCGGCCGAGCATGCTCGCTCAACACTAATGATTATGTCAATGTGTTCAAAGCACTTCGACATTTCGAAGTAGACACACATTGCCATATGCACTAAAATTTAGGGATGCAAGAGGAGAGGAGGAGAAGGTCCCCATTATGATACAGGATTGTTGAAGTGCTGTTTGAGTGGAAGGGATGCTCTCCCTCACACATCACCAGCACTACGACAATCCTAAAGTCTGAGAGCATGCTCTCTGCTTCCCCACTTGGCCAGTAGGGGAGTGGAGAAGATACTTTCAGCACCATGGACAGCATCACTCCGTTATTCCTTTGCGTGTCATTGGAATGTACATTGTTCACCCCTGTGGCACTCAAAGGGTTAAAAAAAAATGTACACCAAGCACTACACAAGTATGCCCTCAGGTGTGTATCATATTTATTTCCTACATGTTGTGCACTCCCAAGGGAACAAGGCTGGGGTCAGGCAGCACCCATGCAGATTTGTGGCTACCAGCTGCCCCCCAAACTTGTTCCCTTGCCCACTGGTAGCCACAGAACCCCATGTACACTGTCTGACCCCCACCCCCAGCCTTGTTCCCAGGCAGTGTATGCTGGGCTAACACACAATGGTGATGTTCCCCATGCTGTCCCATAATATAGAAATCTGACATTCTGCCCCACATTGTAAAAATCTGACATACTGCCCACCCCCTATCAACTCTGACATGATGCCCCCCTAGTAAACTTCGACAGGCTGCCCTCCTAGTAAAATCCAACATAAGGTGCCCCCACACAGTTGACCCTTTGAGTGCCAGAGGGGTACGCAACGCATTGCAAAGCTATGTGTTGGTACCCTTCTGACACTCAAAGGGTACTGTTAAAACATATGATATCTGTTTCATTGTTTTAATAAATTAGATCTGCCTCATATCTTGTATATTAACCCTATGAGTCCCAGATGGGTGCACAATGCATTGCAGTGTACTGCAATGCATGGCATATCCTTCTGGCACTCAAAGGGCACTCAAAGGCACTCATATGTCTGTTTTGTATGTTATAAAATCAGACCTTGTGGGGGGGGCATTAGGACCCCTCCTGGTGTCCCCCTGGCATTGATCACCTATCCAATTGGACAGGTGAACAATGCAGCGGCCAGGAAGGTGAACGTCGCCTTCCCATACTAGCTCCTATCCTCTACTCATGTCGGCTTTCTATCAATGAATGCTTGAGTGGGGGATCAAGTGTCCATTGATAGAAAGCCAGTTCAGGATCTCTCTCATTAAAAGCAGGCAACCCTGCTTTTAATGAAAGAACTCCTGCTTTGCAGTAGAAGTTTCAAAGCTCCCATTCATAGAAAACCGCAATTAGGAGCTTTGATCCTTCTACTCCAGCGCAGGAGTTCATTGCCCGCTTTTAATGAAAGAGCTCCTGAACTGGCTTTCTATCAATGGGCACTTGATCCTCCAATCCAGTGTTCATTGATATAAAGCCTTCATGAGTGGAAGATAGTAGCTACAAGGTGAAAGAGCTGTTTGCCTTCTCGGTTGCTGCATTGATCACTTATCCTATTAGATAGGTGGTCAATGCCCGGGAGACATCAGGAGGGGACATATGTTTCAACAGTAACCCTTTGAGTGACAGAAGGATTTGCAACTCATTGCTTTGCAATGTGTTGTGTACCCCTCTGGCACTCAAATGGTTAACACCATCTGGGAGTGTTACTGGGAGTGCAGCATGCTGGAGTTTTCTAGGGGTGGCATCATGTCAGAATCAGTAGCAGGAGGGAAGCATGTCGGAGTGTGCTAGGGGGAATCAGAATTAATAGGGGGAAGGCAACATGTCAGAATTTTACGTTTGGCAGAATGTCTGATTTTTATATTGTAGGGCAGCATGGGGAACATCACTATTATGTGTAACTGTGAACAAGCCGTTAGGTGAAACATGCGTCAGAGCTATGTTTGAAGCCGGATCTGACTAAAGGCACATTTGCTGTGTCTGAGCTAATAGGCATCAAACTCAATCAGCATAAGATACTTTAGATGTATGTTATAATGTTTGAAGCCGGATCTGACTAAAGGTACTCTTTGTCTTCTCAGAACTAAGAGGTTTCAAGCTTAGCATTTTACATTGGATCCTTTCGGATTTCAAAAGCCAGTTCTGATTTTGAGTGTATCTACCAATCAGAACGCTAGACTGATATTTACATGTGTTACTTTGTATCCGATATAAAGTAGGGAGATTCAACCTTTCATTATGTTTGAAGCCAGGTCTGACTAAAGGCATGTTTAGCCTTCTCAGAACTAAGAGGTTTCAATCTTGGTACTTTATATCAAAACTCTTCGGAATTTGAAAGTCTGCTCTGATTTATAATATATCTACTAATCAGAACTTTAGACTCTCTGTTACATGTGTTACTGTTTATCCGAAATACGAACTAGGACGATTCGAGTTTTTTGGTTAGGGTTTGAAGTCCGATCTGATTGATGGCTGCTTTGCCCCATTGGAATTAACCGATTTCAGACTGTCTTTGTTATTTCAAACTAGGTTTACACACTATGTTTTAAATTACTATGGTTCCTTGTAGATAAAGCATAAGCTGTCATTGATACTTTTCCTACTTAATCAGTCTACATGTCAAATAGCCATATTTACATATAGGAATATAACCTAGAAAGTTATATGCAGATAGTAGGAGATAATTGTCTTAGATACCTGTCAGAATTTTGATTAAAGCTGTATCTGATTTAAGGCATATTGATTTTATCGGAACTAATGTGCATTCAATTTAACCATTAATGAAATGTATATACACACTTGATTCTGTCTAAAGCCGGATCTGACTAAAGGTATATGTCTTCTCAGAACTAAGAGGCTTTATACATTATTGCTGATGGTTTTAAGATATTATGTTTTGTGCACATTAGAGAACATATGAAGCTGGTTCCTAATATAAGACACCTTTGACTTGTTAGAATTTAATTGACACTAAACTGATCTATTAGACGTTCTCCTGGAAGCACTAACATATAAAGATTTATGTGGGTTAAGAGGCCTATTATCCTTGTTTTTTAATTCACCCCTTTTTTAAAGATAGAATTAAAGTTATGTTTTATTAAACTTCTATCCCATGTTTTTGTGATCCAATTTGAATAGGTGATATAGTGGGGAATCTCGAGTGCTCTGTGTGCAAGGTTACTTTTTCTCTCTGTTGTTTCTAAATATTTTTGTCTTGTGAGCAACGAAGCCCACTGATGTACTGTTTTCCCTTTTTTTGGTAAATATTATTATAGTTGGGTGTGCATCGGTTTCCCTTGTTCTTTCTGATTTTTATATTGTAAAGCAGCATGGGGAACATCACCATTAAGTGTTAGTCCTTCATACACTGCCTGACACCCACAACCTTGTTCCCTTGGCCAGGCACTGCTAATTTGGATTTGTGGCTACTAGTAGGCAATGGAACAAGGCTGGGGGGCAGCTGGTAACCACAAATCCTCATGGATGCTACCTGAATACCCACCTTGTTCCTTTGGGAGTGCACATGTATGGAATGAATATGATACAGAGCTGAGGGGATAATTGTATAGTGCTTGGTGTACTTTTTCTTTAACCCTTTGAGTGCAACAGGGATGTGCAATGCACATCCATATGGCACTCAAAGGGTTAATTGAGTGATGCTGTTCATGATGCTGAAAGGATTCTCTTCACTACCCTACTGACCATGTGAGGCAGCAGAGAGAATGCTTTCAGACTTCAGGATTACCGTACTGTTGGTGATGTGTGAGGCAGAGTATCCCTTCCACATCGACAGCAGTTCACAACCCTCCCTGCTTCTGATTGATTGAGGGCTGTTACTGCATAGGAAAGTACAGGGAGATCCTAACTTTGCCAGCCTTAAGTAGGCGAAGTTGAGACTGTGAACTCCAACAGCAGAGGCTGCTATCAGAGTTAAATGAATGTGAGAAAGTGCCACATTAACATATAAACACACCCCTATGAATATGATAATACCTCATTATCCTGCATTTCCATATGGAAATAGGCCGTTGTCGATGTGATGAGTGAAAATTCATAAACCTGGTGAAGGCATGTCGGAAGTATGTCGATGTTGGCATGTGATGTTGAGGACACTCATATTGTCATGAGAGGGAGGTGGAGAGTGGTGGAGAGATGGCAGGGAGAGGAGTGGCATTTGAAGGGATTGGGAGAGGTGCAGGAGAGGAGGAAAGAGAGTAAGGCGACACTGGTCAGGGAAGGAGAGGGAGAGCAGGTAGTAGGAGAGGTTTCCGACAATGGACAGCTGCATGCCAGACAGCGACAGGAGTGGCTGTGGGACAAGGAGTTGATGTCGGAGAGGAACACACACAGCCAGGGACAGTATAGGCAGGGCCTGAGACACAAACACATCAATCCGAGACTGCAGTTGATGGGGACAGAATCAGAGATCCCATGTACATCAATGAGAAGAACTTGGCCTTAGTGAGGAGCATATTGGAGAAATCATATTCTCCACAGAAAAGAGCAGGGGGACAGGTGCCAGTAAGAAACAAGCATGGTGGAAGGTCAAAGATTCAGTGAACTCTGTGTTGAGGTGCAGGCTGATGAGAGATTTGATTTACAAAGCGCTGGACAGACTGCAAGAGGAAGGTGAAGAATAAGACAGGGGATCTATCCTTGCATACAAGAGCGACAGGTGGAGGGCCAGCAGCCAACATCACCTTCAGTGGCTGGGAAGAGATGATCCGGCAGAATCTATCTACAATGGTAGTTGAAGGAGTCCGAGGTGTCGGTGACACGGAAGATGACAGCATTCTCCATGCTTCCAGTAAGCAACATAATTTATACCTGTAACCCTAACGTCACAGAGGTAGCTCCGCATATGCGTGTTAATGTTCCCTTGAAGTGACACCCTACTCTGAGAGTAAATGGAAATGTTGACGTGCCTGTGAAAAACATAATAGACCATACAGCCTTGCTCAGCATATCCCTTTGCGTGCCAGAGGGTTACACAATGCGTTACTTGCGATGCGTTGCATACAGCTCTGGCAGTCAAAGGGTTGAAGCACTATGTTAAACCTTTCATTGCTGAGTTGCTTATACATGCTCACCTCAGAACTAACATTGATGCCAATCATGCAGTAAGAAAAATATGTATAATGATTGATATGTACCAAAGTCAAACGTACTGCTAGAGATAGTTTTGTGAAAGGGCTAGTAGCACCCAGTTCTGCACCAAAAATGCAGTTAAGGATCACAATGCTGAGGTAAGACAGTGAAGCGAGTCTGTCATGATTTGACTCTGGAATCCAAAAAGAACAGCAGTGGGAGTACACGTCTTGCTAGGCAGGATCAAACCCTGAAACATATACAGAGATGTATCATATGCAGAGTTACCATGCTTTCAAGACAGGGATAGGCAAACTTGTTCTCTCTAGTTGTTGTGGACACTATGATCCATAAACACTCAACAAAGGCAAGATTGCATACTCCATGGTAAATATAAAGTAATTTTGTTAGTCCCTGCCCTGTCATCCCTTCATAATAATGCATGCTGTGAAGTTATGAGCCCTATGTGGCCTGTTCCCAAAGGAAGTACAATCATCCCTGCTGCCTGCTGCACCACCTGAGCCTGCTGCATCTCTGGAGCTTGCTGAACTGCTGGAGCTTGCTGCCCCTCTTCAGCCTGCTGCACCTCTGGAACCTGCTGGAGATGCCCCTGATTCATCAGAGGATGTATTATCCTCCCTCCCCATCACCTTCCGCAGCTGATGAGGGACAATGCACCCTGGATAGGGAAAATCTCTGTATACAGAGGCAGATGCTGGGGGAGTCAAGGAGACACAAAACAGAAGGTGTGTGCACCACCAACAGGCCTTGGAAAGCCAACTCATGACACTAATGACAGAGATCAAACAGATCAGAGATGTCATGAGTGACATGTTGGGTCAATTGGTCACAGAGCTCGATGACCACAATCAGCTACAGGGTCAACTATTATCCCTTCAACAGTCAACCTCAATATCGTCATCATCCACGGTGACCCTAGCCCAAACACCTGTCCACAAAAGGGTGATCAGATGGTCGGGAATGTCTGTCCCATCTGTCCCCCTCCTATGAAAGGAAACTATGAAATGTGCCTTGTTCATCAATAAACATGTGTTTCTTACCCAGTTTTCACAATGTCAGCAATATGTTAGACATCACCCTTGCACTGCTCAGTCCATTGGTTTTAATGTGTGTTGCATTGATGCAACAAACAATCCTCAGCTGTTTTTGAACCTCAACTCACATCAGACTCATCAGCACAGAGAACACATATGATCTGGATGAGTCTCATGTAAGCTGCTGTTGAACAACAGCTGCTGTGCTACCAATTGGCTAGTTAGACATGATTACATGCAGATTCAGGTTTAGCAAATCAGGTCACTATCAAGACATCAACACATAGGTTCCAGCTGTCAGAATGGCAACATGCATGCCATTTGACAATTGGGACACAAAGTCAGACAAACAGGGTGGTAAATCTATGAAATTATTTGCTTCAGGATGTTGTACTTGCAGATAAAGCCACTGCTTTCAAAGCACTGGATGTATATCTAGCACAGAACAATATTGAAAATTGTGAGAGATAGCTTCAGTGCAAATAGGTTGTTGATTGACTGCCATTTGGAGTCAGGAATAGTGTTGAGCGAGCATGCTCGGCCGATGCTCGGATCGGCTCGAGCATCGCTCTGCTCGGCACATGGCGGTACTCGTACGAGTACCGCATGTGCTCGCCCGCCATGTTCGGGTCTCCTCCCCGCACGTTTTGCGGCTGCTGCGCAGCCAATAAACGTGCAGGGAGGCTCTGACATCGGTGTAATGCCAGCAGCCATGTTGGCTGCTGGCATTACACTGATTGGCTGGCCAGAACCCGTGGTCAGGTGCTGTATAGCACCTGACCATCGAGTTCGGCTCAGTCTGAGCCAGGGAGAGCTGAGGATAGGAAGGGAAAGGCAGTGTAGGGAGGAAAAAAACAAAAATTGTGAAAAAAAAAGAACCAAAAGTCCTTTTTAGGACTACTGTGTGTGGGGGCAGCAGGTTATTTGGTGTGGGGGGAAAAAAACAAAAAAAAAAAAAAAAAATATATATATTCTGTTTAGTGTGCAAAGTTGCAGATTAGAGCACATTCTGTTTAGTGTGCACAGTTGCAGATTAGAGCACATTCTGTTTAGTGTGCAAAGTTGCAGATTAGAGCACATTCTGTTTAGTGTGCAAAGTTGCAGATTAGAGCACATTCTGTTTAGTGTGCAAAGTTGCAGATTAGAGCACATTCTGTTAAGTCTTCAAACTAAAATATCAAAGTCACGTATTCCATTCAGTGTGCGTCGCCGCAGTTTAGCAGCACATTCTGAGTACTGTGCAGAGTTGCAGAATAGGAAGAAATACTGTTAAGTCTTCAAACTAAAATATCAAAGTCACATATTCCATTCAGTGTCTTTCACCGCCGTTTAACAGCCTATTCTGTGTACTCTGCAGAGTTGCAGAATTATAAGAAATACTGTTAAGTTTTCAAACTCAAATATTAAAGTCACATATTCCATTCAGTGTCTTTCACCGCCGTTTAACAGCCTATTCTGTGTACTCTGTACAGTTGCAGAATTATAAGAAATACTGTTAAGTTTTCAAACTCAAATATTAAAGTCACATATTCCATTCAGTGTCTTTCACCGCCGTTTAACAGCCTATTCTGTGTACTCTGTACAGTTCCAGAATTATAAGAAATACTGTTAAGTTTTCAAACTCAAATATTAAAGTCACATATTCCATTCAGTGTCTTTCACCGCCGTTTAACAGCCTATTCTGTGTACTCTGTACAGTTCCAGAATTATAAGAAATACTGTTAATTTTTCAAACTCAAATATTAAAGTCACATATTCCATTCAGTGTCTTTCACCGCCGTTTAACAGCCTATTCTGTGTACTCTGTACAGTTCCAGAATTATAAGAAATACTGTTAAGTTTTCAAACTCAAATATTAAAGTCACATATTCCATTCAGTGTGTTTCAACGCCGTTTAACAGCCTATTCTGTGTACTCTGCAGAGTTGCAGAATTATAAGAAATACTGTTAAGTTTTCAAACTCAAATATTAAAGTCACATATTCCATTCAGTGTCTTTCACCGCCGTTTAACAGCCTATTCTGTGTACTCTGTACAGTTCCAGAATTATAAGAAATACTGTTAAGTTTTCAAACTCAAATATTAAAGTCACATATTCCATTCAGTGTGTTTCAACGCCGTTTAACAGCCTATTCTGTGTACTCTGCAGAGTTGCAGAATAGTAAGAAATACTGTTAAGTTTTCAAACTCAAATATTAAAGTCACATATTCCATTCAGTGTCTTTCACCGCCGTTTAACAGCCTATTCTGTGTACTCTGTACAGTTGCAGAATTATAAGAAATACTGTTAAGTTTTCAAACTCAAATATTAAAGTCACATATTCCATTCAGTGTCTTTCACCGCCGTTTAACAGCCTATTCTGTGTACTCTGTACAGTTCCAGAATTATAAGAAATACTGTTAAGTTTTCAAACTCAAATATTAAAGTCACATATTCCATTCAGTGTCTTTCACCGCCGTTTAACAGCCTATTCTGTGTACTCTGTACAGTTCCAGAATTATAAGAAATACTGTTAATTTTTCAAACTCAAATATTAAAGTCACATATTCCATTCAGTGTCTTTCACCGCCGTTTAACAGCCTATTCTGTGTACTCTGTACAGTTCCAGAATTATAAGAAATACTGTTAAGTTTTCAAACTCAAATATTAAAGTCACATATTCCATTCAGTGTGTTTCAACGCCGTTTAACAGCCTATTCTGTGTACTCTGCAGAGTTGCAGAATTATAAGAAATACTGTTAAGTTTTCAAACTCAAATATTAAAGTCACATATTCCATTCAGTGTCTTTCACCGCCGTTTAACAGCCTATTCTGTGTACTCTGTACAGTTCCAGAATTATAAGAAATACTGTTAAGTTTTCAAACTCAAATATTAAAGTCACATATTCCATTCAGTGTGTTTCAACGCCGTTTAACAGCCTATTCTGTGTACTCTGCAGAGTTGCAGAATAGTAAGAAATACTGTTAAGTTTTCAAACTCAAATATTAAAGTCACATATTCCATTCAGTGTCTTTCACCGCCGTTTAACAGCCTATTCTGTGTACTCTGTACAGTTGCAGAATTATAAGAAATACTGTTAAGTTTTCAAACTCAAATATTAAAGTCACATATTCCATTCAGTGTCTTTCACCGCCGTTTAACAGCCTATTCTGTGTACTCTGTACAGTTCCAGAATTATAAGAAATACTGTTAAGTTTTCAAACTCAAATATTAAAGTCACATATTCCATTCAGTGTGTTTCAACGCCGTTTAACAGCCTATTCTGTGTACTCTGCAGAGTTGCAGAATTATAAGAAATACTGTTAAGTTTTCAAACTCAAATATTAAAGTCACATATTCCATTCAGTGTCTTTCACCGCCGTTTAACAGCCTATTCTGTGTACTCTGCAGAGTTGCAGAATAGTAAGAAATACTGTTAAGTTTTCAAACTCAAATATTAAAGTCACATATTCCATTCAGTGTGTGTCACCGCAGTTTAGCAGCCTATTCTGTGTACTCTGCAGAGTTGCAGAATAGTAAGAAATACTGTTAATTTTTCAAACTCAAATATTAAAGTCACTTATTCCATTCAGTGTGTGTCACCGCAGTTTAGCAGCCTATTCTGTGTACTCTGCAGAGTTGCAGAATAGTAAGAAATACTGTTAAGTTTTCAAACTCATATATATTAAAGTCATATATATCGTGTAAGATGAAGAAGGCGGGTAAAAAGGGACGGGGAAGTGGACGTGATCCTGAAAGTTCAGGGCGCGGGTCAGGACGCGGAGAAACTGTGCCTGGTGCCAGAGCACAAGAAAGAAAGACATCCACCATACCTAGCTTCATGTCTGATTTCACAGGGCGTCGCAGGACATCACTCTCGAGGTCCGACCAGTGCGAACAGGTGGTCGGTTGGATGACAGCTGATACTGCTTCCAGTCGGTTAAGCACCACCCTGTCTTCCACCAAGTCCACTCTCAGTAGCCAAGAGTCTGGTCAACATAATCCTCACTCTGATCATCCTTCCTCCCACCATACACGGCCTGGTCAAAGAAGTGATCCCACACTGGGATATAGTGATGAGCTCGTCTCATCACCAATCCTTCATTTGACCCTCTCTCCAAGCACGCTTGCAGAGGAACATGACATCTTGTGCCCTGATTCACAACCTCTAGAGGCTACCCAATCACAAGAAGATGACAGATGTGAACGGCATTTAAGGTCAAAGGAAGTAGTGGATGATGATGATGATGATGATGAGACACAGTTGCCATTAAATCAACCACTATTTCCGTCTCAAGACCTTGTTGAGGAGAATGTTATACAGTTGTCAATGACTGAGTATGTGGTGGGATCAAGACTTGAGGAGGATGATCAGAGTGAGGAAGTGGAGGAGGACTTGGTGGACGATGAGGTGACTGACCCCACCTGGGAAGGTGTAGAGCCGAGCGATGACAGCAGTCCTGAGGGTGAGCCATCTGCAGCACCGCAACAGGCTGGAAGAGGCAGTGGTGTGGCTACAGAAAGAAGGCGGACCGCACCAAACCGGCCCGCAAATGTTCCACGGAGCA
This sequence comes from Rhinophrynus dorsalis, assembly GCA_037306005.1. Taxonomy (NCBI): domain Eukaryota; kingdom Metazoa; phylum Chordata; class Amphibia; order Anura; family Rhinophrynidae; genus Rhinophrynus; species Rhinophrynus dorsalis. Next base: position 380,837,090 of record CM074720.1, on the reverse strand, counting down.
CCCCCTTGCGTAAATCTACCTTGCCAAGGGGTAGGTGTTCCGCGGTATGGCGTTTTTTTAAGGAAAGTGCGGACGACAAAAGAATTGTAGTTTGCAACCTGTGCCACACCAGAATGAGCCGAGGCATGAACACTAGAAACCTCACCACCACCAGCATGATCCGACACATGGCATCCAAGCACCGTAGTAAGTGGGAGGAACGCCTGGATCGCCCATCTGTGTCTGCAGGCCACACCACTGCCTCCTCTTCCCCTGTTTTCGGTGCCGGCCAATCGCCTGTCGAAGGCGCAGGCCCGCATACCTCCCGCCCTGCACCTGTAGCATCTGAAGCACCATCAGCGACCACATCCACTTCCCTGTCCCAGCACAGCGTCCAAATGTCGTTACCCCAGGCATTTGAGCGCAAGAGAAAGTACCCAGCCACCCACCCACAGGCCATAGCACTAACCTCACACCTTTCAAAATTACTGGCCATCGAAATGCTGCCATTTAGGCTTGTGGACACTGAGTCCTTCCGCAGCCTGATGGCAGCAGCTGTCCCTCGGTACGCGGTCCCCAGCCGCCACTACTTTTCCCGGTGTGCCATCCCCGCATTACACCACCATGTGTCCCGTAACATCACCCGTGCCCTGACCAACGCAGTTACTGGGAAGGTCCACTTAACGACTGACACATGGACAAGTGCTTGTGGCCAGGGACGCTACATTTCCCTGACGGCACACTGGGTGAATGTCGTGGAGGCTGGGAGCGACTCGGACCCTGGGATGGCACGGGTGCTACCCACGCCGAGGATTGCGGGCCCTACCTCCATCAGGGTTTCCACCAGCACCTACGTTATTGGCTCCTCCTCCTCCGTTTCCACCTCCGAATTCTCTACACACACCGCCACTCCCCCATCAGCCAGTAGCTGGAAGCAGTGTAGCACTGCAGTGGGGAAGCGTCAACAGGCCGTGCTGAAGCTGATCTGCCTTGGGGACAAACAGCACACGGCCTCAGAGCTGTTGCAGGGGATTAGTCACCAGACCGAGCAGTGGCTCTCGCCACTCAACCTGCAACCAGGCATGGTTGTGTGTGATAATGGGCGTAACTTGGTGGCGGCTTTGGAGCTCGGCAAGCTCACACACGTACCATGCCTAGCGCATGTATTTAATTTAGTGGTGCAGCGATTTCTAAAAACCTACCCCAATGTGCATGATCTCTTGACCAAGGTGCGCCGCGTGTGTGCACATTTCCGTAAGTCATCTACAGCTTCGGCCGGCCTGTTGAAGCTGCAGCAGCGCTTACAATTGCCAGCTCACCGGCTGCTGTGTGACGTGAGCACGCGCTGGAACTCCACCTTCCACATGTTGGCCCGGCTTTGTGAGCAGCAGAGGGCAGTAGTGGAGTACCAGCTGTTACACGGTCGTCGCCTCTCCGTTCAACTTCCTGTAATCAGAAGTGAGGAGTGGGAATGGATGTCAGACCTCTGCGAGGTTTTACGCAATTTTGAGGAATCGACACAGATGGTGAGCGGCGATAACGCTATTATCAGTGTAACCATCCCACTTCTGTGTCTACTGAAACGCTCGCTGCTCACAATTAAAACCGACGCTTTGCATGTGGAAGAGGTGGAAATGGGGGAGGAAGAGCTTACACAAGGTGATAGCCAGAGCACCCTCACTTCGTCTTCTCAGCGACAATTGGAGGAGGCGGAGGAGGAGGAGGAGGAGGAGGAGGAGGAGGAAGACACGGTTGCCTCCGCTACAGAGGGTAGCCATGGAACTTTAGTTCCATCTCTTCAGCGTGGGTGGGCAGAAGAGGAGGAAGAGGATGAGGATATTGAGAGTCAGCCTCCTGGTGAGGACAGCGAAATCTTGACTGTTGGTACTCTGGCACACATGGCTGACTTTATGTTAGGCTGCCTTTCCCGTGACCCACGCGTTGTACGCATTTTAGACAACACGGATTACTGGGTGTTCACCCTTCTGGACCCCCGCTACAAAGAGAATTTCTCATCTCTCATTCCTCCGGTGGAGAGGACAAGCAAAATGGTGCAATACCAGAAGGTTCTTGTTGAAAAATTGCTCCAAAATTTTCCATCTGACAACGCTGGCGGCAGAGTACGTGCTACCTTGGCCAACCGAGAAGGGGAGAAAAGGGGTGCACACAGCAGTTCCGACAAAGGCAGGGCAACACTCTCCAAGGCGTGGGACACCTTCATGACACCCCGCCAGCACCCTCACCCTGATGCGCAGCCTAGTGTCACAAGGAGGGAAAAGTTTTGGAAGATGGTGAAGGAGTACGTAGCAGACCGTGTCAGCGTCCTCAATGATCCCTCTGTGCCTTACAACTACTGGGTGTCCAAGCTGGACACGTGGTATGAACTGGCACTCTACGCCTTGGAGGTGCTGGCCTGCCCTGCCGCCAGCGTTCTGTCTGAGCGGGTATTTAGTGCTGCTGGTGGCATCATAACAGATAAGCGTATCCGCCTTTCCACCGACAATGCTGATAGGTTGACACTTATAAAAATGAACAAGGCCTGGATTTCCCCTGACTTCTCCACTCCACTGGAGGAAAGCCCCGGGGGAACATAAACTCACTTTATATATGTTATTTACAATGATGGGAATACTCTGTATTCCCATTCAACCCTTCCACCCCAAAAACGGGTATATGGTTGACTCTTAATGTTCTCATCCTCCTCCTCCTCTTCCATATGCCCTGGGATATAATTTTTATATAGGGCCAGCTCACCAGCGTGCCCTGGGATATAATTTTTATATAGGGCCAGCTCACCAGCGGGCCCTGTGATATAATTTTTATATAGGGCCAGCTCACCAGCGGGCCCTGTTTGCCAATTTTTATATAGGTCAGCTCACCAGCGGGCCTTCTCATATAATGTTTTATTGGGTCAGCTCTCTAGCGGGCCCTCTCATATAATGTTTTATAGCGTCAGCTCACTAGCGGGCCTTCGCATATAATGTTTAGGATGGTCAGCTCTGCAGCAGACCCTCACCCATAATGTTTTAGATGGTCAGCTCAGCGCACGTTTCCCTCTTAATCATGGCCTCAGTTCTGAAAATCAAGGAAATTTTTGGGAGAATTTGCCTCTGCGCACGTTTCCCTCTTAATCATGGCCTCAGTTCTGAAAATCAAGGAAATTTTTGGGAGAATTTGCCTCTGCGCACGTTTCCCTCTTAATCATGGCCTCAGTTCTGAAAATCAAGGAAATTTTTGGGATAATTTGCCTCTGCGCACGTTTCCCTCTTAATCATGGCCTCAGTTCTGAAAATCAAGGAAATTTTTGGGAGAATTTGCCTCTGCGCACGTTTCCCTCTTAATCATGGCCTCAGTTCTGAAAATCAAGGAAATTTTTGGGAGAATTTGCCTCTGCGCACGTTTCCCTCTTAATCATGGCCTCACTTCAGAAAATCGATGAAATTTTTGGGAGAATTTGCAGATGATATACAAGTAAATATACAGCAAATACTGTTTGGTAACAATTTTTCGCCTAAAGTCGTTTTTATTTTCCTTTTTGTGTGTTTTACGGTCAGTCTGTAAAAATGGCGTACTACGGGCGAAAGATCGTTCCCAGCAGCGATGTTGGAGTCCAAGGTGCATCCAGACATCCTCCCTATGCTGTCCCTGAACCATTTCTGTAGTGTTTCCATCTTTTTCTGCCCTTTTCCTATGGACCAGGCACCCTCCCCTCATCAGAGCAGGGGGTGCCTGGTGTAATGCTCGAGTCCTCCCATTGACTTCAATGGGGCTCGGGTGCTCGGCCGAGCACTCGAGCCTCAGGGGGTGCTCGGTCAGAGCACCCGAACATCCGAGCATTGGGGTGCTCGCTCATCACTAGTCAGGAAGGAATTTTTTTACCCACTTGGGGCTAAATTGGAAATTACTTTAGAGGGCCTTTTTTGCCTTCTTCTGGATCAACCGGAGTGTTTTTGGCATGGGCTGTTCTTGATGGATGCATGTTGTTTTTCAGCCTCATCAACTATGTTACTGTCAATCAGGGGAATGGAACAATGAGTGATCAATTCTACAGCATGGAATGAGATCAAGAAACCTGCCCTATTGTGGTATATTGAGGCCAGGTTGAGGTAACACCACACCCAAACAACATGAGGTGCAACACCTTGGATGGCAGATTGGTCTCTAACCGTTCTCATACCATTGTGTTTCAGACATATCTACCATTCAACAGGGTGAGAGCCCAGTTCAGAACAGTGTGGCATTGTGGATGTGTGTCAGGTCTCTCCTATGGTGCAGTTGCTGCTTAACCATATTGCAGATTACTTTTGTGGTTCACACAACATGCCATGTTCACATACACATTAGAGATTTTAATATCAGTCAAAGAGAAGGACACAGCATTTGTTAGAATGGAAGGTTTCATCACACAAATATGTCTTCTGCATCCATCTACCTCATGGTCCTGTGCTGGTTGATGCAGTGTGTACCTCTGGAATGGACTGGAACAGCTGTGAGATACTGCACGATTCACAGATGGCTATGGTTGATGCAGTGTGTACCTCTGGAAAGGAATGGAACAGTTGTGAGATACTGCATGATTCACAGATGGCTATATGATGTCTGTGATTTTGCAAACACGCTCTATGATATCACACATGTCAGCTGGATGTAAAGATTTAGCTGGTGCCATCCATTGCATGGCATGTGGATGCTTTCAATGTATTCAGGCTGTGTCCAAGGAATATTCCAGCATGCATGTTACAGGGCAGTGAGTGAGGAAGTAACAGCTCTGCAAGGGATTTCTGGGAGTTGTGTTTACTACACCTCCATTCAGATGTCAAGCAGGATGTCAGCATCCTGTGTAATGAGACAAAATATGGTACATTGTGATTACGTGTTTACCCACATTTGTGATCTGGGATGGGGAGCTCATGTTGTTTGTTACATGGTGGGTCCATGCATGATACTAACAATTAAAGTATTCTCGAATGACTCTGTCCTGTGTCTCAGCACCTCTCTGGGTATCACCCTCCACTGGCTGTGGCACTGGAACCTCCAAAAAGGCATCAGGCTGTATATCCCCTAATAATTGTGTGTCTACTGAAATAGTGTGTAATATGGCACATACAAGAGTAATATTACACACTTGAGGTGGAGGTGTACTGGAGGGCTCCACAGGATTTGTCAAGACAAAGGAATCTTTTTTCAAGAGGCCAAAGGTGCATTCTATCGTATTCCTTGTCCTGATGTGAGCCTCGTTGAACCTTTGCTGTGCTGGTGTCTGGGGATGAACAACATGTGTGAGGAGCCACTGTGCCAGCCATATCCTGCACATCCTGGGAAACAGAGGGAAGAGAAATGGAAATGTGACACATGTACCTCATGTATTTGATGTTTGTATTCACATTTCCTCACCCAGCAGCCATCCTCCTGTTAAAGTCCCATTCTCAAAATCACTGAAGATGGAGGTGTGCCTGAGGATGTAGGAATCATGGGTACTTCCAGGAAGGGATGCACACACATGTGTGATCCTTAGGTTAGCATCCCAGACCATCTGTACATTGAATGAGTGGAAATGCTTCCCATTTATGAACAAATGTACCTCATGTGAAGGAGCTCTCAAACAAATGTGTGCAGTCGATCACTCTTAGCATGCCTCTCCTTCTGTAGAAATCCTTCTTGACTCTCTGCAACTGCACCTGAGTGGTGGGGAAGTGAATGTACCTCCTGGCCTTCCTCTTTTGAGCTAACAGCACCTCACCTAACGCCTTGGAACATGCAGGCTGAGACATAGTCTTCAGTGGATTGAAAGATCCAGATGCCATGAAATGAATGGCAAACAGCAGCTTCTCCATGCCAGACAGGGCATGATTGGTGGCTGCAATGTGGTCGATGTAATCTTTTATGAGCTCATAGAGATTAATGATACTCTGTGAGGTTAACCTGTAATGGTCTATGACAGTCTGTGACCACCATGTTGAACAGTGTGACCCTGGTCTGGTATACTCTGGGTCTTTGTGGCTGTCTTCTTCTACACAAAAAAATTGTTTATAGGGGCTTTACAGTCATAGTTTGACATTCATTTATATGCACTGTAAACCATCGTTGCACATTAAATTGAGACATTGTTCACTAGAATTCAACCCCATAAAAATCAATGCAACAGCATAATTCATTCAGTATTCTGCTGTATGAGGTGAGTTTTATTGAACGTTACATTGATACATGTTCCTCCTGAATTTCTGTGCCCACAGAACCCACATGCTGGGGAGTAACTACAGGGGGTGCAGTTGTGACGGCGCCTGGCATTCAAGGGGTCCCATAGACCCTGTGTCATCCTGTGACCCTTATAATCAAACCAGTTCCTTGGATGATAGTTGCTGACATCATCATACACAGCAGCTGACAGTTAAGAAAATAAAAATAGCGCTGGCGAGCCCCTTCACTTTTCTTCATTAAAACCTTGATCTCCAATAGTTACTCAAACGTTCTACAGACCATATGAGTGTTTGTTGCATTGCTCAGCCTCAGATTTTTCTCCAGGGCCCAGAAGGTTCTAGTTACACCTGCCCATGTGCAGAATCTCCAGTGCATGTTACAAACCATTGCTGGACACAGCAAGAAAATATTAAAGGATCAACTCGTGCATGCACTCTTAGCCATCACAAATGGAAATACATACAAATTAACATTGAAAATATCAATTAACACTCTTGAAACATGTTACAAGCTCCCAAAGCTCCTGCCCCACTAACATGTACCCATTAAACCCTTGAGGACCAAATGGGTGTGCAATGCATCGTGAAGCACAATGTTGCACACCCTTATGGTTCCTAATGGATTAATCCAAAATATATTAGCCATGTCCGCAAAATCAAAACACACACACACATGTCCTGTACAAATCAGTTTTACCCTTTGAGTACCATAGTACAATGCTTTGGATACCTCTTTGACACTCAAAGGTTTAAGATTGTCAAAGATATAACTGGCCATCCTCCATCTTTAAAACATCTGCTAATTAAAGCACATTGGCCCATATTTATAAAAGCAAACTGGAGTTATTGTGTAGTAAACCAGCTTCTCCATTGTGGACAAATTAAAAATTCCGGTAAAAATAAAATTGGACTTTTTTTCCAAGACTGACCACGCGAAAGAAAATTATAAAGTAAACACTGTGAAGACTGACACTAGTCAGCTATTGAAAAATCATAAGAATTCTGAATTAGCAATGTCCAATTGCTTCAGAGTTCTGCAAGACCTTCCAGAGACAAACATTTCAACCCACAATTACAAAGTTATGGAGACTATTGTAGACACTACCCATGCCCTTGCACCTACTGTGAAACAAGAAAAACCAACAATAACATCAAAAGAAACATCTGCCATGATGAAACAACAACACAAAATGAGACTAAATGGCAATATTAGAAACAGGGTAGGATATGCAGAAATGTGTAAAACCATAAGGAAGCACATAAAGAGGTCAATGTTGTTGAAATCCAGAGTTCAACCCTTCCTCAAAGCCCTAGCTGAACTATTTGCTAAATGCCTGCTACTCAACAAAGTGCCTGCAACATGATAAAACAGTAGTCATCCTACTGAACAAAGAAATTGATAAGGTGGATCTAAAAAACTACCAACCAATAATTGTATTGCTAGTCTTCTACAAGGTTTTCAAAAAGGTACTATCAAGTAAAATGGACAAAATGTTTGATGTAGCACAACCTAAGAAGAAGCAGGCTTCAGAAGTAGTTTCAGTAAGTATATAAGGCTAGCCTCAAAAAAGTTTTTTGAATGGGTGCCAGCCACACCCTGGGGATGGTTTATTTCCAGTGGCCAGCCAATGAGATGTCTGGGGCGGGGTTTGAGTTGGCTTTGCTTCCTGCCTCCTCAGCCAATCATATATAAATCAAGTTAATCTTCCCCCCTCCCATCTCCTGTCAATTTACCTCTTCATCCCTCACTCCCTTCCATTCCCCCTTTTGCCTCCCCTTCTCCCTTCCACACAAACAAAAAAAAATAACAATAAAAACCCCATCAGACCTTGTGGTGGGGCATCAAGACCCGTCCTGACACCCCTCAGCTACTGATCTTCCACTTTGATATGGTTGGGAAATCAATAGAGGTGACACGGGGGCCAGATGGCTTCCCTGCTTTCATTCTATCTGGGAAACCTGGGTAGGAGTGGATGGATCAGCAAACCCCCTCGGTTCCATGAGGGAATCAGCAGGGAGATCCTAATGCCCCACCACAAGGTCTGACTTTCAATAAAATGTAACCCTTTCAGTGCCACAGAGGTATCCAAAGCAATTCATTGGATACCTCTTTGTCATTCAAAGGATTAAACCCTCCCACAAAGTTTGCCACGGGGGTGAAGCCATGCCACATACCTGCTAATATATATATATATATATATATATATATATATATATATATATAAATATATATACTTACATTTTTTAACACTCTGCTGCCATGGCATGAACTGCACTAGTATATGGTGTAATGAATGACTGTCACTTTTTAATTAGAGTTGTATAGCTTTTCTTAATCTTCAAGGAAATAAAACCTCTCATTTCACAGATTTATACCAAAGTGTATGAAAGATGTTAATATCAAAAAGTAAAAGTTATAAAAAAAAATGAGTGAAGATGCTTTGCTGGATAATTGCCACCATATGCCCCAATTAAAGACACGCATGATATGAATTGTTTCACATGCTGCTCGACTTCTTGTAGGGCTGATCAATCCTGTCATCTCCTATGGTGTATTGAAGATATGTAACTCAATATTAATCTGTCAGTTTCTGAAGCATAGAGTGATTATTTTTTCTTTCTTTCCAGGCATGGAAAGGTTTCCCACAGAAAGACTCCACATGGAGACTGGATATTTTGAATACCAATTAACCAGTTTATTGCTAGTGAGTGGGTGTCAAATGGCTGGAGGAGGTCACAATAAAATGGAAATAGAATAACAACTAATTCAATAAGTTGCTTACATACAGGCAGAGAAAGGCAACCACAGCTGCTACAGTACAATTCCTATAGTACACTTGATTAACCACATGGATGCTAGAGACATCTCTGGAGATGCTCCTAGCATCTAAGGAGTTAAAAGAGAGCAGTATGAAAGATGTGTAAAACAAATTTCATCTTAAAGGGCAACCAACATGTAGAATTTGTTCTATTAGCAAAATGACTCCCCTGGGACCTTAACATTTTTCTGGTGATGCATTGTCAGCCCAGGATGACCAATGGTGAGAGCATAAGGGGAGTCTGAAAAATTACCCCTGATGCTTTCCTGGTGTACTGATGCTGCACTGCAATCCACTTCCCTGTTCTCTGCCATGCGCGTCCCCATAAATCCTTTGTAATGAGTCAGAAAGCCTGACATATGGTGACTGTGTTTGCAACGAGGTACACACTGGTTTAGGAGGGGGGTACATTTTCTGCCCCTCAGTGGATGATGGAGGCTGTTTTGGGGTTGCTCAGTGCAGCTCTGGTCTTTTTACTAAGTCTGCTCCCCACTATATAAGACTAAGTAAAGTGTAATAATGGTCCTTTAAGCCTGCTCTTTGTCTAATTTGTAGTTAACAACCCCTTTTATCTCTCTGATTAGTGATTTCCCTTGGTGACCCACCTCTCTATTTATGTCAACCTAGTTTATGACCAGTATGAAATAGTATTAAAGGGGATATTCTAGTTTCCTATTAGTATGCTCTAACAGAGAGTACACTACTCAATTTTACATGCACTACAGAACTGTAGCCCTTATATTCACTAAAAGATCCAGGACCTCCTGAGGGCAGCGTGGGCAGACAAGGCATGGCTTTGCTGCCTGTGTCGACACAACACACTATGAAGGACAAGAAACCAGGGCAACTGCTAATATATTAAACCAATCACCATTGTGTCACACGGTAGTACCATCAACTGCATGTCCCAACAAGGGTGCACACATCTTGATTAGGGAGCAGCCCAACCTGTATTCCCCGCGATGTTCACTTGGAAAGATGGTACATACTCCATGTTTACCATGCTAACGTGTAAATGTATACAAAATGGACACATTAATAGAAATTATAATCAGGGACCACAGTGTCTAAGGAATTAATCCACTTTGCCTCCTGTAATGAGTGTTTAGCTCTGTCAGCACCCATTGGGAGCTGGCTACCCAACTGATCACCATATATCTCAACGAATGTAATGAATGGTGCAATTTAGCAAAGTGTGTTGCCACAGGTTGGTCCTTGATCTTGGATGATTGTGTCTTAGTGGGATTGTTTGATGCTTACAGAGTTGATCACATGTGTTGAGCCACCAGTGAATGGCTGGAACTGATTGCTCTGTTCCTGGAGCACTCTGTGATAATTAAGCCATAACATGCCAGGACCATCATTGGTCCTTATAGGACAACATCTTGTGATGGTCCTGGCACATCTTTGGTCCTTAAAGGGATAGTATTACTTCAAAATCCCTCATATTGTAGCCCTTAATAAACGGAGTTAAATGACACCAGCGGCATCTCTCAAACCTTTTTCAAAGTTTTCTCTGCCCTGCTGGCAGCAGAAAGCTGAGAATCCAGTCCCGGGACAGGCGGAGGCTCTTAAACAGAGCCAATATCTCATTATGGAAGGAAAAATGATTCATTGAAACAGTCTTCTACGTGTGCTTGGTAAAAACACTGTTTCAATGAATCATTTTTCCTTCCATAACGAGATATCGGCTCTGCTGAAGAGCCTCCGCTTGATTCAGAGACCGGATTCTCCTGCTGGCAGCAGAACGCTGACCGCAGGGGAGAAGAAACTTTGAAAGCGGCTATCTCTTAAACCATAAAGGTTTGAGAGATGCCGCTGGTGTCATTTAACTCAGTTTATTAAGGGCTACAATATGAGAGATAGTAATTTTGAAGTAATACTATCCCTTTAAGGGATTATAGAAAGTTCTTTAATGCTTTGGTTCACATCTAAGAGGTTATATAATAGCCAGTAAAAGGGGTATGCAAATTGTGAAATAAATGGTTTATGTTTATAATTCTGATCATAACAGAGCTGGGCATGAAGGAGCACTAACTTTTGCTTTTTCATTTTTCATCTTGGTTTCCTTTAAGAATAATGCTTGTCCTGAATACTAGTGTAGTAGAAATGGAATACAGTAGTGACCACCTAATCCCTATTGCTATGTCTTTTGCCCTGTCTGACTTGTTGAAGGAAGCCAATTGAGCATGACATTCTTCAGACTGACATTTAATCTCAGTGTGGATTTAATTTAAGGATATCTAAATCCTCTGCAATCTTAAAGTAATCAGCAGCATGTTTAATACTGTCATCTGTAATCTTCTTGATTATTGCCATTGTTTTATTGCTTGAGATTGTATTACTTAAAGGGAAACTACAACCATAGGAATGACTTGACTAAACTCTAAGGGTATAGTTATCTTTTAACAGATGAATTACCTAGGTAGGTTTCTTTCTTACAACAGTCAGCTTTATTGAGGGCTGGATTTCACATAAGGCAATGTAGGCACTTGTATAGAGTTTCACATTTTCACATCCTGGCAAGACACTGTCACACCCACCAACACAGACATGGGTGTAGAAACCGGGGTGGGGGAGGAATCCCCCTTGCCCCAGATTACTTGCTACTAGAGCCAGTTTTACCACTTGCCATTGTCTCCACATCTAACTATGGAACTGCTGTGCTCTACTATTGGTTTCCATTAGTGCTGTACTTTGGAGATTTCTGTGATTGTTGGTAAGAATAAATCACAGCTAATAATGAATGTTCCTATTGGCAGCTGGGCACAATCTCTTCTTCTCAGTCTCATTATCAGAGAGGAGATTACTGAGCCAGCTGTTGCTTTCACCACGAGCTGTCTTTTGCTGCAGTGCAAAACTCTTTGTCTTGTGAGGAACACAGAAAGATAATGAGGGAAGTGACCTGCAGTGAGAGATTGTGTGCCATATGGGTGGCTGTAGTAATAAGTGGTGGTGTGGTTGGAGGAAGAGACCTGGCTTGGGGGAGGTCTGTGTGTAGAGGAAGGTTAAGGACATGCAGGGCTACCACCAAGGGGGAGCTGTTGTCCTGGGTCAGAAGGTGGGCCTGGTGTGTGCAGGTTTTTCAAAATTCTGCTGCTGAGTACTGTCTATCTTTAGGGTCAGAAGGAGTGAGATGTCATTGTCAGTGTATAAATGCGTGTGTGCTGGAACTTTGTCTTGAGTTTGGTGTCAGCTTGATACATTCAAACATGTTCTTTGTTGGTGATATGACAAAGTGTGTGCTTGATTGTAGCTCTCCGAGACTAATCTCAATGTAAGTTTCTGGCACGAGCAGCATTTACTCTCCGACACAGTCACTCTCTGATATGACTTTAGCAAAACAAGACAGTACTCACTGGCAGAATGCTGAAAAGACGCTCAACCTCGGCATAGGCAGGGGTGTAACCACAGGTGATGCAGAGGGTGCAGATGTGCCAGGGGGGCATCATCCAAGGTTCCCCATCTCTCTCAGGGTCCAATAGTTTCAGTTATGGATCTGTGAAATTATTTTTAGTTAGGGGCCCCAAACATGTTTGTACCAGGACCTTCTAATGACTAATTATACCATTTGGTAAGGGGTTACCCCTGTTTTTCAGAACCCTGTATGTGCAAGGACATCGTCCCCAATGCATTGTTTCACAACAAATTAATTAGTGGGTGTGGTCAAATATTTAGCATCATGGTTATGAACAGGGTCAAGGGTGTCAGGGGGTTCTTTGCATAGAGAAGCCTGAGGTTTAAATCTAGGCCTGTGTGTATCTATCAGTCAGTCTATTTTCTTTACATGTAATCTGCAGTTTCCTGTATATAATGGACTGTACTAAAATCTGCCTTGGATCACACCTCCTCAAAACATACAATAGGCTTCAATAGCCTGAGTGTCTCATAAGAATCAGTTGCCTTTATCAGATTGTAAATAGAAATAGTAGTGGACTACAAGAGAGCAATCAAATGCAAATTCAAAATATACTTAGGTAAATCCTTCTGTTAAACAATTTAAAAGCCAATTATTGTTTGTTTTAATGTGTTTAACAGCTGGAGGTGCCCTGTACACGAAACAGCTCTAGATGAAGCTCATGTACTAACAAGAACTTGGGGGTTATGCACAATCTTATTCTATTTAGCCAATGTACTACAATGTCCAAAGTTAGGGAAATCTTACTCAAACCACTTGCACCAGTCCTTACACCTATATTAACAATATTTTCAACACCTCTTTCTCCATAGGCACCTTCCCTTCTTCATTCAAACAGGCACAAATTAAACCCCTACTAAAGAAGACTAACCTGGACCCCTCCTGTCTCTCTAATTATCGACCTGTCTCCCTTCTACCACTTACCTCAAAACTCCTAGAATGTCTTATCTTCTCCCAAATAACCAAATTCCTCAGCTCTAACAATATTTTGGACCATTTTCAGTCTGGCTTCCGGTGTGGTCACTCAGCTGAGACAGCTCTCTGTAGAGTAGCTAATGATCTCCAGACTGCAAAAGCCAACGGACAGTTTTCTATACTTATACTACTTGACTTATCATCTGCCTTTGACACAGTTAACCATTCTCTTCTTGCTCTGATTCTCCACAATCTTGGTTTCCGAAATCAAGCTGCTGCATGGCTTTCCTCCGATCTCTCACAACGTTCCTTTTTTGTATCCTCTGGCAATAACACCTCCTCCACAGTCCCTCTGTCTGTGGGGGTGCCTCAAGGCTCTGTTCTGGGTCCGTTGCTTTTTTCACTGTACACCCTTTCATTGGGTGAACTTATTTATTCATTTGGCCTCAAGTACCATATATATGCTGATGATACCCAGATTTACATCTCCACTCCTGATCTTTCACTTCAAATCCAGCTACAAATTTCAGACCGCCTCTTGGCCATCTCCTCCTGGATGGCACACCGTCAGCTGAAGATAAACATGCCCAAAACTGAACTGCTCATTTTCCCTCCAAGACCTTGCCCAACACCTAGCTTCACCATTACAGCTGATGGAATTGACATTGATCCGGTCAGCTCAGCACTCAGCACGCTGCCTTGGGGCCACATTTGATTCCTCTCTTTCCTTCAGCCCCCCCATTAACTCTGTTGCTAGAACATCTCGCTTCTTTCTTCTCAACATTGCTAAAATCCGCCCGTTCCTATCATGGTGCCCGTGCTTTTTGCTGTCACTCTCTGTGTGTTGCGCTTCCATTGGCTGAGCTTAGTTTGGCCCGCCCAGAATGGCCTTCTTATACCGGGCCTCTGGCACCTGTCAGTTGCCCTTTCGTGGTGTTCCTGTACCAGTGCTACTGCGATTTGGCCCGTTTGACTACTCCTTTGTCACGGTTTGTTTTGACTCTCAGACACAGAGTAAGATAAAAATCAAACTTTATTGAAACATTTAATGGGAACCCTCACGGGTCCAGAACATACACATATGTCACATATACAAAATGGGTTCAAACAGTAGTTTTGCAAGATACAGCAAAGTAGGCTCTACTGGCCTTGCCAATATACTGGGCAAGGCAGCCAGAAAGATGGCACTAAGGAATGTAAACTGGCTCTACCAGCCTTGCCAATATACCGGGCAAGGCAGCCAGGAGGGTTACACGAGTATCACAGTGCCTGTGATTCCTGTCAGTCTTATGTGTGGCAGACACTGATTTGCTGTGTTGGTTTGGCCCGCCCCCTGGTGACCTTTTTATACCTGGCTATCACATCTGTCAGATGCCCTTTCGTGGTGTTTCTGAGCCAGTTGTACTGTTGCTGTGTTCCTGTGTTCCGGATTCCTGTGTACCGAATCGGCTTGTCCTGACTATTCTCCAGTGTTCCTGCTTGTGTATGATCCGGCCCGTCTGACTACCACCCTTGGATCCTGACCCGGTTTGGCTGACGTTCCTGCTTGTGTATGACCCGGCTTGTATGACTACCTCCTACGTGCTCCGACCCGGCCTGGCTGACTTCCTGCTCCGAAGATCGACTCCTGCTTGTTCCAGTGACCTGCGTTCCAGTTGTCGCCGCCGCAACATTTTTATCTGCTTTTCCAGCCTTTGGTGTGACTGCCTTGCCTGGTGTACTCCGATCAGTGCAGTGTTTCTACCTGTGCAGAGCTGTGCGTTTGTACGCCTCCCTCATACTGCAGAGCCTTGCTATACCGCTGAAAAGCCTCGAGTAAACGTGCTTTTTAACCCTAGCAGTGCTGCCTTGGTTCCACTCTCTCTACTCCCGTAAGAGTCTTGTTCTCGGTGATACTCCTGCTGAGTTGGCCGCTCTCTGTCGGCAGCTCTGTACATCCTCGCAGAGTATTCACATCCGTTGGGCCGGTTGGGCGCCTAAGACTCTCTCTCTTTGCAATACTGGGCGATTCCGTTATACAGAGTGGTGGCAGGCAAAGGCGTCAGCGTTAGCAAATCCGGTAACTACGCCCGTGGGGCTATTGGCTCTTGCACGTCATATCCCGGTGTCCGGTCAAATCTGAGGAGGCTTGGCAGCTCTCGCATTGCAGGCCGGTTCCAATTACGCCCGTGGGGGCTATTAGCACTTGCACTAGCTGAAGCAGTTCCAGTAGGTACGCCCAAGGGGGCTAAGTGGATTCCTGTGCTTCTTCTTACTGAACACCGTGGCGAGGCAGTCCTGTATCCAGCCTATGTTGAACTTTGTCTCCAGCACAGCCTTATAACACCCAGGGCGTTCCAAACATCCACATCTGAGATTGACTGTTATCAAGGACTTAACCCTCTGTGGTTATATTCCATTCTACTGCTGTGTATTTGTACATGTAATACGTTTGTGCATTTACAATTGTATCTATCAGTCCCTACTGCTGGTGTATATCAGCCGCCACTAGAGGGCGTACCTTTGCCTTACTCTAAATAAATTGTGTTTTTATTTCACACACTGGTCTGAGAGTCTTTAAAAAACCGTTACAATATGAAAGGGCCATGACCTCAGACGGTAAGGGTGAAAGTAATACACAGAACATCCATTGGGGAATGGATGTCCATGAGCAGCGCATTGACCAATTGGCACTGGCTCTACAGACGTTACTCGAATGTACAGTACATTTGGACAAGCCTAGTCCTAACCCGGTGGTCACCCCAGTCCTGACACCGGAGAATCCGCCTATAGTCCCCTCAGCTAATTCGAGTGGGTTAACGGCAGCAGCACCGTTACGGTTAAGATATGATGGCGAACCCTCCCTTTGCAGGGGATTCATTAATCAACTAGAGATATTTTTGGAATTGGCACCCCAGGCATTTCCTAACGACCGTAGTAAGGTCGGTTTTATGATATCTCTGTTGACGGGCAAGGCATTGGCATGGGCGAATCCGTTGTGGGAAAATGCCAGACCCTGCACACTGAACTTTAGAGTATTCGTAAGGAAGTTCAGACGAGTGTTTGAGGTTCCTGGCAGGGCTGCCTCTGCTGCCAAAAGACTGATGGAAATTCAGCAGGGCGAACGCACACTGGGCGATTATGCTATCAAATTCCGGACCTTGGCAGCAGAGGTGGGCTGGAACGATGAGGCCTTACTGGCTGCCTTTACTCAGGGTCTCTCCGAACAAATTAAGGATGAGATAGCCGCTCGTGATGTACCCAGTGATCTGGATGAGTACATCGATTATGTCATGCTAATAGACTCCCGCATCCAAGAGAGACGGTTGGCTAAAAGGGCTAAAGCAAAAAACTATGGCCAGACCAGTTTCCTTAACCCACCCACACCACCTGTTCTTCCTGAGCGACCAGTCGATAGTTCTGAACCTATGCAGTTAGTGTTCACTAGGCTCTCTAAGGAAGAGAGATTGTATCGTAGGAGGCAAGGCCTATGCCTATATTGTGGCAAACCAGGGCACCTTTTACGCAATTGTCCAGTTAGGCCGGGAAATGAACGCACCTAGGGTACCTTGGGGGACAGGCCCTAGGTGGTGTAGAATAGTCCCTAGATCCTAGCACCACTAAACCCACCATCCAGGTGGTATTCGCTTGGGCGGACAAGGTAATCAAGGTCCTGGCATTGGTGGACTCCGGGGCAGCCGGCTATTTCATGGATCAGTCCTTTGCCGACTTGCAAGGCATTCCTTTATGTAAAAAGGACTCTCCTGTGGCAATTGAGGCCATTGATGGCAGACCCCTGAAGCCTGCATTCATTACGTTTGAGACTATTCCAGTGACAATGACTGTGGGGGCTTGTCACAGAGAGCAGATACGGTTTCAGATTATTCGTTCCCCGCACCATTCAGTTATTTTGGGGTTCCCATGGCTACAGGTACATAATCCTCAATTTGACTGGCAGAGATGTGAGGTTAACTCCTGGTCTGAATACTGTAATAAGAGTTGTCTCTCCTTACCTGTCAAGATTATGTGTACCTCTCCGGCTGTGCCAACCGAATATGGGCAATTCAGTGACGTGTTTAGTAAAGGAGAGGCCAGCGCATTGCCTGAGCATAGGCCATATGATTGCGCCATTGATTTGCCTCCAGGTGCGGTGCCCCCCAGGTGATGCACTAACCCACTGTCCTGTGAGGAGAATAAAGCTATGGAGGACTATATTGCTGATGCCCTTGAGAGGGGTATCATTCGGAAATCTACGTCTCCAGCAGGTGCCGGATTTTTCTTTGTGAAAAAGAAAAGTGGTGAACTCAGGCCATGCATTGACTATCGAGGATTGAACACGCTAATGCCTAAGAATGCCTATCCTATTCCACTTATTAAAGAATTGTTTGACAGATTAAAGGGCTCGTCTATCTTTACTAAACTTGACTTGCGAGCCGCCTATAATCTGGTCAGAATTAAAGAAGGTGACGAGTGGAAAACGGCGTTTAATACCAGAACAGGGCATTATGAATATCTGGTAATGCCATTCGGCTTATGCAATGCACCTGCAGTGTTTCAGGAATTTATTAATGATATTCTACGAGACCTGCTCCAGTCTTGTGTGGTCGTATATCTAGATGATATATTAATTCACTCTGCCAACCTCTCCCAACATATCAAGGATGTTTCAGAAGTCTTGCTCTGACTTCGTAAGCACAAGCTATTCTGTAAACTAGAGAAGTGCGAATTCCATACATCTCAAGTACCATTCCTGGGTTTCGTAATCTCCAAAAATGGCATTGCCATGGATCAGGAGAAGTTGGCAGCAGTCTTGCAATGGCCTCGTCCTAAAGGGTTAAAGGCCATCCAACGATTCTTAGGTTTTGTGAACTATTATAGGAAGTTCATCCAGAACTTTTCCACGATTGTTAAACCTTTGTCAGATTTGACTCATAAGGGCGCTTCTCCCTCTCAGTGGTCCGAGGCAGCTGAGACCGCATTTGTTACCCTGAAATCTGCCTTTGCATCTGCTCCTGTACTGTCCCACCCTAATCCCTCCCTGCCATTTACTTTGGAGGTTGACGCTTCAGAGGTTGGGGTTGGAGCAGTACTCTCCCAACGTCCTGTAGGAGGTGGCGCCTTGAGGCCTTGCGGTTTTTTTTCTAAGAAATTGTCTAGTGCGCAGAGCCATTATGAGATTGGTGACAGGGAACTGTTGGCCATTATCCTAGCTTTGAAGGAGTGGCGTCACCTTTTGGAGGGTACTCAGACTCCGGTACTTATCCTTACTGACCATAAGAATTTAACTTATCTCTCCGAAGCCTAAAGACTGTCGTCCCGACAAGCTAGGTGGGCACTTTTTTTGTCGCGATTTAATTTCCTAGTGTCTTACCTTCCTGGCTCTAAAAATATTAAGGCTGATGCATTGTCTCGTCAGTTCGCTTCTGACACTGAGATCGAGGAGGAACCTGTACCTATCATTCAGCCAGATTGCATTCTGGCCACTATCCGTACCACCATAACCTCGCCTCTGGGGGAGGAGATATTGGCATCACAATCTAGGGCACCCCCTGAGACCCCAGTGGGGAAGTGTTTCGTAGATGAGCCATTCCGTGTCCGTTTGTTGGAAACTTATCACGCTTCTAAAGCGGCTGGGCATATTGGTAGGGACCAACTAGTATGGTCTCTTTCGCAATTATTTTGGTGGCCTACCCTGAGAGCCGATTGCGCCACTTTTACAGCAGCCTGTACCACCTGTGCCCGTGCCAAGACCCCTAGGCATCTCCCTGTGGGCTTACTGCAACTGGTGCCCAACGGAGACCGCCCTTGGTCTCATATATCCATCGACTTTTTGGGAGAATTACCAGCCTCTAGGGGTTATACGTTCATTCTTATGGTGGTCGATAGATTCTCCAAGATGGCACATTTTGTGCCTCTGACTGGCCTTCCATCAGCCCAGGAATTGGCTGTAGTCTTTTCCAGAGAGGTGTTCCGCCTGCACGGAGTACCCAGAGTGATTGTCTCCGACCGTGGGAGTCAGTTCGTTTCTAGGTTTTGGAGGGCATTTTGTGGCCAGATGGGCATCCAATTGTCATTTTCATCCGCCTACCATCCCCAAACGAATGGGGCCGCTGAGCGTGCCAATCAGGGACTGGAGCAGTTCCTACGTTGCTTTGTCACTGATCATCATGATAATTGGGCTGACCTGTTGCCATGGGCAGAGTTTGCCAGAAACTATGCGGTTAATTCATCGTCCGGGAGCTCTCCGTTTCTAGTTAATTATGGGTTCCAGCCTTGTCTGCTCCCGGACTCCTTTCAGGCGCAGCAGATTCCTGCTCTGGACGAGCATTTGGCACAGCTTCGTTCCACTTGTTCACAGGTTCAGAGGTCCCTCAGTCAGTCATTTAGGCGACAGCAACGGCACGCTAATCGCAGACGTCTTCCAGCGGTCTCATTTCAAGCTGGGGACAGGGTATGGCTGTCATCCAGAAACCTCAACTTACAAGTGCCTTCCAACAAACTGGCTCCCCGGTTTATCGGCCCATTTAAGAGTATCCGCAAGATTAATCCGGTTTCTTATGCACTGGAACTTCCACCCTCGATGCACATTCACAATGTGTTCCATGTGTCGCTCCTGAAACCCTTGGTGTGCAATCGCTATACTACTACGCCAGTGATTCCTGGGCCGGTGGACGTCCAGGGCCAAGAAGAGTATGAGGTTCAGAGTATTATTGATTCTAGGAGATTTGGAGGAAAGCTGCAATATTTGGTTCATTGGAAGGGCTATGGTCCTGAGGAACGTTCTTGGGTTGATCAAGGGGACCTCCATGCACCTAGATTAGTACGCAGCTTTCACTCCAAATATCCTTTGAAACCCAGGCCTCGAGCAGGGAGAGGGGGTCTTTGAGAGGGGGGTACTATCACAGTGCCTGTGATTCCTGTCAGTCTTATGTGTGGCAGACACTGATTTGCTGTGTTGGTTTGGCCCGCCCCCTGGTGACCTTTTTATACCTGGCTATCACATCTGTCAGATGCCCTTTCGTGGTGTTTCTGAGCCAGTTGTACTGTTGCTGTGTTCCTGTGTTCCGGATTCCTGTGTACCGAATCGGCTTGTCCTGACTATTCTCCAGTGTTCCTGCTTGTGTATGATCCGGCCCGTCTGACTACCACCCTTGGATCCTGACTCGGTTTGGCTGACGTTCCTGCTTGTGTATGACCCGGCTTGTATGACTACCTCCTACATGCTCCGACCCAGCCTGGCTGACTTCCTGCTCCGAAGATCGACTCCTGCTTGTTCCAGTGACCTGCGTTCCATTTGTCGCCGCCGCAACATTTTTATCTACTGTTCCAGCCTTTGGTGTGACTGCCTTGCCTGGTGTACTCCGATCAGTGCAGTGTATCTACCTGTGCAGAGCTGTGCGTTTGTACGCCTCCCTCATACTGCAGAGCCTTGCTATACCGCTGAAAAGCCTTGAGTAAACGTGCTTTTTAACCCTAGCAGTGCTGCCTTGGTTCCACTCTCTCTACTCCCGTAAGAGTCTCGTTCTCGGTGATACTCCTGCTGAGTTGGCCGCTCTCCGTCGGCAGCTCTGTACATCCTCGCAGAGTATTCACATCCGTTGGGCTGGTTGGGTGCCTAAGACTCTCTCTCTTTGCAATACTGGGCGATTCCGTTATACAGAATGGTGGCAGGCAAAGGCGTCAGCGTTAGCAAATCCGGTAACTACGCCCGTGGGGCTATTGGCTCTTGCACGTCATATCCCGGTGTCCGGTCAAATCTGAGGAGGCTTGGCAGCTCTCGCATTGCAGGCCGGTTCCAATTACGCCCGTGGGGGCTATTAGCACTTGCACTAGCTGAAGCAGTTCCAGTAGGTACGCCCGAGGGGGCTAAGTGGATTCCTGTGCTTCTTCTTACTGAACACCGTGGCGAGGCAGTCCTGTTTCCTGTATCCAGCCTATGTTGAACTTTGTCTCCAGCACAGCCTTATAACACCCACATCTGAGACTGACTGTTATCAAGGACTTAACCCTCTGTGGTTATATTCCATTCTACTGCTGTGTATTTGTACATGTAATACGTTTGTGCATTTACAATTGTATCTATCAGTCCCTACTGCTGGTGTATATCAACCGCCACTAGAGGGCGTACCTTTGCCTTAACTTACTCTAAATAAATTGTGTTTTTATTTCACACACTGGTGTGAGAGTCTTTAAAAAACCGTTACAATGAGACTCTGAGTTTGGCTCTACCGGCCTTGCCAATATACTGGGCAAGGCAACCAGACTTAGGTGCTTCCACATCTCGCACCACAGTCTCTTGATACCATTACCATCATACTGGGCATTGCCAAACACACCACATCAGAGACTGATTACTAGCTATGAACTTTAACCCATGCTGTGCTGATGTTGCCTTGTTATGCCTGACCTGTGACAGTATCTACCTTCTTCCCATTGTATACTGGGCCTGTGTGGGCATATGTCCATGATTTATATTTTCCTGTCTATTTCACTGTGATACACTATAGCCCGCTGTGGGTATTCTCATTGTGTCTTTTAATAAAACTGTGTTTTATTCTAACCTACTGTGTCTGAGTGTCGTTCAAACCGTTACAGTTCCTCTCCCAACAAACTACTAAAACTCTTGTACATGCCTTCATTCCGTCCCACTTAGACTATTGCAATATTCTACTAACTGGCCTCCCTGCTACTCATCTTTCACCTTTGCAATCTGTTTTAAACTCTGCTACACGAATAACCACACTCTCCCGAAAAACTGAACCTGCTCACATAATTCTTAGACATCTGTCATGGCTCACTATTCAGCAGCACTTCATTCACAAAGTCCTTCTTCTCACCTTTAATGCTCTCCACACTGCTAGCCCTCCTTACATCTCTTCCCTCATCTCCTATTATGTTCCTGGCCGCCTTCTTCGCTCAGCACACAATGCCCTTCTTGTTACACCATCCACACCCTCTGCCCTATCCCATCTCAAACCTTTCTTGCTTTCTGCTCCCTACCTCTGGAACTCCACACCCGTTTCTCTACGTCTAGAACAATCCCCCTCTGTCTTTGAGTCTATCCTGAAATCTTATCTTCTGGAGCACTAGGACCATGGACTACCTTTTGCCAAAGCCAGCACTTGTAACCTCAGTACTTGACACCCTCTTACCCTGTTGTCTGTCTCCTATTATTCATTTAGACTGTAAGCTCCTTGGGGCAGGGACCTCTCTCCTAATGTTTCTATGAATGTGGCACTTATTTTATCCCCTCTTATTTAATGTAACTTACTTCTATTGTAAGGTGTTGCGTACACCGTTTGGCGCCATATAAATAAAGATATGCATACATATACATACATACATTGGCTCCATAAAATAACACAGGGCTTGGAAAGTTTAGAAAACTGTAGAAGTTATCTCCATTTTGTCTCCTGTTTATTACCTATTTATTACACCTTAGTGCATCTCCCCTTAGAGTAATCTGGTACAAACCAACTGTAATTTAAGGGATGAAAAAGAATTCCTATTGGTTTACATGGAACTTTTAACCCCTTGAATTCTAGAGAGGTTGCCAACAATTTGGAAACTTTTTTTAAAAGTCCCATTTAATTAAATGTGAATTTTGGAAATCTTTAGGTTTCACCCTGTGGTGCAATCATACCTGGGAACTCTCTAGATCTGGCTTGGAGACACCAGTTTTCAAACTGAATTACTTAGTCACCTGGGGCAGAGACTGTTTCTGTGGCTTGGTGAGTACTGTGGCAATCTCAGCCACTTAACAACCCATTCAGCCCACTCCTGTCATGTTTTGCCCCTTTTTCTTTGCTTTTGTGATTCCTTGTCCGGTTTTTCATTTGTTTTCCCTTGTTATCCAGATCCAGGTTTCCAGTCATGTCTTGTGTTTGCTCTGAGCCTTTATAGAGCCTCAGTGGTTTTGGGTGTTCCAGGTCGTGATCCTTAGGTTCCGGTCCTATTTCTGAGTGTTATCTTGTGTACTGACCTGGCTATTCCTTCGACTTCCCTCCTGTTCTGTGACTTGGTACCGTGCTCATCTCATATCCTGTTACTGACCTTGGCTCAGTTAATTAAACAATTCCTCCTTCTTCTGCCTTGTACTGTGTTGCATGCCAGATCCTGATCTGGCTTGTCTGACTTTCCGTTTGTCTTGATCCTGGTGGGCTTCTGTTACCTCGACCTTCAGTCGAACATAGACCACCTCGATCACCACTCAGACTTTGACATTTCTGTGCCTCCTCTGTCTTCTCAGTCCAGCTCCAGGACTCAGTGTTCCTGTACAACAACCTTGACTATACATCAAGTGCTGTTCTCTGGGTTGTCATCAGGGGTGTGGGCCTGCTCCTCCGGTTGGCACTAATCTGGCCTTGTGGACAGGAGCTGTAACTCAGCCTAGGCCACAGCAAGGCAACCCAGAGAGCAGCTACCGTTAGCTAGCTACACACTCTAGTCCTTTCTACCAAACTTCTTCCTGCCTTGCAGTATACATGTATTGTCTGTTATTGTGCTCTTTTCATATTAGTTATATCAAATATCAGTTTGTTACTTCTTTGAGAGGAATCAACTTCACCGAGTCTAACAAGGAAGCTAACATTGGGTGCTTAGTCTGTCAGATCATGACAACTCCTACCCTGCTCCATCCACTTCCCTGTCAATTTCAGTTCAACCTCCACCATTCAACCTTTGAACCTTGTCTGTCCCTGTTAATCCCACCTATTTTATAATGTGAAGCATGTCATTTAGACACTCCCAGTCCTAAGTGCTTCTCTAGAGGTTTAGGGCAAAATTTTCCATGGTATGGATTAACTGGTTTACTCCAGAATTACTCAAGTTATTTTTAATATATCAGCCTCAATAAATCCTGGCACCTTTAACAAAATGAATTGTTTCAGGAGAACAACCCCCATTGTTAAACAATATTAAGAAATAAGAGCACAAACAAAGTTATGCTAGCTAGTATTGTAATGGAACTTGTAATCTTTGTGGTGCCAGTATTGTGTATGTCTGCTCAAAGCCTTGACAGGATTAGCATAGACAGATGTGCATACATTAATTCACTGAGAACATTAGATTTTACATTGTTGCGTGTTATTGTTGCTTTGTATGTCAGGATTGCTGGAAGCAGCCAGCACACAGCCTGGAACAATAACCTAACATTCCCATATTGGCAGCAAAGCCTCAGTTTCTTGTTCCAAGTTATATCTTTTCCCGTTACTGATGATCATCATGTATTTGTACTAACTCATTCCATCATTGTTTCCACATTTCAACTCTCCTCTAATCTGTACAGTTTCCACACACTCTTCCTGTTGTCTGTCTCCCCTTAGCCCTCTGACCTTTATTATTCTGTATAGTTTTATCTACATAAATGGAAGTGACTTATAGATCTAGAATTCAGTCTAGACATCTTGTTTCTGCACTGATACTTGATACCTAGTTAAAGCTCCAGACATTACTAATCGCAGCTACTCCCACCTCAAGCAGTTGCTGCATTATACACTTACGTCCTTATGTTCAAATGCAAACTGGAGTCATTCTGGGTCAAACCAGATGCACCACAGGGGAGAAATACATATTCAAATTTATTTACATCGAACTTTTAAACACATGAATGCTAGAAAGATCTGGAGCATACCAAATGCACCACAGGGGAGAAATAAATATTCCCCAAATTCCATTGTTTTATTGGGGCATTTAACCCCTTGAATGCTAGAGAGGTCACCAACATATTGCTAAGCAATGTTTGGAGACCTCTCTAGCATTCAATGGGTTAAAAAGCCTCAATTAATTCAATGTGAAATTTGGGAACTTTCATTTCTCTTTTATATTACACTGGGTTTGTCCCGGTTTTCTTTTGAATTTAGGGCCCTTACAGTGCTAAATGTACAGGACGCCCTGGGGTTTTCCTTCCCAGAACTGGTCCTGTGAGCTTCAGAGAAGTAGATGACAATTCCTGTTGCCTAATGTGAGGAATGTCACAACCACCTTAGAAATAGGAATGAGGCTCCCATTGGCAGTTCCCTAGCCACTTCCCACGTGGGATGTAATCACATGTGAACTGATATGGATAGAAGCCTGTCCATTCAGTTGAACATTATAAAAATAAAAATAGTCCTGACTATGTCACTGCCCTCTACCATTTAAGATCTAATATTTTAATAGAAGTTCTTTGAACATGATGCAGCTGATCAAGGGAGGGTAAACATTTTCTGAAACATTACATGTGCTGTGTATTCAGTACAGTAATTGGCTGAGGCCCCATTTACCTAAATCAGTGTGCTTTAAACCCCTTGAGGACCAGTGATGTGCCAGGACTGACATAAGTGTCCATACATTAAAGGAGATCTGTCATCCCTATAAAAGTTTGTCTAAATAGTAAGTTTATATAACGATTCTTTGTTTGTCTGAAATTAAACCTTTAACGATGATCCTGTGCCTTCCTTCCGGACAGATTGTGGTTTAATTTCAGCTAAACAAAGAATTAAAAAAAATAATAATGAATATAGTATACCAGCTAGTCGCTATATAAACTTTTTAGACCAACTTCTATAGGGGTGACAGATCCTTTTTAAGGACCGGTGACAGTTCAGGCATGTCATGACTTTTTTGTTCACAGCACTCTTGCGGGCACACTGTGAACATGACAGGAGTCTAAAACTGACTGTTCCAAGACCAGAGCAGTCAGTTTCAGCCTTAATTTTGTAGAGCCAGTACATATATCTCACACGTACCAGCTCCCCGAATATAGTCTATATCAGTGGTTCTCAACACCTGTCCTCAGGACCCACTAACAGGCCAGGACTTAGGGATTTCTCAGCTAGAGCACAGGTGTGGTGATCAGATGCTCATTCACATTGATTAACTCACCTGTGCTCTAACAAGAAAATCATCAAATCCTGGCCTGTTAGTTGGTCCTGAGGACAGGAGTTGAAAACCACTGATCTATATGGTCCTTTAGGGTAAAAGTACCCTAGATCATCTGGTCCTTAATGGGTTAAAAATCTTAAACCTTTTGTTATATCTTTCTACCAAAGTCACAAGAGTGAATCTTAGCAGATGTGTCATATGAATGTGCAGTTCTATCAAATGCCTATCTTTAATTAATAAGTGAATGACTGAAACATTTATTCACAAATTCTAAACTTTGAAATCCAGTAGCAGATTTGAGCTTCACATTGGGAGGAATAACTGAGAGATTCTGTATAAGGGGCTCCTCTATACCATTTGTGTCCAGTATATCGGGCTTTATTGAGTTAGAACGCAGTACTCAAGAGTTGGAAGCTGGTTCTGGTAATAGGAGAGTCAGTTGTAATTTGCATTGTTATTCACATACGTACACTTATGCATCCATACCTACAACACTACAATCATGTACCACATATATCATTACATATTCCTGTATACATGCTCACATACATTTATCCCCACACATTCTGTTCTGTTCCTCACTTTCCCTTTTACCCCCACCCTACACTTTATTTATCCTTGATTTTTTTCAGCTTTTTTCATTTGCTGTAAATTAGGTTTATGATTTAGTGTTATATTTCAATATGACATATTTTTTAATACCTCTTTTGATTTTATTTTCTGTTATGTTTATTTTCTCTGATTTCTTTTGAGAGTTTATTGTTCGGTAATGCAAGGGAGTGAGCGTTTGTGCATATATGTGAGAATGAATACAAGTGAGTGGAAGTATGGCTGCTGGTGCGGATAGGGTGGTAAGGAGGGAGGAAGGTAGTAGGTGATGATAGTCAAGCTAGCCAAGAGGATAGTGGAGCCACTGGCAAGCAGGCAAGGGGTAGGAGGGGAGCAGCCTCAGGAAGTATCAAGGCCGGGAGGAGAGTTAGGTGGGATATAAGAACACCATCTACTTCAGTGACTCATAGGTTAGCCAATTGTGAAGGTGGGGGTAAAGACCACAACCCTAGGGACAGAGGAGGAAGCTGCAGGGTCTCCTCGCTCTCAGCTGAGAGTTGAATGCCCTCTGCCACAGCATCTGAAGAAGCTGTAAAACACAGGGCCCCAAAATTCACCCGCTAGGAGAACAAGGTGCTGATCCACATAGTAGCACAACATGCCAGTGTTCTCTTCAGTATTGATTGTTATTTCATAGCACCACTTCATAGAGCAGCATGGACACAGATACAGGAGAAGGTATGTGTTATCAGCAACCTCTACTGCTGCTGGTTCTTCATCTCCCATCGTCCAGCATCACCAGTATAAGCACCTCACCAGCATGTTACAGGACTGAAAGATGAAGGGTGTCTTGAGTCCCTAGTGCTGTGATCCACCCTTTCAAATCCAGGTAATAATTTCCCTTTCCTCACTGTTTGTATTTTTTATTTAACCAGCACAGGTGTCAGAAGTTTATTCCCCATCTTCTTTATGTAGGTTACATGGTAGGGACTAGGTCCATATTCGATACACTAAAATGTTTCCTAAAACCCTAGAATGCGAGCAATGTCACCAGTACTTTGTAAC
Organism: Rhinophrynus dorsalis; assembly: GCA_037306005.1. NCBI lineage: Eukaryota > Metazoa > Chordata > Amphibia > Anura > Rhinophrynidae > Rhinophrynus > Rhinophrynus dorsalis. Next base: position 380,809,305 of record CM074720.1, on the reverse strand, counting down.
TTTTTACTTTGCAACTGATTACTATAATGTTTCTTTCTTGTCAATGCCACTACTGCCCCATGCAACAGTCCACTAGAATGTTGCATTCATACACTGCAGAACTGCTCTTTACAGTTGTTTACTAAGATGTTGTTTTCATGCCAATGCAGAACTGCCCCTTGCAACTGCTTACTAAGATGTATTCATGCCAAGGCTAATATGCCTGTTAACAAACTGCACTGAAAGATAAAAGTTATCTTTAAAAGTATGTGTTTGTCTGTTGATTTTTATGGAAAAGATCAGAGGTTCTCAGCCCGTGCCCTTAGTGGCCACTAACAGGCCAGGACTTAGGAATTTCCCCGCTAGAATACAAGTGTGTTGATCAGAGGCTCAGTCATACTGATTAACTCACCTGTGCTCTTAACAGGAAATTCTCAAGTCCTGGCCTGTTAGTGGCCACTGAGGGCACTGGTTGATAACCACTGGTATAGATTTTAAAGTATCAAATGCACTATATCACCTAGAAACAACTTTGGTGATTTTGAAAGACCCTTTTAAAACACCTATATGTTGTATAAGCCATTTAGAAAACTAGTTTTTGGGTTATTTGGATTAATAGATTATATTAGGCATGTTTGCCTTACCTGTACATTACTCACTGACACTGCTCGGCAATGCATTGCCTGCCATTCTTAGCACAGAACACAGAATATTTTAACCCTTAGAGTGCCAAATACTTAAAGGGTTAAGTATTAATGCATACAGGAAGTAATGTATGGTTAAATACAAAGTGCTTGCTTTATATAACTTAATTAGCATAATCAATACATATAATTAACTCAGAAACTAGTTTTCTAATTAAAAAATGGCTCATATAATATTTAAACTGTTAGATAGATGGAGGGGAGCAGAGGCAGAGTGACAGACTGTACCTATGGCCTATCCCTAAGTCAGGTGGTAGTCAGCCATGTGCTCTCCAACTGTTGAGACCCACAACTCAAAAACATTCCAACTAGCCATTGGATTGCTGGGGATGCTGGGAGTTGTAGGCCTAAACAGCTGGGGAGTTCAAAGCTGACTCCACCACTGATTTAAAAATAAAAATAGGCCATACATATTAAGTGTCTACGCCAGGGGGGTCAGCTCGAGAACCCACAGCTCACTGCATCATGTTCCTTAGTACATATAGCCTACACTCAAGTCAATGTGGAAACAGCTTAGGGCTCCTAAGCGGTTGGATTCTATGGCTTCCAACATCGCCTGCTAGGCACTGGCTAATTGGGATTTGTAGGCCTCAAAAGCTGGAGAGTCCACAACTGATGAAATCCTGACTTGGGCCCTTAGTATGTATGGCCAGTTCCCATATCAGTGTGAAGTCCACCTTTGGCTCTCTAGGGGACAGGGCTTATGACTCCTAACATACCCTACTATGCAATAATGAGTTGAGAGTTCTTGGCCCCAACAGCTGTAGACTACACAACTGACTCCACTCTGTACTAAACCTTAAAAACACTGGTTAGGAGACATGGCTGACTAAACACTGACTTGGACTCAGCCTCAGCCTTGGGCTCTCCAGTTTTTGAGGCCTACTACTTCCAACATCCCAAACAAGTCCAGTGATTAGATGGGGATGATGATAGTCTTAGGTCCCATCAGCTGGAGAGTCCACGATTGACTAACCCCTCACTTAAGGATAAGCGATTTGTGCTACTATACAAAAATATCAGTTTTGTACCAAACGACAGCATCACAGTCACCAAATGTTCTCATTACTATAAATGTTCCTTTGAACCCCATGAATACTATAGACGTGTACAAAACGTGGCTTCACAATGCATTGTAGACCACTATTTTTTTTTAAGGGGGTTACAAACCAAATTTACAGTAAGGAATACATTTCATGGTTCATTATTGCCTAGTTGAGATTTTTTATTGGCCTACTTTTGGTGCATATTTTCATTTGCAGAAGTTATAATTAAAGTGTTTATTTTATATGTGAGAAGAGTGTCATATTTCATTTGTTTAACCTGTTTAATCCAGAGCTGGATTAAGACTCTACAGGGCCCTAGGCAGCCTCCTAAAATGCCCACCCCCTGTCTGCCCTCCACTCGCCAAAAGCCACTCCGATTGAGAGGTTAGAGATACTAGTATCAACTTAATAAAAGATGAAAATGAATGTTCTAAATATATTAACCCCTTCATGTCCAGTGACATACCCAGGCCGTCATGCTGGTCCGGCACTTAAGGACCAGTGACGGTCCTGGTACGTCATGTACTTTTAATCACCGAGCTCCTGCAGGAGCGCGGTGAGTAATACCGGGGACTGAAGTTGATCGCTCGAAGACCGGAGCGATCTCTTTCAGTCCCTCCGTTCGGCGTGCCGCCCCATGTGATCAGTCACGTGGGGTAGCACGCCGAAATTCCCTATCTGGTCCTTGAAGGACCACACACCCCGGGACCGCTGGTCCTTAAGGGGTTAAAGATGTACAGCAGTGCTTAAAATTGAAATGGTGCTACACAAGTGATTCCATAGAGATTACAGTTGAAATGGAGTGGGTCCCTCATGTTTTCATGGGCACTAGGCTCTCGCTTTGGTTGCCTTTTGGATAATCTGGCTCTGCGTAACTCATAAGTATGTAAAAATGTAAACAGTTGACGAAAGTATCTTGATGCCAGAGTGTGTTTTTTCCACCTGGGCTTCTCCTCTCCATTAACAGGTTCAGCTCTTTCAGGAGGTAGGAAGACATGGATGGGAGTAGTAGGGTGACCACATTTCATTTCTGCCATTCAGGGACACTGCAAAGACTAAACACTAAACACTAGAGAGAGAACTGCATATTAAATGCTATGACAGAAAGTGATGCATGTTGTGGGCTGCAAGGTAATGTACATCATGACCAAAGCCTTAGACTAGCATTACACTGCAACAAAATTGCATTGCAGCTCCTGTTTAATGTCAGGATCAAGGCGCAGTTCTCTGCCTAGTGTTTAGAGTTCTGCTTGGAAGCCATTTTTGTAGCCCAGCTGTAACATAACTTTCTGTCACAGTAGTCAATGGGCAGTCCTCCTTCTAGTGTTTAGAACTCTGTGCTCTGTAGTCTTCATTCAGGGACTTTGTATTGTCCTAGAAGGGGGCTGCCTGGGACATGGGACACACATTTTAAATCCAGAACTTTCCTGGGCAATCTGGGACCGGTGGTCATCCTAGTGATTTATAAATAAAACAATGAGCTTTAATACATTTTATTTTATTTTTTTTTTTTCATGTGATGTGCCCTTTTTTTCATGTGGTGTTCCCTTTATATATGAATTTGTGCACAGCAGTAAATTCTGTTTTTGTCTGTTCCATGCATATGCTTACAGGAGCCCATGATCACAATCAACTATCATTTTGCTTGTAACATTCTAAGGGCGCAATACTATTCCCAGCAGTAAAACATTTGGTAAGGGAAAAATAAACACTGAATGAGAAAAATACCTGTGTACCGCAGCTATCCTATAATCGGACCAGTACATGGACCACCTAGCATTGGTGGCCAAAACCTGCGTTATGGCCAAATGCTCGTAGGAACATTAAAGGAGAATAACCAACTCTTGCTGTTTGACACAGTGTCAAACGAGTGAGCTCAAAATACAGTCACCCTCCTCCCACCTCCCAAACACTAACCCTACACTACCCCTAGCATGAACAACAAAGTGAAGCAAAACTAGCCCTAACACTGTCCTAACATCCCTACCCCATAGGCATAACACCTGTCATCGACCGTCAGTCTTTTTCTGTAATCTTCTATTTTCTTAATCTTCTGTCCACGTCATCTTTATTTTCTTCTGAAAAACTATAATAAAAATAAAAAAGTTAAAACCATCCATGTCTCCTTGTAAAATCCAAAATGTCAGTCCACGATGCCACAAAGAAATATACAAACACATGTCCATGATGCCCAATATAAAGGCAAAGACATATGTCCATGATGCCCCTAATAAATAATTCCACAATGCCTCTGTGATACTACAGTTGGCTGGGATGTGTGCTTATGAACCTCCCAGCCAATCAGCTTCTAGGGGGAATGGCAAAACATCTAGAAGCTGATTGGCTGGGAAATGGGTAAGCGCACATCCAGCCAATTGCAGTGTGGGAACCATTTTGAACAGAGACTGGCCATATAAATGCCAGTCTCTGTTTAAAACTACCTCATTATGGCTTAGGCAAAGGCCCAAGAGGTAACAAAGTGTGTGTGTGTGGGGGGGAAGCGTCTCCCATGGTGGCAGAGGCATAGCGGAATTGTTTATTATTTATCCATGTGGGACTAGTGTAGGGATAAACAGCCACGCATGAGTGTGAGTGTTCTAAACCACTGTTCTACTACGTCAGTGGTTTTTATCACATGTTACAAACTCATAGCCTACCTTTGATAGGTGCAATTTTTACGCAAGAAATAGTGAGTCCCTCAACATGTGTTAAGGTCACAGCATGTAATAGAATGCCAAATTCAACAACTTTTTCATTGTGTTCAATGAACAAAAATGTTGTGGCCATTGGACATTTTTGCATGTCGGTAGTTTTGGACAGTTAATAGAATACCAAACTGTGCTTTCAAATCCACCATCTCCACTTTTTTTTAAAGGTAGGAGTAGTATAGAGCCCTAAATCTTAAGATGAAGTTGCACCCCTACTTCAAATCTAGTTGTCTGGATGGCACACAGCATTTTATTTTCCAATTACATGATGACTCGATTCATTGCTGAGCTTTGATTCAATCAAAGCCTGCAGATACCATAAATCCTGTGGGTACAGTGCAGCTTTATGGGCTGCAGCTTTAGTCTTGAGCTGAACTGCAGCTTGGGAACTGTAATTGGAAGCGCTAGTGATATTTATAGAGTGTGCAGAGGGGGGAAGTGAATGTACACAGCGTGTGTGCTTCCTTCAAACAAGTGGGCTGTATTAGTTAAAGCTCAGGAAGAAAAATAGCAAACAGTGTTACACTGGGTATTTTTATACTTGCAAGATGAGGAGAAATTATGTTAACTCTTTAGTATTGATAAGCAAAAAGTAGCATATTTAACCCCTTGCATGCTGCTGGATATGAATCCTATGTGCATTGCAAAACCATATGTTGGAGATGTCTCTAGTATCCAATGGTTTAAAACAGAAAATAGTTTTATCCCTTTAAGGCCCAGAGGGGTGTGCAAAACATTGGGGTTAACTGTTTAGGTGCTAAAATACATTGATGACCTTACTGATACTCAGATTCATACTCACTCCAAATGATACTGAATGGATTTATCATGAAGAAATGCTGATTGCACTTTTTGTACCTTACCGTTTGCACAGTCTACAGTGCAGTTGTTTTGCCTCAGAATTCCTCTGTCTGTCTTTGTACATATACCGCTATGTTTCAGGAGAATACAAGGAATCAAGAGTTTGTTTGTGGTCTGAATATGACACACTGCAACAGAATCCTCCCAGGTGCAGAAAATGTATTTATCCATTTTCTCTGCTTCCTGGGATACTTCCCTTTGTCTTTATGAATGGATGTATGCTTTCCTAGCAGGAGAGTGGCAGTCATACACCTGTTTACTGATGGCACTGGAATTGTTGATGATTATTTCTGATGGTAGAACTGAACTTTATGTTATCATTAAAAAAACAACAAACAAAAAACTCATATACCATATTCTGATGTTAATTTTCACCACTCCCACTTTTAAGATTGCTTCTTTAAGCCTCCAAGTGCCAGAGGGATACGCAGTGCATTGTTCTGCAATGTGTTGCGTACCCCTCTGGCACTCAAAGCATTAAGCTAAGCTTTTATGAAGTTAAAGGGGAATTATACCCTTATATATAATTGAGCTCATATAGACTCTGAACAGATTATATATATATATATATATATATATATATATATATACAGGGCTCAAAATTTCCACTCACCACTAGTCAATGGCGAGTGAGAATTTAGCCCTGGTGAGTAGAAATTCAACCCTGGTGGGTATGTTATGGCTTGCAGTGGCGAGTAACTTTTCAGGTCTGGCTAGTAGCAAAGGACTTCAAATTTTAAGCCCTGTATATATATATATATATATATATATATATATTTATTTATATCCCGAACGCTCAACAGCAAGTGGCAAACTGAACTCTTTCTTGTTGGTTCTTTTGAGAAAAATTTGCTTATAGTCTTAAGTGTGATTATTCGTGATATGATTAGAAAGGGAACAACTGTAAGTTTTGACTGACAAGATGGAGGGCAACATGCTTCTTGTTGTGGAACAGTTGGGATAATTTATATATTATCTCTCTCTCTTTCTCTCTCTCTCTCTCTCTATATATATATATATATATATATATATATATATATATATATATATATTATTTATTTATATATTTATTTATTTATTTTTGATGCCACTAACAAATTGAAAACACTATTTTGTCATTTGAAGACACACTGCCCTTAGATTAATTCTATGAGTAGTGTACGTCAGTTTAGTAGTGTAAATGGAAAATAAAGTGCTGTGTACCCATTAATAAATACCACAGTTTAAGACACCATTTTGGAGCAGCAATGCATTTTAGAAATCTCTAGTATTAAAGGTGTTAATTATATGGGAATATGATTTGTTGGCACATGATCTTTTCTTTATTTTTCTATCTTCTTATCCTAATTTTAGCTGCTGCTTTCCACACTGAGGCTTATGCACAAAGAAAAGGAGACATTCTGGGGCAAACCATCTGCAACAAAGGGGACAGTTATTTTTTCCCATTGCTATAATCTGGGTTTTTAACCCTTCCTATGCTAGAGGCATCAAATGCATTGCAAAGAAATGCATTGGGGACATATCTAGAATTAATGGAGTTAAAAGCCCCTTTTAAAATTAACAGGAATTTTCATCTCTTACTAGTGGTGCAGTTGGTTTGCCCCAGAATTCTATATTTTGAATTATGCCCATATGTAAATAATGAGGGGTTCACAGATATAAATTAAACAATATTCAAGTAGAATGTATTTAAACAAACATAAACTACAGAAGAAATGAAAAAGATGGAAAGAATAATGCAATTATTTTGAAAGTCATTAACTGTAGATAATTGATCAATGAACAGTACAGGGAAATGTATAATGTAAGGTTATATATTGATTGCTCTGCCTAGATGTATTCCAGAATAGTGAATTGCTATGTGCTGTCACCTTGGAAATGTCTGCATACACTGTCTGATACCAGTGTATAAATGTTATACATACACAGACTACCGTAGTCTCCTGCATCTGTCATCCTTACATATTAATCTCCTGACTGCACATTGTGTACAAGCGTTTTCCAGATACATTAGTCCATATTTCTATCTGCAAATAAGGACCTATATGCAAGTAATATAGAGAAATGTTATCACCAACCAAGTACTCCATAGGGAACAAATACAAATACCTAAAACTGTCATGTTAAATGGGACTTATAACACCTTGGCCTAGATTCACTAAAGGTCGATACTGTGGCAATATGATTTTGTAGATGTGTTTGAAACACTTAGACATTTCGATGTACCCACACATCAACATATTCACTAAAATTTGCAGATGCAAGGGGAGGGGAGGAGAAGGTCCCTATTACCATACAGGATTATTGGTGATGTTGATATGGAAGGGCTTTCCTCCTTTCACAAATGCAAAACATGTATAATATATGATACAGACCTGAGGGGATAATTGTGTAGTGCTTAGTGTACTTTTTTCTTAACAGTTTGAGTGCCACAGGGGTGAGTAATGCACAGCCCTATGGCACTCAAATGAATAAGGGAGTGATGCTGTCCATGGTGCTGAAAGTGTTCTCTTCATTCTCTTACTGAGAGAATGCAAAATAAGTTAATAGTCCCCAGTTTCATCTCTCAAACCTGGTTTGAGAGATAACCGAAGGCAAAGTTCCCCCCTCCCTCCCCCTTCCCTGAAGTCAGTGTTGTGCTGACTGCAGGGATATCCGGTCTGTCTTTCATCATGCGGCTCTGCAGCAGAGCCGCGATCGCGTTAGTGACAAATAATTATTTCACTGAAACTTTCTTCTACATGTGCTTTCAAACCAAGCACATGTAGAAGACCGTTTCAGTAAAATAATTCTTCTTCACTAACGGGATCTCGGCTCAGCTGCAGAGCCGCAAGCCTGTCATACGACAGACTTCCCCTGCAGTCAGCACAACGCTGACTTCAGGGAAGGGGGAGGGAGTGGGAACTTTGCCTTCGGTTATCTCTCAAACCATAAAGGTTTGAGACATGAACCTGGGGGCTATTAACTTATTTTGCAAATATCTACAATATGAGGGATAGTAATAATAAAGTATTACTATCCCTTTAAACTTCAGAATTGTTGTAGTGTTTTTGATGTGTAAAGGGAGGAAAGCCCTTCAACCTCAACAACAGTTCACAACCCTCCCTGACTGAGGAGGGTTACTGCATTGGAAAGCATAGGAAGATTCCATCTTCTCCAACCTCAGGTAGGTGAAGTTGAGACCATGAACTCCGAAAGCAGAGGCTGCTATCGGAGTTTAGAGAATGTGTCAAAGTGCCACATTAACATATCAACACACTCCCTTGCATACGAAACTGTTCCATTATCCAGAATTATCATATGGAAATGAGTCATTATGCTTCATTTACATATGGGAATAGTTCATTGTACTGTAGATATGATGAGTGAAAATTCATAAACCTGTTGAATGGATGTATATGTGAGCAGATTTTTGTCGGACTGATGGTGATGTGATGTTGAAGATACTTTAGTGCAGAGCTGTCCAAGTCCAGTCCTCAAGGCCCACCAACAGGCCAGGATGTAAGGATTTCCTTGATTAAACACAAAGGGTTAACTTAGATCTCATCCATTTATAATGCCCTACTTACTGTGTCCCTTTGCTTTTAGTACTTTTGCTCCACTCTCAGTTTGAAGAAGAGTGGAGCAAAAGTACTAATAGCAATGGGACACAGGAGGTAGGGGGTTAACAATGAATGAGATCTAAGATAAACTGTCTAATAATAGTATTTTAATTAAAAAAAAGTTTCAAACACACACAAACACACACATATATATATAGGCAAGGTATGTAGTCCATACGTTGCCTATTAACCCTTTGGGCACCAGAGGGGTAGGAAACATGCTAAGCAATGCTTTCCTACCTCTCTGGTACTCAAAGGGTTAATTGTGGAATAAAAGACAGATTTGTCCACTACATGGAAGTCCATGAGGTGGATGTGGATGGGGTTAGTATGTCACATATATGCAATATATGTGACATACTAAGGGGGGGGGGATGTGGAAGGGGGCATTGTGTAGTGCTTGGTGTACTAGTTTTATTGATTTTAACCCTTTGAATGCCACAGGGGTGAGCAGTGCACATCCCTATGGCATTCAAAGCTGTCCATGGTGCTGAAAGCCTTCTATGTGTTCCCCTAGTGGCTGGGTAGGGAAGCACAGAGAAAGCTGTTCAGAACTGGAGACGTGGGTTTTTGATTTTCTGACTGAACTTGATACTTTGCAGTGCTATGATTGGCTGTAGTGCTAGGTAACATTTTTATCGTGTGTTTTTAGGTAAGATTTTCTATGCGACGCAGGTTTAAGATTAACGTGTATTTTGTTGGTTATCGCTCGTTAGGCTTTCTAGGTAAGGAAGATTTGAATCTCACGTTACCTGGTCTTGCTTAACGAGCGAAGGCAGTTTTTTTCTTCACGTTGGTTTTAACGCCAACATTTGAATCGAGCCCTTAATGTGTTGGAAGCAGTTCTGCATCCAGTGAGTTAACATGAAACATGACAGGGTAACTGGTGAGCATTTAGTAGTAAACAGAGTACTTGTACCTGTCTTTCTCCACTTTACATGATACTGTGAAGACAAGATCTCCCTCAAGGTCAAAAGGTTCTGTATATTTTAAAACTCTCTGTTGTCATTACAGTGCAGTGTTCCTTGCAATGATAAAATCACTCACAATAATAAAGCCTGAGCATGCTTTTTGATTTATGTCATTAAAGCTTGGATCATTCTATTTCTTGGGACCAATTTCAAATTAGTGGCAGTCATTTTGACCTTGAAAAGATAACTATCTCTGACCTTGCGTAATATAAGCCAGTGTAATATGTAACGCATTGCTGAGCACTAAAAGCAATATACTAAAACTGTGAAAAAAGAAAAAAAATTGAGAAAGGAGTTCCCCTATTGCTCTTATCCCAATAACATAAATAGTAATAATATACAGTGTGACACTGGATACTCATGGACATGTTGTGCCAACAACTAGTCAATCACAGGTATGAAGCTCACTGAAAAGTTAGTGCAAGCTCTCCCCACTCGAAGCTTCCACAGACAGGTACACTATTTGATTGGTGGGCAGCTGCACAATATAATAAGCAAATCAACGCGACTCAAAGTTCAAATAAAATCACTACAAATTTATTAAAGAGAAACCCACAAAATACAAATATAAATACAAAGCTGTGTAAATATAACCCCCCTCTATGAGTTTATCCAACAGGACATTTACTCGGCGGCTACCAAACCTATCATACTGATTCGTCCTGTTGAAATGGCTGACATAAGGCTGACATTTGTTTTAATATACAACTTTTCATATACTGTACATTCTATTAAATTATATCTTTATTCTGATATCATATAACGGTTCATATCTGTTTTGGAGCATAGAGGTACTACTTCAAAGGAACAGGTTATCAATTCTTTCCTGCTAGCCGTCTACCGATGTTAGTCCCCAACAGAACCACCAGTGGATATAAGTGTCTGTTTCTACCACCCAGACATTGAGTCAAGGTAGAGCATATGGATATATAAGCCCCATTGAAGAGAGGAGATGTACACCCTGTTTTATTGCTGTATTCTTCTAAGAAGAACAGGGTAAATCCTGGGACAAAGCAACTGCACCATATAAAACAAATAACTCTGTAGCATTTGTCTTGTGCAGTTTATTTCTCCTAGAATTGATCCAGGCAATGCTTGGGTGCTATAGTGTGCTAAAGCATATCTGTATGAAACTTCTGTGTAAAAATGTTTACTTTCTAGGGCAGCACAAGTAGAGGCTACTGCACACTGACCCATCCCACACTTAACCCCCACCCTCCTTACATTGCTCCTATTGCACATTACCTCCTCACTTCACAATCTTCTCTCCCATTCTTACTCTCTTCTCACCTCCCACACTGACATCCTTTCACTTTCCATCTGCCCCTCACACACTGAACCTCATCTATGCTTCCTCACTTTACACATTGTACCCCATCCACACTTCCTCCTCTTCACAAACTGCCTCATCCACAATCCATGCTCACCCCCTTTCACACATCCCACTCTCTTTATACATACATACATACATGATCCATGCTCACCCCATACATGCTCCCTGCTCAGCTCACAAACTGCTCTATCCACACTGCTTTCTCAGGTCACACACTGTCCCCTTTAATGCTCCCTGCTCACCTCATAAACTGACTTAACCACACTCCTTGCTCACATCACAAGCTTCTGTATCCATGCTCCATGATCACCTCACTCACTGACCCCATCAATACCTCATGATCTCCTCAAACATTGACACCCTCCCATGCTCCCTAACATTTAGATGACTCTCTTTTTATGCTGGAGACATTCTGATGTCGCCCCTTTGAAGGTCACTATGTAGAAGGCGACATTTAAATAGTAAACCCTTCAACACTCCCTCTTCCCCTTACATACTAACTACCTTTCTTACTTACTACTCATGTCACACATACACACTCACTCACTCTCGCTCTCTCTCTCGCTCTCTCTCTTCGACTTTCTTGCCTGTGCAGAAGCTCGTGCAGTTCTCTGGCAGCAGCAGGTAGAGGAGGTAGAGATGAATGCTACATAAAACTTAAGTTTCAGCTGGTGGAAGCTTAATACAAAAGCAGTGACTTCCAGAAAGGGATTTTTTTTTTAATCTCTCAGATTGCTTAGATTTGCAGAGTGTGTGTAATGTGCTCCAGCACAAGCACAGCTACTCTCAATCACTTCCAACAGGTCTGCTCTGCACTATAAAAGGGAAATACTACAGGGGGCCACAATTTAGCAATGAGTGGGCCAGATACTGGTGACAACTTTGCTACTTAAGGGGTTAATGATAAATCTGTTAAAACAAAGGTCCATATCAGGATAGTAAAGAGGTACAATTCTAGAGCAAACCAACTGCACCATAGGGGACAAATAAAAATTCTCAAAAATGTAGTTTTATTTAAATGGGACTTGTATCCCCTTGCATACTAGAGGTTTCCAATGCATTGCAACCCACAAAAGGTTGAAATTCCCATTTAAATCAATGGAAAACTGGGAATGTTTCTAAAGAGAAGCAATGCAATGCATTGCGTACCCCTCTGGCACTCAAAGGGTTAATGCATCCCCTATGATACAGCTCATTTGCTGCAAAATCTGCACTTCAGCTTTCTAAATGTGGTCCAGAGTGTGTGTGTGTGTGTGTATATATATATATATATATATATTTTTTTTTTTTTTTTTTGCTTCTCTTTAGAAATGTTATATTTTTAAGTGAAAAAGGTCTCTTTTGATCTGAAATTCTGTTAATGCTTTTCCTGGCCATGAGCCATTCGGAGCCTCACAGGGAAGGGGGGGGTGGTATAAACACATGCAAGCTCTCAATGGGATTCCCCTTTAGGCAATTTGTGAAAATGGTAGAAATCTAGCCGGTACGCAGCAATGGAAAACTCTAAATAATAAGGCAATGGGAAATATGAGGAGGTACTACTTTTCAGGAGGTGGATTCATGGAAATTTTACTCAGCACTGTGGATAAAGACTATTAAACGTATTTAGACTGATAGAAAAAATTACACAAGCTCTGTGGTGCTAAAATAAACAGGATAATGCATAGTAGGTGGCAGGTGTACTGTAGTCTTATTTTATTTTCTATTTTTATCACTTTATTGACCAGAGGGTTTGCAAACAAGAAGACAGGGTGGGAAATTTGGGAGTAGAAGGAGTGAGGACAGGCTGGTCAGAGGTGGAAGTGTTCCTTTAAGACTGTAGTCAGACGAGATGAATGTTCCCACAAAATGTCTGTATGGACTGCCTGGTAAGGAAAAGCAAATCTCTTGGGTGAGAGACCCAGTGGGCATAAAGTCGGAATTGTGAAGGTGGAAGACCGCAGATTACAATGTGTGTGATGGACTAAGAAAACATGGTGCACTTTTGGGGCAACTCAGTTGTGCTATAGGGGACCAATAAATGTTACCATAGATTCAAATGAAGTTTTCAGCACCTTAAATGCTAGTGAGGTCCATAAAGCATTGTGAAGCAACGGGGTGGAGACCTCTCTATCATTCAAGGTGTTAAAAGCCCCATTTAAATCAATGAGAATTGTACATCAGCCTAACTGTGCAGTGAGAAGAGAGTGTGGGCTGTTGTTCCTGTAATACAAACCTGTGGTTCTCCAATTTATTTTGTCTGCACTCTGTCACACTATCTTCATTCTGGAACCATGTCTGGGTGAAGGCATTGGAGCACTGAGAAAAAGAAGCACAGATCTGGGACAGACCAACTGCACCATAATAACAAATAAAACCAAGCTTATTTAAAGCTGAACTTTCACCTCTAATACACTTTGCCTCATATGATTAAGCTAGTGAAATGGTATCTAGGTACATACTTTAGTAGATATTCTCTATAAAATGTAGACTTCATGTGAGTATTTCTGCATTCTATGGTACAAGGTAATGTCGGCACAGTGGTGCAGGACTTCCCAGTCCTCAAAGTCTCCTCCCACTTCCCTCCCAGCTCTCCTTGGGATTTCATGCTTCCCTTCGTATTGATGTGCATCAAGTATATTGAAATATCAAGCTCAGTTTGTCATTATACTGAGCTTGCAAGCTCTGTATAATGACAAACAGAACTTTCTGTTACAGTATACGTGATTCACATCAATACGAGGGGAAGCATGAACGCGCTCCCTAGGGGGGCTTGGAGGGAGGTGGGAGAGGAATTTGAGAATTGGGAAGTCCTGCAACACTGCGCGGATGTTACCTTGTACCGCAGAATGTGGAAATGACCACATGAAGTCTACATTTTATAGTGAATATCTACATAGAAAAAAAAAAAAAGCCAATCTGCACACAATTTTACTAGCTAAATCATATGAAACACTGTGTATTAAAGGAGAATGTTCCCCTTTAAAGAGGGAGTTTAACTGCATGAATTTTAGAAGGGTCTCCAATGCATAGGTTTGTGATGCACTGGAGACCTCCTTATGGTTCACTTAGTGTGCCCAGAATAGCACCCCTTCTTATTAATATATCAGTCTCAGTGAGTAAGAAGGAGAAGCTTGCACAGTTTGCACACTACTTAATAATTGCCCCTGTGACTAAGCTGAATGGCAGAACCTAAAGGGATTATTTTGTAAAAACCAGGGGAGAGGGTGTTACAGTCAGGAGGTGGGTCTGTTCCTTTAAGAGCAATGAGGTCAATTTTCTGACCCCTCCCTCACCAAAGATGACATAAGTCATTTTGGGACTTCGCAGAACATCCTGAAGCCCCAAGTCCCCAAGTTACTAAGCGCTGTATGTTCGAAAGAAAAGTGGAGGAATTCTGAGGCAAACTGCCTGTGTTATTACGGACAACATTTAAGTGTAGATTTTAGCCTCTCTTAAATTTTACAGAGGTCTCCAATGTATTGTAAGCAAACTTTGGAGGCCTCTCTAGCATTCAAGGAGTTAAACTACCCATTTAAATTTATGGGAATTTTTAGCTCTATAGTGTAGTTCAAATGCCCCAGAATTATTCTAGTTTTCCTTTGAACATGCTATTCTTGTTGAATCAATATTGAATAAACGGGTTAGTTGATGCCCCCTTGCAGCCAGCAGGGTTGGATTTTTCCCATTAGGCAGTTTTAGCAACTACTTAGAGGGACAAGTTTTGATGGGCTCCGCAGCTGTGGTATCCATGCCCACATACTGAATTTTAGGTGTGGTCAGTGAGATCGCAATATCCCTGAATCAGTTTGCACTGGCAAAGCATTGAAAATCTCTTCAGCAACCAAAGGGCTAAACACTTTTTATTTGCGTTTGTTAGTTTTAAGTTAAGGGTATTGCCGGGCCAGGTAAAGTGTACGTTATTAGATACAGGATCATGTGAGATGTGACCTTGTGAAGAGCTAAGGGCATCTTGGGTGTATTACCTAGGGAACCCTGAGTAAGTAGTAAATGCAGACCTGGCTTTCATAAGACAGAAATTCCTTGCAGTGCATTATTGATCTGTCTGTCAGCAGAACATAAGGTAATTTAGTACAGTAAGTAACTTTACCATACCTATTTACTTCTTTATTTCTGTAAAGCTCTGTGTACCTGTACGGACTATATAAATAAAGATACATAAATACACACAGTATTTTTGGCAGGAAAAGAGTTAACAGTTAAAATGTAAATACAAAAGGACACTATAGCTGTTGGCTAATTGGGGATGATGGAACCTGCAACCGCCAACAGCTAGACAACAAAGGGTAGAGTGTGGGGAAAGAATCATTTGAACACATAATTTTTTTGGGGGGTTTGTTTAGGGGCAGTTAATAAAAAATAAATCCTAAATACAATTAAAAATACCCAATAAGACATGGTATAAACTGGGTCTGAGGAGGGTGCCTGTGTTGGTGGGTGGAGTCTGGGGAAAGAATCAGTTGAACGAGGAATTTGTTTTATGGGATTTTTTACTGGTATTGGGGAGACAGTTAGTAAAAAAAAATAAAATAAGAAATCTGTATGTTACTTGATAGAGACAGGGACCCCCGATGTAAGCTGCCATTGATACTTGACGTGACAGAGTATTTTGTAGAGGATGATTTGTAAGATTTTTTGTTAGAGGCCCAAGCCCCGAGGAAACATTGATATGTAGGACATTTAGACTTGTTTGGCACAAGCCCTAAGGAAATATTGATTTGTAGGACTTAGGCTTGTTTAGCACAAGCCCTAAAGAAACATTGAACTTAGGCTTGTTAGAAACAAGGCCCCAAAAAATATTTATTTTTTTGTAGGCCTGAGGGAAAAAAAATGCCCTACTGGCCTAGTGCCAGCAGGTCATGTCGTGTTGTCCAGTAGCCACTCTCAAATGCCCTGATGTAGATGAGGAATTTGCGACTCTTGTACTTGCTTCTGCTGAGTTGTTTAAGCAGCAGGATGATTAGGCAGCTCAAAGGGAATGGGATCAACAACAGCAGTAACACAGGTGATGGATGATGAAGGTTCCACTTACCACAACTAGCTCCAGTGATGTGCCTGAGGCAGTAGCAGCACCATAACTAGCCCCAACAACTTCAGGTATATGTGGAGAAAAGAAGAAGTTGGCCAATAATTCTTCTCCACCTGCCCCTCCTCCAAAATCATGGGTGTGCTGTTACTAGAATAGAATTTTTTCCCTTGAGAGCAGGAACTGTGCCTCACATCAGCAACTACCATGTGCCTAGTGTGTGTAGTAAATAAAACCTGGCAGAACCCTATCCAAACACTATGACACCAGAAACCAAGCACTGCTGCTGTCATTATGCACCTTACCTTGTCCACATCCCTCTAAGGACACATGACAACTTGCTGACAGTTGAATAGTAATAATGAACCATCCCTGCCACCATCTTAGCATATTATGCAGGATGGAATCTCCTCAGATGCCGCTTGATGCCCTGGTTGCGATTATCCTCAACAACACTGCCATGTGTGGTCAGTGCACCACACAGTGTGCAATAACTGGACATGAACTGCCACATCCTAACATCCTATCATTTGGTGGGGGAGTGTCACGGTTTGTTATGACTCTCAGACACAGAGTAAGATAAAAATCAAACTTTATTGAAAAGTTTAATGGAAACCCTCACGGGTCTAGTACATACACATATGTCAATAACACAAACTGGGTGAAAACAGTAGTAGCAATATACAGCAATATAGGCTCTACCGGCTTTGCCAATATACCGGGCAAGGCAGCTAGTAAGATGGTACAACAGAATGTAAATAGGCTCTACCGGCCTTGCCAATATACCGGGCAAGGCAGCCAGTAAGATGGTACAACGGAATGTAAATAGGCTCTACCGGCCTTGTCAATATACCGGCCAAGGCAG
The DNA here is from genome assembly GCA_037306005.1 of Rhinophrynus dorsalis. Taxonomy (NCBI): domain Eukaryota; kingdom Metazoa; phylum Chordata; class Amphibia; order Anura; family Rhinophrynidae; genus Rhinophrynus; species Rhinophrynus dorsalis. The sequence continues at coordinate 380,792,210 of CM074720.1, read as the reverse complement.
CCAGTAAGATGGTACAACAGAATGTAAACTGACTCTACTGGCCTTGCCAATATATTGGGCAAGGCAGCCGACAGGGTAAACAATCACTGAATGAGGCTCTACCGGCCTTGCCAATCTACCAGGCAAGGCAGCCTGTAGGAATATGAGGACAGCTCCACTAATGCTGAGATGGTAAGGCAGCAGCCAATAGAGGAGAGTGGAGCAAACTAGTACAAGTATAAACAGTGAAATAGCCCAACCGGTTCTATACAGTGGAATCAGCAACCGGTGTGTGGAGTAAACCAGTACCACGTACTGGAGCAATGGAATGCCCAACCGGTTCTATGGAACAACGCCAACACCGGATCAGAAGCAGGATCAGGAACAACAGTCAACCGGATCTGGAACGAGGACAGGAACCTTGCAGCAGCAGCTCTGACAGTGGAGAAACGTTGACACTGGTAGCAGATCAACAGGCCCAAGGATACATCAGACAGGTAACTGCAGATGCAGAGACACCACGAAAGAGCAACCAAAGGGTGCCTCAGGCCGGTTTAAATAGGCAGTGCTAGGTGGGAGTTAAACAGGCGGCCAATGGAGAATACACACACCTGACTGACAGCAAGGGCAAGCAATCACGGACAGCATGATAGGGAGGTAATGTTGAATGAGGTGGATTGGCAGAAGAAGTAATTACCCTAAAGCAAGAAGGTTATGGCGAGCTAGTTGTTTCGCTTATCATCGAACTTCCAGCCTCTGCATGGGTTTCTTGATTCTTCCTCCTGTTTGATGTCTGTCTCGTCTCTTGTTGCCTTTCTGTAGAGTAAGGGGGTACAGCAACAGCGGTGCTCTGTGTTTCATGTGTGTTATCAGGGTGGTTGTGCCAAGGCGCATTCCCTCCTTTCCCCTTCTCACTGACTTGTCAAAATTGAGCACAGTGCCTGCCCCAAGAGAAAAACAGTCCCACACCCATGACTTCAGGGGAAGGGAAACATTGGAGAAGAATGGCTTCTTTCTTCTTCTCCTCCACATTCCCCTTCACTGGCTGGGGCCGATGATGGTGTTGCTGCTGTTGCTGCTACTGCATCAGAATCAGCACTTCAGCTAGGACAAGGATTATTGCTACTGCTGGCAAGTGGAACCTGTCCTAGCCCTGCATCACTTGTTGACTCCATTCCCACTGTGTCCATGGTGGTCTGTGGCACCCTAGCCTGCTCCTCAGCATCCTGCTGCCCTTGCAACTCAGCAGCAGCAGGAGGAATTAGAGCAGCTGCAAATTCTGCAAATTCCAAAAGCTCATTGCTGATGGTAGTCGTGATGCCCATCCCCATCCCTGTCTCCCATTCCTTCTCACTTTGGGATAAAAAGACCATCAATGTCTCTTCCACCCCAGCTTCTCTCCCATCATCATAACCACCACCACTAGTCCCTCTGTGTCTATTACAGACATCTCACTGCTGGTTGGAGGAGGTGACAAGAAATGCGACAGAGGGTCCCCTAATGTCACACTTGACATTTTTTGTTGACCTGAAGAAGGCAGACTGGCATCACTTGCAGCAGGCACAGGAAGCTGATCTGTGCTCCTGGTGGTGGTGGTGGTGGTGGTATTATTGCTGCTAGCCACCAGTTCTGGCTTCTACAGGATCATGGTCCACCTGGACAATGCCTTGGGGGGAAGAGGACTCCCAGGGTCAGGGGAATGGTGTGGACTCCCTTGACCACTAGTTCGGACACTCTCAATTGCTTCCCCTGCCATTCTCCTAACATTTGTCACACTGGCTGCTTCACCATCACTGTTACTAGTACTACCACTAACACAAACCACATCAATTTCAGCACCTGAGTCTTCCTCCTCATGGTCACTAGTAATATGATTACCCTCTCCTTCACTCCTAATTCTAACAAGCTGTAGTAGTACTAGCACCGGCAGGACTGCTTGGGGATGGCAAGTGTGATTAGGGTCCCCTGCTGCTGTCACACTTGGCATCATCTTCTCCTTCCCCCCCTAATGCAAAGAATTTAATGTCTGGTTTTAAAGCGGATTTTCCTTCCAAAAAGTGGACAAAAATGTGGTTTTCTATGATATTTTTTCAAGGCAACGTGAAGAGACCTTTTGCCCAGCCCTATGAGATACACTTATATGTACTCCACACAGCCCGATCTCCTAAAAGGAGGGACACCTGGCAGGAAAGAGGGACAGAGAGATTTGAGTCTCAAAGTAGGATTGTCCCTCCTAAAGAGGGACACTTGGGAGGTATGCTAATTACTTGCTCCACATATTAATTAAGTCTGTTCAAGGGCAAAACGTATCGTTCATGGAGAACCAAAATTCAATTATGTTTTTATAATGATAATCCATGTAGTACCAGGGGATGGGCAACACAATGTGAACCACTTAAACAGTTAAATGAGAATAGTTATTTCAAAATATAAAATTATGTATTTTTTTGTTTTATAGAGATTAGTACTTTGGAATCTAACAGCATAATATACCAAAAAAAAACCTCTAAATAAATAAATAAAGGTAAGAAAGAAACAGACGCTTTTAGCTGTTCATGAAATATTCATGATGCGGTGCTCGTGAGAGCCAATTACCAGATTCCCTGGCTGATACTGAAACATTTTAAGGGGACAGCATAATTTGCCTGGTGACTTGTTTAGCTACAAGGCTCGTGTGGAGTAAATTAGCACTTTATTCAATTTCATATGGGGATCGAGGAGCAAGATTTCATTTAACCACTTCACTGCTGAAAAGGAAGCAATTTCTTCCACATTAACCAGTATGAGGTGCATTAATAGAGCAATATACCATAAGAAAACATAGATTTACTCACTTGTTTCAAAGGATCCTCTATCATCACATTTAATATATTAAGAAAATTATAATAATAACTTAAGTAATAATAAATCATTAACCACTTGTATGATAGCGGAATCTCCAGTGTATTACAAATCAAGGCATTTTTATGTCTCTAGTATCTAAGGGGTGATAGTAGGACTGCTATAAGAAGAAGTAGCTCTTAATTACATTTATATGCCTAGGACAGTATGTTTTAAATACAAGATATAGATTTTAAACTCTAGTAATCCTTCTCATTCTTCCGTCTCCTTCTGTTTAATCTCGATTGCTAAATTCCTTCACTCTACTCTTCTCCAATTATACATAGTCCTTTTGCCTTATCACCCTATTGTAAAAAAATTCATCTATCTATCTATCTATCTATCTATCTATCTATCTATCTATCTATCTTTATTAAATTACATTAAAGTTCTCACTCATGCCATCAAAAGTACTGAAAATGATGGTTAACATTCACAGTGGATGAAGGAATATCTAAAAAACTACCACTCAATAAGACTAAGCCAGTGGTCTGCAAGGTTTCCACAAAGGTATTATCAAGCAGAATGGACACAATAGTTGATGTTGCACAACCTAAGGGACTAGTATGCTTCAGAAGCGGTTTCAGTACAACCTTCCATAATGCATAGCCTTCACTGACTACGAAATGGCCTTTGACTCGGTGAAAAAGCAATCAATAATTGATGCCATGATCAACCATGGAATACACAGAGCTTACCTGAATATCATGCAATCAATGGATGAAAATGCAACTGCATCAATACAGGTAAACAATAATAAATTCCTGATAAACACAGAAAAAGGGGTCCAACAAGGAGACACAATTTCCCCAAAACTATTTTCAGCTTGTTTAGAATACATTTTCTTCAAACTAAATGGGGATAAAAAAGGACTTATGATAAATGGAGAATTCCTACATCACTTACATTTTGCAGACAATTTCATACTCTTTGCCAGTAGTCCTGAAGAACTGTAAGAACACATTGAAGAGCTACAACAGGAAAGCAAACATTTTGGTCTGAAGATGAATATCAGCAAAACGCAAGTAATGTTTAACAAATTTATCATTTGAAGGAAAATCACAGGAGATGGAGTAGAACTAGATGAAGTGGACAAGTATGTTTACCTTGGACAGGAAGTGTAGACAGATGTAAACAATGTTATAGAAACTGAGCAACTAATAAAGTTGTGAACCATAGATCTCAGGAACAGCAAGAATGATATAGCACCCGTGATCATGCAATAATGTGCAAAAGAATAATAAAATTAAAGAATTAAAAATAAAACACTAAGAAAATGATACCTATAATATTCTCTGAAGGTGAATTACAAGCAAAATGCATAAACCATCTAAATTCTCTAAAACATATCAAGATATGCCTAAACTATTAAACTGGACTATAAAAACCAGTGAAAATGAACAGTCTTGTTTAACCCATATGGAACCATAGTAGTCTGCGAAAACCATGTGGTTGTCTGCTTTTTCATGGGAAAATCAGCTAAAATAAAATTAAAATCTTCCACATTTCACCCATTGCCAAATATTTTGAGCCGTTTTTTTCAATGGCTACAAAGTTTTTGCTCCTTTAATCACATGTTTTTTGCCTTTTTTTTCTATAAAACATGCAGTTTTCCAGTAAGTAAACCACAATACAAGCAGCTACAGTGAGAGAGAGAGAGAGGTGCTACGCTGTTGTGCTGTGAGTTAATAGCATGAGCATAGCATAATAAATTGAGGCAGGAAAGACTCATAGTAACTGCTATCACTATGAGCAAGTTTCATAATAATAAAAGGAGGAGCTGGAAGGACCGTTATGCATCTAGTGAGTCTGAGGAGGAAGTGACCACTACCAACGTGGAAGGATCTTGGATGCCCTGGTTCCCCAGTCCCAATGATGGTCAATCCTCCTACATCAACGTTAGTGATCTTAGGGAAATTTGTGTCACAGGGGCGTAACAGATCATAGGCCATTACTGGAAGCACTTCTCAGTGCCAATAAAACTGGCTACGTTCCTGGCTCAGGGCAGCCGGGCAGTAGGAAATTGGTGCCATAGTTTTAAAAAGTAGGCAGCTACCGGATAGGCCTCCTACCGTGTTGTGCTATGTAGGCAACCTTCTCTAATTTGAAATACAATGTCAGTGTTTAATAATGCAATATTGATGTGTAATTGTGTGTTTGGCAGGTAAGTGGCTCTCTGATTGGTCGCCTACCTGTCCATGTTACAGTACTGTACATTGTGTCCGTCAAGTAGGAGTCCCTCCCATTGGCTGCTGCTTGTCGAGAAGCACCATGAGAGACGTCAGCTTTGTGATTAGTCACCTCCTGTCCCCATCTCGTTGCTCTGGTTCCCATTGGTTGTCGGGCCCGGGTAATTCAAAGTACGAATACAGCAGCCCAGGCCCGGCTTGGCTGCCTTCTCCTTGTCACTCAGATTCCCATTGGCTGGAGATTGGAGTGGCAAGATTGAATAATGTTTTGGTGTTCTTTTGTGTTTTACTGTATAAAATGACCCTATGTCCTCCAAATAAACTGAGTTTGTTTTGGAACTGAAAATGCGTATTGTTCTTTTATTTCTGAAGGGTCGTCTTTGACCACCATTCACAAATCCTGTGTTCCAGAGTCAACGGCCCAGCTACCTGGAAAAACCCGGCATTGTTGGATGCCTTTACAGGGAGGAAGAAGAGGGTAGTAGTGTGAACAGGACAGGTCAGCTACCTGTGCCTGCTGCCAGTGCTGCACCTTCTGCCAGTGCTGTGCCTGCTACCAGTGTGTCTTGTGGTTCTCAGGAGGGGGGGAGGAGATGACAGCAGGGGACCCTAAGTCACAATTTCCATCCCCAAGCAGTTCCGACACTACTACTACTTCTAAGAAGGTAAGATTAGGGATCAGGTGGGTTAGGATAAGGTTTAGGTTTAGGGAATAAAATAAAAAAATAGGGTGTCTACTTAAGCTGCCACAACCCCTTACTAGGGAGGACCTCCAGTTACGTCTGGGACAATGTAGGATACCTTGATGGGCTTTGTTTCAACTCCGACATTGGTTACGACATTACTCAAGATGTGGAGTGACTATGAGAGATCTCACCAAGTTCGAATCCATCCTAGCTTCTAGGAATGCAGTGCGACGACCTCTGTCGACTACTTATAACATACTATCTGACCCCTCAGCATGCCCTAAACAGTACTTTTTGACTCTCTGGGAACATGACCTGTCTTTACCCTCGGACACGTCCATCTGGGACTGGGTGTTTCGGGCTAACTTTAAGTATGAACGTTCTTCCAGCATCAGGGAAATGAATTACAAATTGTACACAAGATGGTATCTCACTCCGCAAAAGCTGTCTAAGATATACCAGTCTGCTTCGCCATTGTGTTGGCGGTGCTCTCTTGAAGTGGGATCATTGTATCACATTTCGTGGACGTGTTCATGTGTGTCCCTATATTGGGAAGAAGTCCGCTCAATCATCTCCAGGAAAATGGGGATAACACTTTCTCTTGATCCTTTGATCTTCCTATTCTCCTATATTCAGCCCCCTTCACTGGCTAATTCCCAGGTTTCATTACGGACTCTAGTTCCACATCTTAACGTGGCGAAAGCTGTCATCCTGAGCTTGTGGAAATCTAAGCAGATTCCCTCAGCTCACCTATGGTTGGAGAGAGTAGATTCCCTCCTTCGAATGGAGAAATGTCATGCACTAGAACATAACACCATGGATCAATATGATAGAATCTGGGGTCACTGGATTGCATCTCCATAATGCCTCCTTACACACTTCTGTTCTCTCCACGAGCAGTATCATGGTCCTGTTACATCCCTTGGTGTGGGGTGCTGCCACATCTGTAGACTATAACGTACTTCCTATAGCTAGACGGCGGTCGGCTTGACTTCGGGTTCCGGCTCTTCACTCCTCTGGGCTTTCCCTCCCTACATCCATTACCTCTCTGCCCCCTTGTAGTCCCCCCTTTTGCTTCCTTTCCTCTTTACTCTTCTACCTTAAGTTACTCATTTCTATTTACCTTGGAATTCATGCTTCTATATATACGTATAGTTCACTAATTTGACTGCTATATGTAATGACTTTCAGACTCCTTGACTGCTATTATAGGTTAGACCATACTGGAGACAATGGACTGGGTTTGGCGGTTTGCTCTGACTATTAACAACTAATGGTCTCGACTTACACTGAGACTATCTCCTCTATAGCTTAATATCTTATTAGATATTCTTTTATGTATTTTGCTTTTTGATATACTGTTACTTATACAGTTATTATATTTAGATTGTCGTATGTTCTTTATTGCCACCTTTGATATTATGATTGTAGGTGGACTATGCTTTTCTTAATGTCTACTACGCTGTCTTATGTATTCTATTATGTTCAAAACTGCATTCTGTATGTTACTTCAGAACTTTAATAAACATTTATTATAAAAAATAAAAAAAAATAAAAAAAATAGTATTTACATAAGAAAACCACTCATGTCGGTCATGAGGATCCTCCTACTCAGCCTGGACATTTGTAGAACACTGGGTTGAAGGGGCGGTGGAACGTCTTCCTGGTGGTTGCATTGATTGCCTATCCTATGGATAGGAGATCAATGCCAGGGTGACATCATCCTGATGCCCCCATGACGAGGTCTGATTAACTTTAAAAAAATAAACAAAATGGAGGATTAAGAGATCCTGCACATTGCATTTTTTTATATATACACAAGATCCCTCCCATAATAATGGGAGTGATCATGCATATTGTAAAATGTATGGCAGAATGTCAAACATAAGGATTGTGGGGAAGCATTTCAAAAGCATGTGGGGACCATTGCAGGCTATGTACTGGTTAGTGCTAGAGTTCAGATCTAGGGGGCATTGCTCGGGTGCATTGATGGCGTGCCAGGTACTCCCTTGCTGCAGCTGAAGCTGGCTAAAGGTGCTGGTCGTGAAACCAGAATGTTCCACCACAGTTGACCCGGGGTGCAACCAGGATGGGAGTAGCTGGGAACCGTGTGAACCAGGACAAGGAGGCCAGAAGAGGGGGCACAGGCAAGACGGAACCAGGAAGACTGAGAGTAGTGGAGGCCAGACTAGCTGGGCCAGGATACCAGAGAGCAGCAGTGGTCAGACAAGCTAGGTCAAGATACTGGATAGCAGTGGTGGTCAGACTAGCCGGGTCAGGATACCAGAGAGCAGCGGTGGTCAGACAAGCTGGGTCAAGATACCAGTGAGCAGCGGTGGTCAGACAAACCAGGTCAGGATACTAGAGAGCAGCGGTGGTCAGACAAGCCAGGTCAGGATACCAGAGAGCAGATCCAAAACACCGAGGGACTCTGAGGAATACAGCTAACTAGCTCGTGGAATGAGCAAGGAATGGAGGCATGGCTGCGAATATATACAGCCATCCTCCAATGGGAGAAGGAGGCTGACCACAGCCCTACTGGGCTACAGGGCTAAGCCCAATAAAGGACAATACTGTCCATAAAGCCCTACTGGACAGATGAGTTGTCCAATGTGCAAAAGCCACACTCCCATTGGGCTGTTGGACTGTGCCCAGTGGTAGAGAGGAAGCGAGAGACAGGGAGGGGAGACCAGGTCGTCCGCACGTTCCCTTGTGCAGACAGTGTCCGTGTGGAATTGTGGCTACCAATAGGCAAGGGAAAAAGGCTTGGGGTGGGCCGGACAGTGTAAATGGGGATCTGTGGCTACCAGTGGGCAATGAGAAGTCTGGGGGTCAGGCAGTGTACGTGGGGTTCTATGACTACCCGTGAGCATGAGAGCAAGGCTGGGGGCAGCTGGTAGCCAGAAATCCACATGGATACTGTCTTGTCCCTTGCCCACTGGTAGCGACAGATCCACATGTACATTGTCATATACACTTGCTTTTCAATCACAAATAATACATAAAAGAAAAATATGACGGGCAAAGCTGTCACCACGTTGCTAGTATTCCATTGTTCCTTAAATGTTGGTAATGTGCTCTGGGAAGCACCAGAAGTGCCAGTCAATCCTGGAACTGATTTTGTTCTAAAAATTGTTCAGAAATAGCAAGCTTGTTTCATTTGCGTGACATGAAGTGGCAAATACACTTTTGTGCATAACTGATATCAGTTTAACATAAAATGTGTCTCTGACAGAGTGAAGCTATTTATCAATAAATTCTTGCAAAACACGTACACCTGGCGTAAGGAGTAAGCTCTAAATGTACCTTAAATCATGATAAAGTTAATCCAAAAACCACTTAATCCATTCTCCTACAACACAACTGATGATTAAATTGTAGATATGACCTTTCTACCAGCCAAGGGGTTAGATTCCATTTTGTTTAATAGTGGAAGTGCAATACAAATATGACTATGAAAAATGAAACAGAACTCAGGGTACGATTGTGTACTGGTTGCTGTAGTTTTATAACCTTTTGAGTGCCACAGGGGTGTGCAATGCATAAACCTATGGCATTCGAACTGTTAAGGGAGTGATGCTGTTCGTGCTGCTGAAAGGCCAATCCCCTACTGAGAAAGTGGGGAAGCAGAGAGAATGCTTTCTGACTTCAGGATTGTTGTACAGCTGATGATGTGTGAGGGAGGGCATACCTTCCACATTGTTAGGAGTTCAACAACCGTGTATGCTAATGGGGAACTTCTTCTCCCCTCCCCTTGTATCCCTAAATTTTATTACATATGGCAGTGTGTCAACAAAATCATATTACCACAGCAACAGTTTCCCCCATTGAGTTACAATGCTTTAGATACCTGTGTGGCACTCAAAGACTTATTAATTTTAAATTCAGACCTTGTGGTGGGGCATCAGGACCCCTCCTGATAACCCCCAGCTACTGATCTCCCAGATAATTTTGCTGGGAGATCATTAGAAGTGATGCTGGGGTGCAAGTGAGCTCCTCTGCTTCCATCCTACTCGGAGTAACAGGTAGGAGTGAGTGGTATCGTTAAACCCTCTCATATGTCCCTCATTGACATGAGAGGGTTTGCCAATCCCACCCACTTCCACTCATTACTCTGGGTAGAATGGAACCAGGGGGGCTCTCTTGCTCCCCTGCGTCACCTCTATTGATCTCCCAGCCAAATCGCTGGTACATCAGTAGCTAGGGGGGCACCAGGAGGGGTCTGATTGGTTTTTTTTTTCCATCATTATGAAGCGGCAAATGGAAGGGTGGAGGAGGCAAAATGGTGAATGGAGAGGAGTGGGGATGAAATGGTGAATGAAAGGGAGAGGGAGGTGATGTGGAAAATGGAAGGGGGGAGTAGATGATATGGCAAATGGAAGGTACAGGAGTAGTGAATGGAAAAGAGGGGAAGATGAAGCAGCAAATGGAAGAAGGAGGCAAAGTGGTGAATTGAAGGGAGGGGCTTTCCTGTTCATCATGGCAAAGGGGAGGCCACCATGTCCCCTTTGTCTTAGCAAAGAGGAATGTGCATTGGTGGGCCAGCCAGAGTGAACAGGGTGGCCCCTCCCCTTGGTGAAAGTTGATATATATACACTTTGGCCCCACCTTGTGAGGCAAATTACATTGTTTGTTGAACACCCCCTGCCTCCTCCAGAACCAGCTAAAATCCACCCCACATATCCATTGGCTGGCCGCTGGCAGTAAGCCTGCCCTGGAGTATGGCTGCCGCCAATAGAGAAACCTTTTTTGAGGCATCAAATACAGGGCTAGCCTTTTATACATTAGGTAGTTTAGGGTAGGTAGCTAGGTAGGTAATAATGCAAATCATGTATACTGAAGAGGAGGCATACACCTTTCTGGCATCAGATTCTGAAGCCACATATTCTACATTGGATTTTGATGCTGGCCAGTTACGTGATACTTTTAGAGATCACGTTTGGCCCCCTATTAAAAAGAGCCATACTGCCCTGAGTACTACCTCAAGTACTAACACTGATCCAGATCCTGTTTAATGGGTATCACATTTTTCCTGAAATTATGGCATTCACAGCCAACCCATACATTAAAAATGTGGATGTGTCAGACTGTACCTTGTCCAGTTTTATTTTTAATTATTTTTTGGGAATATATTTTGAAGGATATTCTCTTCCAATTAATGAATATGCAGCCCAATATCTTGCTGTCAGTCCCTCATCCTATATTGCAAGGCACAAATCCTGACAAACCACAAATAATTATGAGTTTTAAAAATTCTGGGCCCTAACAAAGGCTGCGGGAATAATGGACCACAAATCCCATCAGTGCTACCTCTATTTTCCCACTAACAGTGACCATGCAAAGATATGAAATGCTCCTGAGTTTCATGCATTTCAACAACAATGCCCAGCTGCTGCCTAAAAAAGATCCCCAGTACGACAGGCTGTTTAACCCCCACACGTGGCGGTCACTTAAGGACCGGAGACCTTTTTTTTTTTTTTTTTTGCTGAATCTGATTAAGGACTCCGTGAACGGTGTGCAGCCACGTGGGGAGCCCGGAATGTCATGATGGTCCAGGACCCCCATGGGTCCTTAAGGGTATAACAACTCATGATGGTCTAGGACCATCAAGGGTCCTTAAGGGGTTAAAATTCACCCACTAATAACCTACTTACAGGCAAAGTTTGCAGAAATATCTGCATTGAAGTAATAGGGAAGACTGGGAATCAAGCAGCACATTTCCTCTAAGAGCTCCAGGTTTGGAGTAAAATCTACAAACTTTGTGAAATTGCCACAGTTTATAATCAGGCATTCCAGGTATATTCCAGGTATATGAGGTCAATGACTTTAGGAAAACCAGTGCAAAAGATTGTTTGGGAACTCATTAACAACTTACTTAATAAAGGGTTCCATTTCTAAATGGTTAATTTTTATACCAGCTCCCTGTTATTTAAAGGGTTATGCCCATATTTAAGTTTATTCAGTATTGTAGATGTCAAAAAATAACGTATATATGCAGAAAGTTCTATCTCTCAAACCTTCATGGTTTGAGAGATATTCACCATTAAAGTTTCCCCCTCCCTCATGTCAGCTGGACAGCTGACAGAAGGAGATTCGAGTTGTGCGACTAGAGGCGGCCCCTCAGCAGAGCCAAAATAGCGATATTTAAAAAGAACTACTTCATTGGAATGTTCTACAAAGTGTGCTTGCAAATCAGGCACACTTTGTAGACCGTTCCAATTAAGTAATTCTTTTTAAATATTGCTATTTTGGCTCTGCTGAAGAGCCGCCGGCTGGTCCCAGGATCTCATGCTGTCAGTACAGCGTTGACGTCAGGAGAAGAGGAAGGAGGGGGGAACTTTAGTGGTGAATATCTCTCAAACTGTAAAGGAAAAGTGAGGGCTTATATAAAAAGGTTGCCATTTATATGATGCTGACTGCCACTTACAATTCACATGTAATTTTTAAAATGTTAAACCTAACTACAAAGTGCAGATTTTTGCAGTACTATCTCTAATTATTAGTTTTTTTTCCAAGATGCAATATGCTCCAAAACACTTAAACCTATAAGAGCATGATTTGTGTCACTTTAAAGAGATTGTATAATAAGTGAAGTGAATTTACCTTTACTTTTTTTACATCTTCAAATCTCCAGAGAACTTTCTAGTCAGGAATTGTAACAGCTGGGATAGTCATACACTATCCCCGTAGCACCGAATACTCTGTATTAAGGATACCATTCTGGCATTCAAAGAGTTACTAGACTGGAAGCAGTTTTTCTACATTTATCTTTTTTTACATTGTATAATTAACTCCTGCTTTCACGGTCACTAACAGAAAGCACTCTGGAGATAGGCCTGGGTTGCTTACTGTCAGGGTCATGAAAGTGTGGAAAAAACAGGTAAAGATGAAAAAAAATTAAATAAAAGTACAGGCAGTTTGACTTTGCATTTTAAATAATTGCTTTGTAGTGTGCTTGGAAACGTCTTCAGCATCCAACGGTTTAACCACACCGCTTCTATCCTTTCCTGGCTGTACTGTTATAATTGACATGAAAAAAGACACAATGGAAAAGTAACAATTGACCACTTTCCTCTGACATTCCTTGTAAAGGCCACCAAGATGTGCACTGTAAAACATTCTTTCCAGAAGTGCAGTAATCAGGAAATAACTGGAATGGATTTCAATGTGTAGCAAATACACGGGGTCTGTTATAATCGCAAGGTTTTCCTGAAAAGCATGTGTGCATTTAGATCTTGATTGATGAAGTGTGTTTGGAAATAAATTATTTGATTTATGGTCAGCTCATCTTTCTCCCAGAAGATTTTGTCTTGTCTGACAATGAGTGAGTTTCCTTCACCATGGAATTCTGGTTTCTTTGTGTTTAGTACAGTAATTGAATACATTGTACAAAGCACTTTCTTGCATGCAAACCCCTTTGAAAGGTCCATTATAACTGCAATACAAGACTTCTTTGTTCACTGAGGTTCAGCAACATGCAACTGTTTATATACTCCCCCTGCTATGTTTCTTCTGCAACCCACACTTGTTTTGCCTTGTGTGTACAATACTTTAACCCTTTATGGACCAAGGAAGGGGGTACATTGTGTGCAAGGAAAACTTACATATTTTATTATTAATAATAATAATAATAATGATAATAGTAATAATAAACTCCTGCTTATCTAAATATGTGCAGAAAACCTAATGGTCTCTTTGAATCAGTTATACCTGTATTATCTGAAATTTAAAGGGATAGTAGTGCTTACATTTAACAAATGTTAGTATTGTAAAGATTAAAAATATAAATAGAATGAGGTATGTCCCATCTCACAAACTTGTACAGTTTGAGAGATCGAAGAATCTAAAGTTCCCGTTTCACAAGAAGTCTGCCATCTAGCTGAGAGAACCAGATTCTGGTCCCAGGACCGTCCTGTGGCTCTTCAGTAGAGCTGGAACAGTCTACAAAGTGTGCCTGGTTTTCAAGCACACTTTTGTAGACAGTTCCAATGAAGTATTTATTTCTATATCACGATTTTGGATGTACTGAAGAGCCGCAGGATGGTCCTGGGACCAGAATCTGCTTCTCTCAGCTAGATGGCAGACTTCTTGTGAAACAGTAACTTTAAATGCTTCAATCTCTCAAACTATACAAGTTTGTGAGATGGGACATACCTCATTCTATTCATATTTTTAATCTATACAATACTAACATTTGTTAAGTTTAAGCAATACTATACCTTTAAGGAACAACAAACCTTAAATCATGGTCTTCCAGGATGCAACCCACTGGCCTAATGTAGCCTGCTTCAGCCCAGAATGTGTCCTGTCTGAGACTTTTAACCAAAACATTTGTACCTAATTAGCTAGCACACATGAACTAGAACACCAGTAGAGTATGCCAACCTTTCCTACTCTACCAATGTGTAACATACACCATACAGCGTGCATAACTTCCAAGTGTCCCTCTTTAGGAGGGACAGTCCCTCTTTTGGACCCAAATCCTACTGTCCCTCTTTCCCACCCTGATGTCCCTCTTTTTAGGAAATCAAATCATGTGGTGTGTGTATATAAGTGTATCATATTGATCTACAGCAATAAAACTCACATTATTGTTTGTTTAAACATCAGTACATGTGTTTATAAATCAGTGTGTGTAAATAAACTACTTTGGTCTTGTTATAATTCATTTATTAGGTTACACAAGGAGGTGTCAGTAGGTCATGAAACAGCCTAAAAATTCTTGGTAATGCCCCACCCACCAGCCACTCCCCCAGCAACACCCCCTAATTCACAAGTGTCCCTCTTTCTCAATTTAAAATGTTGGGAGGTATGCAGCATGGGTAGCCAACTGCTGGACCAGCTGTTGGGGACTACACATCTCAAATTCCTTCCTCCCCAAACAGCCACTGGCAGTTTACACAACTGACTACCTCTGCACTATAGTGATCAAAAATAGTTCAGTCTGTTAAGTACTATTATTATTATCATTGAACAAAACTGATCAGTGACTAACTCTGGGCCTGTCACTGTGTGATATTGTACGAATAAAGTTGATTTAACTTTTTTTTTTTTTTACACTAGGTAACAGGCTGTAATTCACCATTGTTATATGGAAAAAGTAATGCTGCCCTACCACATTTGAAACAGTGATTCTGTTGCCCTTGAATGAAAAACATTGGATGCTCATGCCCTAAAGAAAGTCTGTGAGTCTTTGACTACTGCTATTTTATTCGGAAGCTCAGAGGCTAATACTCACTGAGTAATTTACCTGATTCTTGCTGATAATTACTGGGTCAAGTTGAGGCTACTTCTTTTTCCCGTTTAATTGGCAACTAGTGATAACAGGATCTTAAACAGAACAAATTTCCAGACTTCTCAAAATCAGTATCACTACTGTGACAGGCTTACTGCTCTGTGCTATCGCAGCAATATTGGGTTTGAGTAAGGGAGTTTGTTCCTTGTCTATCCCCATATTACCAGTCACCCACTTGGTAGTTAGAAGAAGAAGTCTTCACCCAGCCCTCACGGAATCTGCGCGGGTTCAGTTGAGCAACTCTGTAAGCATTAAAGGGATACTAATAAATATGCTGTAGGTTTTATCCCCCTGAGTGCAGTATCACTGTGGCCTGAAATTGTACAGTGGCGCTGTTGCTACACCATCCTATGAACAGCTCTGGTCAGTTGAACTTAACTCTCTATAGGATGGTGTAGCAGCAGCGCCTCTGTACAATTTCAGGCCACTGAGATACAGCACCTAAAAAATTCAAGTTTGAGCTGTAATAACTTTTGAATACAACACCTTTCAGAAGTGGGAGTACCCTTGTTTTACTCAGGGGGATAAATCCTACAACATATATATTTGTATTTACATTTTAAGCATTATTATCCCTTTAATCCGTGAGATACTGGAATAGTATAATGGTAGTCAGGGACACATTGCCTTTCTTTAAATGCAGTTTAGACTGTGGTTACAGACCCTTTAATATTTAATTAGTGCTGGATATAATGTCCATAGAGGCAGACATGATTCTTTATTGCAGGAACCTAGGTCCCCAAGCCTTTTTTCACTATCTGTTAGTAGATGCATGTCTATGGCCTGTTCAGGTTCCATGGAGGATATGTGCAAAAGAATTAAACCATTGATAAACCTTATTTTCTTTTTGTATTGGTAACTTTTTCATTTTGAATATTTATTAAATTAATTTATATAACATATATCCAGATGTGTCTTTAAATATTTTTTTTTAACCCTATAAGAACCAGTCATGTGTAACACATTACAAAGTAGGGCACTGCACATCCCGAGAGACCTTGACCCTTTGAGTGTTACAGGTATCAAATGCATTGCATTGGAATGAGTTGCTTACCTCTCTGCCACCCAAAAGGTTATAGGGTTAATGGACTTAATGGTTAATGGAGGGTTGTGAAAATATATGCAGTAGAAATAGAATGATAAACATTCCCCTAGTTTTAATTTTTTTTTTTTTTGTAAAGTAACAGAATACCCGGATATTCAAAGAAAGCATAAGATACACATTAGGTAACTCACCTCTTCCCCTTCATGTACTGTCTTATTCTCAAGTTACCCCTGTGTATTTAGTGTTTATACAGTACAAAGAGTTGTACCTTGAATCCTCTGCATTGTCCAATTTTATGTCAAGGAGACAGCTGCAAGTACTGACCCAGTTAATACTATTATCCACTTCTGTCTCCCTTTTAAGGTAAAAATACAAAACACATCTTCCTCATATATAAATATTTTGTTTGATCTGTATGTAATTATAACAATTCAAAGCTTTATTAGACAATAAATAAGATACACATTTTTTTAACAATTATTTAATATATGTTTCAATTGCCTAATATAATAATCTCCTAAACACTGCACTGTAATCCATATGTTGTTAAAGCTAGGCCTGTAAGCTAATATGTAGGAACTAGTGTAAAAGCCCATGTACACGGGCCAAAGTGAATGGCACTGAATGGGTTAACCCTTTGAGTGCCAGAGGGGTACGCTCTGGCACTCAAAGGGTTAAGATAGCCGTGCACCCTCCAGTCCCTGCACCTGCGGCCTCAGTAACAGCAGCACGTGAGGTACCAGGACAGGGAGCGCGCCTCTACCTCGTCAGTCTCCGGTGTGCACACGGGAGTGCACCTTGACCCAGAGCAGGGGGTTTGTGAACGCTCCTTGCACCTCCGGGCTCAGCTAGACACCGCTCGACCAGGGTCAGGGCTCCCTCGCACATCAGGACGGACACCGGACACACGGGGTTGGGAGAGTTGCTGGGAAGATGGTGCATTTTGTCAGTTCAGGCAGTCTCTACTGTGCATGACTGCATCTGACAAACATACATCTGGCCTTTCATATAATAGGATTATTTTAAAAATCCATTCAAATAATTTTTTTTGAACAGACTAAATGGGCCTGTCACCAAAACATATGTTAGACTTTTTTAAGACCTCTCATACTCAAAAATGTTACTTTGTTCTATGGTAACAAAATAGTTTTCAAGCTATTTGCCTTAGTTTACTTATTGTGTGATGTTTGCTCTCTGGTACTGAATGCCATTGCTGGTCACTAGTGATGATCGAGCACCCCGATGCTCGGGTGTTCGGGTGCTCTGGCCGAGCGCCCCCGGAGGCTCGAGTGCTTGGCTGAGCACCCGAACCCCATTGAAGTCAATGGGAGGACTCGAGCATTACACCAGGCACCCCCTGCTCTGATGAGGGGAGGGTGCCTGGTTCATAGGAAAAGGTCAGAAAATGATGGAAACACCACAGAAATGGTTCAGGGACAGCATAGGGAGGATGTCTGGATGCATCTTGGACTCCAACGTCGCTGCTGGGAACGATGTTTCGCCCGTAGAACGCCATTTTTACAGACTGACCGTAAAACACACAAAAAGGAAGATAAAAACGACTTTAGGCGAAAAATTGTTACCAAACAGTATTTGCTGTATATTTACTTGTATATCATCTGCAAATTCTGCCAAAAATTTCATCGATTTTTCGGAACTGGGGCCATGATTAAGAGGGAAACGTGCGCAGTGTAAAGCAGGTGTTCAACGTGGTTATGGCCCGGGTAAGGTACAGCATTCAGGAACGGAGGACGCAGCTACCACAGGTTTTACAACATGTCTGTTTGCCCTTGTTAAGTCCAAAATTTATAGTCGGAACAGTGGGGTCTGATCAATTGAGTAAAAGTGACGAAGTGACTTAGTGGATGAAGCCAAGAACTACCTTCTGCTCTGTCGAACACCCCAGCCCTATTTAATTCAATGGGAGGACCTGAGGCACTCCGATACAACCTGTATATCACAAAATGGAGGGCCTCATTCACATTGTGGTACAATAGTTCAGGTAGTGGTCCAACACTCATAAAGCCTATGCATTAAGTGAAAGGGCTGCCAAAAATTAGACTGAAATGTCACTCCAATACACCCTTTATTACACATAAAGGAGGGCATCATACACACCCTTGAAAAATTAGGATTAATGGCCTGCTGGTGACCCTCTAAAACATTAGGGGCGAGGGCATGCCGCTAAGCTGACCATCTAAAACATTAGGAATGAGGGTCTGCTGCTGAGCCGACCATCTAAAACATTATGGGTGAGGGTCTGCTGCGGAGCTGACCATCCTAAACATTATATGCGAAGGCCCGCTAGTGAGCTGACGCTATAAAACATTATATGAGAGGGCCCGCTAGAGAGCTGACCCAATAAAACATTATATGAGAAGGCCTGCTGGTGAGCTGACCTATACAAACATTGTCAAACAGGGCCCGCTGGTGAGCTGGCCCTATATAAAAATTATATCACAGGGCCCGCTGGTGAGCTGGCCCTATATAAAAATTATATCACAGGGCATATGGAAGAGGAGGAGGAGGATGAGAAGATTAAGAGTCAACCATATACCCGTTTTTTGGGTGGAAGGGGTGAATGGGAATACAGAGTATTCCCATCATTGTAAATAACATATCTAAAGTGACTTTATGTTCACCCGGGGCTTTCCTCCAGTGGAGTGGAGAAGTCAGGGGAAATCCAGGCCTTGTTCATTTTTATAAGTGTCAACCTATCAGCATTTTCGGTGGAAAGGCGGATACGCTTATCTGTTATGATGCCACCAGCAGCACTAAATACCCGCTCAGACAGAACGCTGGCGGCAGGGCAGGCCAGCACCTCCAAGGCATAGAGTGCCAGTTCATACCACGTGTCCAGCTTGGACACCCAGTAGTTGTAAGGCACAGAGGGATCAGTGAGGACGCTGACACGGTCTGCTACGTACTCCTTCACCATCTTCCAAAACTTTTCCCTCCTTGTGACACTAGGCCGCGCATCAGGGTGAGGGTGCTGGTGGGGTGTCATGAAGGTGTCCCACGCCTTGGAGAGTGTTGCCCTGCCTTTGTCGGAACTGCTGTGTGCTCCCCTTTTCTCCCCTTCTCGGTTGGCCAAGGTAGCACGTACTCTGCCGCCAGCGTTGTCAGATGGAAAATTTTAGAGCAATTTTTCGACAAGAACCTTCTGGTATTGCACCATTTTGCTTGTCCTCTCCACCGGAGGAATGAGAGATGAGAAATTCTCTTTGTAGCGGGGGTCCAGAAGGGTGAACACCCAGTAATCCGTGTTGTCTAAAATGAGTATAACGCGTGGGTCACGGGAAAGGCAGCCTAACATAAAGTCAGCCATGTGTGCCAGAGTATCAACAGGCAAGATTTCGCTGTCCTCACCAGGAGGATGACTCTCAATCTCCTCATCCTCTTCCTCCTCTTCTGCCCACCCACGCTGAAGAGATGGAAATAAAGTTCCATGGCTACCCTCTGTAGCGGAGGCAACCGTGTCTTCCTCCTCCTCCTCCTCCTCCAATTGTCGCTGAGAAGACGAAGTGAGGGTGCTCTGGCTATCACCTTGTGTAAGCTCTTCCTCCCCCATTTCCACCTCTTCCACATGCAAAGCGTCGGTTTTAATTGTGAGCAGCGAGCGTTTCAGTAGACACAGAAGTGGGATGGTTACACTGATAATAGCGTTATCGCCGCTCACCATCTGTGTCGATTCCTCAAAATTGCGTAAAACCTCACAGAGGTCTGACATCCATTCCCACTCCTCACTTCTGATTAGAGGAAGTTGAACGGAGAGGCGACGACCGTGTAACAGCTGGTACTCCACTACTGCCCTCTGCTGCTCACAAAGCCGGGCCAACATGTCGAAGGTGGAGTTCCAGCGCGTGCTCACGTCACACAGCAGCCGGTGAGCTGGCAATTGTAAGCGCTGCTGCAGCGTCAACAGGCTGGCTGAAGCTGTAGATGACTTACGGAAATGTGCACACACGCGGCGCACCTTCGTCAAGAGATCATGCAAATTGGGGTAGGTTTTTAGAAATCGCTGAACCACTAAATTAAATACATGCGCTAGGCATGGTACGTGTGTGAGCTTGCCGAGCTCCAAAGCCGCCACCAAGTTACGCCCATTATCACACACAACCATGCCTGGTTGCAGGTTGAGTGGCGAGAGCCACTGCTCGGTCTGGTGACTAATCCCCTGCAACAGCTCTGAGGCCGTGTGCTGTTTGTCCCCAAGGCAGATCAGCTTCAGCACGGCCTGTTGACGCTTCCCCACTGCAGTGCTACACTGCTTCCAGCTACCGGCTGATGGGTGAGTGGCGCTGCGCGCAGAGAATTCGGAGGTGGAAACGGAGGAGGAGGAGCCAATAAAGTAGGTGCTGGCGGAAACCCTGATGGAGGTAGGGCCCGCAATCCTCGGCGTGGGTAGCACCTGTGCCATCCCAGGGTCCGAGTCGCTCCCAGCCTCCACGACATTCACCCAGTGTGCCGTCAGGGAAATGTAGCGTCCCTGGCCACAAGCACTTGTCCATGTGTCAGTCGTTAAGTGGACCTTCCCAGTAACTGCGTTGGTCAGGGCACGGGTGATGTTACAGGACACATGGTGGTGTAAGGCGGGGACGGCACACCGGGAAAAGTAGTGGCAGCTGGGGACTGCGTACCGAGGGACAGCTGCTGCCATCAGGCTGCGGAAGGACTCAGTCTCCACAAGCCTAAATGGCAGCATTTCGATGGCCAGTAATTTGGAAAGGTGTGAGGTTAGTGCTATGGCCTGTGGGTGGGTGGCTGGGTATTTTCGCTTGCGCTCAAATGCCTGGGGTAACGACATTTGGATGCTGCGCTGGGACATGGAAGTGGATGTGGTCGCTGATGGTGCTTCAGATGGTACAGGTGCAGGGCGGGAGGTATGCGGGTCTGCGCCTTCGACAGGCGATTGGCCGGCACCGAAAACAGGGGAAGAGGAGGCAGTGGTGTGGCCTGCAGACACAGATTGGCGATCCGGGCGTTCCTCCCACTTATTACGGTGCTTGGATGCCATGTGTCGGATCATGCTGGTGGTGGTGAGGTTGCTAGTGTTCATGCCTCGGCTCATTCTGGTGTGGCACAGGTTGCAAACTACAATTCTTTTGTTGTCCGCACTTTCCTTAAAAAAACGCCATACCGCGGAACACCTAGCCCTTGGCAAGGGAGATTTACGCAAGGGGGTGCTCCGTGGAACATTTGCGGGCCGGTTTGGTGCGGTCCGCCTTCTTTCTTTAGCCACACCACTGCCTCTTCCAGCCTGTTGCGGTGCTGCAGATGGCTCACCCTCAGGACTGCTGTCATCGCTCGGCTTTCCACCTTCCCAGGTGGGGTCAGTGACCTCATCGTCCACCAAGTCCTCCTCCACTTCCTCACTCTGATCATCCTCCTCATTTCTTGATCCCACCACATCCTCAGTCATTGACAACTGTGTATCATCCTCCTCATCAAGGTCTTGAGACAGTAATTGTGGTTGATTTGATGGCAACTGTGTCTCATCATCATCATCCACTTCCTTTGACCTTAAATGCCGTTCCCCTCTGTCATCTTCTTGTGATTGGGTACCCTCTATAGGTTGTGAATCAGGGCACAAGATGTCATGTTCCTCTGCAAGCGTGCTTGGAGAGAGGTTCAAATCAAGGATTGGTGATGAGAAGAGCTCCTCACTATATCCCAGTGTGGGATCACTTCTTTGGCCAGACCCTCTATGGTGGGAGGAAGGATGATCAGGGTGAGGATTATGTTGACCAGACTCTTGGCTAGTAAGAGTGGACTTGGTGGAAGACAGGGTGGTGCTTAACCGACTGGAAGCAGTATCAGCTGAAATCCAACCGACCACCTGTTCGCAGTGGTCTGACCTCGAGAGTGATGTCCTGCGACGCCCTGTAAACTGAGACATGAAGCTAGGTATGGTGGATGTCTTTCTTTCTTGTGCTCTGGCACCAGGCACAGTTTCTACGCGTCCTGACCCGCGCCCTGAACTATCAGGATCACGTCCACTTCCCCGTCCCTTTTTACCCGCCTTCTTCATATTAAACGGAATATATGCCGGTAATCTGCGGCTAGGCACACGAAACAGAATGTGACGCTAATCTGCGGCTAGGCACACTAAACAATATGTGACGTTAATCTGCGGCTAGGCACACTAAACAATATGTGACGCTAATCTGCGGCTAGGCACACGAAACAGAATGTGACGCTAATCTGTGGCTAGGCACACGAAACAGAATGTGACGCTAATCTGCGGCTAGGCACAGTGAACGGAATATGTGACGTTAATTTGTGAATTTGCACACTAAACAGAATGTGACAATAATCTATGGCTAGGCACACGTTTAAAATGGCCCTTTTTGTCGCTGCGTTGTAAAATCATTGGCCCTGTGCACCTAACAGAATATGTCAGCTTGTCACTGCACTGTGAAATATTTGTCCCTGTGCACCTAGTACAATGTCACCTTAGAACATGTCCCCCCCCACAAAAAAATGAAATTCTGCCACCCCCAAAAAAAATTAAATGCTGCCCCCACACACAACAGTCCTAAAAAGGACTTTTGGGTCTTGAAAGAGTTTCAACAATTTTATTCTCCCTACACTGACTTCCTGTGCATCTAGTATTATATGTCACCTTACAAATATCCCCCCCACAAAAAAAAGGAAATTGTGCCCCCCCAAACAAAATATAAATGCTGCCCCCACACACAACAGTCCTAAAAAGGACTTTTGGGTCTTGAAAGAGTTTCAACAATTTTATTCTCCCTACACTGACTTTCCCTGCCTAAGCGCATCTCTCCCTGGCTAAGAATGAGCCGAACTCGCGCGTCGGGTGCTATACAGCACCCGATCACGGGTTCTGGCCAGCCAATCAGTGTAATGCCAGCAGCCAACATGGCTGCTGGCATTACACTGATGTCAGAGCCTCCCCGCACGTTTATTGGCTGCGCAGCAGCTGCGAAACGTGCGGGGAGGAGACCCGAACATGGCGGGCGAGCACATGCGGTACTCGTACGAGTACCGCCATGTGCCGAGCAGAGCGATGCTCGAGCTGTACAGAGCTTCGGCCGAGCATGCTCGCTCATCACTACTGGTCACAGTATGCCACATTCCTTCAACCACTGACACTAAACACAATGGAGATTTGTGAATAATTTCCAACATTGACTAAATATAGGCACCCAATTTTATAGAAGGCAGAAATGTTTCAATATTATTTAAACCTATTCTTACTCCATCTAATGGAAATGGAAACACTTTGAAATGTAGAACATAGATCACATGTTGGACTTTAATATGTTGCAACTTAATGCATTGCTTACCTGGCCTTAAACGTCAAAGAGCATATGTGGGGTGGGAACACATTAGGGGGTGGGGACAGAATGTTCCCAGCTAATAACTCCATGAGAAAATATCCTGGTGGTCTACTGGCCAGAGATGTCTCTAGGGGAGAAGCCATGCTTCACACTGTACTTGAACTGTGTGGGATTTGAACTGGGAGGGTGGCCAGAGTATCTTGGAATATTCTGCTCAGCACAAGACACTAGAATGCAAGAGTCATGAGCATATATATATTATTTTGTCTGGTGGTATAATGTATGACTATTCTTATATGAATAAATGGCTTCACATGAGACTCCTCAAGAACCAGACAGGATATGCAAAGCATTACTTTACAGTGCCTTGCTCACCTCTCTAGTGCTCAAGGAGTTAACATAAGGACATCCGTTAAACCTTTTATTGCCAGAGGGGTACTCAGCGCATTGCAACACAGTGCGCTGAATACCCCTCTGGCACTCAAAGGGTTAAGAAGGGGTTGTCAAGAATGGGACAGGATCTTACAGAAGGATGATCTGCTCCAGACATATTTAGATAGAGAGTAAACAGCACAATGGCAGCTTCCTTACTGAGATAGATGGAAGAACCTATAGGTGATATTCACTCTAATGATACATTTATTTTGATCCAGTATCAACTTTTTATGCATTAGCACTAATCATCTAGGAGAAAAACACAGGTTTTATTTAGTGACTAGTCCATTATATAATCTTAAGTCCAATAAAGGAAATCAAATACCATTCTAGGAGTACTTTGCTGTCATAGCTCTTGAATAGATAGCAAAAAGGGTTTGCACCTCACCCCTTTAACAATGAACATGTATAAATAATTCATTCTACAGGGATGCTTAGGGCTATAGCAACGGTGAGGGACATTTGATTTTTCCTGTTTTTGAACTGCATTTCCCATCATCCTCAGTCAGCAAAATCCATCCATTTGTTGTTGCATTACAGTTCCTTTTATCCTCAGCTGACCAATGTACACTGTATCATTGTTACCAACATTCACAGATCTTATATTAATTATATATAAAATATATTTGTTAATTTGTGTATACACATGCACACACCCTCCATGGAGGGAAATGGTTAGTATGTTGCCCTCACTTGTATTTGAGTTTGAGATACCTGAATTAGGTGGCAGCCCTATTAAAGGCCAAGCATCAAAAAATGGAACTATAAGCAAAATGACAGCCTACTACTGGACAATCAATTTTGTATGATATCAAATATATTATTTCTGTGATGGTACTTGTTGCTAAAATCTCATGAAATCAAATAATCTTTGAGAAATATCTTGCTCCTTGCAAGTTGAGACAGAATATTTAGTAGTTTTTGCTTTAACTCAACCTTGCAGTCCCCTCCAGACTTATTTTTTACCCTTGGTTCAGTTTTCATAAACAGGAAATCCCATAATAACATTAGAGCAGTAACTTTGTGTTGGATCTTTCTTGCAGCCAAGGAAAACTCCAGCTTTTGGAATCAGTGTGAAGTTTTTGTAAGACCCAGAATCTGGTGATTAATCCTAATTGCTACATAATTACTTTCTCAGTAGCCTGAATCAAATTTTCAGTCTTGAAAACAATAAGATGAATGATATGATAACTAACAAGAATGCAGCTAAAACCTTAGAAAAAGTGTGGCTTTGTGAGTAATATACACTTCTCTGATATAATATGAACATTGACTGAAATCCAGCAAATAATTATAATGCTATTACGCTTAGATTGTAAACTCTTTTGGAGAGGAACCCCCTTCCTACTGTACTTTAACCTCTGAGATATCTCTTGCACCTAAGTGGTTGAGTCTGCTGCTTTCTCGCACCATGTATTGTTGTGATTGATATTTGAATGAAGCACAGTGTACATGGTGTTATATGAATAATGCTACAAATGTAGCCTTATTGCTGGTAGTAAGGCTACTTGATTGTATACATTGATTGTTACATAATGTCCACAAGAATTCATAGTTATTTAAAGGGATAGTAATGTTTCATAATAAAAGCAGCTCTAATTAATCATCATAGTATTTGGACTTTAAAGAGTGTTATTTCAATTCAGTCAGAGTTGTAGTTCCAGAGTAATTCAATGACAAAGTGTCCCCCTCCCGCCCCTTTTACTGATGTCACACTGTTCAGCCAGAGCAGAAGGGAGGTGCCCAGGTAGACTGCAGAGAGGGACAATCTTCAATTAAGATAAGGGAAAAACCTGAAAAGCTTGTCAAGGGGGGCAGGGCTTTCATTGTTCTTATAGGAAAAAGATTGTCCCCTTCTGTTATGTGTCTGGTCTATGGACTGCATTCCACATCTGAGAAGAGATGGCTTACATTAGGCAAAAGGGGTGGGAGGGGGAAACTTTGCTTGTGAATATCTCATAAACCATAAAGGTTTGAGAGATAAGGCTTATATCATTCTTCGTGTTTTTTTAATGCCTACAAAATAAAATAAAGTTAAAATGAAGTATTACTATTACTATCCCTTTAAGAATTGTAAAATTGACAGTTGATTTAATATTCAGATAATAATCAAAACCTTGCTATCAAAACCTTGTTTTATTCACAAAAAGAGAATATCCTGCATGCTTCAACTGTTAATAAAGCAAGCAAGATGTATGAAAAAAAAAACACTCATGTGGGATTACTTTATAAATCCAGTTTTGACCAGATATTGAATATTGCTGTTATTACATTTGCTTCTCAAGAAAATGTCCAGCATTTATAGAGTTTCAGATAAATAACTCTTTGTATGTTTGATTATACTATGGCTTTTAAGCACTGTTTCTATAATATGCGAAACAATCAATGAGTAATATTAAAATAATTTAATCAGGCTGCGAACTGTGTTTAAATTACTTTTGCTCAACCCTATTTAAAAACAAAAATATATAAATAAATGACTGGTTAATTGTTGTTTTTAAAGTAACTGACAAACATGTAATTCAATAAAAACGGAATCATGCTTTTAACAATATAAATCTGACATATTTATGTAACATTTCGTATAAAAGGTAATATATTGAATAGGTTATATAAAGTAGATCCAGCCACTTCAGCAACTATATTGCTGTTATATCAGATTTACAGTGAAGACTTTTGTTATTACACGCTTGGTATTATACACTCTGAGGAGAATTCAGTAATATTCAGAATTTATTTTTTGATGAAATATTAATTCTGTGTTTAAACATTTCACCATATCTTAATTCACAAAACTGATAGAACTGAGGTTACTAAAAAAAAGTATGTTCTGATTTTTACACTGAGTTTGTGACCTGTCTGTCACTGTTACTTTTTTATTCAAATGAGCTTTGTGCACTTGATAACAGAATTGATTAAAGATTTATTTAATCAATTTAAAATACATCTCATATATGTGGTCCTTATCATCCACCTGTTTGAATTAACTATGTCTATTTTTTTAAAGACATTTGAGATCAGTTAGGCTAGCTACTCGCATTTTATCAATGTATGGTGTGATTAGTCACTGTGTGATCCAAAGTTTGCTCTGCATATGCTAATGAATTTCATATTTTCTGTGTAAAACTGGACTGCATGTACTCAAAGCTATATTTTTACAACTAATTATCTGAAGAATGGGGGTTCTTTTTTAAACATGGTATATGAAAGCAAAAAATGCCTTATAATATTTTTATATGTGTGAAACCCCCTGACAACGGGTGTCTGGTGACTGCAACTGACCACTAAACTGCTATATTTCAGCTTAGTTCCTCATTGCATTCAAAAGTTATAATTGTTTTAAAATCTGTGTTTAACATCGGAGTGCTGTGTAAAGTACAACTATGACATCTTAACAGCTTTGCAATAATAATTAGAGCAAGAGACTGAATGGAAAAGTGAAACAAAATGTATAAATATAGCACAAACAAGTACAATGCAAAATAGCCAACAAAACATTTATGTGAAAATATGTTTCAATAAATTCAGTACATTTCTGGTCTTTATTTGTTTATTTAAATTTTAGTAAATACAATGTTAATGTATTAACCAGATTTAATCAAATAGTTTTATAGAAGCACATTGCCAAAAACAAGAAAATAAAGCCCATAATTACAATATGCTGGTGTGTCCAGAGGACTAATGATGAGAAGCATTACCTTATACACAGAGCTGAGCTGGAACAAAACACTAGCTCTGCCCACAAATCTGTCTGGCCTTCCAGAAGAATGAAAATCCCCATTAGCTTCCAGAGTGGTAGAGTTATGAGGAGAGTGTGACAGAGCCTGATGTTTCTTCCTTCTCGCTACTGCATCTTTTGCTTGTAGACTCATGATTGCTTAGGATTGACTCAGGATTGCTATCAGGACCAGAAATTCTAGTGTGTACACTTTCTTGTAGAACATTGGTAGGCCACCTCCTCCCAGCTGTTCAGGACTACAATCTACATAAACTCCAGCCATCCTCTGTTTCAGTATAAAATCACCTTAATTCTTTACTGCATAAAAACACTGATCATTGATCTAGAAGTGTTAGGGCCAGGAACCAGACAGGACACAAAAATGTAAAATGTAATACACCTTTATTAAAGTAACAAAAACAGAATTGTGATCCAGCAGCATAAACCAAAAGACACGCCAGGGTCAGGAACCAAGACAGGTATTCAGCCAAGCTGGAGTCAGGAACCCAGAAGTCTACAATGTCAGGAACAAGCCCAGGGTCAAGAACACAAAAGTCCGCTATGTCAGGAACAAGCCAAGGGTCTGGAACACAACTAAACAGAAGCGCAGGAGAATCCACAGCAGCCAGCAGCAACAAACACAAGGACAATCAGGAAGTGAGCCAATCTGCTTTAAATACCCTGAGAGGGATGGCTGATAACAGTCAGATGAGTAATCAGAGAGGTCAGCTGATTCAACCTGACCCAATAACTCAGAAGTCAGCAGCAATGGATAACAGACCACTAGATTAGCTCAGACAGCAGAATCAATAGGCAGAGTTAGAGCAGCTCAGCCAAACCTTGACAAGAAGATATGTAGACCCCATAGTTCATCCAACTTCACATTTGTTCTGGGCACTAAGTCTACGGCTGGCTGTTTATAACCTGGGGTAACAATGGGTTTAATCCCAGTCTCCTAAAGTCGCCCACCGTCACCCACCCCAAGACAGCTCGGCCCTAAATAGGTCTTGTGTTTTCCTAGGATTTCCTTTTACGAACCTGTCTATGTCCATGATCTGATTCCCACTATGAACCTGGCTTACAAAAGTTTTTTCCAATTGATCTGTTATCTTTGTTACTAATATAGCCTCCACAACTCATTTCCCTAGTTCTAAAGTCCACTTTATTTACCTAGCCTCTGCAGACTGACCAGTTTAACATTTGCTTTCATAAAAAAAAAAAACCCTACAGTATTTAAACGTTTGTTTTGCTCTCTCAAGTTTCCTCTCAAAGCTTTACTCTAGCTACTGTCTCTGAACCTTGCTGGCTTCTTCAACAGAAGTCCACTCTCTGTGGTTTGACACCAGCTCCAGGGGGTTATGCACCAAGTCATGATAAAGAGGAGATAACTTCTTCAGTTTGACACACTGTCCAATTCTTATGTTAGTGCATGGAACCTATCCAGTATTATCTCAAGTTGGATATATCTTAGTTCATGGGTTCTATAGAATATCATCAGAATTGGAGATTCCATCCAGATTAGTGCATCTTCCCACTGGTGTCCACTCAAAGCCAGGAACTCAGTAGATCCTATAAGCAGAGGTCATTATCTCATCAGTCTTTCTCTAGCTACTGGATTTGCACAGTCTAAGTATATAGCTCTATAAATTAAATTAACTATATCAGTTAACCTTTTTAGTGCCAAAGGAGTTAGACACCCTTCTGGCACTCAAAAGGTTAAATGCACTTCAGGTAGGTGTGTGCATATTTGGAGGGGGGTGCTGGGGATGGGCCTTGCATTTCTAGTGGTTTTGCCACTTTGCTTGGTTGTGCTGGTTAATGGAACCATTCTTTTGTTGCAAGAAGGCATATTATATCATTGGGTGTTATGCCTGTTCTTCTAGTGCCATTTTACCTGATCTGATCACTGTTAAGATACCCTACTTTACAGTGCTATAAAATAAACATAGTAACATAGTAAGTTAGGTTGAATAAAGACACAAGTCCATCAAGTTAAACCTTTGCCTCATACCCCAGTGACTGAGAGTTTTATAGCTTTCCTGCTACCAAATAAGTTAGTCTTTATCAGACCTTCCTGATCTGCCTACTAATAAACAGTATAACTCTGTATGTTCTCTTTTGAAATAAATGTATCTAATCTTCTCTTAAATGTATCCATTGTATCTGCCATAACCACCTCCTTGGGCAAGGAATTCCACAATTTAACAGACTTTACTGTAAAAAACCCCTTCCTCTGCTGAAGTCTAAACCTCCTTTTTTCTAATCTCAAGGGGTGTCCTCTGGTCACCTGATCAGGCCTTGGGATAAATAGCCCACCACAGAGATCCTTGTATTGACCTCTCATATACTTATACAATGTGATAAGATCTCCTCTAAGTCGTCTTTTCTCTAGAGTAAATAAACCAAGTTTGTCTAGTCATTCATAATACGTCAAGTCCTCCATTCCCTTATTTAATTTTGTTGCTCTTCGCTGTACCCTCTCTAGTTCTACTATATTCTTTTTCAGAACTGGTGCCCAAAACTGCACTGCGTACTCAAGGTGAGGTCTTACCAATGATTTGTACAATGACAAGTTAATGTTCTCCGCTCTTTCCTCAATACTTCTTTTTATGCAAGACAGGATTTTGTTTGCCTTTGCTACTGCTGTTTGACATTGGTCACTGTTTCCAAGTTTGTAGTTTACAAGGATACCCAGATCTTTCTCTAGAAATGAGTCCCCTAAAATGATTCCATTAAGTTTATAAATAGCCTTGGGATTATTTCCTCCCAAATGAATGACTTTACACTTCGCCACATTAAACTTCATATTCCATTTGTTTGTCCAATCTGCCATTTTATGTTAATCCCTCTGTAGAGAGCAAGTATCCTGTTCTGAATTAATTACCCTGCATAACTTAGTGTCATCTGCAAATATTGATATTTTGCTTTCTATATCTATTTCCAGGTCATTTATAAACATGTTAAAAAGCAGCGGACCTAATACTGAACCCTAAGGTACTCCACTCTCCACTTTAACTGTATTGGAGAATTGTCCATTTACAACCACGCACTGCTCCCTATCCTTCAACCAGTTTCGTAATCAATTGCAAAGGTTATCTCCTAGCCCCGATTTCCTTATTATTTACCCCAGCCTTCTGTGTGGCACTGTATCAAATGCCTTTGCAAAGTCTAGATATATTACATCCGCTGCCTTTCCATTATCAAGGTTGCTGCTTACTTCCTCATACAGTAGAAGCTGAAAAGGTTAGCTTGGCATGATCTATTCTTCATAAAACCATGTTGATTTGTGCTAATGATCATATTTTTTGTGTTGTAATTATGAATATAGTCCCTCATTATCCCTTCTAGCAGTTTTCCCACTACAGAGGTCAAACTCACGGATGTATAATTTCCAGATTCTCTTTTAGTTCCTTTCTTAAATAGAGGCACTATGTTAGCTCTTCTCCAATCCTGTGGCACTGAGCTTGTGGTGAGAGAATCTTTAAAGAGTAACCCTTAACTTTGTTCAGTCTTCCCATGACATCTTCTTGAGTTAACCCAATATCTGATAATTGTATTGTTTTATTAGTTACTTGTTGAGGCGCTTCTACCATTCCTTGCTCCCTTGTATAAACTGATGCAAAGAAAGTGTTTAAAACATCGGCCTTTTCCTTATCCTCACTAATCAATTCATGCATCTCATTTTTGAAAAGGTCCAATACACTCCCTTTGAAGTTTTTTGCTATTTATATATTTGAAAAACTTTTTTGGATTGGTCTTGCTTTCCCTTGTAATTCAGGTTTCATTATCTATTTTTGCTACCCTAATTGCCCTTTTGCAATCTTTGCTGCACTCCCTGTATTTTAAGAAAGATTGTTCAGTTCCTTCAGACTTAAATATTTTGAATGCTTTTTTTACCTTGCCATTTCCCTTTTTACATGTGCAGTTAACCACATTGGCGGTGATTTACTTCTTCTGCATTTGTTCCCCATTGGTATATACTGTTGAGTACATTTCTGCAACCTAAATTTGAATTATGACCATTTTTCCTCAATATTTTTTCCTTTAAATAACATATCCCAGTCTATATGTTGTATTGAAGCGCTTAACAATCTGAAGTTAGCTTTTTTAAAATTAAGTTTTTGGTTGAACCTATACAGTTTTGCTTTGCCAGACTAATCTCAAATGTAACCATGTTGTAATCACTGTTTCCCAAATGTTCACTTACCTTAATATTGGATACCATTTCTGTGTTGTTCATTATCATTAGGTCCAATACATTGTTATTTCTTGTCGGCACTTCCACCATTTGTGACATGTAATTTTCCCGAAGCATGCTCACAAACCTGCTTCCCTTAGCACTCTGACAGGTCTCATTTTTCCAGTTGATACCTGGATAGTTAAAATCTCCCATAATTATAGTATGCCCAAACTGGGCAGCTTTCCTCATTTACAATAGCAGTTGGGCCTCAACATTGTCATCGATATTTGGTGGTTTGTAGCATATACCCACCAAAACCTTTTTTTATGTTTTATACCACATTTAGTCTCAATTTCTGCCCATAAGGACTCCGCATTTTGGCCGGTTTCCTCACTAATATAACTCCTCAAAATTGGATTTAGCTCTGGTTTCAAATATAAGCACACCTATCCCCCTTTTCTGTTAATCCTGTCTCTCCTAAACAGGGAATAGACCTCTATATTTATAGCCCAGCCATGTGCATCATTCCAGCATGTTTCTGTTATACCAGTTATGTCCAATTGCTCATTAACCACCAGCAAATCTATTTTACCTACCATACTTCTTGCATTTGCTAGCATACAATTAATTTTGAAGTTTTTAAATATATTACTCCCTACATGCCTTTTTTTCTACATCTTCATTTACTAGGAGTTCCTTCCTATTTACTACAGTTATCCCAACCTTTTCTCCACCCTCCTATATAACTCCTTGCTTGCTAAAAACACCTCCAAATCGTTACAATGCAACTGTTACTGTACTTGAACACAATGTCACTGACTTTTCCAAACTCCTCAACCAAGAAACATCTTCTCTAGTCTTAAAAGGATAGTAATACTTCATTTTATCTTTATTTTATTTTGTAGGCATTAAAAAAACATGAAGAACGATATAAGCCTTATCTCTCAAACCTTTATGGTTTAAGAGATATTCACAAGCAAAGTTTCCCCCTCCCGCCCCTTTTTCCTAGTGTAAGCCATCTCTTCTCAGATGTGAATCTGAGACCAGACAGATAACAGCAGGGGACAATCTTCTTTGTATGAAAACAATGAAAGCCCTTCCTCCCTTGACAAGTTTTTCAGCTTTTTCCATTATCTTAATTGAAGATTGTCCCTCTCTGCAGTCTACCTGGGCACCTCCCTTCTGATCTGGCTGAACGGGGGGGGGGGGATACTTTGCTTGTGAATATCTCTTAAACCATAAAGATTTGAGAGATAAGACTTATATCGTTCTTCATGTTTTTTTAATGCCTACAAAATAAAATAAAGATAAAACAAAGTATTACTATCCCTTTAAGTATTAAGGGAGCAATGCAAGAAAATTGCACAATTGCAATTTACAATGTACGTTTGGTAGAAAAATGATTAGCTCCAAAATGTTACTGAACTGAATGTATTTTCTCTGTCGTCCAATACAGGTTCCTGGCAACTTTGGGTAGGCAGATGATCGCCTACCCAAAGTTACCAGTAACTCTATGGACTAAGAAAAAGGATTTAACAGGTAAGACTAAAATTCTATACTCAAGGGGTTAAACTATGCATACATGTGCGGGTTCTTTTTTATACAACATATGTTAATATCTCTATTTTTTTTTACAGGAAGAAGACGTGAAGATAGAAGACAGAAGGAATCGAGGAAGAAATAAGAGAGAATAAGAAGAAAGAAGAAGGACAGTAACTGACAAGGGTGCTGAAGACTCTGCTGGACATCAGGATTAATAGTAAGTAGTACTTTTTATGGGCTTTTGAAGAAGGTAAGAGAAAGAATGAAGATGGAAAGAGAAGGACAGTGGATGACAGGTATCTCTAACACAGATAGGTTAACGATCGGTGCTTGACAGTATGTCAGGCACCGATCCTTAAGTTTTTTCCTTTGACGTTCTCATTATTGCCACTATTTAGCGGCGTTTTGGGAGCCTAATGCACAAAATGGACGTTTTGTCAGAAGACCATTTCTGTGGCCTAATGTCTGTTGTGCTTTTAGTAGGGCAATTGAATACATTTCTTTTGTCAGTTGGTATTAATTTGTGTCCTAATGGCTGTTTAGGTCAGGTTATTGAATCAAGCCCTAAATGTCTAGTGAGAAATGGATATTCTCTTTTCTGTGAGCATAATCACATCTAATGGTTGGATCACACAATATGCTTACTTATAGCTGTTACAGGTTAGGTATTAGGTTTACTTGCCTTTGTGTGTTTGGTATCAAGACTGTGCTTGGAAGCCTATTGCTATAGAATTTGATCTACCAAGAAACTGTATCCCTGTAATTAAACACAGAAAGTAATTTATGTTACAAATTATTACAGGCTTCATCCATAAAGTTTCAGGAAAATTTGGAGAATGTATCACACAATTGGGCACTGTATAAAGAAAATGTGGGGGCAATTCTGGAGCAGATCAGTTGGTTTCCATGGATTTAACATTTTCATTACCAGAAGCGTAAGTAATGCATTGCTTTGCAATATGTTGCATACCCCTGTGGCATTCAAAAGGTTAAATGGGGCTTGTAAAGGGATAGTAATCCTTAATATTAAAAGAAAACCTATTATTGCTGAGTAAAACAAGGGTGTTCCCACTGCTGGGAGATGTTGTTTTATCCAAAAGTTATTGCAGCTCAGACATTATTTGGGTGTAGTACCTCCATTGCCTGAAATGTTACAGTGGCGCTGTTGCAACAGCATCTCATGGAGGTTTATGGCCAGCTGACCGGCGCTGTCCACAGACTGATGTAGTAACTGGGTCACCATGGAATTTAAATACACATAAATCCTACAATATATATTTTCCCATAATTAGTGTTACCATTCTTTTAATCCCTTGACTGCATTGCTTATCAATGAGTCAGAGACCTTGCTAGTATTCAGAGGAATGATATCTTTATTTCATTTACTTCATTTTTGTTAATATATATATATATATATATATATATATATATATATATATATATATATAGACAATTTTCTTTGGTAGTAATACACCACCGCTTACCTTGCTATGTCAAGAAAATCATAATGGCCCTTATGACTTTAGCTTGTGTGGCTGAATGCTGTTGTCATGGAGGTGGACATGACAGTTGATAGACCATTGTACACACCTCTGCCCACTGCACATGGTGACATTAGCCGGAGGTGTGTGCAGTGCATTGTTTCCCAATGTGTAATGAATACCACTGACCATGAAAGGGTTATGCAGGCTCTTCAAGCAACTGTCATGGCCACCTCTATGGGCAAGGATATCCAGGACAGAGTAACAATGTCATCTCTTAAACACAGGCACAAATACAAAATCCATAGGAGCCATTATTTTCTGACCATAGTAAGGTAAATTGGTGAATATTATTAGGAGGTGGTAGTTGTTCTTTAACCCTCTGAGTGCCAGAGAGGTACCCTTCAGGCACTCAAAGGGTTAACTCTTCTTTATCCAGAGAATTCTGCAGAATATGGTTTTATTTTCCAGTGACATACCAGAGTCTCACTAGTATTTACAGTTTATATTTCACAATGCAATATATCCCTGAAGCAGAAAGAGGGATCCACAGTCCCAGTTTTTAATAAAAGCCACAGATCTTTATCCCACAGGTGCATGGCAATTTGCATGAGTGCAAAGGAATTTAATGAAACTCACTCATGTTTCCTTTTTAATAGCTTGTGCCAAGAAACCAAGAGCAAACATCCTGCATTCGGTGCTGTTTTTCTGATCTCAGAGGAAAACTTACTTGTGGTAGCTTAAAGGGATAGTCACATGTAATACATAAAAATATATATTTTGTAGGGTTTATTTTCCTGAGTAAAACAAGAGTACTGTCACTGCTGAGTGGTGTTTCATTCAAAAGTCATTGCAGCTCAAACTTGAATTTTTTAGGTGCTGTATCTTATTCACCTGAAATTTTACAGTGGCGCTGTTGCTACATCATCCTATGGACAACTCTGGTCAATTGACCATAAACTTCCATAGGATGGTGTAATAACAGCGACACTGTAAAATTTCTGGCCATTGAGATACTGCACCTAAAAAATTCAAGTTTGAGCTGCAATAACTTGTGAATAAAACACATCTCAGCAGTGGGAGTAGCATTGTTTTAGTCATGAGGTTACACCCTATAATATCAATTTTACTGTATCTTAAGTGTTACTATCACTTTAAGGGAAGCAAATTACACAGCTCACAATTAAAATTCACAGCATAAAAATATACTGTACAGATATAAAAGTCCAACCATGGAGTTTATTTCTAAGTGCTTAACCCCTTGGATGCTAGAGACATCTCTGACACTTTGCTTTTCAATGTGTTGGAAACATCTCTAGCACCAAGGAGTTAAACATGTTATCCCTGTTCAGATTTATCACTCCTCAGCATTTTCCTCTGCTTTAGAATCCTTGCCTGACAAAGGTTATATCGATCATTGTAAGAAGTCAGCTGATTACTTCCTTCCAGTCAGTATTTGATACTAAGGATGTGTGAAATATTATTTTGCAGATTGAAAAACATTAGTGAAATATGGGGCTTTTTGCATCCAGCAGGAGTTTCCAAGAGAAGGCCCCTTTCCAACAACCTGTTTTCACCCAGTGGCAAGGTGTTAGTATATGTGGATATTTGATGACATGAGCAGGTGGAGAATAAAAAAGGCAGGGGAAGCTTAGCATCCCCAAAATGAAACACCACAGAAATAGATTATAATTGAAGAATTTATCTTATATGAAAATATTATTGTTAGCCACCTGTAACAGAAAGGTCACTCTAACCTGATTTTGTTGCTATGGCATGGCAAGGACATCGGAACCCAGATATGTAATACAGAACTTGGCATGGAACTACCTTGGCAGAAGGTTTTGTACCTTCTAGAGGTAAGTTTCTCTTGCATTTCCCCTCTTCCTTGTTAATTCCTTACACACACCCCTACCTGTCACTGTTTACTAAATACCTCACTTTATCTGTACTTCATGGAAGTTTTAACTATGTTCAGGCCTGAACCCAAGAAGAGTGAACCCCACTCAAAACCTTTGTACCTCTAATAACCTGACAGTTGTGTTACTTTCTTTTAGCAGTCACAGCTTGTTTCATTTGGTCATGGAAACCTAAATGCACACCTGGGCAACCTCCAGCTGTTGAGGACTACAACTGACATCTTCCTCAGCCAGATGGGAATTGTTCTCTTCCACAGCTGGAAGGCCTCAAGTTGCCTAGTCCTAATTTAAAGCTTTGAGCTGTTCTTTTATGTTACAATTGCCACCTAATCCTGTTTTTAATAATTTTTGCTTGCAAAAGATAGATACTGCAGGACAATATAGGAATAATTGCAGCCATAGAGAGTAGTTGATATTGTTACTGGACTACACCTCCCCAGCTCCCTTTGTTTTAGCTGCCTCCAGCTGTTGTTGGCCTGCAATTCCCATCATTTTCAGACAGCTATTGGCCATCTACCAAGGATGGCAGTTGTAGTCCAACAACAAAGTAGGAGTATGCAGCCCTGCTTGTTATTAAAATATGTGACTGAAAATCACTGGAGCCTAGAAGCAGAAATGTGCACACCCAAATAAGTGTGCCACTAACCAGGAGGCTGGAGAAAAGGCCACAACATAGGGGCTACTTGACGATAAGGAGTTTACAGGAGTAGCAGGAAGGGTTGATGGTAGCAAATCAACAGCAGTATACTGAAATACCTGGAACAGGGTGACCAGGGGGCTAGGATACCAGAGTTCACAGTGGTCATTAGCTTACCAGAGGTCTAGGATGCCAGAGGACACAGTGGTCAGTAGCTTAGCAGAGGTCTTTGGGATGCCTGAAGTTAGAGTGGTCAGTAGCTTGCAGAAGTCTTTGGGATGCCAGAGGTCAGAGTGGTCAGTAGCTTGTACAGGTCTTTGGGATGCCAGACGTCAGAGTGGTCAGTAGCTTACCAGAGGTCTAGGATGCCTGAGGACACAGTGGTCAGTAACTTAGCAGAGGTCTTTGGGATGCCTGAAGTCAGAGTAGTCAGTAGCCTGCAGAAGTCTTTGGGATGCCAGAGGTCAGAGTGATCAGTAGCTCGTACAGGTCTTTGGGATGCCAGACGTCAGAGTGGTCAGTAGCTTGCAGAGGTCTTTGGGATGCCAGAGGTCAGAGTGGTCAGTAGTTTGTACAGGTCTTTGGGATACCAGACGTCAGAGTGGTCAGTAGCTTGCAGAGGTCTTTGGGATGCCAGAGGTCAGAATGGTCCGTAGCTTGCAGTGGTCCTTAGGAGGTCAGAGTGGTAACAAACAGGGAAACAAGATACAGGAGCTCAAAGTGTGTCCAGAGCAACAGAATGGACCAGAATAACTAAGCCCAGAGCAAGTGGCATTCTGAGATTAAATAGGGACCTATTGGCACCGTTTTGAGGTCAGAGCCCCCCCACACTTACCTTGACTCCTGAGAGGCCATCCGGAAAGCTGAGCAGCCGCCTTCCCACTTCCTGGTTGGCTGCTGATGACGTGGCCTGGTGACGTGCACTGACTCATCACATGAGTTGGCACTTACCTCCGTTGTGAGGAGACACTCAACCAGGCAGCAGCATCACCCTTAGCAACCGGAGGACTGGGGAACACGCCGAGTGGTTTTTACTCGTGCGGGCCTGAAAAAATCCAGTCCAGGGCACCATAGATTTTGTTAGCTAAATCAATCAATATACTTCTAGTTAAATCTACAGCTACAAATAGGACTGGTTTGTGCAGGGTTGATATGGTTATTGCTACTGTTACAACTTCGGTAACTAAGACTGCACTGGAAAAAACAG
Source organism: Rhinophrynus dorsalis (assembly GCA_037306005.1). Classification (NCBI taxonomy): domain Eukaryota; kingdom Metazoa; phylum Chordata; class Amphibia; order Anura; family Rhinophrynidae; genus Rhinophrynus; species Rhinophrynus dorsalis. The sequence continues at coordinate 380,753,710 of CM074720.1, read as the reverse complement.
GGTGAGATGCAGTAAGGGTCGATGCAATGGAGAAGTGTGTATGGCGATGTGTGGCAATCACTTAGACATGGAGAATACAACACATTTTACCATATGCACCAAGAATTATTTTTATCTTTTGAGTTAGGGTAAGTGGGTGTCATGGTTCCCAGAAAAGTTCAGGAGTCAGTACGGTATAGTTAAATGCAATTTGTTGATAGTAGTAGGTAGGCAAATATATACAGTAGTAACAAGCAGAGGGTTACAAGCCAGCGAGCATGGTTATTAGATATAATAGCCAGCCAGGCTTGACCACAATGCTAGAGACTAAGCCTCAGCCACTGGTAGTCTCTACCGGAACTAGAAGCAGAACAGGAGCAGGAACTGGGTCAGGAACAGGAACACATGATTTTGATCTGAAGTGGAAGATGTACCGACGCATGCCTGCCGTCAGTAAGGAGAGGACTCTGACTCAGCCTGCAGTCAGAGAGGAAGTAGATAGCTGACTCAAGCCTGCAGTCAGTATCAGAGCTGGTCTTCCAGAGCCCCAGGTCCACACTAGGTTGGATGTCTGCTAGGTAAAGGAACAAACATAAGAGTAGTCAGACAGAGCCACAAATCATCACCAGAGATGGTAGTCAGACAAGCCAGGTCATGCACAGTTCAGGTAGTCAGCCAGAGCCACAGGTCTGCACCAGGTTGGATGTCCACTAATAGGAATACGCAAAAGAATAGTCAGACAGAGCCACAGGTCAGCACCAGGTTGGATGGAAGACTAGCCAGGTCATATACAGAGCCCAAGATAACAGAACTGCTAAGCACAACAACGCAAGGGCAACTGAGTCAGGACTCAGTCTGCCTTTTAAACCCCTCCACAGGAAGTAGGTAGAAAGAGCAGCTCAGAGGGAGGAAGTAGGTAGGAGGAAGTAGGTAGGAGGAGAGTACAGGAAGCAAACACATAAAACAGAGGCCTGCTGCATGCTTGAAGCCTTGCGCCTGTACATGATGCTGAAACTAAGGTAAGCTGTAACAGTGGGGGAGTGGAGAAGATGCTCTCAGACATCAGCACCAAGAACACCACAGCCTTCTGTTTACCCTATGAGTGCCCTAGAGATGTGTAACATTGCTTCACATATCATTCAGCGACACTGAGAACTGTTGTCTCTGTCGGTTCTGTCTTTACCTGAACCGACTCATCAGTCCACAGTGGACAGATGACTTGCAAGGTACTCCATTTACCTTACAGAGTGCCTTTTGAGTCTCCTGTTTTCATAGATCAGCTGACTGGGGGATGGTCCTCTGTGAATAGATAATCAGTATGTTTATGTAAAGACAGAACTGGCAGAGAAACTGTTAGATGTTATAACTGCTTTGCCGGTTCTCAGTGTCTCTGAATGATAGTGATTGAGGAAGGAAATTCTTTGTTATGACCCTCTTGGTGGCACAGGGGAGTGCACATCCTTATTGCACTCTGAGAGTTAAGGGAGGAAATACACTGTCTCTACTCTACAGTAGAGACAGCAAACCAATGTGTGGCTCAGTAGAAAGCTATGGGAAGATGCAAAGTTGGGACTGTGCAACTACTGGAGCTTAGTGAATGTGGAGAGTAGCTATATCATAAATAAAAACACTCACAGAAATACAACAATGATTCATTAAGCTGCATTTCAATGGGAAAATGAATAATTTTGAAACACACTGCAACATCATAACAAACAAAAACCAACCCTGTTCTGCTCCAAACAGATTACTCAAGTGTGAACCCAGCATAGAGCATTTATTATGCCAATTTGTTAATTTACTTATTTTTAAAAATGAGGGTTTTGTTGGCCAAAGTATGTTTAAGATTGCTTACTTCGCCAAGGTACCCCATTTTAAGCTAATCCTGTGCAATACATATTGCAGTCTTTATGGCTTACATTATAAACTTGGTGAAGGCATGGAGAAGGCAAGGTGATGTTGGTTTATTTGTGGTGTATTTACATACAATGTATGTTGAAGACATCTTAGAGACTATGATCAAATGGAACTGGTACAAATACATCACGGTATCACCAAACTAGCCCCTTATCAATCCAGGTTGCCAGCCAAAGCTGGAAGTCAGAATAAATAAATAGCAATAAATAGGGGTTCCCATTCTGGATCTCAAACAACATAACAAGTTGTACTTTGAAGGAGAAATAAAACAGGCAAAAAATTAAGCATCTTTTCAGGACTTCCCTTCTGTGAGAATAGCTGGCTAATACATAAGGATTGTTATTTCCAATAAAATAGCATACTAATTACATTCACCTAATGGAGAGATTTTGTTTCTGGGTTTCCCTCTGAATATTGCATAAAGTCACTCACCCTTAGTGCAGGACTCTGACTAAAACAAATTCCACTGTTGCTTGGACCTTTCTGACTCCAGAGCTCAACCACCAGCACAAACTTTGTACTGGAGGTAGAAAAGGTCACACTCAATTGAATATACAGGATGGCAAATGCAGCAGAACCTTTGTCATTATGAGTGAATTGTAAATGTAAAGGAAAAGCAGAATGCTTATTTCCTCTGATCCAGGATATTGACTGGTACAGATTGATACTGCACTAAATTCACTTCCATCGAACTTCAGCTCTATAGGGTCCTATCAAACTTTGTTTTGAAGACTGCAGAGTAGAGAAACACTATCACACAGAGGAATAAATGCTTAGAAAGTTAACAGCAAGACCTCTCTGCTCCATTAGTATAGTATCTCTATTCCACTTTTTGGAACATTTGAGAAGGGAGTGGATTTTCCAAGCAGTCCGCCAGACATGGATTGCAAGCCAGGACTTGCTCTTCACCACAGGAGTTTGCCTCTCAACCATGTAAATACCTGATTTTTAGATTAGTGTTTTGAGGTGACGCTTCATATACTTGTCCTGTGCTACTACACTTAGAGGTCATATCTCTCTCTCCACTATTTATCTACCTATATCTGAGTTGAATTGGATTGATCAATGTGAAGCAGTCATTTACTGTTTACCAAACTGCGGTATAAGGCAGTATCTGCTTTAATTGCAAGAGGCTACATATGCCTCTCTAATCAGTGAATATACACCTTAAGGGTGTATAAGGGTGTTTTTGGTGTAGGTTATACATCCTGATTAGGTGCTCCTATGTTTAGAATGTGTGATCTTTTTTTCTCTCTTTTTTCAGAATCCTTTTAAACATATTGGGAACTAGACATGGGTATCTATTTTCTCTGCTTCGTCTGGCTTGCAAAACTGTATTGTTTCCAGCAATCTTAGTATAAACTGTACTGATGTTTATGGCAGAACCAGAAAGATTCCACCAAATCTTTGATAATATGCTGCCCAGACAGCTGCCTACAGAGAGGTCATCAGCTGAAGACACATGGACACTCCTGATTCAAAAACATTGGACCCAGTGTATAAAGACAAAGTGAAGCAATCCTAGTGCAAACCATCTGCAGCATAGGGAACAAATAATTATAGGACTTTCAATTCCCTGAATTCTGGAATGTTCTCTAGCACATTCAGGCTTAGATTCTATTGTCCCTGACGGAAAAAAAAACAAAAAAAACAGCCAACAGAATTTCTTATTGACAGTAAGAATGGCATCTTCCTTTTAATATGCCAGACTACATTTAAACCTTTGAGTTCTCAGAGGGGTATCCCTCCTGCACTCAATGGGTTAACTCATGCATATCTTGCATTCACATTTTCCCTTTTTTCAACTACAGATCGGACAGAAGAAATAAGATTACAGAGAACAGAAGAAGGAAGATTGAAGAAGAAGATGGACAGTGGATGACAGGTAAGTGTTACACAGATCTGGGTGCTAGGCGAGTGTTAGGGGTAGTCTTGCAGCACTTTACTGTTAGGGATAATGTAGTGTTAGTGTTTGGGAGGGTAACTGTGTGTTTGAGCTAACAATCAATGCTTGACATTTTGTCAGGCAATTGTTGTTAGCTTTTTCCTTTAATGTTCCCATTACTAACACTATTTAGTGAAGTTTTGCAAACTTAAAAAACAAACCGGACACAAGTCCGTTTCTGTAGCCTCACGTCCATTGTGGTTTCAGTTAGTTGTACAATTGGATACCAGTAGGCAATTTTGCCCTACTGCATGTTTTAGCTCAAATAATTAAATTGAGCCCTCAGTGAGGTAAAAAAAAAATCCCATTTAAATCAATAGGCGTGTTCCCTATGGTGCACCTGGTTGGCCCAAGAATTACTCCGCTTCTTTTTGTGCATATTGTACAATGATGTAACAGTATGTAAGCCCCATAATGCATGATACTTCTTGACCATGTAGTATATTCTGTATGACATCTGCATTGTTGCTAAGTGCAATTACTTTCTGACCTCTGCATGGCAACCGTACTGCTTGTTTTCTGATCTGTTAGAGAATGAGACAAAACGTCTTTGTGTCATGGGTAATGTAAACCTCAGACAGATTAAGTGTTAGTCGTGTGATACAGTGACATATTGATTGCCATCCAACATGTTTGCTTTCTTGCTTATTATTGACTCTCTAACAAATGTTGAGCTGACCTAAATTTATTTTATATTATCTATCGCTTTATGAATTTTCTTCTTCTTCTCTTTTGCAGTACAGGATATTCAGAAAATAAAGAGGCTGATATATAAAGAAAAATTGAAATAATTCTGAATTAAACCAACTGTGCCATAAAGGACAAATAACATGTTTCATATTCATTAAAAAAAATTGGATTGGCACTTTTAACCTAATGAATGCTAGAGAAGTTGCTAATGCATTTCTACAGTTGTGTAGCTGGTTTGTGCTGTGATCACTAAGGTTCCTAATGGTACATCAACTTCAGTGTAATGTAAACATGATCACTTTCAGGTTTCAATAAACAACAAACAAGGTGGCACATGGTGTATTTCAAAGTAAGTCAAGTTCTAGGGGTTAGAACAAGAGGTCATGCTCTGAAATGAAAGGGGATGTACTAGTTGATGTGAGGAAGTATTTCTTCAGAAACCCTTGAACTAGCTTCTTAACAACAAAAAAGAGTTAAATCAAGTATGTTTAACTCTATTAAACTAAAGATGTTGTTCTATCATCAGTTATTATAGTAATTATCCTTTATACATGTAGCGCCAACACTCTCCAATAGGGAACAGACATACAGAGTTATAAAACAGTACAAATGGAACATAGAAAACAAAAGTATCAGAGAGCCCTGTTCACCAGACCTTACAGTCTAGAGGAAAGTAGGTGACACACCTACCTAACTTACTAATTAGCCATTGGAGGGTCCAATGCAAAGATATTTTTCGCCCGTAACAAAAATATTTTACCAGAGGAGTAACTCAGTGCATAACCATAATCTATTGGGCCCTGGTGTTGATGGGACCCACTGGATACCAGACCCTTTGTTCAAACTGGTCGATTCACCCTTAACTCTTTCAGTTAAGGTATCTAGTGCATTGCAGTGCACTGCATTGAATGCATTTCTGACACTCTGAGGGTTAAAGATGAATGATTAGCTCTTTCAAAATATCTTTATTGACCATAGATATGGAGACATAAGGAACAGGAAAGTTCTCATAGTGCCTTAAATTAGGGCCAAACCATAGTATAAAGGTAAAAATGAATCTAGCCACATTCAGTTGTTGACAACAAGGCCTAAAGTGATGGATGTAAATGCTGGCAGGATATTTGAATCCGGTTATTGATCAGGAATTGCAATGACCTGGAATGTTCTTGAAATATGTCAAACACTAATACACTTCAACAGGCTTCTAAATTAAAAGAAGACTATTAAAGTGTGATTAGAAGTGGTTTCCATTTTCTCCTGAAATTACCATGAAAGACCATGAAATGCATTGAAGGCTCTAGTGTTTGCTTTAAAGTATGTTAATATGTTAATACAAGTGACTTGTATGGAGTGGCAAAGCCCACTGAGTTATTATTTTGTTGGTGTGGAGCATAGCCATCCCATTTTGACATCAGCTGCACATGATTTGCTGATGACCATTTGGGTTGGCCAATTATTTGAAGTTGTGATAAACTTTACAACCTCCAAAGTCATTCATATGGTTGATCTACTTGGTGGCCACTTAGGCTGCCATGCAGATCAGGTATATTGTTAATACAAGTGACTTGTATGGAGTGGCAAAGCCCACTGAGTTATTATTTTGTTGGTGTGGAGCATAGCCATCCCATTTTGACATCAGCTGCACATGATTTGCTGATGACCATTTGGGTTGGCCAATTATTTGAAGTTGTGATAAACTTTACAACCTCCAAAGTCATTCATATGGTTGATCTACTTGGTGGCCACTTAGGCTGCCATGCAGATCAGGTATATTGGCCAGTGTTCTTCTCTAAACACAGGGAAGTGGCATTCCACTGCAATAGGAACAGAGTGAACAGACTAAAATTAAAGATAATAACAAACCTTTGATCAAATGCACCAAGTGGCATGAAACTCATAAGGACCATATCTAATGATTTTGGAGGAAAGTGGGAGAGTAAGTGTACTATGTGTCTAGATTAAAGATGAACTTCAGTAAAGGTATGATGTTTTTATGTTTCCATGAAAGCTCAGCAGTAGTTTGATCCATTCATATGTAGACTTCTCCAGCTGAGAAAACCCAGATTGGTGTTCCATATTATGTTCTACATAGTAAACATTGTGCAGACATCAGCGCTCCAGTGATGTTGCCGGTGTGAACATAGCCAAATACATTTTAAACTTTTGAGTGCTAGACAGGTATCCAACTCATTGTGTTGCATTAAGGGTTAATCTATTTAGAATTGCAGAATTTGTTGGCATAGAAGAATGAATTGACCCATGTAATCTGCATATTTCTTGATCTAGTTAACTCAGACATATTCTATTTTTATAATAGTCACATACTTATTCAAAGATTCCTTAAATTAATTTAATTTTAAACTCAACCCCTTTTGATTGGAGGCTATTCCATGTATCCAGCACCCAGTTCTGTCAAGTTGTTTTTCTTACTTTTCCACACTTCAATTTTAGGACATGCCCTCTAGTTCTAGTATTCCTTTTATTCTGAAAAAAGACCCCTTCTGGACTTTATTATGGCCCTTAAAGGGATAGTAATACTTCATTTTAACTTTATTTTATTTTGTAGGCATTAAAAAAACATGAAGAATGATATAAGTCTTATCTCTGAAACCTTTATGGTTTAAGAGATATTCACAAACAAAGTATCCCCCCCCCTGTTCAACCAGATAAGAAGGGAGATGCCCAGGTAGACTGCAGAGAGGGACAATCTTCAATTAAGATAATGGAAAAAGCTGAAAAACTTGTGAAGGGGGGAAGGGCTTTCATTGTTTTCATACAAAGAAAATTGTCCCCTTCTGTTATCTGTACTGTCATACAACCTGATCCACATCTGAGAAGAGATGGCTTACACTAGGTAAAAGGGGCGGGGAGGGGAACTTTGCTTGTGAATATCTCATAAACCATAAAGGTTTGAGAGATAAGACTTATATCATTCTTCATGTTTTTTTAATGCCTACAAAATAAAATAAAGTTAAAACGAAGTGTTACTATCCCTTTAATCTATCTGAAAGTTTCAATCACATAATCAGTCTCCTTTCTATCCTCCAAGATATATGTGGTAAAGTCTTGCAGTCTTTCTTATATGGGCCCAGATTCCATTACAATTTTTTTTTGCAATTCTCGTATCACGTTGAAGCTGATGTGTGTTTTCTACCAACTTCTTGTCACATTATTGAGCTTAATAAAAACAGCATTAAATCTAACACCTGTGACTTTGAAGAAAACCATCAGAAGACAATTTTCTAACGGAATTTTGCATTCAGTCTGCCTTTTTGCATTCGGCACCTCCAGCCTGTTGGGGACCAGTATACCGCTATGGAAAGTAATGCAAGCTACATGCAGCTGCCAGATTTTGTGCTGCAGCCAATGAAACTCCAGTACTTAGCTCAGAATGTGTAGAGTGCAAGAACAAGACAAAACCAGGGACAAGTAAATTGTAATCTGAGTAGTATTTAAAAAGATAACATATATAAATAAAAACAGCAGTAGTTGCACTTACATGTACCCCATCTTGGGCTGATAGCATATTGTGGTCCCAATCCCTGTAGTCAACTTGCTATGCCTGTGTCCTCCTGTCACTGCAACTGGTGGTACACTAGTCCTCCAAATCTATAAGTCCACTGTGATGGTAACAATAATGTGTTGGATAGTTCCAAAAGTCCATCAAACTCAACCGATCAAGGATATTGTATATCAATTCCAACTGGTACAATGGAGAGACTTTAAAATGAGTTATCTTGGAGGCTGACAAAGCTGGCTAGTATGGTAAAGACTGGGAAGTTAGGGACAGGTACATATCTTTTTATATTGCTTGTTGAATTAATTAAGATACTTAACTGCTTATCACGTGGACATGTTTGCTCCTAGTCAGGTGTATAAGAGGCCCACTTGATGCACAGTCACCTGAAGAAGTGGAGTAACAGCTCCACGATATGTGTTGGGTTTTTGATATGTTATTGAACTCCATTTAGATGTAGGACCCTCCCACGTCCCTCATGGGAGCCTGTCCCTAACTTCCCTGGTTTTACCATCCAAACCCACTGGTTGGGCTTATTGGACTTTTGGAAGTATCCAACACATTATTGTTACCATCACAGTGGATTAATACACTTGGGGGATTCATATTTTGGACCACCAGTTGCAGTGATAGGAGGACACAGGCATGGCACATTGACTACAGGGCTTGGGACCCCGATACTGTAACTATTAATGTTTTTATTTGTCCATGTTATCTTATTAAATACTACTCTTAGATTACAATTAAATTGTCCCTGTTTTTGTCTTGTGCTCTTCACATTCCAAGCTAATTTTTTTTCTGGGTGACCAGTTACGTTTGGAGCAGCATTAAGACTTAGACTGTGGATTTACCAGCATCTTTCCATTCAAGTTCACCATTTCAACACTTCATCTGTTTGTCATACCATTGACTTTTCATCCCCATAGACCATTTCATTTTCATCTCATCATCATTCTTCGGTCCATCATTGACCGTCATTTCCAAAGAGACATTTAATGTGAAGTGTGACTGGTTTTCAGGTACTCTCTATCTTACAGGTATATTTAGTTTTTGAATGTTGTACTTATTTTCTATTTTTATGCTCATTTATATTTTGGATATAGATTATTTATTTATATAGTTACTAATTTGCCATTGTTCAGCACATTGTATTTATTTGCTCTAGTGTTTCTCTTTTAGTGAAGCTCCAGTTCTTTCTGAATCCCATGCTATTGCTGGCAAATTGTAAAGTAGGTGATTGAGCCTAATACCATTTTTGGAAGCCTCTGTATCCCACACCTGGATTATATTTTCTGGCAATTGTTCTCACTTTCTACAGCAGTTATTGAAAGCAGCTGTAAGGCCTTTCCTATTGTATGAATTCTTCTTATGCACACAAGCTTCTACAAGAGGTGAGACACAAACCTGTTGCCTTTTTATCTCTACCTACACGTCTGTTTTTTTGTTTTTTTTTACACTTCTTGAGGCAATGACTATTTTCTCATTCACTGACATGTTCTTCTGAACAAATCCTCCATCCACCCAGGGGCTACTTCATTTTAGTCACAACTTCAACTGCTTTATTAGTCTGTATATTCCTGAATTTGCTTTTATCTATCATGCCCAGCTAAAAGAAGATATCTGTTTTTAGAGGGTTTTTCCCCCGTTTGTGAAGCATGCTAACAAATCATCCTTGAACAATCTTCTGACACTGACAACTGTGAAACTAAATATCTTCTTCCCAGCTGAATATTAAGCAGGATATCAGGACTTATTTGTGTACATACAGAAAATCATGTCCAAGGTTCTGGAAAAAGACATGTCACTTAAGAAAGCGCTCACATCACTGGGTATGAGGACCCACGAATTGGAAAATAAAGGAGATTACTTTCTCCAATTCTGCTAAAGGTGAAGCAGAGGTGCTCTGCAACAGTTTCCTCCTTCAAGGTCCAGGCATAATAATATATACATAAGAAGCCTCCTGAAGGCAGTTACTCTTGACAAATTGCGTGGCAATCTGGTCATACTCTTTCAACAGTTTGTTTCTAATCTGGACTCCTCACTCCTTTTGCTAAAATGTGATCCCAAATCTCTCAGGTCTGCAAGTATTGATACCTCCAAACCATGTGATGTGACACTCTTCTTCATTACTTTTCTACCAAGGAACTACTCATACCCAAGAGCAGAGATCCCCCTCCAAATTTAGACTCAGTGCAACTTTTCTGAGAACATGCAGAGTATTTAAAGTTTTTAGTTATCTTTGGGCTCCACAAGATAAAATACGTTTGGGGTCATCCTTTTAATGTCCTTGTATTTAATGACAGGAAGATATTCTCCCTTGCCTCTTTTCTGAAGCATCTTGGTATCTATGCTTTTACTAAATATGTTCCACGTCTGAAAATGAACGAAAGCCATCTGGATTCCCAGTCCGATCTACTGTTGCAGTATTGCTCCATCCTGTAATAAGAACACCTGAATTTGACTTCACTGCCCTCTAAGATGATGTCTAAATTCTGGATATTTGTTTAAGATCCATACTGTCCTTAATATTTTGGTGTAGCCTATGCCACACCCTTCACCCTTTTTTTAAGTGGTTTGATTATCAGTCTGGCTGCACAACAGCATGGACCTCCGTCATCCTTCACCTCCCTGTCCTGGAGATGTGCCACAGTTGAATGGTGGATTTGGGAGGAAGGGAATCCAAAAGCTGCATAAGCTGGTGAGGATGGAGGAGAGGAGGTACCTATCCAGCATCAGCAAACAAGAATTACTCTTCAACATCAGGCGGCGGTGGCATGTACCTCTGTACACAAAAAGTACCAATTTCATCTCCTGTCCCTGCAAAAAAACCCACAATATTCATTGCGTGCCCAACACTGTGTACGGCACCTTTTTAACCTCATGGATGCCGATCTCCAATGGGGGGGGGAAATGAAAGAACATTAACCCTTTGAGTGCCAGAGGGGTACCCAACGAACTGCTTTGCAATGGTCTGGTCACTCCTCTGGCTCTCAAAGGGTTATTGTTAAAATACAAGTTGTCCTTTATTATTGTAGCATTCACAGACACATATGTAAAAGTTTCAACACCTTAATGGAATTTAAAATATATTAAATTACATGTGTAATTTGGGGGTGGCAGTTAACTTCTGCATGCCTCACTTCCTGTTCAGAAAACTACTTTTTCCTGTGTAAGATAATTACTGAAAGTGCAACGTAAACTCATACCCCCAGCAATATCCTATGCTTTAAAGGAGCAGTAAACTTTTTTATGAAAAAATATATATGTTATAAGGTTTTTCTCCCTGTTGAGCAAAACAAGAGTACTCCCTCTGTTTTGAGATAGCTAATTCAAAAGTTATTACAAATTAACTTTTTTTCTCATTACATTGCATTTTTCTGTTGTGGTCATCAGATGGTATTGCTCCTATCACTTTCTTTGGAGAGCTGTAGTCAGTGACTCAAGCTCTCCAACAGAGTGCATTATCCTATATATTAATTTGTTAGGATGTTTGTCATGATGCAGTCATGTGCAGCAGAGACTGCCCACTTTCGGCAGTCTTTACTGAGCATGATCGCATTGTGTGAGTGAGGTGACGCAAGACTGCATCGCGTGGAGCAGTGAGGTAGTGGCCTCTTAACCCTTTGAGTGCCAGAGAGGTACACAAGGTATTGCAAAGGGGTTAGCATTACCCAGACCTTGGCCCGTGCACACAGGCTTTTACACTAGTAAACCAATAAGCCACCAGCCAATGGGTATTTATTTTTGATGCAATTTGTTTGAAGACAGAACTAGTCTCATTTGCATTACATTTTAACAGTTTACAAGGGCTTTCTTTTATCTTCTTCTCTTGCCAACAGGTAGTGTATACAGTATTGCCAACATATGCTATTTGGTCAGTTCCAATGCACTTGAACTTGTGCAACCTTGCCTTATAAAAGTAGTGGTCATTTTTAAAGTGATTTACAGCAGTTGCTTCCCTATGTTTTAAATTTTTATGGTATTTACATGCTGTGCATGTAATACAAAGCATAAAAATGGAAAATCCAGGAAAGCAAAGTTCTAAAGCTAAGCCAGAGATTCATTAAGCTCTTTCAAGCATTACTGCAGCAGCCAACATGTAGCCTTAATTCAGGTATCCTGTAGCCACTGCAACTTGGGTCCAAATTGTTGTGTATTGGAAAACGAGATGATGAAATCAGACTTTGTCAAAGGAAACTTGGGGAAAAGCAAACTCATGGGAGTCTGGTACATGTTTTTCAAATTCCAACATGACATATCTGTATGCATTACATATCTAGCTACCATGTGCAGCACTGTGCTCAATAAGCATACCCTTTACCTTATGGGACTCAGTCCCCCTCAGCCTGTGGCATACGTCAGCTCTGTGGCCACCTCCAATGTTCAGTTACTCACTGCTGCGCACTGTGGATCTCACCAGCACCACCAGCTATGCACTGTAAAATCCATGTGCATAGCTGGTGTCTGTTGTATATAAGCAGCCGTGCAAGCTACAACATGACAAGGGCCATAGTATGCGGCTACATTTGATGATGCTGTGACAGTCAAGTCACAGCAGTAGGTCAGTTGAGCAGCAGAGAGTAACGGGGGGGGGGGCAGCAAGCTCCCTCAGAGGAGGTCCACTGTATTTTTACTTTATATACGTTTCTGCTGAGTGACCTGTCCCCAGTGTGACTGCATTGGAATAATTTAAATGGATGAGTGCCGTATTTAATGGGATGTGTATCTGTGTCATAAGATTTTAAGTAATTCCTCCCTAGAACACCATTCCTCTGAGTTTGTTTATTTCCCCTATAGATGTTTTGAGATAGTGATTTGATTTATATGTGAATATTTACTTTGAAAAAATAAAATTTCAACAAGAAGCTTTGTGTCCTTTCTTATATGATTTTATAGGGCTCAAGTGGTAGTTCTTAAGTTAGCGCATACTTCTGATTGTCTTTATCTGTTTGATCTATGAGAGTGGTTGGACTTTGTGTGAAGTAAAGACTGCAGGACAGACCAATCATAGAGCCTAGAGAAGTGGATTGTCTTGTTAATTACCATAAGAAACTTTCCTGATTTATGCTCCATCTGAAGCCTTATTCCAGCAATGTGGAGTGGAGTATATGTGAAGTATATTGATACATTTTTATATATTTCATAACACTATGGGTGAAGTCTTAGCATCATTCACCCGAGTGTATTTATGGATTTTTGTTTGATTTTTAGTGATACAGTATCACTTTATAGAATGAAAATCATTAGGAAAATTAACCTCCATTTGATCACAGGGAAGTTCTTTTGAACGTATCCTTTAATAATTAGGAGCAGATTGATATACAAAGGTTTACTTAATAGTGATGTGGGTGGAGTTGAGTTGTTGCTTGCCCTATCACATGATTGAATGTTTTATTTAATAGCCTTGATTGGACTGCTTCTACCTTTTAGAACAGTGTTACCGGCAAAGTCTTGAGACAGCAGCAGTAGCGAAGGGTAACACGTTGATTCACGCAGGTATATGTGATAAGCCGAGTGTTTATTAATATTTTTTTAATCTCAATTTCATTTGTGTTTTAAATAAACATTTTTTGGAATCTACACTATTTTGGGAGAAGAATTCAATCCTGGACATGGTATCCTCGAGCAGAGACGTGGTTAAATTCATGCTGTGTATGTCAGTGTATGATGTATGCCTGCGCAAAGGTAAACTGCTCAGGTGGTAATTGAAGACACACACTCAGGGTTAAATGTATAACAGTCCAGTACACATATAAACAGCAAAAGCAGTTAACGGTGCTGGTTCTAAGACGCCAGACTTCAATAATAATAACTCCGTATAGTGGCTGCTCCACTTGAAGTGTTTATTCACATATATTAAAAACTTGTCTCAGATACTATAAAAGGTGACACACATGAACACACGTACACCCCCTAAATTTTCTGCATGCTGTGTATGTCGGTGTATGATGTATGCCTGCTCTGACACGTGAGTGCATTTTAATTATTATTTTAGAAGCATTGTGAAATACTACACTATATGGCTTTTTTGATTTTTTTTTTCACTTTTATGTATGTCGGGATTATTATTACCAGGCAAACCAGCTCATACAAGATATACACTGCATAATTGGGGCAATTTAAACATACTATAAGCTTGTGTTCTGGATCCCAGAAACTGTCCCTGTGAGTATCTCTCCTCACAGGGGTGTTGGCGCTGGTTTTGTATTTGCCAATACTGGAGTTATTGCACTAGGAGCGCCCCCTGGTTTTTTTTTTCTTTTTTTCCATTTATAAATCTGTCCCTGGGCAGTGGTGATGCAGGTGTTCAGTGGACTGCAGGAAACATTGCTGCAGTTGACGGGGGCATGGTTGTGGCGTGAAGTGGTGCAGTTGGTGTTGGGTGCAGGGTCTGTGTCTGATCCAATAGGCCCTGCACCTGATGTCAGTGGAGCAGCTGAGTGAGCTGTACCATTGCCTCCAGGTGTTCTCAGCTGAGCATTTGGACAGCTGCAGTGCTTTATCCAGGCTCTCTTGCTCCCTTGTTGGGGTTAACACTGGTTCTTATCCCATTCCCTAGGAGCCCACTAACATGCCAGAACTTTATTATTTCCCAGCTTGAGCACAGGTGTGTTGGTCACAATAACTGAGGATCTGATAACACCTGGGATGAAACTGGGAGTTTCACTTACCAGTGACACAGAAAGGAAACTCCCAGAACTGGAGTTTGGAGGGTTGGAAATTGAAGCTTATATGAAAACTGTTCCTATAGAGAAGTTGGATAAAGTGAATGATTCATTCTTATAATGCCTGAAGAAGACGCCTAAGTTACCTTGAAATACTAGAGCCACTCAGTTTGCCAATAATGGTATCATTTTTACTCTACCATTTTCCTGCTTTTTTATGGCAAACACAGTAGCACCCTTTACCTATATGAAGAAGTTGAGTGCTAACGGAAAATGCATACTGTGTGAGTAAGAATTTTTTACTCGGCAAGCATCCTAAATTCTCTGTACACTACATCTGTTGATTCTATCATCTATTTGCCTTATGCAATGAGATAAGTGGACACTATGGATGCACCAACTGAATGAAGAAACATCAAGTATCTTCTTGGAAATCTATGTGAACGATACTTAAATAAGCTAATTTGGATCTTAGGTGAGTAAACTCTGAATGTGCACTTGATTATGGTACGTCTTTCATTTGGGATTGCTGGTAAGTCTTTCTGTGATATGACTCAAATTCTATCTTTCCTATCTTATAAGTTACTTCAACACTGATCTAATATGTACATATGAATTAGTGGCTAAATAGCAGTTTCATATGAAGGCACCATCATTTCTATTTAAACATGTCTTTAATACTGTATTTAAAAATAAATATACTTACCCAGTTAATTGGAAGTCCCAGACCCCTCATCTCTCTCCAAATGGAGAACTAAATTGTAAAAAGTACATAGATATGGAACACCTCCACACACAATAACTCAGTGATTCTCAGAAATCTCTAACCCTTTGGTGCCTCTGGATTTCCTCCCTTGCTAAATATCCCTCTTAGTCTTTCCCTTTGATAAGTTAAAGACATCCCACCTTCATCCTAGCCATTCTCCTATCCAGAAGTGCCCAGACAATGGACTATGTTGTTCCTTTCCTCTCCGTATGAGAGAACCCCCTTCACCCTTTTTTACGTTTCCTATCTCCTTTCCCCTTTCCTCTTCTATCCACCTTTTCAGTCTGCACCTATCAGATCTCTTTTATGTGCAATTCTCATAGCAACTATTCCCAGATATGGCTTTACCAAAACACAAACTACGTACAATGACAAGGTGATTGAACATATTGTTGTACTGATGTTTGATTATACATGTTGTTTTGCTGTTTGATTATGTACCTTATTTAGGTAGTCCTTCTACTCAATATAGATGACAAATAAAAAATACACAAATTAATAAATATACTGTAAACCACATACTGTATAAAAGTAACCTCTTTACTGTGGTCAAGTGTTACATCAGCCAACAGTGCATAGGGAGGGACACCAAGTAAGGGCAAATAAAGGGAAGAAGTAACATACTGTCAGGAAACATATGTGCAGGGAAAATAGAAATAAATGTCCAAGGTCTTTACATCAAAATGGCTATATCTAATGGAAGTGAAAGGGTTCCATAATAGATAATATGCAGTAATGATTTGTAATTTACTAAAGAAGGAGGTTGTGTCGGGTCAGGCTATCAATGGGCAATCAATATCCAATACATTATGTCTTTCCCTGAGCTGACAGATGACTTGCAAGTTTTAGTTGTCTTAGTTCATCAAAGTCCAGCAAAATGCAGACATCTCTGATTAGACAGATCAAGTCAGATATCTGACCCTAGATCAGTGGTGGGCAATTATTTTAACACAAGATCATAATTTAAAAAACAAAACCAAAATTGTTTTGTGTCACCAACAGAAAACTGACAGAGTTATGCCTGGCTTGTTGAACACACTATAATAACAGTTGTGCTGTTGCACAGTGAAATAACCTATTCTAGCTCTCTGCAATGGAAGAGTGAAACATTGTGGCTGATGTTCTGCATTACAGATGACAAACATTACCATTTATGTAAACAGGGTCTTTCCATCTTATATGCTAGAGAGGTATTTGCTTCTTAATGCTATGGATACATCTCTCGCATTCAAGGGGTTAACCCTTTGAGTGTCATAGTGGTACAGAATGCATTGCATTCAAAGGCACTCAAAGGGTTAAAGGCCCCGTTTAAATTAATAGAGGATTTTTATTTGTCACCTATGGTGCAGCTGATTTGTTTAACCCTTTGAGTACCAGAGGGGTACGCAACGCATTGCAAAGCAATGCAATGCGTACCTCTCTGGCACTCAAAGGGTTAAGGATTACACCAGTTTTCTGTAGTACATTAGAATCATTAGATCAATGTTGTTGATACAAAATGCAGCAATACTGCTGTAGTTATACAGCCAGCCAGGCCCGAGACCTAGAGAAAATCGTCTCTCAAGCCATACTGTGTCATTTTCTGCTGTAGATGATGCAGAAGAAGCTTGTTAACAATGACTTACATGCCCAGCTAACATCACATAGATCACCAGAAGAAAGTATGGCCAAATAACACAGGGCTACATTTATAATGGACGTTCATAATAGATTAGCTCTTAGTATATAAATTGCTGCACTTAATTCTTTGAAAGCCCTGCCATATACATCATCATCATGACATAGGTTTATTTAATCTTCTTTGTGTGCTTCCAAAGATAATGTCCTTGGAAAATGCCTTTGTGATTCACAGTAAGAAAAAGCAAAATATCTGGTTGTTTCCAGCTCAGGTTCTGCTTTGTAAAACCCTAATGCTCCTTTCACGATTTTTCCAGAAACATTTTATTTTTGTTCTCTCATGTTTATCTCCAGCTGGTTTTTCACACTTTACATTTAGAGTTGCACTATGATAGGCTGATACTACCGGCTTTGTAAGGAGAATCCAGTTCACTATCTCTTCTGATCGATATATGATAACAGTCCTCTGATCAAGTAGCCGGCTGTAAACGGAGCCACAACATTATAGTTGGGAAGGTTGAAAATGTAATGGGCCCAGAGCATTCAGAATTTTCTAGTTCTATATGACCCAGAGGAAGGAAAGCAATCAATGCACTTGTTAATTTGGCATGAAATAGGTGTAAAAATTACACCACTAAATTATTTCTCACTGGACCAACTCTTTGTTGGAAAATTGTACATATTTTTTCTTATAAAGTTGCATATGTTCTTTTATTAACCCTTTGAGTGCCAGAGGGGCATGGAACACATTGCAAAGCAATGCGTTCCGTACCACTCTGGCACTCAGTGGGTAAATCCATTTCCAATAATTTGAAGATTTTGCTAACATTAACCCCTTGAGGACCGGTGAGGGGAGCTGCTATGAATTGTGACGCAACACAATTGACATGCCTCTGGTCCTCAAGCAATTAAAGCAATGGTCATGAAAAGATTTGCCTTTAGTAGTGAGACATATTTTTGCCCATCTGATGTTTTAATTCCCATAACTGTTACTGTCACATTGAAATGATTTAATGGAGAAAATACACTTTTGCAGAATACGAATTTTTGTGTTAATAGGCCTGTGGCTTGGTATATATTGTCTGCACAAAAAAGTTTGTTAGTCTAGTCCAAAATTCCTGAAAAAAAAATTTGTGTATTTATAAATTAATCTTCAATAAGTCAGTTTTTTGAAGGGAAGAACTTTTGTTAAACTTTATCTATAATTTAGATTATAGACTGTGAGCTTTTGAGTGTTTCATTTTCCTCAGTAATTGTTACCCTGTATTGTACAACCCCTTACATTGTAAAGCATTGTGTAAACTTGTAGCGCTATATAAACATATTAAGTCAACAAGCTAATTAATAATTACATTTTTTAACCATTTGAGTGCCATAGGAGTTTTCAGTGCATTGCAAAGCACTGAAAGGGTTAATGTGGATATTGAATTTGGGGCAAAAACTAATTTTGCCATAATCTCCCGATAAAAAAAAAAATCAAACATTGGCCCAGAGCTATGGAAGATCCCTTTGATTAAGAGAAAAAAAAGATTTTACATTTATACTTTTAACCTCAAAATATTGACTTTAATGGCGCGATGCAACAAACGTTCGCATTGGATAAAGGCATTTTTGTGCGCAGATAGATTTTGCGCATGTTCTAATCCAGGAAGCTATATACCGAACGCTTCTTGAATTGTGCATAAAAAATTCCATTTTACGACAACAGTACACAGACGTATAAATTCATTCACAATAGCAGTTCTTGCATTAGGCACATTCGCTATTCCACTCACACAGATTCGGTAATCTTAGCCACGCACACAAAAAAAATAAATATACGCAGCCATTCGCTAATCTTGAATTTTCATGCTCAATTCAACAAAATCATGCACAAACCTATTCCCCAGTGGTTTCATACTGGAGATATCGATTGCGCACGTTTCCTGCATCGCGCCATAAGAGTAAAAATTCTGACTATAAAATATAGAATAAGGGATAAGTGTTTAGGGAAGGCTATCTGGAACCTGACAAACTGAGGAACATGGGGATTGGGGAATCCCACAACCCAGGATCCACAGTATATTAACACCTGAATCAGGAACAGCAGTGTCAGTCAGTTATGTTCCAGTGAAGAAGCTGAAGCTGCCTGAAGCTGCAAGTGCCTGAGCCTGCTCCATTCATGCACCTCTTGCTGTATGCATGTACTTGCTTCATTGAAAATGTGTCACATGGAAAAAAATAAGATATGGGGAATGACCATTCAGCACTTCCTATCAACTTTTTTGGGGCCTTCATGCAGCTGCAAGTGACTCCTAAACTGAACAATATTTAAAGGCACACTAACACCTAAAATGATCTAGGGTTATATCCACTTAAATCCACTTTACTCATTGATAGATATCCACTTCTTTTCTGAGGTCTAAAATCTTGTCTTAAATATGCCCTATGAGGGCTCCCATTCCTGACTTTTCCAGGGCTCCAGGACTCGCATTACCATAGCAATTGTGATAGGTGTTTCAGAAGTGATAAATGCTGTATTATCTTTAACCTCTGAAGCACCAGAGAGGTGTTCCATGTTCCATGTGAAGCAATGAGCTGAGATAAGTTTCAAGACTTTATAAAATAGAGGAGCAGTGGGTACTAACCGTTGGAAGCATAGTTCACAAGTTCAAAGTCAAAGGAACAGTGGTTACCCTACCTGGACGGGGCAGAAAAAAGAAGCTCTCAACGGCTGCAATCAGATTTCTCAGAAGGCAGGTTGAGAAAAACCCTTGAGTGACTGCAAAAGACCTGCAGCAAGACTTGGTGGCAACAGGCACTGAAGTTTCAGTGAGCACAGTAAAGCGCGTGCTAAATGCAGAAGGTTTCCATGCAAGAACTCCAAGACGTACACCACTACTGACCCAAAAGCACAAGAAAAGTCTGCTCCAATATGCTCAAAATCATATAAATAAGCCACAGAAGTTTTGGGATTCTGTTCTGTGGAGCGATCAAACAAAACTCAAACTTTTTGGCCCAATGGATCAATGGTATGTCTGGAGGAAGAAAAATGAAGCATACGCTGAAAAGAACACTCTGCCTACAGTTAAGCATGGTGGTGGCTTGGTGATGGTCTGGGGCTACTTTGCATCCTCTGGCACTGGAAAACTGCAGAGTATGGAAGGCAAGATGGATTCATTACAGTATCAGGAAATCCTAGGAGAAATCTTCATGCCGTCTGTGAGGAAACTGAAACTTTGGTGTCATTGACCCTTCCAACAGGACAATGTTTCCAATTATACCTCAAATTCCACCAAGGCGTGGTTGCAGAAGAAGTCCTGGAAGACTCTTCAGTGACCATCACAGTCACCTGACTTGAACCCCATAGAAAATCTCTGGTGGGATTTGAAGAAGGAAGTTGCAGCATGCAAACCCAAGAATATTACTGAACTGGAGGCCATTGCTCATGAAGAATGGGCTAAGATTCCTCATGAACACTGCCAGAAACTGGTGTCTGGCTATGCATCTCATTTGCAGCAGGTCAGAACAGCAAAAGGGTGCTCTACTAAGTACTAAAGATGCTTGCCATGAAGGGGCTGAATAATTTTGAGACTGGAGAAGTCATTATAAGCTGCATTTTCAGTTGAATTTGGGGAAACCACTTGAAGCATTCGTTGTTTTGAGCTATTTCAACTGCATTTGTTTGATTTATTCATTGCAAACAGCTGAAAGTCTGTACATTTTGACAATAAACTTGTTTTACAATGGGGGTTTATTACAAATATCAAACATGGTCAGCAAACATACTGCCCAGGTGAAAAACAGTGAATCTAGTGCTTTTTTGGCTGCTGTCCAACAAGAGGTATATCTTCGAGCAGGGCAGATTTCAATACCCTGCATGCTCATTACTGGTCATGTTTATTACAGGCTGGTAGTCCTTGTTATGTGAGTATTCACTTTTATTGCAATCACTAATATCATATGTCAATTATGTGGTTTGTATTTTTTTTTTTGCTGTTGCTTTATAAAGTAGAGATAACGTCTCCAGTCATATCACTTCTACAATTCTTATGATATTCTGTGGAGGCAATGCACTAGGATCTCTCCCACTTTGGAGATCTTAGTGCATAGGCTTTATAGGATAACGTAGGAACTGGAGAAGTGATATCACTGGAATCTTTATCTCCTCTTCATCAGCTCTTTATTACACTGCAGAGTATAACCCCCCTGGAGAGCCACATATTTCTCGCTCATGCTATACACAGTGAAGGCTATAGTGACGGAACATCTCCAGCAGTGAAATTAAGAGACTCCTGGGGTAGATGCACTAACATATGATAGAGGTGATAGAATGGATATGTGTTCTCCAGTGATATCACTTCTCTAATTCCTATATCATTCTGTGGATCCAGTTCATTAAAGGGATAGTAATACTTTATTATTACTATCCCCCATATTGTAGATATTTGTAAAATAATTTAGTAGCCCCCAGGTTCATCTCTCAACATTTTATGGTTTGAGAGGTAATCAAAGGCAAAGTTCCCTCCTCCCTCCCCCTTCCCTGAAGTCAGCGTTGCACTGACTGCAGGGATATCCGGTCTGACTTTCATCAGGTGGCTCTGCAGCTGAGCCATGATTACTTTAGTAAAAAATAATTATTTCACTGAAACGGTCTTCTACATGTGCTTGCAAACCAAGCACATGTAGAAGGACGTTTCAGTGAAATAATTCTTTTTTCACTAACACGATTGCTGCTTAGCAGCAGAGCCTCAAGTCTGTCGTACGACAGACTTCCCCTGCAGTCAGTGCAACTCTGACTTCAGGGAAAGGGGAGGGAGGGGGGAACTTTGCCTTCGGTTATCTCTCAAACCATAAAGGTTTGAGAGCTGAATCTGGGGGCTATTAAATTATTTTACAAATATCTACAATATGGGGATAGTAATAATAAAGTATTACTATCCCTTTAAGATGTTATAAAGAGCCAATAAAGTAGAGATAAGAAGATAAGGATAAAGATCTCCCCAGGTTCTTAACAAAACAAGGTGACACGAGAAGGAGCACAAACCACATAACTGACATATGATATCAGTGATTGTAATAAAAGTGAATATTCACATAACAAAGACTACCAGCCTGTAATACACATAACAGGAAATGAGCATGTCCTGCTTGGAGATACATCTCTTTGGAGAACAGCCAAAACAAGCACTAGATCCACTTGAGTCTAAGTGTAGTAACAAATGTATTAAAAAATTAAAATAAAAACACCTATGTACATGTAGCCAGAAGCTCAACACATTGCTAAGCATGCTGCTTTTTCATCAGGAACAAAAATGGCCAGCATGGAGTTCATTTTTAGTAAATTTGTTACTACGTTTAGATTCATGTAGATCTAGTACTTTTTTGGCTAATCTCCAACTAAAGGTGTATCTCCGTGCAGGGCAGATTTCAATACTCTGCATGCTCATTACCAGTTATGTTAATTACAGGCCTGTAGTCCTTGTTATGTGTGTATGCACTTTTATTACAATCACGTATCATGTCAGTTCTGTGGATTGCCCTCCTTTTTGCTGTCGCTTTATAAAGTAGAGGCAACTTCTCCAGTGATATAACTTCTCCAATTTTTATGATATTCTGTGGAGGCAATGCGCTAAGGTCTCTTACACTTTGGAGATCTTAGTTAGTGATGAGCGAGCACCCCAATGCTCGGGTGTTCGGGTGCTCTGACCGAGCACCCCCTGAGGCTCGAGTGCTCGGCCGAGCACCCGAGCCCCATTGAAGTCAATGGGAGGACTCGAGCATTACACCAGGCACCCCCTGCTCTGATGAGGGGAGGGTGCCTGGTCCATAGGAAAAGGGCAGAAAAGGATGGAAACACCACAGAAATGGTTCAGGGACAGCATAGGGAGGATGTCTGGATGCATCTTGGACTCCAACATCGCTGCTGGGAACGATCTTTCGCCCGTAGTACGCCATTTTTACAGACTGACCGTAAAACACACAAAAAGGAAAATAAAAACGACTTTAGGCGAAAAATTGTTACCAAACAATATTTGCTGTATATTTACTTGTATATCGATTTTTCTGAACTAAGGCCATGATTAAGAGGGAAACGTGCGCAGAGGCAAATTCTCCCAAAAATTTCCTTGATTTTTCTGAACTGGGGCCATGATTAAGAGGGAAACGTGCGCTGAGCCGACCATCTAAAACATTATGGGTGAGGGTCTGCTGCGGAGCTGACCATCCTAAACATTATATGCGAAGGCCCGCTAGTGAGCTGACGCTATAAAACATTATATGAGAGGGCCCGCTAGAGAGCTGACCCAATAAAACATTATATGAGAAGGCCCGCTGGTGAGCTGACCTATATTAAAAAATTGTCAAACAGGGCCCGCTGGTGAGCTGGCCCTATATAAAAATTATATCACAGGGCCCGCTGGTGAGCTGGCCCTATATAAAAATTATATCCCAGGGCATATGGAAGAGGAGGAGGAGGATGAGAAGATTAAGAGTCAACCATATACCCGTTTTTTGGGTGGAAGGGGTGAATGGGAATACAGAGTATTCCCATCATTGTAAATAACATATATAAAGTGAGTTTATGTTCCCCCGGGGCTTTCCTCCAGTGGAGTGGAGAAGTCAGGGGAAATCCAGGCCTTGTTCATTTTTATAAGTGTCAACCTATCAGCATTGTCGGTGGAAAGGCGGATACGCTTATCTGTTATGATGCCACCAGCAGCACTAAATACCCGCTCAGACAGAACGCTGGCGGCAGGGCAGGCCAGCACCTCCAAGGCGTAGAGTGCCAGTTCATACCACGTGTCCAGCTTGGACACCCAGTAGTTGTAAGGCACAGAGGGATCATTGAGGACGCTGACACGGTCTGCTACGTACTCCTTCACCATCTTCCAAAACTTTTCCCTCCTTGTGACACTAGGCTGCGCATCAGGGTGAGGGTGCTGGCGGGGTGTCATGAAGGTGTCCCACGCCTTGGAGAGTGTTGCCCTGCCTTTGTCGGAACTGCTGTGTGCTCCCCTTTTCTCCCCTTCTCGGTTGGCCAAGGTAGCACGTACTCTGCCGCCAGCGTTGTCAGATGGAAAATTTTGGAGCAATTTTTCAACAAGAACCTTCTGGTATTGCACCATTTTGCTTGTCCTCTCCACCGGAGGAATGAGAGATGAGAAATTCTCTTTGTAGCGGGGGTCCAGAAGGGTGAACACCCAGTAATCCGTGTTGTGTAAAATGCGTATAACGCGTGGGTCACGGGAAAGGCAGCCTAACATAAAGTCAGCCATGTGTGCCAGAGTACCAACAGTCAAGATTTCGCTGTCCTCACCAGGAGGATGACTCTCAATCTCCTCATCCTCTTCCTCCTCTTCTGCCCACCCACGCTGAAGAGATGGAACGAAAGTTCCATGGCTACCCTCTGTAGCGGAGGCAACCGTGTCTTCCTCCTTCTCCTCCTCCTCCTCCGCCTCCTCCAATTGTCGCTGAGAAGACGAAGTGAGGGTGCTCTGGCTATCACCTTGTGTAAGCTCTTCCTCCCGCATTTCCACCTCTTCCACATGCAAAGCGTCAGTTTTAATTGTGAGCAGCGAGCGTTTCAGTAGACACAGAAGTGGGATGGTTACACTGATAATAGCGTTATCGCCGCTCACCATCTGTGTCGATTCCTCAAAATTGCGTAAAACCTCACAGAGGTCTGACATCCATTCCCACTCCTCACTTCTGATTACAGGAAGTTGAACGGAGAGGCGACGACCGTGTAACAGCTGGTACTCCACTACTGCCCTCTGCTGCTCACAAAGCCGGGCCAACATGTGGAAGGTGGAGTTCCAGCGCGTGCTCACGTCACACAGCAGCCGGTGAGCTGGCAATTGTAAGCGCTGCTGCAGCTTCAACAGGCCGGCTGAAGCTGTAGATGACTTACGGAAATGTGCACACACGCGGCGCACCTTGGTCAAGAGATCATGCACATTGGGGTAGGTTTTTAGAAATCGCTGAACCACTAAATTAAATACATGCGCTAGGCATGGTACGTGTGTGAGCTTGCCGAGCTCCAAAGCCGCCACCAAGTTACGCCCATTATCACACACAACCATGCCTGGTTGCAGGTTGAGTGGCGAGAGCCACTGCTCGGTCTGGTGACTAATCCCCTGCAACAGCTCTGAGGCCGTGTGCTGTTTGTCCCCAAGGCAGATCAGCTTCAGCACGGCCTGTTGACGCTTCCCCACTGCAGTGCTACACTGCTTCCAGCTACTGGCTGATGGGGGAGTGGCGCTGCGTGTAGAGAATTCGGAGGTGGAAACGGAGGAGGAGGAGCCAATAACGTAGGTGCTGGCGGAAACCCTGATGGAGGTAGGGCCCGCAATCCTCGGCGTGGGTAGCACCCGTGCCATCCCAGGGTCCGAGTCGCTCCCAGCCTCCACGACATTCACCCAGTGTGCCGTCAGGGAAATGTAGCGTCCCTGGCCACAAGCACTTGTCCATGTGTCAGTCGTTAAGTGGAACTTCCCAGTAACTGCGTTGGTCAGGGCACGGGTGATGTTACGGGACACATGGTGGTGTAATGCGGGGATGGCACACCGGGAAAAGTAGTGGCGGCTGGGGACCGCGTACCGAGGGACAGCTGCTGCCATCAGGCTGCGGAAGGACTCAGTGTCCACAAGCCTAAATGGCAGCATTTCGATGGCCAGTAATTTGGAAAGGTGTGAGGTTAGTGCTATGGCCTGTGGGTGGGTGGCTGGGTATTTTCGCTTGCGCTCAAATGCCTGGGGTAACGACATTTGGACGCTGTGCTGGGACAGGGAAGTGGATGTGGTCACTGATGGTGCTTCAGATGGTACAGGTGCAGGGCGGGAGGTATGCGGGCCTGCGTCTTCGACAGGCGATTGGCCGGCACCGAAAACAGGGGAAGAGGAGGCAGTGGTGTGGCCTGCAGACACAGATGGGCGATCCAGGCGTTCCTCCCACTTATTACGGTGCTTGGATGCCATGTGTCGGATCATGCTGGTGGTGGTGAGGTTTCTAGTGTTCATGCCTCGGCTCATTCTGGTGTGGCACAGGTTGCAAACTACAATTCTTTTGTCGTCCGCACTTTCCTTAAAAAAACGCCATACCGCGGAACACCTACCCCTTGGCAAGGTAGATTTACGCAAGGGGGTGCTCCGTGGAACATTTGCGGGCCGGTTTGGTGCGGTCCGCCTTCTTTCTGTAGCCACACCACTGCCTCTTCCAGCCTGTTGCGGTGCTGCAGATGGCTCACCCTCAGGACTGCTGTCATCGCTAGGCTCTACACCTTCCCAGGTGGGGTCAGTCACCTCATCGTCCACCAAGTCCTCCTCCACTTCCTCACTCTGATCATCCTCCTCATGTCTTGATCCCACCACATACTCAGTCATTGACAACTGTATAACATTCTCCTCAACAAGGTCTTGAGACAGTAATAGTGGTTGATTTAATGGCAACTGTGTCTCATCATCATCATCATCATCATCCACTACTTCCTTTGACCTTAAATGCCGTTCACATCTGTCATCTTCTTGTGATTGGGTACCCTCTAGAGGTTGTGAATCAGGGCACAAGATGTCATGTTCCTCTGCAAGCGTGCTTGGAGAGAGGGTCAAATGAAGGATTGGTGATGAGACGAGCTCCTCACTATATCCCAGTGTGGGATCACTTCTTTGACCAGACCGTGTATGGTGGGAGGAAGGATTATCAGAGTGAGGATTATGTTGACCAGACTCTTGGCTACTGAGAGTGGACTTGGTGGAAGACAGGGTGGTGCTTAACCGACTGGAAGCAGTATCAGCTGACATCCAACCGACCACCTGTTCGCAGTGGTCGGACCTCGAGAGTGATGTCCTGCGACGCCCTGTAAAATTAGACATGAAGCTAGGTATGGTGGATGTCTTTCTTTCTTGTGCTCTGGCACCAGGCACAGTTTCTCCGCGTCCTGACCCGCGCCCTGAACTATCAGGATCACGTCCACTTCCCTGTCCCTTTTTACCCGCCTTCTTCATCTTACACGGAATATGTGACTTTGATATTTGAGTTTGAAGACTTAACAGTATTTCTTCCTATTCTGCAACTGTGCAGAGTACACAGAATAGGCTGCTAAACTGCGGTGACGCACACTGAATGGAATATGTGACTTTGATATTTGAGTTTGAAGACTTAACAGTATTTCTTCCTATTCTGCAACTGTGCAGAGTACACAGAATAGGCTGCTAAACTGCGGTGACGCACACTGAATGGAATATGTGACTTTGATATTTTACTTTGAAGACTTAACAGTATTTCTTCCTATTCTGCAACTGTGCAGAGTACACAGAATAGGCTGCTAAACTGCGGTGACGCACACTGAATGGAATATGTGACTTTGATATTTTACTTTGAAGACTTAACAGTATTTCTTCCTATTCTGCAACTGTGCAGAGTACACAGAATAGGCTGCTAAACTGCGGCGAAGCACACTGAATGGAATATGTGACTTTGATATTTTACTTTGAAGACTTAAAAGTATTTCTTCCTATTCTGCAACTGTGCAGAGTACACAAAATAGGCTGCTAAACTGCGGTGACGCACACTGAATGGAATATGTGACTTTGATATTTGAGTTTGAAGACTTAACAGTATTTCTTCCTATTCTGCAACTGTGCAGAGTACACAGAATAGGCTGCTAAACTGCGGTGACGCACACTGAATGGAATATGTGACTTTGATATTTGAGTTTGAAGACTTAACAGTATTTCTTCCTATTCTGCAACTGTGCAGAGTACACAGAATAGGCTGCTAAACTGCGGTGACGCACACTGAATGGAATATGTGACTTTGATATTTTACTTTGAAGACTTAACAGTATTTCTTCCTATTCTGCAACTGTGCAGAGTACACAGAATAGGCTGCTAAACTGCGGCGAAGCACACTGAATGGAATATGTGACTTTGATATTTGAGTTTGAAGACTTAACAGTATTTCTTCCTATTCTGCAACTCTGCACAGTACACAGAATGTGCTGCTAAACTGCGGCGAAGCACACTGAATGGAATATGTGACTTTGATATTTTAGTTTGAAGACTTAACAGTATTTCTTCCTATTCTGCAACTCTGCACAGTACACAGAATGTGCTGCTAAACTGCGGCGAAGCACACTGAATGGAATATGTGACTTTGATATTTTAGTTTGAAGACTTAACAGTATTTCTTCCTATTCTGCAACTCTGCACAGTACACAGAATGTGCTGCTAAACTGCGGCGAAGCACACTGAATGGAATATGTGACTTTGATATTTTAGTTTGAAGACTTAACAGTATTTCTTCCTATTCTGCAACTCTGCACAGTACACAGAATGTGCTGCTAAACTGCGGCGACGCACACTGAATGGAATATGTGACTTTGATATTTTAGTTTGAAGACTTAACAGAATGTGCTCTAATCTGCAACTTTGCACACTAAACAGAATGTGCTCTAATCTGCAACTTTGCACACTAAACAGAATGTGCTCTAATCTGCAACTTTGCACACTAAACAGAATGTGCTCTAATCTGCAACTTTGCACACTAAACAGAATATATGAAATTTTTTTTTTTTGTTTTTTTCCCCCCACACAAAATAACCTGCTGCCCCCACACACAGTAGTCCTAAAAAGGACTTTTGGTTCTTTTTTTTTCACAATTTTGCTTTTTTTCTCCCTACACTGACTTTCCCTTCCTATCCTCATCTCTCCCTGGCTAAGACTGAGCCGAACTCGCTGGTCAGGTGCTATACAGCACCCGACCACGGGTTCTGGCCAGCCAATCAGTGTAATGCCAGCAGCCAACATGGCTGCTGGCATTACACTGATGTCAGAGCCTCCCTGCACGTTTATTGGCTGCGCAGCAGCCGCAAAACGTGCGGGGAGGAGACCCGAACATGGCGGGCGAGCACATGCGGTACTCGTACGAGTACCGCCATGTGCCGAGCAGAGCGATGCTCGAGCCGATCCGAGCATCGGCCGAGCATGCTCGCTCAACACTAATCTTAGTGCATGGGCTCTATAGAATCAGTAGGAACTGGCGAAGTGATATCACTGGAGACATTATCTCCTCTTCATCAGCTCTTTATTACACTTTAGAGTATAACCTCCCTGGAGGGCCACAGGTTTCTCACTCCTGCTATACAGAGTGAAGGCTATAGTGATGGAACATCTACAGCAGTGAAGGTTAGAAGCAGACTCCAATCTTCTGGAAGAGATGCACTAAGGTGTGATAAAGAGGTGATAAATAGGGGTGGGTGAAATGTGAGAAACATTTCCTGCATTACTTTTTTTGTAAATGTTTTCTCCTTTTCTTCAATTCAAAATTTTCCTCCTTTTCCAGCAAATTTTTTGCCTATTCCAGCACATTTTTCTCATATTCCAACACATTTTTCTTCTATGTTTAATATGGTGCTACATTTAGAGTGCAGAGTGCATTTGTCCTTTGCCCACAACACTTACTTCCTGCTTAAGTGACTCTGGCACATATTCATGATGATGTCAAGTGATTAAAAAAAAAACCTACAACCTACAATGTGACATATGTGTATGGTAGTGGTGGTGGTGGAAGACTGGCGTAGTGTGATTGGTGTGACCTTGACAAACTGCATCCACTCTGAGAGGAGAGGGATTATCATAATTTATTGCACATGCTGCAGCAACGATTGCTGCAGTCAGTTTTTGTACTACCACAAGTCCCTGCACTGTTCCACCCTTCCCCTCCTGTTTGTGAATATGCTAAACATTACTCAACTACTTGTGTGTCTTTATTCTCTACAGTACACAACTAGTGTGATGTCTTGCCTTGACCCTCAACAAAATTATCAATGCTCTCTATCAAGTCTGCCTCAGGCATAAAGCTCACAACAGGCTGCCAGTCAGCTGTCTAATATATTTATTTAATTATTTATGCATTTTTTTATTTTTTTTTTTAAGTTATCCACCCTATCTTATCACAGTTAGTCCAAAGTATATATATATAACTAGAAACCAAAATCAACAACTTCTTTCCCCAGACTTCCCCATCACAGACACAATAAAAGCAAAATCAGCAAGCAATTTGAGCCCCAGCTGCCTGTGTCTTACAGTCACACCAAATTTTGGGGTATTTTGGGTCAACCTCCTTGCTCTCTTCTTCTCCCCCAGACTCCCCTACTACAGAGAACAAATATCCTACCTAAATGACTCCTTTAACTAAGCTTCAATTCCCCTTTATTTGCCTATCTTCCCTAGCTCAAAACATGCTGCTTTCTCCTCTCACATACACAGAATGACATACTGTGATAGCCTGACACACTTTTATATGGCTGTAGGAAACTAGAGAAAACATTTGTGTGGTGGAGAAAAATGTTTCTTCCCATTGATTTCAATGCAATGAGCTAGGTGAAAAAAGCGGGAAAACTGCACTTTTCGTGGGAAATTTTTCGCCAAGCGGAAAGTGCCATTTTTTGCCGATTTCTGTTTGAGGCGAAATTTTTCCCCCATCCCTAGTGATAAATTGGAAATGTGTTCTCCAGTGATATCACTGTAATTCCTATGTTATTCTATGGGGCCAGTGCACACTTTGTATAGACAGAATAATGCAGTGATATCACTGAAGATGTGATCACCTCTTTATCACACACCCCTCTGGTCCTTAAGAGGTTAATTCTATCTGAAAGTGAGTATTTTTTAATTTGGCCCCATTGATGAAATTGTTTTGCTCCAGAATAGCTCTAGATCTGCTAGTAAATTACAATCTACCCCATATCAGAGCAGACATAGAAACATGTATCAGTGAGGTGCAAATTGCTTTCTATTTTTTTTTTTTAATAGATTTTTATTGGGTTTTTCATCCAAACATCTTACAAAACATTAGGAATTAATATAAATACTAATACAAGTAGATTGAAAGGATTTAGAGTGACTTATAAAGATTAAATGACATCCAATCAGTTTCCCCAAACTACTCCGTCACATAGGATATATTATGCATAAATCAAACATTGTACAAAGTATCAAAGTAGATATTCAAGAGTTTATAACTGAAAACTGTTAATATATGCACAAGCATATCTTTCAATAAGGTTTGGATAGATAAGAAAACAAGAGAGATCAAAGAGGAAAAAGGAGAGAAGAGGGAGATGAGAGACTAGTTTAAGAAATGGAAAGAAGAATGAAAAGAGTAATCGGTAAAGTAAGATTGGAAAATGTCACTAGAGACTGTATTCTCATCCGCTTTAATTTTGAAAGATAGTTTGTACTCTTACTCCAGACAATCAATGTTTTGATAAAAAATCAAGCCAAGGGCGCCAAGTAGCAAGAAAATCATGTGTTGCAGAAGTAGTCCTATGGATTAACATCTCCATTTCCATAATATGACATACCCTATGTTCCCATTCCTTAAAGGGATAGTAATACTTAATTATTACTAATCCCTATATTAAAGTCCTATTAAAAATAAATGTATTGCCCCCAGTGTCATCTCTAAAACCTTTATGGTTTGAGAGATGATCGCTCCTAAAGTTGCCCTCTCCCGCCCCCTTCCCCGTAGTCAGCGTTCTGGCTGACTGCAGGGAAGCCAGTCGTACTACTTTCAAACGGCACTGCAGCAGAGCCAAGATCGCTTTAATACAAAAGAAATCTTTCACTGAAATGGTCTTCTACGTGTGCTTGGTTTGACCGTTTTAGTGATTTTTTTTTTTTTTGTGGCCCTGCTGCCTGATGATCTAAGACCAGATTTCCCTTCAGATCTAAGACCAGATTTTCCCTCTGACTTCGAGGAAGGGGGAGGGAGAGGGCAACTTCAGGAGCGATCATCTCTCAAACCATAAAGGTTTGAGAGATGACACTGGGGGCAATGCATTTATTTTTAATAAGACTTTAATATAGGGACTAGTAAAAATTAATTATTACTATCGCTTTAAGAGTAGGAGCATTCTGGGACTTCCAAAGAGCAGGTATACATTGCTTAGTTGCATTTAAAAGATGATTAATAAATCATTTAGTTTTTGAGTGGATCACTACATTTTCTTGAGGTAAATTAAGAAATATATGGATTGGTTGTTTAGACAGGCATACTTTTGTAATTTTGTGGATGATATTTAATATTTTTTCCCTAAAGATCTGAATCATAGAACATGGCCACCAAATATGATTGCTGTCTATTTTTAATTATGTTTTTTGTTTATTTTTCTGCCTTTTACTTGAAATTATACCTGTGTTTTACAATGCTACACTTGTATACATGGAGTAATTGTAGTTTTGTATTGTACATTTGCTTCATTTTTATTGCTCAGCATCCATCATTTAGGTGATGGGTATTTTTGGTGCACATTTTCACTTTTCAGTTACTCTTTATGTATACAAACTTTACATAAATAGGTTAATGATATACGGTATATTTAATGCTCTCATCGTTTCTGACGTTGTTTGTTATCCAATAGGCCATATATACAGTAAAAAGTGTAATGATCTGAGACAAACCAACTACATGATAGGGGACTAATCAAACATTCTCATTAATTTAAATGGAGTTTGAAAGTCTTGAATGTCAAAGGTCATCAATGCTTTGCATTGGAGACCTCTCTAACAGTCAAGGAATTAATTTACAGAGTAATGTCCCATAAAAAATATTTAGATTTAGGTAGAGATTGAAAAAATAAACTATTTGCAACAAACCCTATCTCTCAAGCCGCTATGGTTTGAGAGATATAGGGATTCAAAGTTCCCTCACTCCCTTCCCTTCTTCTGATGTCAGCGTCTATCTGACAGCAGGAGATCCCGGTTTGGGGACCAGCAGGAGACTCTGCAGCAGAGCCGAAATCGCGGTACTTAAAAATAATTCATTAATTGGAGAGGTCTACAAGGTGTGCTTGCAAACCCGGCACACTTTGTAGACAGTTCAAATGAACAAATTCTTTTTAAGTACCGTGATTTTGGCTCTGCCGCAGAGCCTACTCGAGTCGTACGACTCGAATCTCCTGCTGTTAGCTTTGCAGCTGACATCAGGAGAAGGGAAAGGAGGGGGGGACTTTGCATCCCTATATCTCTCAAAACATAGCGGTTTGTGAGAGAGGATTTGTTGCAATTAGTTTATTTTTTCATTCTCTACCTAAATCTAAATATTTTTAGAGGTCATTACTGTCCCGTTAAATGAATGGGAGCAGGGCTTAAAATTTTAAGTGCTTTGCTACTAGCCGGACCTGAGAAGTTACTCGCCACTGCAAGCCATAACATACCCACCAGGGCTGAATTTCTACTTGTCAGGGCTAAATTTTCACTCGCCATTGGCTAGTGGCGAGTGGAAATTTTGAGCCCTGAATGGGAGTGGATTTCAAATAGGTTTTACCAGGAGACATAAAATGTTTTACATCTCATTTCCAAGAATAATGTATGCTGGGGGGCTACATTAGAGAGAAAAAGTGAGCAATAAACACAGCCATACATTACAATTACAGTCAATGTGGAATGTGTGAAATACCCGCAGAGGGTTTAGTAGCTTGAAGGGGTCTGTAAACCATTCCACTTATTCCTGGGATATTTCTGTCACACATTATTGCTGTATATCGTTTTACTCTGCATTTACACACAGTTATACATACAATAAGATTGTCAACAAGAAAAGAAAAGGCTAGAGCTAGCTGCATCTATAGTAAGTACAGGCAAATTATGGCTAGAATAGCCTGGTGCACTTAAGGGCTAAATAATATCATACTAACAAAAAGAAAGCAAAGAACTCTTCACACAGAAAGTTAGCCCATCTAGTAAGGCACACAAACCAGGTACAAAAATTTGAAGCTTTATTATACATTATATCAAATGACAAATCACAAGAAAAATAACAATGGTGACTAGATAAAAACATTTAAAAGCATACAACTGAGGGGAAGACATATTATAATAATAATAAATATGTTAATGTGCTCTCAAGCAAATATACACTACAAATGTATCCTAAAATATAATAATACCAAATACAAAGCTAATGCCTGGCAAAAAGGAGTAATACCATACAGTAAACAAACTATACAGATATCACAAATGTATAGTGTACCTCATACTGTGAACATTCAAAGTGGTAAGTGAATCCATACAGTGCACAATAAAGAAGAAAAGGAAAACAATACAAATGCTAGGTAAGCTGTGATATAGATGTCAATATCTCAAAAAGTAATGCCCAATAGAAGCCAGAAAGCTATATGTCACCCCTCAGAAGACTTAATCCATCCCAACAGGTGTCACCTCAACGGCTTTGTCAGGGGATATCAGTATCAGTTCTGTAGCAAACCAACTACACCATGGGGGACAGAAAAAAAAATACAAATTGTATTATTTTAAATGTGGCTTTTAATTCCTTAAATGCTAGAGGTCTATGTAGACCTCTCTAGCATTCTGCGGGGTTAACTGTCAAATTTAATTCAACTGAGAATGTTATTTGTCACCCATGATGAAATGGAGCGACCCATGTACCCAAACACCTTCCCCACATCCCTGCCACTTGTGGTTAACCCCTTCTTTGCCAGATTGCACCAATCTTGCTGCTCCAGCAAAAGAGTGGTTAACTTTTATCTGGTTATCACAGAGATCTGGCTGCTCCACCAAAAGCGGGGTTAACCAAACAATTAAACAACACAACACCAACAACCCCACATCAAAAAATATGATTAACACCTCTATTGCATTGGAGGCTACAATAGCAACATTGTCAAAGGAGGGGTCAATTAGTGAAGAAATACAGGGTCCAATCATCCCATATTATCCTTTATTGTACAAAATGTGTAAAGAAAGTAATATGGTATCTGAAGGCCCCCATAATAACTTAAAAAAACAATGGAAGGTAGTTGAAAAACCTATACTCATTATGATGTTGGAGGTCCAGAGGTGTTTGTGATGGCCTGGTCCTCCATATCAATAACCTAAGGAAATAAAATAAATAAAAAATATCCATGAAAACACAATGCCACACTCTCCAAACCTTAAAAAAAAAAAAAAATCCTGCCTGGACAGGCTCAAGTCAGTTGTGAAGAAAAAAAACAAAACAGGGATTGACTTTTATACGGCCAATCCCTGTTTAATTTTTTCCCATGCTCTTGCTGGCTGGGAGGTAGGGTTAACCAGGGAGCAGAACATGCCCTGGAATAACCTCATCTCCCAGCCAGTCACGAATGAGGAGAAGTTGGTATGCATGTGTACCCCTTTCCCAAGCCAGAACAGAGCAAGGGGTAACATATTGCACATGTGTGGAACCTCCCCCCTCATCCATGATTTAATGAAAGATGAATTTTCGCCAGGGCACATTCTGTGCTCTGCATAATCCCACCTCCTAGCCCTATTTGGCCGAATTTAATGAGAAAACATTTCCTTGCTTCCGGACAGACTGCGGTTACCTGCTCTGTACCTCATTCTGTCACTCTTCCTCTGCTCCCTCCCTCTATGCAGCCTCCTCTGATGATACAGACTTTCTGTCTGTAAGCTGGAGTGATCTTGGTCTGTCTGGAAGTGAACTCTTTAACCCCTTCAGGACCGGGAAAATCTGAGGTGGATTTCACTTAAGGACCAGAGCAATTTTGACTTTTTTTGACTATGTCGTCGTTCAACCATATTTTCTCTTTAATTCCTTTTGTACACCCACACAAATTATATACTGGTTTTTTTTAGCACAAGTAGGGCTTTCTTTTGATACCACAATTATATGAATATGATTAAAATAGAAAAAAAGAGCAAAATAAAATAAACCCCCCCAAAATTTTGCTTACATTTTCCTGTCAGGATTTGCATACCATTAGTTCATTACAAAAATAATACCCCTAAATATATTCATTTGCTTCTCCTGAATATAAGAGTAGCCCATATGCCTAGTATTTCAATCACTTTCTCACATTTACAAGGTAAATATTACAAGATGGACGCCATTATTTCCATCCTGTAATTTTTCAACAATTGGCATGTGAGCATCATAGCTTCGTTAACGGTGCCAGAACCAAAAATGTCCCAGAAAGGTATGTTTCTGAAAACTAGACACCATAAGGTAAATAATCAGGAGAATTTGGGAGTTTTTTATGCAGCTATTTTTCCAGAAATATTTTTCAAAATTGTGGCGATATTTTGTTTTTTTGCAGTTTTCACACTTACATTTCAATATTACTGTTGATATCAAGCATGGGATATTTGAAAATTTAAAAAAATTGAATTGATTAGGGTTCAGCTCCTTCTGAGTACGGCAATACCCCATATGCATAGGTTTCTCAAGGTTTGGGGGAGCTAACGGGCCAAATTGGAACATGGGCTTTTCCAGTTTCACACTTTGAATTTTCACAGCTTGCGTCACTGATGCCATGTCTCATTTGGGGATGTATACCAGTACCCCACTTTAAGACTTCCCCCCAAAAGTGTATATTTTTGGAAAATAGACACCCCAGGCTTTCATTTTATGTATGTTTCCAAATTTTTTACGCAGCCATTTTACCACCAATCCCTTGACGTAAGTAAAAAAAAAATCAGCGTTTTTCACACTTTGACTTCAATGTTGATGTGAATTTCAAGCACAGGATAGGTGAACATTTTTAAAAATGCATTGTTTAGTGTTCAGCTCCTTCTTCTCAGTATGGCAATACCCCATATGTATAGTTTTCTCAAAGTTTGTGGGAGCTATGGGGCCCAAATTGGAACATGTGCGTTTCCAGTTTCACACTTTGAATTTTTACAGCTTGCATCACTGGTGCCATGTCTTATTTTGGGGCTCTGTACCAGTACCCCACTTTAAGATTTCCCCCCAAAAGTGTATATTTTTGGAAAGTAGACACCCCAGGCTTTCATTTTATGTATGATTTCAAATTTTTTACACAGCCATTTTACCACCAATCCTGTGAAAACTTGATTTAAGTAAAAAATTCAGTGTTTTTCACACTTATATTTCAATGTTGATGTGGATTTCAAGCACAGGATAGGTGAAGATTTTGTAAACTGCATTTATTAATGTTCAGCTCCTTTTTCTGAGAATGGAAATACCCCATATGCATAGGTTTCTCAAGGTTTGGAGAATCTACGAGACCCAATTTTGAACAAATATTGAATTTTCACATCTTGTTTAACTGGTGCCATGTCTCAATTAGAGCTGTGTAACAGTTGTCCACTTTAAGATTTCCCCCCAAAAGTGTATATTTTTGGAATGTAGACACCCCAGGCTTTAATTTTAGGTGTGTTTTCAATTTTTTTACACAACCATTTTACCACCAATCCTGTGAAAACGTGACGTAAGTAAAAAAATTCAGCATTTTTCACACTTTGACTTCAATGTTGATGTGAATTTCAAGCACAGAATAGTGAAGATTTTATAAACTGAATTGATTAGTATTCAGCTCATTCTTATGAGTATGGCAATACCCCATATGCATAGCTTTCTCATGGTTTGGGGGAGCTACGGGGCCCAAATTGGAACATGCGTGTTTCCAGGTTCACTCTTTGAATTTTCAGAGCTTGCATCACTGGTGCCATTTCTCATTTGGGCTGTGTAACAGTTCTCCACTTTAAGAGTTCCCCCCAAAAGTGTATATTTTTGGAAAGTATACACCCCAGGCTTTCATTTTAGGTGTGTTTTCAAATTTTGCACATAACCATTTTACCACCAATCCCTCGTAAACTTGATGTAAGTAAAAAAAAACAAAACAAAAAAAAACATTTCGTACCCCATATTTTGTAAACTGCATTGATTAGTGTTTGGCTCTTTCTTCTAAGTACGGCAATGCCCCATATGCATAGGTTTCTCAAGGTCTGGGGGAGCTACTGGGCCCAGTTGGAACATGTGAGTTTCCTTTTACAGACATGCCATTTTTACAGCTGGTGCCTTGTCTCATTTCTAACTGTTTGGCAATGCTGCAATTAATTTTACCCCCAAGAGTATATGTTTTAGAAGAGTAGACAACCCTGGCTTTCATTCTATTTGCATCTTATCAATTTTTTCACTGCCACTTTATCACCAATCCCTCCCAAAACCTGCAGTAAGGCAGAGAAACACCATTTTTTCACACATATTTTAGTGTTGCTCTGGATTTCAATCAGATGATATTTGCAGATTTTTTTAAGTGCTTTACATTAGTGGTGAGTTACATCATCTGAGTATGGCAATGCCCCATATGCATAGGTTTGTCAGGGTTTGGGGGAGCTACTGGGCCCAGTAAGGAACATGTGTGTTTCCATTATCAGAGATGGAAAAAAAACTTAGGGTGTTTTGCTTCCCATTATATTTTGATGGTGTTAGATCTAAGGAGGGATGTGTTTTGAAAAATAAAAAACAGGATATTTCAGGGGGAAAAAGTGGCCAAATAATAAAATAAACTGTACAGCATTACTTCATTGTGCCTGCATGGTATTGCTTGAAGCAATCACCCATTCAGAGGCCAGGCTTGGAAGGGCAATCAGGACAGTAAGCTGGGGTTTCTCTCCATATTCCCTTGCTGCAGCAAACCCAGCAGCGCTTTTGTGGGTTTTTCTTTTGGGGGGTTGGGGGGATTTTATAAATAAAATGTACTACCCCTGGTTTTTGTGGAGTTATTTCTGTTGCCCCTTGAAACAAAAATTGTTGATACTGCAGAAAACTAAATTTTACAGTGGGGTTTGCCAATTTGAAAATTAAAAAAGAATTGTATACTGCAGTCTGTATCATGTAAATGGCAACCTTTTTGTACCATGCCCTACACTTTCGCATGGTGAGGTACGGCTGCATGAGTTGATCACACAGATCAACTCCCCCCATGTGCTTATTATAGTCTTTGGTGCAGACTGGCTTTTTAGTACCCCCCTTCTGCCACAAACAGAGACTGCCACAGATTTGTCCTCATGCATGGTGGAAAGCATGTATACTTCTTTTTGTCTTTGAACTTAACTGCCAGCAGCTCTTCCTGTTTTTTCAGTTTTTTTGCTAGCGGTTCTTTGGGCAACTCTCTGCAATTGCACCTGACAGTGCCACAGGCCATGGTGTCAAAATAAAAAAGTGACTTAAATAAAAGGGGGCTGGGGTAGTATAAATGATATTCTTTATTTAATAAGGGGTAAGTTAGATCCCAAACAATTTTTCCATTTGTTCCCAGAGATTTGGGGGCAACCTGGAGGGTCAAGTTGGCTGTCCTTGCCCTTGTAAATTCGAAAAGCCTGTGTATAGCCTGTGGCACTTTTGCACAATTTATAAAATTTTATGCCGAATTTGGATCGCTTGGAGGGAATGTATTGCTTGAAACCTAACCTGCCTTCATATTTCATAAGGGATTCATCTATACTTATGTGTTTTTTGGGGGTATATTCTTGGGCAAACTTTTCCTGTAAATTATTTATTAGGGGACGAATTTTGAACAGTCTGTCATATTGGGGGTGTTCTTTTGGGAGGCACAGGGTATTATCACTAATGTGCATAAAGCGCAAAATAATTTTGTATCTAGTCCTGGTCATTGTTTTGGCGAATATAGGGTTATTATATATGGGGTTTTTACTCCAGTATAATCTAATACTTGGTTTCTTAACTATTCCCATTGTCATTGTAAGGGCCCAGAATTTCTTAAATTCTAAAAGGTCTGTGGGTTGCCATATTTCTTCCTTGGAAATGAACGCTGATGGGTTGGCGGCAATATTTTGGGCTGCATATAAATTTGTTTGAGACACGATTTCCCCCAAAATTTCTTCCCCCAAAAATAAATAAAAAAAACTGAACATGGGTAAATCCTGCCACATCCCGTTGAATTCCTGGGTTGCCTGTGAATTCAGGAATTTGTGGGCATAAATTGGCTGATGATACCCATTCATCAGCAGGAGTGGCAGTACTTGGGGCAGGTCTTGGGGCAGTTCTTAGGGCAGCTCTTTGGGAAGATCTTTGGGCAGCTCTTGGGGCATTTGCCGGGGCAGCTCTTGGGGCAGTTGCTGGGGCAGCTCTTGGGGCAGTGTGTCTTTTTTTGACAGAAGGCCCTGCGTCATCACTAGAGCTGCTCTCACTCTCAGAAAACTGAGTGATGTCGAAGTCTGACACAGTGTCTATGGCTTCTGAGTCAGACGCCAAAAAGGAATACGCCTCTTCTAAAGTGTACTTCCACTGCATTGTACACACCTACTCTAAACGAATGAAATTACTAACTTCTAAACCTAACTATACCTAACTGTCACCCCAAACGGTCACTATTCCTATGATAAATTTTGTTTTGTATTTTATCTTTCCCTATGCTACTCCTAAACCTAAATCTATCCCTAAGCCTTACCCTAACACACACATATTCCTTGAACCTACCCAACCCAACTACCTATCTAAACTAGCTTATAATATAAATTACATTTTTAAATAAAATAAACTTTTTTTTTCCCTACGCTACTCTTAAACTTAAATCTAACCCTAAACCTTACCCTAACCCACGTATACCCTGAACCTACCTAACCCAAGTCAACTACCTATCTAAACTATAATTAATTTTTGTGTTTTTTTTTGTTTTTTTCTACTCTACTCCTAAATCTAAATCTTACCCTAAACCTTTCCCTAACACACGCAGGCTAAACCTACCCAACTACCTACCTAAACTACCTAAAATTCACTAAATCAGATTTTATTTAAAAAAAAAAAAAAAAAAAAATTAAAAACTTTTTAAAAAATACAAGGGGGGTGGGGGATGTACTACAGAGCAGCAAACGCTGATCTGCAGCACTCTGATCACTACTAGAGTGATCAGAGGGGGAGAAATGTGTTGATCACTGCAACCACAGTGATCAAGGGGTTAATTCTGTTTTTTAACTGTTTTTTTTCACAGGAACGCTGGAACAGGCTATGGAACACAGTAACAAGATGCCTCTCTGTCTCTCTCCACCTCAGAAGTGTGTAAGATGGATGGAGGCAGAGAGATGTGACAGGGACAGTATTTGTAAATACTGTCCCTGTCATTCTGCTTCTGCAACATGTGATTCGCCAATCTAGCGAATCACATGTTCCAACAGTGTTGCTACTGGCTGTAACTAAATGCCCCAGTATGGGAGCGCATAGTTACAGTCAGCCCGCGTTATCCCATCGCTCCGTGTGGGGCGATAGGATAATTTAACCCATGATGGTCCAGGATGGTCATGGGTCCTTAACTAGAATCTACCCATGACGGTCCAGGACCGTCCAGGACCGTCATGGGTCCTTAACGGGTTAAACATTAATTTTTGGCCAAATAGGGTTAAAAAAAAATGTATAAAGAAATCCACCTAGTCATTATATAACCTACCATTTAACACACACTTGTACAGGGGTGATAGATCCCCTTTAAGTTTTTCCCAGTTCTTGCACTGAAAAATAAAATGGGGCGTCTGGACCATATATTCATTTTTTCTCTGTCGTCCAATACAGGTTACTGGTAACTCTGGGTAGGCGATCCGCCCCTTTAAGTAGGCAGGAACAATTCTAGAATTGATTGTAGGGGGTGGACCTACCTTCCCTCCTTGACTGCAGCTAGCCAGTCAACTCCAGAAAGATTTGTTCCTTGGTGAAGATAATACAGGCAAGAGAACAGTTCTGATATAGTTTTAGAAACTTTTTTTATTTTTCTATTAGATATGGAATACCACCATTAGGCAGATTACCATAACTGACAATGCCTTTAGATGTGGCTAGCTTAGTTACCAGGTGCTTTTTGTGGAGCTTAAGCCCTGGGGGGAAAATCTTGGCTACAAGTTCTTTCCTCAGGAGTTGCCCACCGAGACTTCTTCTTAAAACATGGTAATCCAAAGACAGAAGATCTGCAGGAAAGGTGAGCAACCCTTTAAGTGCTGCAGGTCCACATGTCCCACAGTGCCCCTCTGCACAGGGGTTTTTCATTTGGAGTTCCTATTGCGCACTCCTGTACTCATTGGGTCTATCTGTATGTCTGTTTGGTGTTTGGTGCAGGTTTATGTGGTAATTAACCTTTTAGCTGCTGGTTTGGCATTTTTGGGGGTTTTTCTAACACTTTTCCTAGTTCAGTGTTTTTTGGGTGTCCTAACATGTTCTAGTGATGTTTCATGTATCTTGGTTTTACATTTTCAAGTTTGTAAAATATGAGTACCATATAGG
The DNA here is from genome assembly GCA_037306005.1 of Rhinophrynus dorsalis. Lineage (NCBI taxonomy): Eukaryota > Metazoa > Chordata > Amphibia > Anura > Rhinophrynidae > Rhinophrynus > Rhinophrynus dorsalis. The sequence goes on along the minus strand of CM074720.1, from coordinate 380,711,600 downwards.
CGCCATTACTCCATTCACTTCTATGGGACTGTACAGTTTGGGACATATCTCTGCAACCGTCATAGACGTGCGCAGCCAATTGTATTAGGGTGTGTCCCCAAAAGCACAAACACACACGTGCACTTGTGTATATGTATAAATATATATATATATATATATATATATATGTGCTAAATAAATGAATAAATGTATTAATCTGGACTGGAACGAAATGGGCACACAACATACAAATATAATAGCAAATTAGTTATGCAATGTGACCAACAGATGTTGCCAAATTTACCCTTATGAACTTAAACCTCTCCACTTTGGCATATATTGTAATTTAGAATGATTTTATGGGAGGGAGAACGGTTATCCACTGCACATTAATTTTAATGCCACTGTTTCAAACTGCATTTTACAGACAGAAAACAGTAAAAAGACTGCCCACCCTGTCCACCTCCACAAACTCTCCACCCTGTCCATCTCCATACTGCCCACCTCCACACACTGCCAACCTCCACACCCTGTCATTCTCCAAACACTGCCCACCCTGTCCTCCTCCATAGTGCCCACCACCTCCAGACACTGGCCTAATTGGCCATCTCCACATACTGTCCACCTACAACACCCCGCCCAACTCCACATTGTCCCCATTGTCCCCCCTCCACACCCTGTTTTCCTCCACACATTGTCCACCCGTCTGCGTCCTGATCCCCTCTACACTCTGTGCCCATTGACCCCCTCCACACTCTGTGCCCATTGTCCACCTCCACACTCTGTGGCAGTGCCCAGTGCCCACTACCCACCTCTACACACTGCCCACCTCCACATACACTGCCCACCATGTCCATCTCCACACACTGCCTACCTCCGTCCTCCACACAGTGCCCACATCAGATACAGGCCACCGACATAAGCTGCTAGCAAAGAGACGATTCAAGACAGGAAGTGCATAATGTGGTGTCCTGGCACGCAGAGCGTGCAACGAGCATGGTTATTGGTGCCCGCGTCCCCAGTGGTGTTGTCATCATCATGCGCATGGTACACAGACCTGAAGGTTGCGTACGCATGTGCAGCTATCAAGTAGCTTCCCTACACATTGTGTCGTAATAGACTCAATGAGGGAAGCGTAATATCAGTGACAGACACTGACAATGGCACTTAGGGAACATCGCTTAGCTGCCGGCAGCCTGAGCGAGTGTTCTCACGAGTGGGGGCGTCCAAGTGGGAGGCTTTTTATGCCGGGCGGCGTGGGCCTATTTTAACTTGTGGGCCTCCCTCAGCCCCTATGTTAATCCAGGCCCGCGATTAGGGTGTGCCTAGGCACACCCGGCACACCCCGTGCGCACGCCTATGGCAACCGTTTAACCTAGCGACTTCAGAGAGGGCTCATTTTACTTGTCTTCCCTTGCTCTATCATCCGGTTCATGTCTCTAGTGTGTTCGGGGGCTCAGGGGGCTTCGGGCATTGTTTGGGGTACTTTTCTGGGAAAACTACATTTGACACTGTGAGAATGTCTATACTGCTGGAGCTTGGGGCCAGACCTAAGACTAAGGATGCTGGGGTCTCTGTATCCCCATTGCGCATTGCTCTTCCTGTCATTCAGGGTTACCTAGAGAATTCTCAGGTCATTTATGCCCAGCATGTTCTGATGTCCCTGAGAGTATTCCAGGGACCTCCAGCCATGCATTAGAGTCAGTTTGGGTGCAAGAGTTCAAGGCTGCTACTAGAGACCTTAGGTCCACTTTGCAACTCTTTCCATCCCAGTTACAGGGGGTCTTCCATTATTGGCAGGTACCCTCCTCCTTCAAGTCTTCCCTGTCAAAACCTCAGGGGGTACCTGACATGTCAGATTCCTCTGAGGAGGAACTGTTGGTGGATTCAGATGTTGAGGAATGTTCTGGGGTGGGCTCCTCTCAGTTTTTTGGGGACCCTTTTGAGGCTGATCCTGAACCCTCGGCTGAGGGCTTTATCAGGGCTGTTTTAAATACCTTAAACATTCCCTTGGTGCAGGAGGTTCCTTCTGACCTTTCTGATGTATTTCAGGAGCCTAAAAAAGCCCTTTACTTGCTTTCCACCTAACCCCACTCTTGACTGCCTTGTGTTCAAAGAGTGGAAGTCTCCAGACAGGAAACCTTCTGTCTCCAAGAAATTTGCCAAGCTTTATCCCTTTTCTGAGGCCGCGCTTGCTCAGTGGGTTCATCCTTCCAAGGTGGATGCTCCTATCTCCAGGCTATCTATGTCTACTACCCTACAAGTCTCTGATGTGTCCACTCTGAAGGTTTGGACTGACAAGAAACTTGAGGTCTCCCTCAAGTCCATTTTTGCAACTGCTGGTTCTGTCATGCGTCCAGCATTTGGTGCAGCATGGGTGAACCGGGCCATTGCAGTCTGGACTGAACAGCTCACCCTGGCTGTCCGTCAGGGTGGTCCTACTTCAGATATGTTGCGCCTTCTTGCCAACATTTCTGAGGCACAGCACTATGTTTCTGCTGCCTTATTTGATGCCATCCATTTGATGGCTAGGGTTTCCACCATGTCTGTGGTAGCCAGGTGGGCTCTTTGGCTCAAGATCTGGTCTGCTGACACTGCTTCCAAGAAAGCATTGCTTTCCTTACCTTTTCAAGGTACGTCCTTGTTTGGGCCAGACATTAAGGATCTGATCAGTGAGGCCACAGGGGGTAAGAGTATCCTTCTACCCTTAGTTCCCAGGAAGAAAACACTACTTAAGCGTAATTGGTATTTTCATTCCTTTCAGAAAGAGACACGTCCGGCGAACCAGAAGGTTCCCTCAGCTCCGCATACCTCCTCCAAGCCCCAACAACAATGGAAGTCCAAGGTCTCCTCCAAGCCTTCTTCGTCATGACTCACCGAACCCGGGTCCACACTCTGCTGTGGGTGGTCGTCTGGGAGGATTCTGTGATGGACCCATGGGTTTTACAGGTGGTGACGGAAGGGTACAGGATCCCTTTCGTATCTCTTCCTCCCTTTCACTTCTTTACTTCTCATATGCCTCAGGGTGCAGAGAAATGCTGTCTGTTCAGCTCTGTTCAGGCTTTTCTGGACAAGGACGTTCTAGAGCCGGTTCCAGTTGACGACAGAGGTACGAGTTTTTACTCAAACCTCTTGGTGGTCTCCAAGAAAGACGGCAGCTGTCGTCCCATTTTGGACTTAAAGGATCTCAATTCCTTTGTGATCCGGACTCATTATCACCAGGAGTCTCTACGCATGGTGATTGCTGTCATGTCCCCGGAGGAATTCCTTGCATCTCTGGATCTTCAGGACACTTACTTACACATTGCCATTCATCCAGAGAGCCAGCAGTACCTCCGATTTGCCTGCGACCGGGGACATTTTCAGTTTTCAGCTTTTCCATTTGGACTGACGACAGCTCCTCAAGTCTTCAACCATGTCCTGGGAGCCTTAGTGTCTGTCCTCCACCGGAACGGCATCAGAATTACTCCATAAATGGACTACCTGCTTCTGAAAGCACTTCTGCAGAACTTCTTCATCAGCAGTGTCACAGGAACCACTAGGCCCCTGGCTACTGGAGGGGCCTGAGGACCAGCCTCCTGCCCACAGACTATGGACCTAGCCCTGGAACAGGGTATGGTATCTCCCTGACACTAATCTCTGTCCTATTTTCCCTTGCCATGGAGGATCCTGTAATAGATCATAGTCTGTTACTGGAGCCCTTGTCTGGGTCTGGAACTGTTATCCCAAGAACCTCAAAGACTGTGGACATTTCTGGGACCAAAGAGACTGACAACCATGGACTGCTGGCTTGCTTCCAAGGCAATGGACAGTAAGGGTTAATTATTTGAGTTTACCTAAAGAAACTTTCAATGTGTATTGTAGCCACTCAAGCCAGTGTATTGTGAACTGTAGTAAGATCCCCTGCCATGTGGTAATTCATTCAAGCCCCTCAAGTCTTTGTGTCCATTGTCTGAGTTCATCAACCCTTTTGTATTTGAAATGTAATCAAGTCTGAGTCATTGTATTTGTTAGACCATTTGAATTATGTCCCTATTGTATCTGCTTGGTCCATATATTTCAATGTAAGGTTTGAGTATAAATATGTGTGGTTTGTTCCAATAAAGACAGTTCTTGTCTTAACCTACACTGGTGTTGTCTGGTGAGGTAAAGCTTGCTGTATGCCGAGTGTGTGTATGAGATCGTGGTGCCCTCTTTCTGCCCTGACCCCACCTCTGATAAGGAGAGAGATCTCCACTTGTTAGATGTGGTGCATTGTCTCAGGTTTTATGTCCATTGCATTGAATCTATCAGGCAATCAGACACGCTGTTCGTCATTTCTGAGGGTCCTAGGGCAGGAAGACCTGCATCCAAGGTGACTATTGCTTCTTGGATCAAGTCCACTATTCGTAAGGCTTATGAGCTGAGGAAGAAGCCTGTCCCTTTCAGGGTCACGGCTCATTCTACACTGTCTATTAGGGCCTCTTGGGCTTACAAGAATCAGGCCTCTGCTGATCAGTTGTGCAAGGCGGCCACTTGGTTGTCTGTGCACACCTTTTCGAAGCACTACCGTGTTGGTGTACTGGCATGGGCTGACGTCAACTTTGGGAGTAAAATCCTGGAGGCAGTCTTGTCTGTCTAGGATTTTCTTTGATTCTTGGTGCTTCCTTCACATTTGAGCCCCGTTGGCTCTAGTTTAGTGTGATGTGTAACAGTTGGGGTGTTATCCCTGTTCAGTGTCTGTTGACACTTCATTGTTGTTGCACTATATCTGATCTGATGGTTCATATCTGCTCTGGTGACTTTGGGGGCCTTGCGCCTGGTCCTTGCCTTATTTCCTGCCTCTGGGAAACTCAGTGGTTGGACATCCCAGAGTTACCAGTAACCTGTATTGGACGACAGAGAAAAGAGGATTTTAGTCTTACCTGTTAAATCCTTTTCTCTTAGTCCATACAGGTTACTGGTCTCCCACCCTGTCAAGGGACCATGCTTGGCTGTCCTGTGGCAGACTGTGGGGGTCCTTCGGGGTCATGCTTACAGGAGTCGTCTTTCCCTTCACTATCTAGTCAATAGTTAGTGTCTCAAATCTTTCTGGAGCTGGCTGGCTAGCTGCAGCCAAGGAGGGAAGGTAGGCTCCACCCCCCGCAATCAATTCTAGAATTGTTCCTGCCTACTTAAAGGGGCAGATCGCCTACCCAGAGTTACCAGTAACCTGTATGGACTAAGAGAAAAGGATTTAACAGGTAAGACTAAAATCCTCTTTTTTCACACTCTTTAACACCTCCCTTACCATTGCTGCTAATTGAAGCCACCATGGCAACTGAGGGGTCAATCATGTTATGGGCTTGGGAGGTAGAGGAGCATTATTTTCCAAAAAAAACGCCTCCATTGCTGGAACAGCAAGATAGCTGAGATCTAGTAACAGAGGGGTTAATCATTTCTGTGGATGGGGTTGTTGGAGGTTATCATCTTTATTGCTGGAGAAGTGAAACATACTGCGATCTGGCAATGGAGGGGTAAAATGATGGTGTAGGGGGTGTAGGGAGGAAGCTTGGACACATGGGGAATCAGACGGAAGACCTTGGGTGCGATTGACCCCTCAGATTTACCCTGCCTGATCCAGTCCAATGAAAGAGTCAGTTGGGAGCATGTCATAGGACTCCAAAATTATTTTTTGGGGAAAAACAAAAGATCAGTTTGGCAATCCAATTGTTGTTCATGCAGTATGTTTATATTCTTGTCTGCTGTGCATCCTCATCCAACAGATGCGTCAGGTCATGGGCTGGTTGGGGAGATCTATGTTCAGTATAGTTAGGTGATCAGCAAGAACAATATTTTGGCTACATATACTCAATAAACACAAAAGAAGTGTCTGAGCATCAAATCCTGACTTTTACAAATAAACAACCTATGACTTACTACAAAGAAAACAGTGGGGTTTAGTAACATGTTTTTTTTTTTGGCTAAAGGCATGGAAAGCTTACCTTCCCCATCAAGGCACCCCAGGTACAGAAACCTGGATGTTTTATATTTTTTGTATGCATTTTGGCAGGTTTTGGCTCTTCCTCTTTTGGTTGGCAGCTCCCCATACAGGGTGATAGCTGAATTAGGTAAGGTATAAATACCTCCCTCATTTCCCTCACAAGGGTTTTGTTCCCAGTAGAGGTACGGTGGAATCACTGATTTTTAATTGTATTATATTAAACTAGTGTAAAAGCCCGTGTACACAGGCCAAGGTCCAGGTAATGTTAACCCTTTGAGTGCCAGAGGGGTACTCAACGTGTTGCGTACCCCTCTGGCACTCAAAGGGTTAAGAGGCCGCTACCTCACGGTTCCACGAGATGCAGTCTTATGTCACCTCAACTACACGATGCAGTCATGCACAGTAGAGACTGCCTGAATGCGAGCAGTCTGTACTGCGCATGACTGCATTGTGACAAACATCCTAGCGAATTATTATATAGGATATGTGTTCACAGACTGTAGGTAGATAGGGACTTTCCTGAATCTGGGATGCTTTTACGGTGCAGGTCAGCTTTCCATGCCATTGGACAAAAACATGTTATTAAACCCCACTGTTTTCTTTTTAGTAAGTCATAGGTTGTATCACGGAGCCCGTGATTTCCTCCAGCATCTGTTTGTGCAAGCGACATTCTTTATTTCCTGGTTGTCGCGATGTAACACTTTAGCTATTCTTATAGGCTACTGCTTGTTGCCAGAGTCAGTCTCCTCCTACTTGCTAGGCCTTGAAGGCCTCAGCCTGCCACTACTACCTTGCCCTTTCATGGTGTACCTGTGTGCTAGAGCTCTTGTAATTCCAATGCTTGATTCCCGTGTATGACTCCTGGTTTCATCTGACTTCACCTCTGCTTGATCCCTGACTGCTCTCCTTTGCGGTGTGACTCCTGGCTCTGGCTGACTACCCACTCCGATCTGACTCCTGGTTCTGGCTGACTACCCGTTCCGGTTTGACTCCTGGCTCTGGCTGACTACCCGTTCCGGTTTGACTCCTGGTTCTGGCTGACTATCCGCTCCAATCTGACTCCTGGCTCTTGCTGACTACCTGTTCCGGTTTGACTCCTGGCTCTGGCCGACTATGCGCTCCATTCTACTCTTGGCTGGACTGATTGCCTTCCGGCTATGGCTGAAAGTCTGTCCTCTTTACCATTGGCCTACATTCTCCACTAGCACTCTCTGTGCCTTGGTGATTCCTCCTTACTAGCGGTGTACAGTTGCGACAGTCCGTGATTTGACCTTCCCATTACCTATCATCCTGTACTGTGCCATTGGTTATCCTAGCGTTCTAGGGAGAGTCTGCCTCTGTTGCCTGTCCAGTTACCCTAGCGATCTAGGGAAAGGCTGCTCCTGTTGCCTGTCCAGTCACCCTAGCATTCTAGGGAGAGTCTGCCTCTGTTGCCTGTCCAGTCACCCTAGCATTCTAGGGAGAGTCTGCCTCTGTTGCCTGTCCAGTCACCCTAGTGTTATAGGGAGAGTCTGCCTCTGTTGCCTGTCTAGTAACCCTAGTGTTGTAGGGAGAGTCTGCCTCTGTTGCCTGTCTAGTAACCCTAGCTTTCCAGGGGAAATTCCCTCTGTTTCCTGTATTAGTAGCTACTACCATTCTTGCTACTAGAGATTACTGGCAGTCAGAGTGGTACTCTATCTGCCTCCAGTCAGGTGATCCTGTCCTTGTCCTAGCCTGTCCTGTCTAGGTTGAGTAAGTGTCCATTCACTGTCCTCATATCTGGCCCTGTGAAGGTTGGGGGAAGTGCTATTTATTTTATTATTGTGCTATTTTTAATAAAGATCACTGTTTTACCATATTTGTACTTATCAGTGTTGCTATTCCTAAGTCACTCCGTGACAGGTTGCTTATTTGTAAAAGTCAGGATCTGATGTGCAGACACTTCTTTTTTGTTTACTGTGTATATTCAATGTATGAAAAAGTCTGTGCACTCACTATACATAAAAATCACTTGCCCGGCTGCCAATCTAGAAGTCTAATAGTAAATCCAAATACATGAAGAAAAAATGCACGAGCTGAAAAAGATGCAGATTTATTCCATTCCAGTTCGTCCCTATCTACCCTTCGTCAAGATGTCTTCATATATATATATATATATATATATATATATATATATATATATTTATTTATTTATTTATATATATATCACTCCCATGGGTCGATGCCTTATACTGACGGAAGTGTTTGCATGTGTCAATGAAGCTGAGAACAATGCCATCGGGAACATATACTTGTGGCAGGTTCTGCCAGACCGCACTGGACCATACTATAAAGAAACCAATGATGGACAATGTGGAGGAATTTGATTTTTGATTAATAGTAGACTGACAGACTCAGTTGTAAAAGTAGAAAGTATTTCTGATAGAATTGCTTCCTGTGCTATCAAAATAAACAGACATTGTTCTTCACATTATTTATTATAAATAAACTTTTTACACATATACTTGTCTATTAACCCTATGAGTACCAGAGGGGTAGCAAACACATTACAATGCGTTGCTACCTCTCTGGTACTCATAGGGTTAATCTTGCAATACAAACTACGAGGGCATGTCGAATAAAACAGGAGAGGAAAAATGTCAGATTTTAATGGTGAATGAGAGTCAAAGGAGCACTGTAAGTCGAATTTTAAAGGGGGAGGGGTTAATATGTTGAATGTACAATATTTGTCAAATTAATATGATGAAAGAAAGCACTGTAAGTCAGCTTTGGAAGGGGAAGGGTTAAATTATTGAATATGAACAATATTTGTTGAATTAATCTGGTGAAAGAAAAGCACTGTAGTCGACTTTTAGAAGGGGGGGGTGAGTATGTAGAAGGGGGGAACCCTATGTCGGATTTCTATGCTGTATACTGTATTATACACTGCTTTTGTTCGAACAACAATGGTTTTGAAACTGTCGTTGTGGCTTCTATGCCTCAACCTCTGAGGCACAGAATTTCCAGCTTAACTTATATAAACAATACAGGCGGTAATACTGAGAGTGGGTAATAGGATACTACTTGCACATTGTTTTTAATTGATTCCTATGGGCTTTTTTTTGACTGGTGGTATGTGTAATTACCACTGATTTTGTTTTCACAAGTCGGGTAATGGGATACCAAAAACTGACTTAAAAAAACATAGCGCCTTGTTTTCAGCGCTGGTAATAGAATCAAGCCCCAGGTCTCTACATTCTCATTAAATTCCTGTAGCATGCCAAAGAGTGGAATCATTTTGATAGCTGTCATACTGTGTTGGTGTCAGTCGGGCCTTTTTTTTTTTTTTTTTTTTTTTTACCTGGGGTCCTACTCCCTCTCCCTTTGTCAAATGTGCAGGCAAGATGTGTGCAGCACACTGTTATGTCTTGGTGGTGGCAGAGTACAGAAATGTGAGTGTCATTATTCCACCATAGAAATTAACACAAAAATGAAGAGTCCAGCAGTGGTGTTAAGAAAGTACCTTGGTCAAGCACCAGCTTTGTCACTATTGTAATGTTCCTACTGACCACCTGGCTGGCCTGATGCCAAGAAAGCTCTACAGCCAAATTTGTCATGGGAGTGGCAACGCACACACTCCATTTATTGGTGAGTACTATAACAGGGTCAGTGTTCGAGGCTAAAGAGTTCCTGGCCCGGTAAACTATGATCTTCCAGGCACAGGATAATTTGTGAAGGGGACTGGCTCTAGCACTGCACTCAGTCACTCTGATGGCCAACTCAGCTGTCTCTACTCATAGTGTGCCAAGCGTTTTCACATCATCCTCCAGTACCAGCTCACTCATTGGCCAGTCCCTTCTACTAGGACTGTTACCAGGCAACTGCCCCCCACCATCTTCAGCCTCTGACACAACAGATTCTATGCCTATAAGTGGGATAAGGTGGAGGGGGTCAGTATGTGTGATACTATGGCTACCAGTGGAACAAGGCTGAGGGGGACAGTATGTGTGGTTCTGTGGTTACCAGTGGGATAAGACTGAGTGGTCCATACTTTAGGCAGCTTTCAAACTCTCTTCTAGCACAAACTAACAATGTGGTTAACTGACACTCTTTTTATATGGTAGGAATACATGGGAGAACTCTACACATGGGAGGGATTTACACTAGTATAATTGATTTCAATGAGTGGGAAAAAGCAGGAAAATTGCACTTTTTGCAGGAATTCCTAACAAAAAAGTGACATCTTGTGTGGGTATGAAATGTTTGAAAGTTTTTGCCCAACTCTATTTACTATCTGCCCCACCAGAATACCTCCAAAGAGTAGACCCTTCATCCCCAGTCAATTTGGACTACACACTATGGGAAATATTCTTCCCCTTCAGAGATTACAATCTATGGCTACTTTTTCAAAGCGAAGTGAAGTTGATATACCAACAGGGCATGTAACAATTTCCACTGATTTAAAAAGGGCTTTTAACACATGGAATGCTATAGAGCACTCCAATGCATTGCAAATCAGTGAGAATTTTGGAGATTTTTATTCATTCCCTATGGTGTAGTTGGGTTTCCCCAGAATTGCTCCTCTTTTGTTTGTTCATATGGCCCTGAATGATAGTCAGGAAGACAACTGAAATGGATATAACCTGTGCAATAGTATGTTTTAGATGGTTCGCTCCTGTTTCCAGTTGCCTGGATGTTTGGAATTATTTGAGATATAAAATGTTCCTATGCTGATTTTGCATTCCAGGGGCACATTTTATTACATAACATCAAGTATAATATCCTTATAAAAAACAGTCTATTCTCTATAGACTTTGTTCAGGGAGCAATTAAGCAATTATGGAACAAACCAACTGAGCCACAGGGAGGAATGATAATCCCCAATGGTTTCAATGTGGGTTGAAGATCACTGAATGCTAGAGAAGTCTCCAATTCATTGCTTCGCAATGCATTGGGACCTCTCTACCATTCAAAGGGTTAAAAGCCCTACTTGTCTCTCTATGAATTTGGGGAATTTGTATTTGTCTTATATGATGCAGTTGATTTTCTCCAGAATTGCACCTCCCTAGCTTGTTGAATAGGGCCCTAAGTGACTAATTGCAAGAGAGCTCTCCAATAAATACTATTGCAGTAAAATGCGTTGGGACTCACTGGCACCCAGAGGACTAACACTGCGTCAGAGGGGTGTGCTTGTGATCTATTAAGCAAACCCTCCTTTTAACACTGTCCATTTGAAGCTGCAAATCATGGCTATTTCGTGAGATGCTTACATTGCAGATGTTCCACTGTATAATTCCTGCAGCACTCACGGTGCCTCTCCCAGTCTGTATTACATTAGACTACATTAGAATACATTCCAAACATTCCAAGTTGAGTTCTGGCTGCCTTAGTGATGAGTAGAATTCATAATATTGCGGTGGAATTTAGTCTACTGTACCAAAAACATCCATCATCTAGTCTCCATTCACTGCAGTAATCCATATGTTGAACTTGTTCACAGGGGCATGACTCTGGTACACAGCATCTAAACCGACACGCAATTGAAAGATGTATTTCTAACACTCAATTAGTCCATTGCCTGCTGCAATGACACTGGCTGATATGCTAGGAAGAATTGGAGCAATTCTGGAACAAACTGACTTCACTATCAGAAGTAAATAAAAATCAGCAAAATATCCAGCTAATTGAAAAGGGGCTTTTAACCCCAGTAATGCTAGCAATAGCTCCAAAGCATTGCAAAGCATTCCACTACAGGACTCTCAGCATAAAATTGAAAGAAACCCCATTTAAATTGTTTTATTTATCTCTTAAGGTACTGTTAGCTTGCCCCAGAACTGTTTCAGTTATTCTTAGTACATTAAAAACCAGACTACAGTGTTTGTATGATCCACAATCAGGGGAATTGCAATAAACTGGGACTTTGAGGTGAGATCAGTCATGTGAAGTATGGAGAATACCATCTGTGACATGGCCAGCCTTTCCCTATTATATTCACTAAGAATTATTTATGGTGAAGCCATGAAATGTAATTCATCTGCATATTGATCAAAGATGAACCCCATGGCCGTTGCAATGTGAAGCAAAGCACTCGAGATGTTTTTGACATGGAAGGGGTTAATATAACATCCACTGCACATTATACTGTGATCTCTTCTTCCTCTCCCATAATTCTCAATACATGGATATTTTTACATTTCTATCTACTATGGACAATGGACACGAGTCAATGAGGATCTGTCCTTAAGGCTCTCTTACTCAGGTGCTCAGCCGTGTTCGCTCTGATTCCTTTGTTTCTATGACCTGCCTTAGTGATTGGAGTGGGAGGTCAAAGGAGAGAAGTGTATAGGAGACAACTAATCTGAAATATGTTCCCAGCCCCCCCCCCCCATGATTTATTTATGGAGGCTTGGGGGAATCACAATATTAGGGGCAATTTAGGGAAATCGAATGCTCTTCTGCAGTCATCAAATATCACAGTACAGCTCCCACACCACCCATGCATAGGTTAGTAGTAGTCTCACGTTATTTTCTGTAGCTAGGGTAGTTATGTCCCACTGTAAGCTCTGTGTGCGTGCCTGTATACAATAAAGAGATTGCACACTCGTATACACACCCAGTGCATGAGTTTTAAGTTTATGATAAGCTTAGAGAATCGACTGCGCTGGTGAATCTGGACATTCCCCAAGGACAGTTCTAGGGTTTGCAGGGTCAAATGCAAAATAATTTGTTGGGGGTTTTTTATGTTTTTGTTTTCTTTTTATAACATAGAACATTAATAAATATTTGCCTTTTCCCTTGCAATTTATTTAATTAAAAATACAATCATATTATACACACACGCACACACACACACACACACCATACAGGAGACAGAGCAAGACAATATACCATTATAGGAAAAGAGCAGGGCAATACACCATTATAGGAAGCTAGCATGTCAGTGCAATATTACATGCCAAAAAACTGGTCAGAGATGCTCAATTAGGAATGAGCCTGCCATAGAATTTAGCAGGGTCTACAGGAATGGTGTCCTATCCAGGATGCAGTCTCTTTTAGCTCACTATTATCTTACACAGAGAGGAAATATCCACACATGATACTGATCCTGCCAAGACAGCAGTCCAGCATCGAAGTGCCAGGCAATTCTTCTCTGAAAAAGAGAAACATTTAACCCCAGATGTACATTTCTGGCTTATTGGGCCTCATCAGCTCACAGTTCCCCCCCCCCACACACACACATATACAGTTACATCTCAGTCTTGATCCACTGTCTGCTGTTAAGACACCCACACATACACTGACATCACCAGCCTTGTTCCACTGTCCACTGGTAGTCATAGCCACCACCCCAACACACACACACACAGTGACATCTCAGTCTTGTTCCACTGTCTGCTGGTAGTCACAGACCCACACATACACTGACATCCCCAGCCTTGTTCCACTGACAACTGGTAGTCACAGACCTAAACACTAACATCCCAGCCATATTCTACTGTACACTGGTAGTCACAGACCCCCACATACACAATCTTTCATCCCAGCCTTGTTCTACCTTCTCACTGGTAGTCTGAGACCCACACATACACTGCCTGATACCCCAGTCTTCTTCCACTGAAATTCCCCAGTCTCTACCTTCTCTATATCTCCCGCAGTCTTGTTTGCCTCTTTTTTCCTTGCCTTTTTTTCTCCCTTTCTCTAGCTCCAATCTTTCACCCCCTCAATTTCTCTCCTCCAGTCATTTCCCCTGTTTTGCTTCCTTTGTCTCTCCCCAGATACCTCCTCCCATGCTCCCTCCTGCTTGTATACACCTCTGCTGGTACAGGATATAGGGCCTCATAATGATCCCTGGTGGTACAGTAGCATTTCAAAAAACATGTCTGTGCACAGACCTCTAGCTCCCTTCCTGTGCTTAATCGATCCAGTAATACAGAGTGCCAGAATATGTTATATACACCTGTGCTCTGAATTATTTCACAGTAAGGAAGCTAGATATAGAGGTCTGTGCCGGAGGAGGCACAGACCTCTATGGCACTGTTAGGGGATATTTGTCTTTTTCCCCAGCTGCCACTGAGTTTACAGGGCCAGTGAAATTCTGGGGCCAGTTGCAGTGCACCCTTGGCACCTTTCTAAAACCGGCCCTGACATCCCCCTCAATGTGTTGAAATCCTCCATAGCATCCAAGGAGTTATTAATATAAGTAAACACAATTTCTCCACCTGTTAAAAGGGGGTTATCAAGTTTAGGTAAGTTTCATAGAATCTGTGTTCATACCTAGTTTCACACTATGCAAAGTGCTTTAATCTGTAATAGCCTTACAAGGTGCTGATTTTTCACACCAATCTTCACAGCTGACATAACACAAACAGACAGCTTTTTTATGGACCACGGACCATAGGCGAAATAAAGCTCCAAAGCATTCTAAACTGCGTTGTATCACAATCAGAATTTCTCTTAATTTCGTGGGACCTTTCCAACAAGGGACCCCAGGAAACTGCCCACTTTGTCCTTTTGTTAAAAACAGCCCTGCCATCTGTTAAACAAATATTTATGCCACATAATGAGTTTCGGCCTTATGAATCTGTAAAAATGTTGCATAATGTATATTTCAGCTGCATGTACAAAGTTGTGTTAATGACTGCAGTATTGACACATTCTTTGGAATTTATTGCAGAATTTTGTTTGTCGTCTTTCCAAATGCCAAACACAAGGTAGTTGTCACATTTTGTTGCTATAAATCTGTCCTCCTTGCCATTTCTCTGCAGCTTTTATATGCAAAGTAACAAGACACATTTTATATTTAGTTCCCAAACAATTATTAAAAAACAGAATTTAGAAAGTTTTTGCAGAAAGTAATCATACCAAAATCAGGACATGTTAAAGACCCCTAGTTCCACCACTCTGGGCCTTGCTAGCACCACCCTTGGTCATCCCCTCCACTCATATGACATACAGTTCCACCATCAGTCCCGCCCAAGCAAAGAAAGTCCCCTTATCTTGAAATGTACAAAGACATATAACTCTTAAATGGTATAATCTGATTATAATCTGGTATAAGCAAATAAAAAATCAGGTATATAAATAATTGTAGTTTCCTGTATAAGTAATGATCTTTACTGAAGTCTGCCACTAGATCATACAGCCTTACTACAAACAATAACCTTCAAGAGACCTGCATGTCTCACATTTGTCATAAGTCTTTATTAGATTGTAAAATGAAACAACTAGCAGTAGACTATAAGTGAAATAAAATGCACATAAACAAAGCATACAGATATAAATGACAGCTATTTGAAGCACACATACTTATGCCAGTTCTTAGACATTTATTCTTAGGTAAAAATCCCCCTTTAACACTGTTAGAAACCTCTCTAGCATCCAAAATGTTAACTAGGCCACTACAATATATAAAATCGGAAAAAGACAAAAAGACAACAAGGGGCATCAATGGTGTGATATTGTTACGATGCACAATCTAAAATGGTAACAAGAGTCTATGTACTAATATTTGATTGTTGTCAGTCACTTGATATCAAGGGTACCGGCTCATGTGCCTACGAAGAGAATCACCCCGTCTCTGTTCGGGTACTGGCCGTATTGGCTGAAGATAAACAGGAGGAGGCTTGAAACTTCAACTTTTTTATAATTTAATAATAATTGAAAAATAAAAATACACAAGTATTTCAATGCTTACGCGTTTCATTACTGAAAACTCTGCTTTATTTATTTTTATTTGTATTTTTATTTTTCAATTATTATTAAATTATACAAAATTTGAAGTTTCAAGCCTCCAACTGTTTATCTTCAGTCAATACGGCCAGTACCCGAACGGAGACGGGGTGATTCTCTCCGTAAGCACGTGAGCCGGTACCCTTGATATCAAGTGACTCGCAACAATCAAATATGAGTACATAGACTCTTGTTACCATTTTAGATTGTGCATCGTAACAATAATCACACCATTGGCAGCCCTTGTTGTCTTTTTTCGATTGTGATACCGCTTGGGAGAGCGAGCCCAATTGAAGGAGCAGACGATTTTGGTGAATACTGTTTCTGAAGACAGTTGTAACTCCAGTGGTTTTGACGGTTGGATTGGACATAAGTCTTCTCCAACACTATAAAAATTGTGAGTTTGGGTGTACTTCGGGTGACGGTCCAAGGAAATATTATATTGATATACACATGGAGCGCCCCATTTGTCTTCTCCCTTCTTTTCTCCATACAAAATATAAAATGGTAAATAAACCAACTGCCATAAAGCTCACCACACCAGCAACTCAACATGAGGCACTAGGAATGACTATCACAAATGAGGCTTACGTTAGGCTCCCTAGGTGGTTGCCACTCTGTTTAATGGGATGTCCATCTCTGTGCTTATTGAAGATTAATGTATTTAGTGACCTGTCTAAAAATGGGCATAGCTATGTCAAATCTTTTCTTATCTTATCTATTTGTATCAGTGGCTCTAAAGGCTGCATAGGTGGCCAATAAGTCCACCTGTGTCCCCTTTTACATACGCAAATTCAATACAGCAATGCTGCGTTGGATCTGTTACACATGGTGAAAGGTAACGTGCTGGACTATGATGCCCTTCACATGGAAGACCATCACTCATGTGAATGCACCAAAATCCAGCATGCAGCCACTTTATTGTGTTTGGGAAGAGGCAGACCTTTCATACTAGCAAAACTGAATGCTGACATCCTCATAGCAACCACCAATGAATTGCTGACCCACATGGGCCTCTGCCAGTAATTCTGAGTGATGGTCGCATGCACGAGCTATCAAACATGCCTCCCCTGCATTGCATTGGGTGGTGGAATGCAAGAGTGTATATACACAGGTCACATAACTTTTGAAAAGAGCTGCAGCAGTACTGTCACCCCTTGTGAAAGAAGCCAAAAATTATAGGTATGAAAAATATAGAATATCCACATTGATGCTGGAATAGCATAAGTGTATAGTGGGTATGCTTTGAGACAACAGAAAGAGAATGCATGCATCTTGGAAATTAAAATATGGTGTGTGACGTGACGGGGGAAATTATCTTCTCTAACCATTGTACTAGAGAACAGAGCTGGGGCTGTAGGAAGAGGCTCTGAGGGTTGCATGTGACCCTAGGGCCACTACCTGCCCATTGCTATTATATACATAAAAATAACACATATATTTTGTTCAGGTCTAGCAGAACAGTGAACAAACTGTATGGTGTGCAATGTATAAAAAAAGAATACATTACTAGAAACACCTTTAAAGCGAGATGAGTAAATTCTAAATGTTGTTGTATTTTTGTTGTATTTAAAGTCAGTTAATTGATTGTGATTAGTGTCCTTAGCTTTTTCAATTAGAAAGGCTGTTATCTTATCTCTGCTGATTTACAGATAATCCTGGATAATCAACTGGAGCACTGAAAAAGGCAGGAATATCTTCTCAGGATCAAGATTTTTAAGGGTATGTAGCCATAGTTAATTTTACGTGTTAGTGTTCCTTTAAGCCTGGGACTAAACGTCAGGATATAGCCATAGTGATGACTTTTACACTCCATTGTATTTAACTTGAGAGAACTGCTGAAAGATCAGTATTCTTCATGTTAGTGTTTAGTCTCCACTCCTATTGTTTTATTTCCGTCTTGTCTATGTTTTTGTTTATAAAACTATTTCATGTAAAATGTTGTGCTTATTACAGAAGAATTTTCATTAAAGTGGATTCTGTTGCATATTTTAATGCAGTGTCTACAAAGACCTTTTTTGGAGATTGATTAGAAAAGCTGATCTAGTCATAGAAAGAAGAATATAAATGGCAGATTTACACAATAATAACTAAAATATTAAATTACTTGATTATTAAGCGTAAGTACATTTAATCTAGAAGGTGATAAAGTCTGTTTGCCCAATCATTTATTTCATTCTCTTACCCAATTTAAAACAAGATGCTGTTTAATTATTTAGCCTGGATACACACTTGACATTTTCTTGAATTGGCATCACTTCTCTGGCTCAGGTGACACTAGACTGTATAATTAGTGACTTCAGTGAACCCAGGTGTAGTGCGTGTCTCTATATTCAGTTAAAGATTACACTCAATGTTCAGACAGAGGAAAGGTACAATGCAATTTTATTACACATCAGGAACATGGAGTTTTGCAGCGCTGACTAGGCAGAATCCCACCCTACTGGAACAATCCAAGAACACTGCACACCATAAATGTAAAATGACCTGTACTCTTTGCGTGTTCCTTCCTCCGTTCTCCTTTCTTCTTCGCTTGACTGTCTCTCCGCAGAGCTCCTAAGAGTCCCCTAGCCCATTCGTATATTCAGTAACAATAAAGTGATGGATTGTGTCTTATAGGATCCAAAAAAAGTTTTATTCAATAAAAGTGGCAATACACAATATGTGCAACAAAGTATCAGTTCTCAAGCAAACCACCCTTTCTCTCCTGCTAGTCTAGATCCAAGACGGCCAGCGTCTAGGTAGATGGTATCTGTCAGCCACGCTTTAAGGCCTTAGCGTGCAGAGCAATGCCTAGTGGGAAAATCGTAGTGTGGATTCTAAAAGATATTGAATTATTAACCCTACGTGTTTTGTGCTCTTGGCACTTCGTCAGGGGTATGTAAGTGGTGGTGGGCTAGATGTAGTATATATACCTAAAGTTAAATGACTTCCCAAAGTTAATTGGATGATTGGGTAACCACCTCCCTGTTTAATAATGATTGGCAGCTGGGTATAAGCATGCTTTTCTAAAAAGGTTAAAATTTCATGGGAAAACAGTTTTTGTCTACAAATAAATATATTCAATAGAGATGCATCTTAATGAATTAAATTCATAAGGGCTGAGGTGACAGACAGTCTTAACTGGACACTTAATTAAGCATTACGTGGTGGTAAACTCTGATCAGGTGGAGAAGAACAAAGTATCCCAAGCCTTTTTATGGATTGAAGAATCTATTATATAATAGAGTCAGAATTATCTGTTTATAATATATGCATAAGGAGTAAGTGACCTCTGATGGGGTTTTAGGTCTCCACGACTATCAGTGAGTATGATAAATGGATTAGCACTAAACAGTGAGAATTTTAGCGTACTGACAACTGAATATAAAATGGGACAACTAACATAGAGAGCATATGTTTCAAATATGAGTAGGAGACAGAAGAGAAGTCTTCTTTGAATGATTGCAAGATAAGTGAATTCTTACATGGATTTGTCTCACAATTAGACAATAGATTTGTATTAGCTAATGTGTAAAAGACTTAGGTGGTCTGATACTCCCATTAAGATTATCTATCGGTGATTGTCCTATTATTGTATAGAACATAATATTATATCAAAGGTATCATTTTTAACATAGTATATTGTAAATGGTATTTGTAGGGTTCAGTTCTGGAGGAAACAGTTCAAATCGATGCTGATATTTAGTCCTCTGGGTGCTAGGGTTCTCATTTTGTATATCCATTCTGTTTCTTTTTTACTGATTTTGTTTGTGATGTTCTCCCCTCTCCAGTGTTCTTTAACTGTCACAATTGCTGTAAATGATATACATGAGGGATCTTTATAGTGGGAAATCCTAAAGTGTTCTGACAAACTGTGGCTTGTTAGGCCTTTTTGGATGTTTCTCATGTGTTCTGATTCTAACACCAACACTTCTGATTGTTCAGACAGGGAGGTGGTTACCCAATCATCCAATTAACTTTGGGAAGTCATTTAACTTTAGGAATATATACTGCCTCTAGCCCACCTCCACTTATATACCCCTGACAAAGTGGCAAGCTCACGAAACATGTAGGGTTAATAATTCAATATCTTTTAGCACCCACACTACGATTTTCCTACTAGGTATTGATCTGCACGCTAAGGCCTTAAAGCGTGGCTGACAGATACCATCTACCTAGACTAGCAGGAAAGAAAGGGTGGATTGCTTGAGAACTGATACTTTGTTGCACATATTGTGTATTGCCACTTTTATTGAACAAAACTTTATTTTGGATCGTATAAGACACAATCCATCACTTTATTGTTACTGAATATATGACTGTGCTACGGGACTCTTAGGAGCTCTGCAGAGAGACCGTCAAGCGAAGGAGAAAGGAGAACAGAGAAAGGAACATGCAAAGAGATACCCGTTGGAGGAGAGATATGAGAGCTGATCATTTCCTACTTAAATGTAAGTTACTACTTGTTGTTTTCCAAATATCTGTTCCATATACTGATATATACTATCCTCTATCTTCACATCTGAGCAGGAACTAAGCACCAATACCTATATACATCGCTTCACATATCCTGCCCTTCATCGGTATTTCCAATTGAGCACAGGCACTGTCCATTAGAAGAGGAGTTTGGGGAGAAAAGATCATCGATTAGAGCTTTATAAAGATATACAGACTAAATCGAGATCTGAACTCACAGACTAATATCAGGTCAGTGACTATTATTTTACCACCTAACACTTCCATATTTCCCGATATACCGGACTCACAAATTTATATCTGGTGATTTTATGTAATAGTCTAGTGACTATTATTTTGTCTGTCATATATTTCTGATTGTTTTCTATGTACTAGAGGGCCCCCTCCTGTTTTACACTGTATTATCCATTTCCCTATACTGTATATTACTACCTGCCAGGTTTTGTTTGTCTCTGCATATTGTAGATAACATGTTTCTACCACAGCACCTTCTCTTACACTGTATCATAATATCTAGTTGTTGTATTACTGTATGATTCTATCTGAGTGACTAGATCTATTGTCACTTTTACGTGGAGTATTCCTATAAGATACCTTAAGTGCCACCAACAACCTTTCTTTGTACTTCTATATTGTCTGTGATAGCAGATTCACTGGAGGCAGCATTAGGTATTCTATACTGAGTGTGTAGTTAATAGGAGCGCTGAGGGACCCCCCTATCTCTGTTTACCCAAACCTTGGCCTGGACTTTTACACTAGTTAAAATATAAACACACTTACAGGAATATGACAATGGCTAATTAAGCTGCATTTAAATATGCAAATGAGCCATTGTTTAAAGAAATATTGCACACTGTAGTCCTGGGGAAAGCATGACAATGTAGGATTTTTTGAGGTATAATTGCAGGGACGAGATGGAAAAGACACGTTACTACATTCCAAGAAATGGATTTGGGTCCAGTTTACCACTATATCAACAAACTGGACCATTTGTGTATCTCCCCCCAAATATTAAAGGGATAGTAATACTTCATTATTACTATCCCCCATGTTGTAAAAATGGTCTTCTATGTGTGCTTGGTTTGCACGTACACATGGAAGACCATTTTAGTGAAGGATTTCTATTTCTATAACAAGATCTCAGCACTGCTGCAGAGCCGCCGCCAGTCTCGGGACCGGATTCCCCTTCTCTCAGCTAGAACGCTGACGTCAGGGGAAAGACAAAAAGAGGGAACTTTAAAAGCGGATATCTCTAAAACCATAAAGGTTTGAGAGATGCCGCTGGTATCATTGAATTCAGAATTTTAAGGGTTACAACATGGGGTGGGGGGGATAGTAATAATGAAGTATTACTATCCCTTTAAGAAATCATCCTTTTCAGATTAGGCACATATTTTTGCCCCTCCCCCTTCAGTCCTTTATATTTGTGAAGGGGGGTGTTGCGTTCCCTTTTGGTTTTATTCACTGGTTCTTTGGGTTATTCATCTTACACCATTATAAATGGTCTTAATTTAATACCCATTGCATTAACAAATGATGCTACAGATAAGGACAAGTTACTGTTCATAAAAGAAAGTTTGATTGCCATTTGTGAAGTTGTAATTGTCTCTGAGTTTAATTGCTAAACAAGAGCTACATTTAAACTGAAAGCTTTTTAGTCAAACAAAGACATAGGAAAGAATCACACAAACTGACATTGTTTCCATAAATGTGAAGTTTAGGTCATCATGACAACTCAGTGATCCAGGCACTAAACAGCACATGTTTATATTAAGAATGCACATTTTCACACTATTATTAACAGTCGAGTTATATATATATATATATATATATATATATATATATATATAGAGTATATAATCCAGATGCAGTGTTCATTAGTGATATCACAGATGGTCCAGAGATTTGCTTGTAATAAAAATATGTGTGATAATCTGAGGGCATTTAAATGTTGTAGAGGATTGATCTGTTTAGGAGAGGGTTATGCTAAGGGCACTAGTGCAATTCTAATTTCAGAAATTACCCTCTCACTACCACACAGCTACTTATTTAGGGTTTCTGTAAAGCCCACTATATCCTGCAGTAATTGCTACAGGAAGATGGCTGCTGATGGTATTAGTAACTGTCTTGTCTAACAGTGATTTATCTTTGGCTTCAAAGGCTCTGGAGAGGAAAAACACAAGTGTCATGGCCCAACTAGATATATGACCCACACAGAGCCAACATTCCAGGCAGGTCTACACTCTGCTTGATTATACACGTTTGTGGGTGCACACATAGGGTGGTATGTTCCAAAGAAAACTGGAGGCATTCTGGGTCAACCATTTGCACTATAAGGGACAGTTAAGAGTTCCCAAAAATCCAGTCAATTGAAATTAAAATGGGGCTTTAAACCCCTTGAAGTCTAGAGAGGCCTCCAATGCATTTCAAAGCTATATACTATTTTGGCCAGTTTATTTACCACTTTCCATATACTTTTACTGGCCATTTTAACTCATTGGTTGTTGGGAAAGTCTTCATTGCACTGCAAAGTAATGGATTGGCAACCTTTCTAGCATCCAAGGGGTTAAAAGTTGTATATTGTGCTTATATCTTAAAGACTAAAATATGACAGGCAGCAATAGATGAGTCAGGGGTGTGTGTTTATGGAATGACTTGGGGTGTAGCCATGTACTCGGCTAAGGATGCTTAGGATGACTTGCCTGGGAGCGCTTGTGTGTTAAATCTGGCCCTGAAGGGACACCTTTATTCTCTTTAAATGAAGGTCATACAATCATTTTTAAAGCCATAGTTCCTTTTTACCTGCCAATTGTGAACAACAGGATGAATACTGAACACAACATCTGGTACATAATAAAATGTTACTGTCTAATTATTCAGGCTGTTGTACAACAGAACCTCCTCTCCTGAACACTATTTATCTTTGCATTATTGCTGTATATATCTCTATCCCTACTAGGAAAGAAGGTAATTCAAGTCATCTTATTTATTACCTTAAAAGCCTGTTATATGTCTCTCATAATTATTCATATTAAACAAACTCATGTTCCAGCACAGTCTGTCCTAAAATGCCTAGTGAATTATCAATGTATTTTCCTTTATTGATTTAGCCATTGGCCATTTCAACAGAAACATCATTTGTATGCAGTCCGGACCCCGGAGCTGCATTGGTTAGATGAGACTCATTTATTAAGCCTGCAAAGGTTTTTCAAATATTATACATTCGACACACATCGTTTCAAACTGCTTTAACATAGAAAAATGCTTTATAAAGGTCACATGATTCTCAGAGCTCTATTTATTTACTGATGTAGTGGTAACAGTGGAATAATCACACAGATATTTTCAATATTGCCACTTCAGATCTGTGCAGCATCTATTTGTTCTCTAGGGATCTGTCAGCATGTGAAGCATGGCAAGAAGCCATTGATAGGTCACGAATGAGTATGTGAATTGCAAAGACAATACATTTGATAAGATGCCAGTACAGTTTATAAATTAATATGCTTTCTTGTAAGTTTATAGTATCTCTTCCTCTAATGTACAAAGTGGAATTTTCACCTTAAAGGGATAGTATTGCCATTTTTTCATAAACATTAACTTTGTAGGCATTAAAAAATAACACTAAATGCCCCCAGTCCCATCTGTCAAACCTTTATGGTTTGAGAGATATTCAGGACCAAAGTTCCTCCCTATCTCCCCTTTCACAGATGTCAGCGCTTTAGTTGACTGCTGGCGAATCCTGTCCCGGGACCATTGGAGGCGCTCCAGCAGAGTCAAGATCATTTTATTGAATGAGAAATCCTTCACTGGAATGGTCTACAAAGTGTGACTGGTTTGCAAGCACATTTTGTAGACCATTCCAGTGAAGGATTTCTTGTTCAATAATGCGATCTCGGCTCTGCTGAAGAGCCTCTGCTTGTCCAGGGACTGAATTCCCCTGCAGTCAGCTAGAGCGCTGACGTCAGGGAAAAGGGAAGGATGGGAAGAACTTTGGTCCCGTATATCTCTCAAAACATAAAGGTTTGAGAGATGGGACTGGGGGCATTTAGTTTTATTTTTTAATGCCTACAAAATTAATGTTTATGAAAAAATGGCAAAACTATCCATTTAATTCAAGTTTGCATATTTGAAAACTGCATTAAAAACTGCCTATGTGTCATATTAGCCAAAAGACCAGCAAATTTACAGTTAAAGGGGAACTTTCACCCCGCAATAACTTCATGTTCACTTACTGCTCACCTGGCGACTAGCTGCTTAGTAGCGCTAGTCACCAGAAATCTTACCCGGTTCTTCAAATATATGCATTTTACAGGAGCAGGAAGCACGGACGTCTCTTCACAGTGACGTCCGTGCGCCTGCTCTGTCAGTCCCTTGTCAGTCCCTTGTGCACCGTACGGTGCACAAGGGACTGACAAGGGACTGACAGCGCAGGCGCACGGACGTCACTGTGAAGAGACGTCCGTGCTTCCTGCTCCTTTAAAACGCCGATATCTGAAGAACCGGGTAAGATTTCTGGCGACTAGCGCTACTAAGCAGCTAGTCGCCAGGTGAGCAGTAAGTGAACATGAAGTTATTGCGGGGTGAAAGTTCCCCTTTAAGGAAATATTCACACTTGTTACCATATGCTAATGAATGCTAATTGTGGGTGGTACCAGTGATATTTCATATGCTAATGAATCATTTAAAGTGACTTGTCATATGCTACTGAAGGTTTCAATGACATTTCATGTGCTAATATAAGTTTTGTGCAATACTTGTTTCCATCCACTTTGCCCAGAAATAAAATTGTAAATATCTCCTATCTAAACTATACATCTGCTGAAGTTTTGGTTAAGATGTCATATAGGCATTTGTTTTTCAAATAAACAAACTTGAATTATGGTGAAAGCTCCATTTTAATGGGAGTGGCAACATTAATCCCTTGAATGCTTGAAAGGTGTCTGTCCAATGCATTATGAGAGCTCTCTCGCAGTCAAGTGGTTAACCAGCCTTATCAATGTAAAATACTTTTCATATGTAGCTCAGGCTGCAGCCTGTCTTTGGTGGACCTCTGCAGATCTCTAGTTCTGCGTAGGGCCTGTTGAATCCTTCATTAACGTCTTCCTGGTTAAGATACAGGTGGGGCACCTGTGACTTCACTGAAAAATATCCAATAATATGCAAAAGCTTTTCTTGAATTTAGGCAGCCTGGGAAGTTAGTCTCATTTGTGTAAGAAAGGACATTGAAAGGTAACAGAGAGCAGGCAGAGGAGAAAACCTGCACCGTGCTCTGAATATAGGCAGTCCACCTAAGATGCCAGTCTAATGTTGTAAAGCTCAATTAACTCTTCCAGTAACAGAGTAAAAAATGATAATCCTGGTATACATTGTGGAAGGTGGAAAATCCACCTAAACCCAGTATAAGGTAAAGGGCTTCCAAGCTTTCTTTATTTGGTTGTGGATGTCTGGCCCCTGAGAACAAAGCAAGGAGCCTACATTTAAGGCCAGGGGAGGAAGGTAGAAGTGTTCCCCCTCTGAGTCAAAGTTATTGGTAGAATGTTGGATTTGAAAAGAGTCCTTGTGTTACCTGGTCGATTATTTTTGTTTACTTCTTGTAGGTTCATAGCAATGTCTTCCAGAAGACAAATCCAGTGCCCATGCAGGAAGTGGAAAAAACTGCGCTAGCCAGCTTTAAGCAAGGGACCTCTGGTTTCAATTGCCAAACTGCTGTCTCAGGGAAAAACAGACCACTTTCCCTCTTCTTTTCTATTATATCTTCCTCTGCACCTCACTGCATCACTTCCTTGTCCTCTTTACATCCCTGTCTGTTCTGCACCCTTCTGTGTAACACAATCTACCTTCTGCATCTGCCCAGCATGCTTGCTTTTGGCCCCAGTTTGCCTAATTCCACCCTTCTACGTCCTCCTGCACCACTTTACTCCAGCACCTGTCTGCAACACAAATCCTTTCTCCTGACCATCTCTCCTCCCAGCACTCTGCTACATCCCAGGTCCTTCCAATTTCTTCTGGGGTATATTCTCAACCCGTTTTTGCCCAGGCCACAATACTGTCTTTGCTTTAAGCTGCACTTCCCACAACCCATTGCTATCTGGTTCAGTCCCAAATTCCTCTTTCTGCCTTCCTCCTCTCCATCCTTGACCCTTCCTACACCCCATCAGTATGTTCCACATCCAGTTGCACCTGTACCAAACATAGTACTTTAATGTCTCTGTTAGTAAATGAAGATTGCAATGGTGACACATCCACAGGTTTTGGTGTGTCCCTCTGGGGAATCTCACAAAAGCATGCTGTCCTCTCATGAGTTTCTCTTGGAAAACAATGCAACAGAAAGCCAAGATACTGGAAGTATTGTAAGTGAGAGGACTCCAGATGGAGGGCTTGTCCTTGCATCAATGCAATAGTGAATATGGGTGGCCCATAAGCTCACAAGCATACCTCAGTCACCTGATATTGCCAAGGAGCCATAGCCCTTCCAAGCTTCCTCCCAGTCCATGCGCCTCCTTCTTGCCATGCATCCAACTCCCCATATGAGTGCTCCAAATATGATAATGAGATTATGTATAGTAAGGTTGGCCTACACTGGAATGATGGGGTAAATTTTTTCAGGGAAGGGACTGGAGTTATTCCGTAACACCATTAAAGTATTATTGCCTGTACTGTTGGCGTCAACAGAATGAATGCCTAAAAATGTGCTAAGTCCCTCTCTTTTTGGGTGGTAGTGATGTGATGCTCCAGGGCACTTTGTTGGTGGGGTATGCCTGATGATGCTGTTATGACATATGCTAGTGGCTTATTCTGTGATTGGACCGGCCATCCAGGGCAGGTTTTTGTCAGTAACAGCATTAAGTAGTGAGCTGACACTTTATGATTGGTTGTACAGGGCCTGCTTAAGAGCAGCACCCTCACCAGAGTGAGTGCACACAGCTAAAGTATCCCACCATTAAGTTTGGTTATTGCCCACCATTTCAAAGATGCTCACCAGTTAAAAGGGGTGGCTGAGGTATGTTATTTTTTATATTTATTGGCTAGGCCCTGAACATCACAGCAAGGATTTCGTTTGGGAAATGGGAAGAAAGGGATGTAGAGCATGTATCTTATTTACCTCTGAGTGCCAGTGGGGTACACAATGCAATGATTTGCAATTTATTACGTACCCCTCTGACACTCAAAGGGTAAAGAGTAGTGATGAGCGAGCATGCTCGGCCGAAGCTCGGTTCGGCTCGAGCATCGCTCTGCTCGGCACATGACGGTACTCATACGAGTACCGCATGTGCTCGCCCACCATGTTCGGGTCTCCTCCCCGCACGTTTCGCAGCTGCTGCGCAGCCAATAAACATGCGGGGAGGCTCTGGCATCAGTGTAATGCCAGCAGCCATGTTGGCTGCTGGCATTACACTGATTGGCTGGCCAGAACCCGTGATCGGGTGCTGTATAGCACCCGACGCGCGAGTTCGGCTCATTCTTAGCCAGGGAGAGATGCGCTTAGGCAGGGAAAGTCAGTGTAGGGAGAATAAAATTGTTGAAACTCTTTCAAGACCCAAAAGTCCTTTTTAGGACTGTTGTGTGTGGGGGCAGCATTTATATTTTGTTTGGGGGGGCACAATTTCCTTTTTTTTGTGGGGGGGATATTTGTAAGGTGACATATAATACTAGATGCACAGGAAGTCAGTGTAGGGAGAATAAAATTGTTGAAACTCTTTCAAGACCCAAAAGTCCTTTTTAGGACTGTTGTGTGTGGGGGCAGCATTTAATTTTTTTGGGGGGTGGCAGAATTTCATTTTTTTGTGGGGGGGGACATGTTCTAAGGTGACATTGTACTAGGTGCACAGGGACAAATATTTCACAGTGCAGTGACAAGCTGACATATTCTGTTAGGTGCACAGGGCCAATGATTTTAAAACGCAGCGACAAAAAGGGCCATTTTAAACGTGTGCCTAGCCATAGATTATTGTCACATTCTGTTTAGTGTGCAAATTCACAAATTAACGTCACATATTCCGTTCACTGTGCCTAGCCGCAGATTAGCGTCACATTCTGTTTCGTGTGCCTAGCCGCAGATTAGCGTCACATTCTGTTTCATGTGCCTAGCCGCAGATTAGCGTCACATATTGTTTAGTGTGCCTAGCCACAGATTAACGTCACATATTGTTTAGTGTGCCTAGCCGCAGATTAGCGTCACATATTGTTTAGTGTGCCTAGCCGCAGATTAGCGTCACATTCTGTTTCGTGTGCCTAGCCGCAGATTACCGGCATATATTCCGTTTAATATGAAGAAGGCGGGTATAAAGGGACGGGGAAGTGGACGTGATCCTGATAGTTCAGGGCGCGGGTCAGGACGCGTAGAAACTGTGCCTGGTGCCAGAGCACAAGAAAGAAAGACATCCACCATACCTAGCTTCATGTCTCAGTTTACAGGGCGTCGCAGGACATCACTCTCGAGGTCAGACCACTGCGAACAGGTGGTCGGTTGGATTTCAGCTGATACTGCTTCCAGTCGGTTAAGCACCACCCTGTCTTCCACCAAGTCCACTCTCACTAGCCAAGAGTCTGGTCAACATAATCCTCACCCTGATCATCCTTCCTCCCACCATAGAGGGTCTGGCCAAAGAAGTGATCCCACACTGGGATATAGTGAGGAGCTCTTCTCATCACCAATCCTTGATTTGAACCTCTCTCCAAGCACGCTTGCAGAGGAACATGAGATCTTGTGCCCTGATTCACAACCTCTAGAGGGTACCCAATCACAAGAAGATGACAAAGGGGAACGGCATTTAAGGTCAAAGGAAGTGGATGATGATGATGAGACACAGTTGCCATCAAATCAACCACAATTACTGTCTCAAGACCTTGATGAGGAGGATGATACACAGTTGTCAATGACTGAGGATGTGGTGGGATCAAGAAATGAGGAGGATGATCAGAGTGAGGAAGTGGAGGAGGACTTGGTGGACGATGAGGTCACTGACCCCACCTGGGAAGGTGGAAAGCCGAGCGATGACAGCAGTCCTGAGGGTGAGCCATCTGCAGCACCGCAACAGGCTGGAAGAGGCAGTGGTGTGGCTAAAGAAAGAAGGCGGACCGCACCAAACCGGCCCGCAAATGTTCCACGGAGCACCCCCTTGCGTAAATCTCCCTTGCCAAGAACTAGGTGTTCCGCGGTATGGCGTTTTTTTAAGGAAAGTGCGGACGACAAAAGAATTGTAGTTTGCAACCTGTGCCACACCAGAATGAGCCGAGGCATGAACACTAGCAACCTCACCACCACCAGCATGATCCGACACATGGCATCCAAGCACCGTAATAAGTGGGAGGAACGCCCGGATCGCCAATCTGTGTCTGCAGGCCACACCACTGCCTCCTCTTCCCCTGTTTTCGGTGCTGGCCAATCGCCTGTCGAAGGCGCAGGCCCGCATACCTCCCGCCCTGCACCTGTACCATCTGAAGCACCATCAGCGACCACATCCACTTCCCTGTCCCAGCGCAGCGTCCAAATGTCGTTACCCCAGGCATTTGAGCGCAAGCGAAAATACCCAGCCACCCACCCACAGGCCATAGCACTAACCTCACACCTTTCCAAATTACTGGCCATCGAAATGCTGCCATTTAGGCTTGTGGACACTGAGTCCTTCCGCAGCCTGATGGCAGCAGCTGTCCCTCGGTACGCAGTCCCCAGCCGCAACTACTTTTCCCGGTGTGCCGTCCCCGCCTTACACCACCATGTGTCCCTTAACATCACCCGTGCCCTGACCAACGCAGTTACTGGGAAGGTCCACTTAACGACTGACACATGGACAAGTGCTTGTGGCCAGGGACGCTACATTTCCCTGACGGCACACTGGGTGAATGTCGTGGAGGCTGGGAGCGACTCGGACCCTGGGATGGCACAGGTGCTACCCACGCCGAGGATTGCGGGCCCTACCTCCGTCAGGGTTTCCGCCAGCACCTACGTTATTGGCTCCTCCTCCTCCTCCTCCGTTTCCACCTCCGAATTCTCTGCGCGCAGCGCCACTCACCCATCAGCCGGTAGCTGGAAGCAGTGTAGCACTGCAGTGGGGAAGCGTCAACAGGCCGTGCTGAAGCTGATCTGCCTTGGGGACAAACAGCACACGGCCTCAGAGCTGTTGCAGGGGATTAGTCACCAGACCGAGCAGTGGCTCTCGCCACTCAACCTGCAACCAGGCATGGTTGTGTGTGATAATGGGCGTAACTTGGTGGCGGCTTTGGAGCTCGGCAAGCTCACACACATACCATGCCTAGCGCATGTATTTAATTTAGTGGTTCAGCGATTTCTAAAAACCTACCCCAATTTGCATGATCTCTTGACGAAGGTGCGCCGCGTGTGTGCACATTTCCGTAAGTCATCTACAGCTTCAGCCGGCCTGTTGACGCTGCAGCAGCGCTTACAATTGCCAGCTCACCGGCTGCTGTGTGACGTGAGCACGCGCTGGAACTCCACCTTCCACATGTTGGCCCGGCTTTGTGAGCAGCAGAGGGCAGTAGTGGAGTACCAGCTGTTACACGGTCGTCGCCTCTCCGTTCAACTTCCTCTAATCAGAAGTGAGGAGTGGGAATGGATGTCAGACCTCTGTGAGGTTTTACGCAATTTTGAGGAATCGACACAGATGGTGAACGGCGATAACGCTATTATCAGTGTAACCATCCCACTTCTGTGTCTACTGAAACGCTCGCTGCTCACAATTAAAACCGACGCTTTGCATGTGGAAGAGGTGGAAATGGGGGAGGAAGAGCTTACACAAGGTGATAGCCAGAGCACCCTCACTTCGTCTTCTCAGCGACAATTGGAGGAGGCGGAGGAGGAGGAGGAGGAGGAAGACACGGTTGCCTCCGCTACAGAGGGTAGCCATGGAACTTTATTTCCATCTCTTCAGCGTGGGTGGGCAGAAGAGGAGGAAGAGGATGAGGAGATTGAGAGTCATCCTCCTGGTGAGGACAGCGAAATCTTGCCTGTTGGTATTCTGGCACACATGGCTGACTTTATGTTAGGCTGCCTTTCCCGTGACCCACGCGTTATACGCATTTTAGACAACACGGATTACTGGGTGTTCACCCTTCTGGACCCCCGCTACAAAGAGAATTTCTCATCTCTCATTCCTCCGGTGGAGAGGACAAGCAAAATGGTGCAATACCAGAAGGTTCTTGTTGAAAAATTGCTCCAAAATTTTCCATCTGACAACGCTGGCGGCAGAGTACGTGCTACCTTGGCCAACCGAGAAGGGGAGAAAAGGGGAGCACACAGCAGTTCCGACAAAGGCAGGGCAACACTCTCCAAGGCGTGGGACACCTTCATGACACCCCGCCAGCACCCTCACCCTGATGCGCGGCCTAGTGTCACAAGGAGGGAAAAGATGGTGAAGGAGTACGTAGCAGACCGTGTCAGCGTCCTCACTGATCCCTCTGTGCCTTACAACTACTGGGTGTCCAAGCTGGACACGTGGTATGAACTGGCACTCTACGCCTTGGAGGTGCTGGCCTGCCCTGCCGCCAGCGTTCTGTCTGAGCGGGTATTTAGTGCTGCTGGTGGCATCATAACAGATAAGCGTATCCGCCTTTCCACCGAAAATGCTGATAGGTTGACACTTATAAAAATAAACAAGGCCTGGATTTCCCCTGACTTCTCCACTCCACTGGAGGAAAGCCCCGGGTGAACATAAAGTCACTTTAGATATGTTATTTACAATGATGGGAATACTCTGTATTCCCATTCACCCCTTCCACCCAAAAAACGGGTATATGGTTGACTCTTAATCTTCTCATCCTCCTCCTCCTCTTCCATATGCCCTGTGATATAATTTTTATATAGGGCCAGCTCACCAGCGGGCCCTGTGATATAATTTTTATATAGGGCCAGCTTACCAGCGGGCCCTGTTTGACAATTTTTGTATAGGTCAGCTCACCAGCGGGCCTTCTCATTTAATGTTTTATTGGGTCAGCTCACTAGCGGGCCTTCGCATATATTGTTTAGGATGGTGAGCTCCGCAGCAGACCCTCACCCATAATGTTTTAGATGGTCGGCTCAGCAGCAGACCCTCATTCCTAATGTTTTAGATGGTCAGCTTAGCGGCATGCCCTCGCCCCTAATGTTTTAGAGGGTCACCAGCAGGCCATTAATCCTAATTTTTCAAGGGTGTGTATGATGCTCTCCTTTATGTGTAATAAAGGGTGTATTGGAGTGACATTTCAGTCTAATTTTTGGCAGCCCTTTCACTTAGTGCATAGGCTTTATGAGTGTTGGACCACTACCTGAACTATTGTACCACAATGTGAATGAGGCCCTCCATTTTGTGATATACAGGTTGTATCGGAGTGCCTCAGGTCCTCCCATTGAATTAAATAGGGCTGGGGTGTTCGACAGAGCAGAAGGTAGTTCTTGGCTTCATCCAATAAGTCACTTCGTCACTTTTACTCAATGGATCAGACCCCACTGTTCCGACTATAAATTTTGGACTTAACAAGGGGAAACGGACATGTTGTAAAACCTGTGGTAGCTGCGGCCTCCGTTCCTGAATGCTGTACCTTACCCGGGCCATAACCACGTTGAACACCTGCTTTACGCTGCGCACGTTTCCCTCTTAATCATGGCGTACTACGGGCGAAACATCGTTCCCAGCAGCGACGTTGGAGTCCAAGATGCATCCAGACATCCTCCCTATGCTGTCCCTGAACCATTTCTGTGGTGTTTCCATAATTTTCTGACCTTTTCCTATGAACCAGGCACCCTCCCCTCATCAGAGCAGGGGGTGCCTGGTGTAATGCTCGAGTCCTCCCATTGACTTCAATGGGGCTCGGGTGCTCGGCCGAGCACTCGAGCCTCCGGGGGCGCTCGGCCAGAGCACCCGAACACCCGAGCATCGGGGTGCTCGATCATCACTAGTAAAGAGTAATATAAAGTCAGAGTAGACAGGGCTGTTTTACGCCACTACTAGGCCCTGAGAAAAGTGTATAGTAACAGGCCCACTTAGCCACTTGGATGATAGAGAGATCTCCAGCACATTGTATTGCATTGTATTTTGTGTTGTAACCTACAGGTGAACATTGTTATAAACTCTCCAAGTGATCGAGATGGAGAAATCTTCCAGGGCATAACATAGGACTTGGAGAGCTTATCACATTGGAGAAGTAATCTCCACTTCATCACCTCCTTATCTCACATTACTGCATCTCCATACTGAACTGAAAGGATTGGGTGCAATTTGAGCAACTGACTGTACTAACATACAATAAATTAAGAGCATTGCCATGACAACTCTAGACACTTATTGTACTGTTTTAAATATTTTATGTGAATAAGAGATACAACTATAAAAATAAAAACACAGGTCTGTTTTATTTGCTCCTCTTAACATGATATTTTGCATGTGTCAGTTTTGCTCTAGAAGGCACTGCCCCATTAGCGCCAACATAGCCTGAACCTTTCAGGGTATAAAGTTCCACCATTTCCACTGTAATTTGTTTAATACATAATGTAAGAAAAGGGTGGTTATGCACCATTTGACCATGTGACAAAGAGGTGATAAAGTGAGATGATGTCTGCAGTGATATCACTTCTCCAGATCCCAAGTTATTCTATAGAACCTGTGCACAAAGATCTCTCAGGTTGGAGAAATCTAAATGCATTGGCTATGTAGGATAATATACATCTAGGGAGTTAAAGGGATAGTAATGTTTCACAAAAACAGCAGCTCCAATTAATCTTCATAGTATTTGAGCCATAGAGAGTGTTATTTCAATACTGTCAGAGTTGTAGTTCAAGAGTAATTGGATTATAAAGTATCCCTCTGCAGCCCCTTTTACCTAGTGTAAGCCACCTCCCCTCAGATGTGGAATCTGGTCTTGAGACCAGACAGCTCACAACAAGGGACAATCTTCTTACCGTGGGAACAATGAAAACACTGCCCCCCCTTGACAGGTTTTTCAGGTTTTTCCCTTATGCTAACTGAAGATTGCCCCTCTCTGCTATCCATCTGGACACTACCTTTCTATTCTGAGCAGAGCAGAGATACATCAGTAAAAGGGGAGGCGGAGGGGGATACTTTATCATTCAATTACTCTTGAACTACAACTCTGACTGTATTGAAATAACACTCTTCAAGGCCCAAATACTATGAAGATTAATTTGAGCTGCTTTTATTATGAAACATTGCTATCCCTTTAAAAGCCCCATTTAAATCAATGGACATTTGAGAATTTTGATTTCTCCCCAACATGCAGCTGGTTTGCTGAAAGATTGCCCTAACTGCAACTCATTCAAAAATAGTCAATAGAAACTAGATTGCAAGCTCTAGGGCCGACACTGAGCAATGCATTAATGGGTCTTCTGTACGCATAATTAAACAGACAACTAGACCTAAATAACATCTGAAACAATAACAACTGCCTTGCACAGAAAGTGAATCTTTGTTAATAGGAAACTTATCTTTCCAGATGTGCTTTGTGTTGTACTTTGCATAAATCATTAGGGAAACTGCCACTGCTGCCAGCTATTACTCAGAGCAGTTGGATCACTGCAAGAATACTGTATTGCCACATTCTCATACACATTTCTCTCTGCTTCTAGAACTTGACTGCTGTTTTATGGAAATGAACTCTTCCTCCATACAAATACATGAGTTTAAATCTCGAGGGTAATGCAAAAACCTAGCATTTTTAAGAGACTAGATTATGCTAAACATCAGTCTTGGCTGCAGATGACTAGGCTTTTCTTTTTGTTGGTTCGATTCTCTTGTGTATTGTACTACCATTCCATGCAGTAATTGTCTCTTCCCCATGTTTAAACTATAAGATTGTGTTGCTAATCAAATCAGTTAACAAATCTTCTGATGTTTTGGCAAGTGATGCACCTCTGTTTTTATGGTTGAACTCCCTATAAATATCTTCTTTTTTGTTATAGTTCTCCTGGGAATGTAAAATGTTACTTTCTCTGGTATTGCTGTGCTGTAAAACACTTGGGGGTTGTATACAGTAAGGAGGGAGCTATTCTGAAGCAAACCAATAGTACCATAGGGAATTAAAAGAAATTACTTATATTGCCATTGACCTAAATGGGGCATAGAGATCTCCTATGTATTTCAAAGCAATGGACCCACACGATGCATTGGAGACCTCTCTAGCAATAAAAGGGTTAAAGTCCCATGTAAATCAAAGGGATTTTTTTATTTTTCCCTTGCAGAGCCGTTAACTTTCTCCAGAGTTTCTCATCTTTAGCTTTCTGCCTATGGCCATTGGTGTTTATTTTAATCCTGTTAAGTTAACCAGAAAGAATAAGAAATAAAACATGGGAAGAACTATAAAGTGGAACTTACCCTTAAAGGAGCAGTAAACTTTTTTTTATGAAAAAATATATATTGTAGGGATTTTCCTATTGAGTAAAATAAGGGTACTCCCACTGCCGAAAGATTTATATTTCCAGAGTTATTACAGTTTAAACCCATGTTTTTTACATTAGCAGTGCCCTCTAGTGGTCAAATTCTAATTAGATTTCCTGTTAGATTCTAATGGAGAGGAAAGTCAGAAAAGTCAGAGACATATTGTTCTCCATAGAATGTGATAGAAACTGCCTGCCACTTCCTGTCAGTTAGAACTATCAGGACGTAAACACAGAAAATTAACTTCCTGATTATTTGAACTGCTATACATTTTGAATAAAACACCTGACATCAGTGGGCGTGGCATTGTTTTATTCAGCAGGAAAAGCTCTATAAAATATGTGTTTTCATAAAAAAAAGTTTACTGCTCCTTTATCGATGACAGTTGGTACCGTGTTAGCCATAGAAATACAGTTGGAAAGTATGATCAAGTTGATACCTTTATTGGCTAACTAAGCAGATTTAGGATGCAAGCTTTCAAGACCTATCAGGTCTCTTCCTCAGGCATGCTTGCCAATAAAGATATCAACTTGACTATAATGAACTATACTCTAGGACTCTAAAGTGGAACTACACACTAGATATAAATGTCTCTTTATTAGTTTAACAGAATCACTTAACAAGGTCGGTGTGCTTCTTACAAAAATCATTTA
This sequence comes from Rhinophrynus dorsalis, assembly GCA_037306005.1. Classification (NCBI taxonomy): domain Eukaryota; kingdom Metazoa; phylum Chordata; class Amphibia; order Anura; family Rhinophrynidae; genus Rhinophrynus; species Rhinophrynus dorsalis. Next base: position 380,675,475 of record CM074720.1, on the reverse strand, counting down.
GTGATATATACCCTGTTTTGTTTTTACACAAAATCTCTCTTTAATGCTGTTCACTTTACAATCATATACATACGTACCCATTCAAGCCTATATTGATGCTTATTGTTTGTGGTGAGGGGTTGTGACCCAAAGGCAGATTTCAACAGACATCATTATATACAGGGAACTGCAGATGAAATACTAGAGTATTTAAATAGGTATATCTGACTCTTATATGAAGGGCACTTACTTAGGTAAGTCCTCCATTTATTCATAGGCTGTAGTTATATACATTTAAGTGCCCTGGTGGCTAGTTAAGAAAAAAATATAATTTTTTTGAGGGATAGAATAAGCTTTCTTGTGCTGACATTTGTAAATATATATATATCCCCTAATTAAGTGTAGGTAATATACAAAACTATGACAAAAAAAAAAACACTAAATTAATTTTTTTTATGATTTTGCTCCAGATAGTTTACCCACAGTTAGTGCATAGTCATAGAATGGCCCTAATTAAATTTCCCTATTTTTGAAATTTACAAAAACACCCTACATGCATTGTGGTTTGGTGTCATTTTTGTAAATATTGGGTTTAAGGTAAAGGTTACCATTTATTGTTGCTAAATCAAAACCGAAAATGTACAGCCCCCTTAATGTGTGACATGCACTCTGTGTTACCAGTGGAAAGGTGCACTAAGGTTCGATAAGGGTCAGTATGCTGGCAAACTGGACCCAAATCCATCTTGTGGCATGCACTGTGGTGTCTTTTCCAACCCATCCCTCTGATTCAGCCACAAATATACCTTGATGTCTTGACCAAGGATCTCTTTCAGCAGTAGTTCCTTTGCATATTGAAATGTAGCTTAATGAGTCATTGTCATATTCCTGTGAATGTGTTTGTTTGCCACATGCATTAAACTCTGATAGCTGGCAAATTTGGGATCTTCCCATAGCTTTCTATGCAGCCACAGAAGACAGTTTGCTATGTCTCATCTGGTGAGTAGAGACAGCAGCCACCCTCCCGTAACACATCAATGGCTTAAAGGTTTAATGAGAGCTGATGCTGTTCTTGGTGCTAAAGTGTGAGAGTGAGAGCATTTCCTCTGCTCCACCCCATTTGCCCTCCCCAAGAAATTGACAGCATTATGCCAACCTCATATGCTATTTATGACAATCTCCCCCCTCCCTTTGCATAGATAATTCTTTGTGCATATGGTGAAGTGTGTTGTATTCTCCATGATGAAGTATCTCCACACATAACCAGACACACTTCGCCATTGCATCGAATCTTAGTGCATCTAGCACCAGGTCACAGAGTGCACAGAAAAGTCTGCCAGTGAGATCTCTATACCGGGAACTAATTGAATCACCTTCTTGTAGGTAAAAGGGGACCATACTGTCAGTTACAGTATAGTCCCTTTCCAGGTCACTAGAAGTGAGTACACTGTCATAGATGGAAGTGCTCCTTTGCAGTTGCTCATGCCATTTTCTGGATCTCAGTGAGTTAACCTAATGAAAGTTGATCAACCATTCTCAGCAGTTAAAGGAAACCGGGGCAGTCATGGGACAGTCCTCTCTGGTCTCCTGCAGACAGGCTGGGAGGGTAGACATCCAGTGCTGTATATAAACATCACAACAGATGAAAGCCCAGCCATTTGTGCCATTCAAATATGTCACAAGGGACCACAAGGGGTTAATATGGACTACAGGAACATCTTTACTGGCTTTAATGACCTTCCATCAAGGCAGGAAAGAACAATAAATTGGTCTTAGGGCCACATCTCTGTTCAAACATTTCTCTTAGGGCCTTAGTTGTAAGTACAAAGCAAGACACACAAAGTGTGATGTACTAAGATGTGTTTGAGCAATTCTGGGGCAAACCAACTGCACCAAAGGGGGCAATTACAATTTCCTCAAACATCCATTGATTTAAATATGGCTTAAAGTGGAACTATCACCGCACAACATCTTTAGCTTAATTAGCACTACTAAGCAGCTAGTCGCCAGAATTCTTACCTTATTTAATAGATTTAAGCTTTCTTCCATGGGTGACAGGCAGGATGGAGAGCGGACATCTTGCCATAGTGACGTCTACGAGCCTGCGCTGTTAGTCCCTTTTGGAGCCGGTTCCTAGCAATGCCTCCTAGACCTGGCTGGGACTGACAGCGCAGGAGCGCAGACGTCACTATGGCAAGATGTGTGCGCTCCGTCCTGCCTGTCACTCATGGAAGAGAGCAGAAATCTATTAAATAAGGTAATTATTCTGGTGCCTAGAGCTACTAAGTAGCTAGTCGCCAGATGGGGACTTACTTAAGCTAAAGATGTTGTGCGGTGGTAGTTCTGCTTTAAAACATGCAGACCTTAGAGAGGCTTCCAGTGCAGAAATTAAAATGGATATTCAAATCATTGGGATGTGTAATACGTCCCCTATGATGCAACTGGTTTGTTCCTGTATTAGTACATCAGTTTCATTGTATTTATGTGTGTATATATTTACATAGAAACATAGAATTTGACGGTTGAAAAGAACCATTTGGCCTATCTAGCCTGCCCATTTTCCTACTGTAAAAACCTCAAACCTTATTTGGTCCTTGGTCTTGTCTTATGTTCCTGATAGCCATATACCTTATGTGACGGAACTGTGGCGACCATGGGAGATATTGGTGTGTTAGGGATATGGGATCTCATGTCTTCAGACTATTTCTACCCAAAAGACAACCATAGACTGAGCTGAGCCATAGTTGCTTTCAATACATTGCTGGAATGCAGAGATGGTGGGGGTTGGGCTTGGCTTCCACTATACTACAGTTCTGTGCTAAGGAATGTTAATTGATTCCTGCTGTGCTTCCTTGACCAATCAGAGGAGGTTATTGATGAGCCAGTTAAGAATGTATGATTTCAAGTCTTAATCTGCATTCTTATCCTGATAAGGATGCTGGTGACTGATTGGTCAAGCATAGAAACACTGTCCCAAGTATTCGTTTGCATGCTGATCTAGATAAGAGTCTCTGTAGTGTATATAAGCTGCGTGTTTGAGTCAATAAAAGAGAGTTCTTCCCTTCATCAAGTCTCGGCTGATGTTTGGGATCAGGAGGGTCAGTTTACTATTGGAATGTTATTCTGAGGGAGAAGGGAACTATAAAAGAGGTATCCAACTTATGATACAAGGCGTCACGTTACACCTATCCCATGCTTAAATTCCATCACTGTATTAACTTCTAACACTTCTGCTGGTAGGCTGTTCCACTTATCTACTACCCTCTCAGTGAAGGGTAGGGTTTGACTTAAATAGGTGGGAAGTGGGTGTAACAGGGTGGGAAGTAAGCAGAAGTGACAGGAAGTGGTTATACAGGAAACTCACCAAAGACGAATAATCAGCCTCTGTCCTTGGCGATCCGGTAATTAAGTCTAAAGACCAGAATCTCTGGGCCAGGTGCAGAGAGTTCCTAGGTATGACTGTCAACACCATCAGATAAATCAATGCCTTGGGATATCTCTACCATTCAAAATTATCTATTATAAAAAATAAGCTATCTGTGCATGTAAACCTTGTGTCCTATGGACAGAAAGAGTACAATATTGTCATATATTTATTTAGTTATTCTCCCTCTGACTACTTGCTTTGGGGATCTTATTCTAGGTTTCGTTGACTTATCCATTTATATCTGATAAAAAAATGGTTATTGGTTGTCCTTTAACCCTTTGAATGCCAGTGTACCCCTCTGGCACTCAAAGGGTTAATCTCCTGAAGACCAGAGTAGTGTGTAACACATTGCGTATCAAAGAGTTGCTCACCACTCGGATCATCAAGGGGTTAATAAGGTAAAAAAGGAATCTTGAAAGTTTAATCCTAATTTCCCTTTAAATAATATAAAATGACTTTCATAACCTACTATGATTTCCATTTGTATTCTTCCAAGTCATTTTAAGGTTCTAAAGACACACAGCATTTAGAAATATACAAGGATAATGTCCACTGTATATTAAGATAAGCCTCATCCGTGACTACAGTCAGGAGTCCCAGGACATGATATGAATGAGCAGAGCTCCATAACTTGCGGCTATTCTACAGAACACAGGAATATTATGCTGCTCATATCCCTTCTTTATGATACACGACAGGTTAATGTTGCAGACAGAATGAGAATCCAAAAATACATAATCGATTTTACCTCACTACAAACAGCATTACAGTTTCCTCATTTCAAGAGATATGGAAATTGTTTTTTATGATTGCTGTTTTCTCATGGGATATTATTTTTGTGCTTCTTGTGATGTGCAAACACATTATCTTTTTTATGTTATTGTTTTTTACTGTGTCTTAAACAGAATGGCACTAAGGCCCATATTTATAAAAGCAAACTAGAGTTATTTTGGAGAAAACCAACTGCCTCATGGGGGACACATAAAAATACCTGTAAAATTAAATTGGGCTTTTAACCCCTTGAATGCTAGAAAGGTCCTCAATGCATTGCTCTAAATTTGCACTTCTTTTCTGCATAAGGCCTATATAATAATCTCTTTGGTGGCAGGGCTGTCCAAGTTCAGTCCTCAAGGGCCACAAGGGGGCCAGGATTTAATAATTTTCCCAGTTTAATTACAGGTTAGTTAATCAGTGGCTCGTTTATTTTGACTGATTCACCTGTGCTTAGTCATGGAAAACCTTAAATCCTGGCCTGTTGGTGGACCTTCAGTACTGAACTTGGACAGCCTTGCGCTAAGGCATAATAAAGAGGTGATAAAGAAGATGGCTTCTCCAGTGTTATCACTTCTCCAGTTCCTATGTTATTCTATGGAGCTTATTTACTAAGATCTCTAAAGTTGGAGAATTCTTAATGCATTGGCTCCATAGAATAACAAGGACTTGGAGAAGTTATGGAGAAGTCATCTCTGCTTTATCAACTCATTATCACTCCTTAGTGTATAACCCCCTATGAATTTTTGTTTATTTTGCCTATAAGATGCAAGTGAGGGTATATAACCCTATATAATAATTCGCTAAAACGTGTGTAACAATGAAGTCATGCGCAGTAGAGACTGCTGCGCGTGCTGCAGTCACGTGCAGTAGAGACTGCCCACGCCATGGCTGATACAGAGCTGGAGGCTCCTTCAAAGCGTCCAGTTCTGTATCAGCCTCGACGCGGGCAGTCTCTACTGCACATGACTGCCCTGTGACCGGCTGGCAGTGGCACTGTGGCCCGTGTAATGGACTCTTCAACTAGTTATGTAATAAATATGTAGATATTTTAATTAAATAAATTGCATTTTGCAGAAATTTCTAGAATAACCATTTGGGTATCAGTGATTTTTCCAGCATTTAGATTTGTATTGAATTTGTATACTTCTCTGGTATTCAAGAAACAGTGTTTTTATCTGGATCACTAAACCATAGATTCTTTCTGCCTTAGCCTTACCTTTTACTACTGTCCCACACTATGGTCAACCCACCAAATTCTCCGTCTTGCACGGGGATCTGATCATGATACCTCAGACCAATTTACTGGAGGTTACATGTGGATGACCTTAAACTGCAATATTTTACGATTTGCTTGTTGGCAGGCTGCTTCTCTACTGCTGTAGATGGGATTGGGTGGGTCTATTGACCGGTCCTGCAGCATTCTTACCAATGGCACTATGGCTCCATGCCTCATACGCAGATATTTACAACCTTATTCGAGAAGTTAAAATGGAGCAATTCTGAGGCATACTAACTGCACCATAAGAGATGAATACAAATTTCCCAAATCCCCACTGATTTAAACGGGACTTTTAACCCCTTGAATGCAAACAAGGTTTATGAAAGCAATACTTTGCAGTGCATTAGTGACCTCTCTAGCATTCAAGGAGTTAAATGGATATTTTCTCTCTAACCTCCAAGATGTTAAGATAACTTATAACCACTATTAAAGCTTCTTTAAATGTTAATAAATGTGTAACTTTAGAGAAAATGGTGGTTATTCACTAAAGAGTGATAAAGAGGTAATAACACAGAGATGACTTCTCCAGTGATATCACTTCTCCCGTTCCTATGTTATTCTATAGAGCCTATGCACTAACATCTCCAAAGGTAGAGAAATCTTATTGCATAGCCACTGTAGAATAACATAGGACCTGGAGAAGTGATATCACTGAAGAAGTCATCTCTACTTTATTCCTTCTTTATCACGTCTTAGTCAATAACCCCCAATATCTCCACTTTATCACCTCTTTATCACACCTTAGTGCGTCTCCCCCAATGTCTTTTGTGTTGTATAATGCATCATTGAAGCAAGAGGGAGTTTTTTTTTTTTTTTTAAAAGTGAGTAAAAAATTCCACCAAAGTGTATTTGGCAAAATGTTTATATTTATAGTAACTGTTACTCTACAAGTCCATAGGCTCAAGTCATTATAGAAACAATAATGTTAATTTATGCAATCCATAAGTATCAATTCTATGACACATATAGAACTGACTAAGCAGATACAATATTGATGGTACATTTTGAAAATTGTCTATTTTGAAAATTGTCCTTATGGATATGACAATATTGGAAGATCTCTATAGATAGCAATTAAAGTGTCAATATCTGTGATGGATATTTGTATTTTTTATGGTGTATTTTTGTATATTTGTATATTTTTTATGATACACTATTCTTGATTAATGTTAATATAAAACCTTTACATACAAGGATTGTTGTAGCAGACTTTTATTTGTCACTTGTGCTCCAGATCAAAAAGTGAAAATTTGGGATTTGTAGAGTGGAGATCCAGGTCAGGCTGCAGAGTGGTGGATAATATTCTCTAATTTCCCCATTGCTGAGCCACTTACCAGTACTATTTAGAATCCCATTACAGTCAGCTGTGAAGATACAATATACAAACCCCTTCAGATCAATTTGCAGCTCTGCACTTTAAAATGGTAGTATATAATTATTATTTTTTTTATGCAAATTATTAGATACATTTTTTGCATGTATTAGTGCTGTCAGGATTAAAACTTGGGTCTGCTGACATGGAAAAAAGCAGCTCAGTTCAATGTGTTATCATACTGGACAGCTCCTGGGAGGTTATGCGCTAAGGTGTAATAAAGAGAGGATAAAGAGGAGATAACGTCTCCAGTGTGATACACTCTCCAATTTCTATATTAATCTATGGAGTCCAGGTACTAAGATCTTTCAAAATAGCAACTGAAGAGTTCTTCACTCTGCAGAAGTTATTTCCACTTAAACACCTCTTTATCATGATTTAGTGATTCTCCCACCTTTTGTCAGTGTCACTTATCCAGATCAGCCCTGACATAGCCTAGAGTCTAGCATCTTCTAGAACCTCCTGGCTTCCTTTGTAAGCCTATTCTACGCATTTCCCCTTTTTAATCCGAATGAGCCTTATGTCAGTAATCTAATGTTCTTTCCCTCGTGCTCCTAATTGTCTTACATGTACCAAACCCAGTGTGACACTGACTTTACCTATATTCTGCTCCATAACAATACAACATATGCTCCTTTTGGCTGCTCTTGATCTTCGTTCCTGGTTATGACTTCTGCATAGCCTGATTTCATCTACTCTTCAATCCCTATTAATAAGATGTCTGTTCCATTTGACTACTGTAGATCTCTGCTCCCTGCTTACTCAGATTGTTCCCATGCAAAGTCATTGTGTCCTTTCAACCCTTGGGGCTCAGTCTCTTGAGGCAATAAGGTGTGTGTGTGTATGTGTGTGTGTGTGCACATGTGAGTGTGCGCATGTGTGTGTGAGAATTCCTACATTTACAGCTACTGGATCCATTTCTGCTTTCTCTGGATCCAATCATTAGTCTGTGACTTGTGCATAAAAACATTAATGGCATAACACCAACGTCAGCCACAGCCTCTGTGGAACAATATGCATGAACTCTAGCATTCTAGAGTATTGTTTGCAGTGTTGCAAGGCTGCTTTCAGCTTTCCTATGAGTGATTAAAATGCTGTTATACTCCTAGCCAAAACATATGTTGAAATCTGGGAAAATATATTGATTAGATTTGCCACCTTTTCTTAAAAAAAAAAAAATACTGGCCTTTACACCAAAGCAAATCCTAAGTCTTATCTCATCATAAAAATGTTCAATGCCTTGGAGATTTCTCTAGCAGTCTAGGGGTTAAATGATCCATTTAAATCAATGGGAAGTTTTACTGATCCCTGTTTGCAGTAGGTTGATCCTCAATTGCTACTCATTTCTACTGTGAATAAGGCTCAAAAACCCCTTTTAAATCCATGATAATATGTGGGGGTTTAAAATTGTCCCCTATGGTATAGTTGGTGTGCTCCAAAATTGCATCACTTTAGTTTGTTGAATTAGGACTTAAGTGAATCAAAATAATAGGATCTGGGAACAGCTGGACCCCTTGCCATTCCTGGCATATGAAGCTCCTCTGTTTATTTGTTTTCACAAGGCTCATTGCCGTGCATGTTTCTGGGTCCTGGTGAGTCTGGGCTGACTACTATGTACTTCCGCACATTCCCAGTACACACATCTACACACATTAATGATCACAGCCAAATCTGCTCTTTGTTTTTGATTTAATAAGAAGAACTGGAACAATTCTGTATCATACCAACAGCCTCAAAGTGGATTAAATAAAATTCCCATTGATTTAAATGGTGTTTTTAATCAGTTGAATATTAGAGATTTCCAACGTATTGTAAAGCAATACCTTAGAAACCTCACTAGCATTCAAGGGGTTAAAAGCTCTTTTGACTATTTAAACTGAATATAGACCACACTCTGTGCTTCTTCCAAAAGGTAAACACCACTGTATTAATGCTGTGTTCAAAGTAACTACAATGTTTGAAAGGGGGATTAATGCTTTTTTCAGGTAGTTAACAATGAGGAAATTACATATTTATGTATCATAATTCTAATCAACAATAGTGCATTAAAATTCAGGGGCATTTCAGCACCATCTAGTGTACAGGGGTATACATAAAGAAACATAAATATTATGTTCAGTGTGCATCACACATATAGTACTATGTCAATGGTGCAAATCAGTGAGCCATAATTATTTACTAATATCAGATATGAAATACAGTGTTAGACTTGTGGTGTTATAAAACAATGATGGTCTACACAGGATTTTTGTTGCATACAAAAGTGCTGGAACTGGAAACTTGTCTGAGAAACACTACACATGTCCTTAATATCTTGTTAGGGATTTCTATTCGATCATAACTTGTGCTATTTTACAAGATTTGACCTTAAGGACTTGTATCTGTCCATCCCACATTCAGAGGGAAATGACTATATAAGAAAATATCTAGAGGACAAAGGGAAAAAAACAGCATGATATAGAAATTGTGGAATGTCTTTTATAGTTGATATTTCAGAATGTTTTTTTATCGTATTTAAAAAAAACAAACATTATATTCAGAAGCAGGGTATGGGCATGGTTTCAGGGTTTGCTGCATCACTGGTAACCATTTTCTTTCATCAGCTTGAAGTGGCTCATTTTCTGCATAACTATACTTTTGCAGATAATAAATTGTATGGGCTGCTTTTTGGACAACATATTCTTGATAGGCTTGGTGGATGAATCCAGTATGTTAGGAATATTTAACCATAATGTTTAGCCATTTAAATTTGGCCCATGACACCATCAAGCTCACTATTTGGATGTAACGGCTAACCTAATCATTGGTAGGTTGGAGATATCTACTATGAGGAGACCGACAGAATCAATCTATTGTGTACTACTAAAGGGGATAATGAATGCGTTACCCAAAGGTTATGTGGCACAAGTAATAAGCTTTTTGGGGAAGAAACTAATGACCTGAAACAAAAGTTTAAAGAATATGTTATAGCGAACGTGATTTTGTGAAATAGAGCTAAATACGAAGAAAGTCCCTATTGGAAACATACTGAAAAGATGGTAAACATAATGAAAATATATTCCTTTTTATCCACATATTATCACAACAGGTAAAAGGTTAAAGATTGTTTTGAAATTCTCACCGATTTTGAGCAGGGTAAGAGTTGTTCTTGGAACCCTTTGCTGTTTTCTTACATAAGGGCCAAGAACAAGTTTGCTGTTAAATCAGATATTTAGCCTTGGAGGACCACACAGGAAGTTTTACAGACAACTAAAAAAAGGCACATTTCCATGTCTGAGCTGTGGAAATTGTAATGCGATAATAAAAGGACCCAATTTAGTACATCCGCAAAAACGTACTTCTGTGCGTTTAGGAGATATATATGTATTGAAGTGCCCTTGTGGATTGCTATACGAAGGCAAACTAGCAGACCCGTAAAGCTGAGGTTAAATGAGCATAAAGGTAACATATTGTGTTTTAGCACACAGATGGATTCAAAGTTGAAAGAAAAGCATTAACAGAAAAGAGAGTACACAGTGCGTAGACAGTGGTTTGAAGAGAGGCATAAAATATCACAACACAGATGGGTCATTGTGGTGAAAAGGGTCTGATAATATGCAGTTAAAGCTGCTCCAAAGGGAGCCCTATTGAATTTAGAGGTTGGGTATACTAAATTCAAGAGGCCTTAATGAGATGCAAAATATGTAATGCTTTTTTGTATTAAATTGGCCTTCCATCACTTGACAAGAGCACCGTCAAGTCAGCCCTACGTCACCACGTTTTCACTTCCTGTCGGGCCTTGTCATGCCCCCTCCTCCTAAGCTCCTTTTGGGCTCTGGTAGGCTCTTGACAAGAGCACCGTCAAGTCACCCTGATCTCCAAACCACCTTTTTCCCTCTCAACAAAATATAACGAAGGCTATCCGGAAGGGTCAAAAAGGCCACAGCATTTATTAACATAAGTAAAATTAACTTACATAAATTAACATAAATATAACATATACATTAACACAACAAATATAACATCCTAGTGCTTGCTGCCAACACCGCAACCATCTGGCTTGCCCAGCAAGCACCTGCCATGCTTTGACAATCAATAGCCAGCACACCCAGCCACCATTGGGCCCCGCTCAACCCACATGCCCTACACCCCATGTGCGGGACCACAATCCCTTGCTGCCAATAGCTTCTGAAGTGCCCTACCTCACCACACTCTCACTTCCTGTCAGACCTTGTCATGCCCCCTCCGCCTTTGCTCCTCTTGAACTCTTGTAGGCTCTTGAAAAGAGCACCATCAAGTCGTCCTGATTCCCCCCCCAACAAAATACAACAAAGGCTACTCAGATGGGTCGAAAAGGCCACAGTATTTATTAACATAAGTATAATTAACTTAACTTTTATTAGCAAAGTACTCTTATATACATTAACATCAACATAACAGACACAGTAACACAACAAATATAACATCCCAGTGCTTGCTAGTACACGATAGTTCCTGCCTCACTGTATAGTAATGTACACCCTCATTCACACTTCTTGACTGGGGGCCATGCCACAGTCCGACCCTACAATATTTGAATGTGGCAAGCATTAGCAGCCAAGGCCCAGCCACTTGGCACCTCAAGCTGGTTGAGCCCTGCCAGCAACCAAAGAAATGGCCCTTTCAACACCATCCTTCAGCCCTTCCAAAAATATGACCAGCTGACAGGTGAATGCCGTCACTCAAAAACAGCTAGAAAGCATCTTGTTTACCTAACAGCACCTCCGGTATATCTCCCAGGTCTGAGTGGCCACATACTGTCTCAAGAGGTTGCCTGCGATCTGGCAAGAGCATCCCACAGCTGGTCCGGACAAAGCTCCCCCACCTTGGCCACGTCTGGTGCCATCTCCCTGAAGCGGTCAAACTGAAAACGAGACAAGGAGTCAGCAAGGAGTCAGATAACCTGGTACATGCCTCACCCTGCACCACAGATTCAGCTCCAAGCACCGAAGGACCAGGAACTGAAGCAAAGCCAATACTGGAGTGGAAGAAGCAGACACTGCATTGATGGACTGAACCACCACAAGGTTATCCGAGCAACAGCAAATCTTCCTATGCCGCAGCTCCTCACAACATAAGAAAACTGCCTCAACGATCGGGAACAACTCCAGGAAAGCCAAGTTCCTGACCACACCCAAATCCCACTACCCAACCGGCCATGCCCCAGTGCACCACCAACCCCAAAAGCATGCACCATAACCGCAGCTCCAAGTTGTCTGCCCCCACCTGCTCTGATTGAGAAAACAAGCGCCTATTATAACAGGAAGAAAAGCATCCCAGACCCCCAGGTCTTCCTGCATACCCTTTGTAATCTGGAAAAAGTGATGTGGCTGTGAAATCCCTGCAGGCCCCGCGGCCAGTCTCTGCATAAAGACCCGCCCCATGGGTTTAATGCGACATGCGAAATTCAATTTTCTTCTGTGTCCCTATCCATGGCGATAGAGACGAATGGGTATACATCAGTGCCCCCCAGCTGGCGTAGGAACAAACTTAAAATACATAAGGAAGCTCCCTGCTTCCTTCGGCAGTCATTTTTGGTCCTACGTCAGCTGGGGTAGGCACGTGGCAGTTAGCTCCTACCTTATTTTCATGCCATTTTGAGGGCCACATCATCTTGCTGCTCAGTCCGGGGGAAGGATTCCCCGATGGCCTTGCTTTGCTAGAGCTGGCAAGGCAAATGTTGATCCACTTGGTGCCTGGAGTCTCCCTTGGCAGGTAGAGATTTGGCACCTAAGAAGACGCGCTCCAGTGACGTCATTCGCAGGCGTCCCACTGGGGGACAGTGGATACCGCTAGTATGGAGCACTGGGCACAGCGTTAGCTCAACCAGCCTCCTTCCAACAGCATGATTGCTACGGGAGAAAGGTAAGGGCTATGAGCCAACCTCTATTTATTAATTTGTTGGATTTTATTGGGCTGGGCCTATGTGTTCCAAGGTCAAACGCACACCCAGGGTCTATACTATTTAAGCAACCATGCTGTGTGCATTTGTTTTTCCCTGGCTTTAGAAGGGTTATGTGTTTTATTTAATCTATTAAAAGTGAAGATTTAAGAATTTTTATTGCCTCAAGATATGTCTTCCACTGCTAAGAGTGTACCTATCAAGGATAAGGAAAAAGGATATATGGAGAAAGAAGACAAAAATTCCCAGAAAGTATGCCTAGGTTGTGATAAAAAATTGTCTACAGAAGATCCTTCCAAGTTATGTACAGAATGTTTAAAGAAAGTTGCTAATCCTGAGATACCATCCCAGTTCCAAGATTTCCTGTCTTGGATGAAAGTTTCCTGCATAGAGTTTTTCTCCTCCCTTCAAGCATCTTCAGTAGCTAAAAAGAGACCCAGAATTGAAGACCCTGGGGAAGGTATGTCATCCAGACATATTGAAGTGGATGAATCCAGCCTCTTTGAAGATCTTTCAGATTACCTTTCAGAAGAAGAAGGGGAGATACTAAAAGAAGATGAAGGTACTTTTAGCCTTGAGAAGATGGAACCCTTCCTTAAAAGTCTACGTAAAACCCTGGGGTTAACAGAAGAAAGTAAAGAACAAGGCATATTGAACGTGGCCTTCTTGGGCAAAAAGAAAGAGACTCCAGTCTTTCCTGTACATCATGCAGTATCGGACCTGATAAAGACAGAGTGGAAGAAGGGGGATAAAAGGGTAACAGAATCCAGGAGATTTCACAAAATGTACCCTTTTAAAGAAGAAGACTCCTCAACATGGAGAACACCTCCCAGGGTAGATGCACCAATTGCCCAGTTAACGAAGAAGACCACTCTCCCAATGGAAGACGGGTCTTCCCTAAGAGACCCTATGGACAGGAGATTGGAGGCCACCCTAAAGAAACAATTTACAATTCTGGGAAAAAACATAAAAGCAGCAACAGCTATCACATGTGTATCAAGAACAATAAGAATTTGGTTGTCTGAACTAGAAAAAAAAATTGAATTTTCAATGTCCAGATCAAATTTGATGAAAGAAGTAGCCTTCATAAAGGATGCAGTTGGATACTCATGTGACGCCTCCTGGGATATGATAAGATTAGCGGCCCGATCCTCTTCCCTTTCCATTACAGCTAGAAGAGCTCTGTGGATGAGACCGTGGGGAGCTGACCCATCCTCAAAAAATAGACTAGTATCTTTACCATTCTCTGGATCCACTCTTTTCGGGAAGCAATTGGACGAAATTATTAAAAAAGTCACTGGGGGGGAAAGTTCTTTCTCCCACAGGATAGGAAACTAAGAAGTTCCCCATCAAGGGCATCTTTCAGAAACCGAAGATCCTTTCGTGAGTCAAGACGCTTTCAATCTTCAAGATCATATGAACAGAAAAAGGGTAATTTTGGGCAGTCTTCAAGAGGTTCATTTAAAAGATCTGGACCCAGAGGTAGCTAATTCAAGAAAGAAGCCTCATGAAGTGCAGAGGACACTGCCTCTAATTCCAGTTGGCGGTCGACTGGAAAATTTCCTACAAGCCTGGAAGATCCTCACCACTCCAGACAAGTGGGTAATTCATATATTAGAAGCAGGGTGTCTCTTGGATTTCGACCGCATTCCTCGAAGAAATCTATTCATAGCATCAAAGATGCCAAAAGATCCTATAAGAGCAAAAGAATTAAGGGACTCAGTCCAAGACCTAGCCCTCAAAAAAGTAATAGAACCAGTACCTCTTCAGAACAGAGAGGGCTTCTACTCAGTAATATTTACAGTCACAAAGGCATCCGGAGGGTTCAGAACAATTCTAGATTTAAAAACCTTGAATTCAAACATAAGGCCAAAACACTTCCAGATGGAGACATCATCCTCAGTAATTCAGACTGTCCGCCCAGCAATTTATCTTACAACGGTGGATCTCATGGATGCATACTGCCACATCAAGATAGCTCTGTATCATCGCAGATTCCTCAGGTTCTGCTTCATGGAACAGCTTTGGCAATTCAGAGCTCTGCCATTTGGTCTGTCTTCAGCTCCATGAATCTTTTCAAAAATACTAGCGGTAGCTCTAAGACCTCTGAGGCGAAGGGGAATAACAATCCTCCCATATCTAGACGACCTTCTCATTGTGTCTCAATCAGTGACTCAGAGTTGAACACCCAGATAACCTTGCAACATTTACAGAATTTGGGATGGTTGGTGAATTACCAAAAGGACAGATACAGCCTTCTCAGATTCTAAACTTCCTGGGTATGACCTTCAACACCAAGAGGAATCTAGTGACATTATCCTCTTTAAGCATACAAGGGATTATCAACCGGGTCAGGACCTTCAGAAAAAACCAGGTGCACACGGCCCACGAATACAAGAAAATATTAGGAGTAATGAACTCCTCTATTCACAGTGTACCGTGGGCCAGGATTCACATAAGATCTCTTCAGAACCTGTTCCTGTCCCATTGGAACAAGAATCCAGCAAACACCTCTCAAAGGATTTGTCTAACTCCACAAGTAAAATTCAATCTATTGTGGTGGCTGGATCCAAGAAATCTGAAGAAGGGAACCTCTCTCCAGGATCTGCAGTGGCAAAGAATCTCAACAGACGCAAGTCAGACAGGATGGGGAGGATGCTGGAACAACATCTTGTCACTGTTTGTTACGACTCTCAGACGTAAGGTTAGGTAAAAACACAACTTTATTGAAAAGTTTAAAGATAATCCCATAGGATTTCATACACGTACATACAATACAAAAATGGCAAGTAGAAATGGCAATATAGAATCAGGCTCTACCGGCCCTGCCAATATACCAGGGAGGGCAACCTGTGCAAGCAATAGCAAGGTGGCTCTACCGGTTCTGCCAATATACCAGGCAAGGCAGCCAATCGACAGTCTGGAGAATACAGGCTCTACCGGCCCTGCCAATATACCGGGTAAGGCAGCCTAACGATAGTCAGGAGTGTACAGGCTGTACCGACCCTGCCAATATACCGGGCAAGGCAGCCTAACGATAGTCGGGATCATACAGGCTCTACCGGCCCTGCCAATATACCGGGCAAGGCAGCCTAACAGATAACCAGCTGAAACAGACTCTACCGGCCCTGCCAATATACCGGGCAAGGCAGCCTGAAGGAACACTGAGAGGCTAGGTTCTACCGGCCCTGCCAATACCGGGTAAGGCAACCTTAAGATGGAATGTATGGAGGTTCTACCGGCCTTACCAATACACCGGGCAAGGCAACCAAGGGAGGGAGGTGTCAACCGGAGTGGCCACAATAACTGTCAGATGATAATGACAGTCTAAGGTGTAAAGTAAATGCGCAGCCCAATTACACCAGTTAGTTATGTAACCCAATACCTGGGTATAGATGGAATAAAGACTGTCTAGGACTGGACAGCACACTGAGGACCAACAGTATATCTGAGTAGTAAGCCATGAGGGCCAGGAGCAAACCAGCGTCCGCAAGCTGGGAGCCAACAGATCTCAATGTGTAATGCTGTGAGGCAATGGAGCAAACCAGCGCCCACACTCTGGGAACCAACAGACTTGTAAAATATAGCCGCAAGGCTTGGGAGCGAACCAGCGTCCGCATGCTGGGAGCCAACAGAACTCAATGTGTAATGCTGTAAGGCAAAGGAGCGAACCAGCGCCCGCGCGCTGTACACCAACAGACTTTGTATAATATAGCTGCTAGGCTTGGGAGCGAACCAGCGTCCGCACGCTGGGAGCCAACAGAACTCAATGTTGTAATGCTGTAAGGCAAAGGAGCGAACCAGCGCCCTCGCGCTGGGAACCAACAGACTTGTGTAATGTAGCCGCAAGGCTTGAGAGCGAACCAGCGTCCGCACGCTGGGAGCCAACAGATCTCAATGTGTAATGCTATGATGCAAAGGAGCGAACCAGTGCCCGCGCGCTGGGAACCAACACACTTGTATAATGTAGCCGCAAGGCTTGAGAGCGAACCAGTGTCCACACGCTGGCAGCAAACAGATCTCAATGTGTAATGTCGTGAGACAATGGAGCGCACCAGCGCCCGCGCGCTGGGAACCAACAGACTAGAATGTCACCAAGCGACCGAGGAACAAGGTCGCCACCGCTGCAGGAACCAGGCTCAGGAAGTGACAGGAACCAGCAAGGACGTCCAATCGGATCAGGAACGGTAACGGAGACCAGTAGCAGGAAACAGCAACTACAGGATACTCAACCGGAACAGGACTGGAACCAACACAGCAGACAGCAGCACTGGAACAGCACGAACTCAGGAACTCACAGAGAGGCCAATGAAGCTTGTGTAGCATGGTGGTAATGGAAGCATCTGAGACACCACGAAAGGGCAACTAAAGGGTGCCCGAGCTGAGTTTAAATAGGCAATATGAGACTGGCTAAAGGCAAGCAGCCAATGGGAGCCCCCTATAGGTGATAGACACAGTAAAGCAGCAATCACGGGCACCGTGATACATCTCCCCTCAAGTGGTATGGTCTCAACAAGAAAAAACCCTCCACATACATGTTCTAGAGCTCAGGGCAATACGTCTCTCCCTAGAAGGTCTAAAAAAATGTATTAAGAACCAACCAGTACAGATCATATCAGACAGCATGGTAACTGTACTCTACATTAAAAACCAGGGAGGGACAAGAAGCAAAGCCCTAAATTTGGAATCAGAAAAGATACTGAAGTGGTCCGAAAGGAACTTAGTGGCAATATCCGCTATCCACATAGCGGGAGTTCAAAACCTTCAAGCAGACTACCTGAGCAGGAACAGGCTGGACCCAGGAGAGTGGTCACTCAACGAAGAACTATACAATCAGATTGTCAACAGATGGGGGAATCCAGTGATAGACCCGATGGCAACCTGGGAGAACACAAAGTGCAACATCTTTTTCTCCAGGACAAGACATCCGAAAGCTCAAGCAGTGGATGCCATGGAACTTTTCCCCATCCTATATAATAATTCGCTAAATTGTGTGTAACGCTGCGACATGCGCAGTAGACACTGCTGCGCGTGCTGCAGTCATGCGCAGTAGAGACTGACCGCGCTGCGGCTGATACAGAGCTGGGCACTCCGAAGGAGTGTCCAGCTCTGTATCAGCCGTGGCGCAGGCAGTCTCCACTGCGCGTAACTGCCCCGCGACCAGGTGGCTGTGACACTGTGGCCCGGGCTGTTCAACTAATCATATATATTTCCTCCGACCCCAATGATTCCGAAGGTTCTAAGGAAGATCAGATCCAAAGAAGCAAATGTCATTCTCATAGCTCCAGAATGGCCGAGAAGAGTATGGTTCTCGGAATTGATAAACCTAGTGATAGAGGATCCATGGCCCCTTCCGAACAGGTCAGACCTTCTATCTCAGGGACCGATCCTCCATCAAAATCCAGCTTTTTTGAGATTGATGGCTTGGAGGCTGAGAGGAACTCCTTAAGATTTAGAGGACTCTCAGAATCAGCCATAAATACCATTATAGATGGAAGAAAAAAGTCCACCTCCAAAATATATTGCAGAATTTGGAGAACCTTCTCAGGATGGTGCAAAAGTTAGAATGTGCATAGATCCCTCATTAGGACAACTCATATCTTGAGTTTTTTACAACAAGGATTTGAAAATGGTTTACGTCCAGCAACTCTAAAGGTGCATCTTTCCGCATTGTCAGCATTATTGGCAAAACAGTTTGCGGAAGAAGATTTGGTCAAGAGATATCTAAAGGCCATAACCAAGGTCAGACCAAGAGTTAGAAGAGTGATTCCTTCCTGGGACCTAAATACGGTATTAGAACAATTGTCTTCATCTCCTAGGTTTGAACCCCTAGAGGGGTTACCCTAAAGACAGCTTTTCTCACTGCAGTGACCTCCGCAAGAAGAGTATCTGAAATCCAGGAATTATCAGCAAAACCACCTTATACGGTTATTCATCAGGATAAGATAGTTCTGAGAACTAAGCCTTCTTTCAGATCAAAAGTGGTATCTGATTTCCATCTGAATGAAGACATCATATTACCACCCTTCTGTCCAAATCCAAAAGGAGAGAAAGAGGAAAAACTTCACAGATTGGATTTAGTCAGATGTGTTTCAGTATATCTCAATAGAACCCAAGGCTTTACAAAAGCAGATTCACTTTTCATACATTTCCAAGGAAAGTACAAAGGATCACCAGCATCAAAGTCCTCTCTTTCAGGGTGGATAACTAAATGCATAAGAATGGACTATCTGGAAGCAGGGAAAATTCCTCCAAAAATCCTTAAGGCACATTCTACCTTTGCAGTAGCTACCTCCTGGGCATCAAGAGCCTCTACATCTCCGGAAGAGATTTGCAGAGCAGCAACCCGGTCTTCAATTTCCACTTTCATCAAACATTATCAGATTGATGTACATGACTCAGCAGAGGCAAAATTCGGAAGGAAGGTCCTTGAGGCAGCAGTCCATTCAGGATCAGTAAGACTAGTTTTTTTTTTTTTTTCTATCATGCCTGGTATAACAGAATCATGTGGATGGGCAGGCACATGATTATTTTTATGTCTCTAATATGAAGGGACACCGTGTTTTATACCCACCCTTTTTGTTTACTGCTTGGGTATGTCCCTTTCGTCTCTATCACCATGGATAGGGACACAGAAGAAAGGGAGACATTTTTCTTATGGATATTTCCTTTTCTTCTGCATCCCTCCATGGCACTCCCTGCCCATTTAACCATCTCTATATTATATTTTTCAGCTATGGCAATAGATGACTGCTGAAGGAAGCAGGGGGCTTCCTTTTTGTATTTTAAGTTTGGTCCTATGCCAGCTGGGGGGCGCTGATGTATACCCATTCATCTCTATCGCCATGGAGGGACACAAAAGAAAAGGAAATATCGGTAAGAAAAATTCCTCCCTTTCCCAATAACGGCTGAAGCTGACACAAAGTCACTTTCTAAGCCTCCGGAAACCTCGCAATGTCTACCGCAGGTCCACCAATTTGTCAGCTGGCAAGCGACACTCCATGGCTGATGAGTCGATCTCGATGACCAAAAAGTGCAGGTATGTCACCAGCCCCAGCGTCTTATCAGCTGCCAGGGGAACCCCAAAGCATTCCGCTACCCATTGCAACGTATGAATCTGAGGACCCTGCCTCCTTCCAGACCACCCACTCCAGGAAACAGCTGAACATTTCAAAATAAGTGCACTACAGGAAGAATCCCATCTGCAGGCAAAGGTCAATGTAAAAGCCCACGTCAAAGAGGCAACCCAACAAATGATGACAGTCCGGATGCACCAGAAGCAGACAGAAGGCGGATTCAATGTCCGCCTTCGCAATCAATGCCCTGAGCTCAGCCCGATGCATGAGAGCCACTGCGCGGTCAAACGACATATATTGAACAGAGCACAGTTCCTGGTCAATGCCATCATTCTCCAACCTCTCTGCAGGGCAGGACAAGTGGTGAATGAGATGGAACTTCCCAGCTTCCTTTTTGGGAACCACACCCAATGGGGAGACCCGCAGATTGTTGAATGTTGATTTATAGTGTCACATTTAACACTGCATTTCATAGTTAATATGGATATATATAATCATGCTTCACAGTGTATTTATTGCACCACTGATATAACACTATTTGGATGATATACACAGAACATATAATTTATACTTTTTGATGTATACCCCTGTACAGTAGAAGGCACTGCAGTGTCAGTGTACTATTGTTGGCTAGAACTAGGGTATATAATTATGTGATTTCACTATTGTTAATTAAATGTAATTGTTAATTACCTGACTAAGGAGGGGGTGATCACCCATCCAAAACATTGTGGTAACTCTGAATACAGCAATAATTAGGCAGCGTTTAACCTGTTTGAAAAAGCATTGAGTGTGGTCTCCAATGTACATTTTAGATAAGGTTGCCAGATCATCCCTTTAAAAGAGGACACATATTAAAAATACCTGCTGCAGACCTCCAGTGGTTAATTATTAGGTTGCAGTGGTTCCCATGGTATCAATGCAGCAGGTATTTTTCATATCTGTCCTCTTTTAAAGGGATGATCTGGCAACCTTATTTTAAATAGTTGTTGATAGCGAGGTCAGCACCAGTGGGACCAGTGCCACTGTTTACCCTTTGAGCACCAATGTATTGCAAAGCTCCCATACTTTGGGGTACATTTGGCAAGTTCCAAGGACTCCCCTGTAGCATTGCAGGAAACTGGAGTAAAGTTACTTCCATTTCCTATGTTCCTTGTTAATACATAGCTTTAACCCTTTGAGTGACAGAGTGGAGTACAACACATCGTTCAAAGCAATGTGTTGTGCACCCCTCTGGCATCAAAGGGTTAAACAATGCATTGAGGAAAAGAGTGCCCATACACTGACGGTATCCATTTGAAGTATTGCATGTAAAGTTTTGCATCATAAAATGTTGCTTCGAATGGCGCATTCACCATTTTGTGCGTTAACGTGTCACAATATGGGTGCAATAATGACGCAATATAGGTGCAATAAGTTAACGCACGAAATGGTGAATGCGCCATTCGAATCGACGTGAAATGTAGAATTTGCGACACTTTATGATTCAAAACATTAAATGCAACACTTCAAATGACGAGGCAAAACACATGCGACATTTTATGACGTGAAACTTTACATGCAACACTTCAATAGTAAACCCACTGTGACTCTACTCTCCCCTTGGTGCAAGTGGCATTAATAGGAGAATTTCTATAGCAAATACGTTAATAAATTGGTATTAGACAGGTGTAGGGCTATACAATGTAATCCAAAACCTGGTTCAACACAGAATTGTATTAGTGCATCCCACTTTTATTTTTGTGTAAATAGCCATTAGCATCCAAATGGAATGCTGACTAGCACTAGTTAATTAGTATAAATGCTCCCTCAGTATCCATAAGAGAAACTAAATAGCAGAGATAAAAGTAGCACCTGCATTTGAATCCAGCCCCAAGAGAATTGTGTATAGTTTGTGTATAGTATTGGAGACACCAACTCCAGAATGAAATAGATACTCTAGAGAGAATTCAGATAATGACTACTAAAATGATGACTGTTTTACAGGATAAGAAAGATAAAGCTAGACTAAAAGATCTGAATATATATAGCTTGGAGAGAGAGATGAGAGGAGATATGATGCAAACATTCAAATACATGAAGCGATTCAACAAAGTGCAGGAGGGAAGTACATTTCAAAGGAATAAAAATTGTAGAATAAGAGGCCATAGCCTAAAACTAGAGGGACAGAGGCTTAGATGTAATGTAAGAAGGATTTATTTAACTGATAGTATGGTAGATAAGTGGAATAGCCTACCAGCAGAAGTGGTAGAAGTTAATGCAGTGGCAGAATTTAAGCATGCATGGAATAGGCATAAGGCTGTCCTGAACAAAAGACAAGACCAAGGACCAAACAAGGTTTGAAGTTTTTATAGTAGGAAATGGGTAGACTAGATGGGCCAATGGTTCTTATCTGCAATCAAATTCTATGTTTCTATGCCCCATGGAACCATAGGTTTCCATGAACAAATACTAGGGTTTCAGCATAACAGGTGCCATGTGGTTGCACTGGCACATTCATACAAATGCCCCACTATGAAGAAAAGATTTGCTTTGCAATGCGTTATCTACCCCTCTGGCATGCAAAGGGTTAAAAGAGGCTACAATTTAGATATATTTATTATTACATTTTAAAAAAACAATCACAAACATAGATAATTGTTTTGAGTTTAGAACACAATTTTTCTAATTATAGAAACGTGTACTTCTTCTTTGTTTGTTGCAATGAATTTGTGAAATACACTGGACTTAATACTCATTAGATCCCTTTCACACGGGCAACATCAACATGGCAATGTTTCATTGGATATGTTGCCTGGGGTGAAAGGTAATATGCTTTAGCATGGTCCCTTTCATAAGGGCCACCATTGCCTTGTGTGTTTATTTCAAAATCCTGCACGTTTCATGTTTAATGTGTTCCCTCTGGAATACGGTTAAGTTGCAGGAAGGTCAGCATGGTGGACTATGAGGCCACTGGTACAATTTACATAAAAGTGGTATTAGAGGTTGTGATGCTCAATGCAACCTCCAGTGAACGGTTGAACCATGTGGGTGTCAGTTGATAATGTTGGCTGTCTCTAGATTTTGAGTAGGACATAGAAGAAGGTGAATGAAATAACACAAGTACCAGAACTGTTACAGAGGGCTGCAAAAGTTTTCTTACCTGTATGAAAGAGGCCATAGGAGCTGGTTTAATCAAACAGAGGTCAAATGGTCAGGCATCACGGCCTACATGTGTATTGCAAAATCAAGTGTATTTATTTTATTTTTTTATTTATAAAATGTTTTGCCAGAAGAATACATTGAGATCTCTCTCATTTTCAAGTATGACCTAGAAACATCTCATAATTTGGAGCTGATGATAAAAAAATCATGAAGTCTTTGAATATTTACAATAAATGCATTTAGTTATATTGCTTCCCCTTATTGAGAAGCTATCTCACAGATTATTTTACAAAGAATTGCTATCAAGCTTTCACAACTCTCTTGAAACTCCTGGAAGTGCCATTTACCAGCAGCTGTTGCAGTAAAACAAATTCATTTTAATCATAAACACAGGGAATTATTTAGTAACAATCCGAGACTGGAACATATTAATGGGCATTTGACATGGCACCATTTAATGATGTATTCTAATGCTGCCTGTAGAAATTAAATGTTTGTAGAAGGAAGTTTAAAGCACCTCTTATTATTAAAAAGGGTTTGAGTAGAACTTTTGAAATAAATAATGAATGATACAACCTGAGTGGGGCTAGAGCCCCAGGTCTTATGTTTAAAGTATTTAATCTTGATTCCAGCTTGGGGTGACTAATGGTGCCAATCTCCTTACTAATAAAGATGCAGTTGGTTTACACGGTGCACTAATAATACATTAAGTTGGACTAAGACCCTGGTCTTTTGGTAATCTAGCAATGTCCATGGAGACCTAGTGATGTTCTAATGGAATCCATAACTTTATTCTGACACATACCGCCATACGTAACTGCAGGCTTGGAGTCTGTAGACTCTCATTATAGTTCATTTTCTAAACATCCATCATTGTGCTTCAATGCATCGTTCACTCTGCTGGTGATCAAAGGGTTAGTTAAGTCTTATCCACTAGCACTGTCTACTTCAAGAATCTTGTTAGACGACAAGATGGTGTCTTCCAAATAGGACTGGCCAGTGTACAGTACTCGACTATCCCCCAAAGACAGGAGATGAATCACAATGACATAGTCTCCTATAAAGAGGACTGTGCATTGCAGTGTTGCAACTTTCACTGGATTATCACAAGTAATGGGGAAGTTGCAACATGGTGCTGCAGTGAATGGTACTCAATAAAAAATGATCGATGGCTTTTTGTGTACATTGCTGGTGCTGTTTATATTTACAGTAATTAAAGCGGAACTATAATGCTCACATAAGTTATCCCCAATTAATTGGTAGAATCATAATAAGCATGTAAATAGTATATTAAAGGGATAGTTATGTTTCAAAATAAAAGCAGCTCCAATTAATCTTCATAGTATTTGGGAAAGGAGAGTGTTATTTCAATACTGTCCGAGTTGTAGTTCAAGAGTAATTGAATTGATAAAGTATCCCCCTCCTGCCCCTTTTACTGATGTAACACTGCTTACCTCAGAGCAGCAAGACTGTCCGGGTGGATCGCAGAAAGGGACAATCTCCAGTGAGCATATGGAAAAACCTGAAAAACCAGGGTTTTCCTTATGTTCACAGTAAGGAGATTGCCCCTTGCTGCAAGCCGTCTGATCAGGGGACCAGATTCCACATCTGAGGGGAGGCGGTTAACACTAGGTAAAAGGGAAATATAATCTATATGGCTCAAATACTATGAAGATTACTGTAAAATTTCAGGTATAATACTCACCTGTGTATAATACACAGGTGTATATTATACCCAAGATTTTAGGGGAAAACAAGAGTGTCTATGTATAATACGCACCCTTGTTTTCCCCTCTTACAAAAAAAAAAATTAAGCCTGCTAGAACCCTTCCCTCCCTCAACCAATGCTATGCGATGCTAAAATACCACTTACTTTCAAGACCCCGCATTTTCAAGATTATCAGGCAACATATAAACTATGTCAATCTTCCCCTGTGGGCGGCACGTTTCCTTCCAGCTATGGTACTGCCCTGTGAGGACCTTCAGATCCTCACATGGCATTACACTGGCTGGAGCCGGGAGGTGCTGAAAGCCAACTGAAGGAAGCGGACGGAGAATGGAAGCATGCCGCCTGCAGGGGAAGATTGACATCATTTATATGTTGCCTGATAATCTTGAAAATGCGGGGACTTGACTTTTGAAGAAAATAAGTGGTATTTTAGCATTGGATAGTGCCGGTGGAGGGAGGGAAGGGTTGTGACAAGCTTCATTTTTTTTTTTAAATAAAAAAACTCTTTGGTATAATATGCACCCCCCACTTCACATAAGGTGACGTGGGGTAAAATTGTGCATATTATACCCGAGATTTTACGGTAATTGGAGCTGCTATTTTTGTGAAACACTACTATCCCTTTAAAGTTTTCTTAAGTGCTGGCATGAGTTGCAATCCTAACTTAGTATGAAATTTAAATCAATAGGACAGTGTAGACACCTTGGCGAAGAGGGATCTGTGTGCCTGCACTGTGTGTCCCTGTCTCCTCACTAATAGGTTATTTGCCAAAGGGGGATTTTTATTGTACCATACGGTATAGATAGGGACGGAAAGCGCAGACACACAGATCCCTCTTCTCCAAGATGTCCATGCTGTCCAATTGATGTAAATTATCACAACCTCATCGGTGCAGGTGAAGACCTGCAGGGTAGGGAGTGCTGGGGGGCATAGCTGGTGATTGGAGCTAGTAGAGCGGTGACTGCCTCCAGCGAAACCTTGCTGCGGCCGAAGCCAAGTAAAGGTGCTGGCCGCGAAGCCAGATGTCCGATCCCGGTTGAGCTGGGACCCAGACCTGGATAGCTAAACTGCAGACAGTACAGTCTCCCCTGCAGGGAGGAGCAAGGACTAGAGAGTGAAGCCTAGAGTACGTGGTTTGGGAGAGATGGCCACTAGGTAGCTAAAATTTTTAGACCTGGTCACCAGGATAGCGAGGACCCCAAAAACAAGAGATGCAGACCTGAGGCTGAGGTTCCAGTGTAGACCCAGGCTGGCAGGCAAGGAGTAGTTAGGCAAGCCGATTTGGTAAACAGGAATCTGGACCAGGAAATGGGACAAGGCAGAAGACTAGTCAGGAAAGCTGGTTCGGTACACAGGAAGACGAGATGCTAGCAACAATGCTGGACTAAGAGAACACCGAGACAGGATCCCAGACACACTGTAAACACAGAGAGTGCCCTGGTACTGGGGAGAACTCACCTGAAATAGGCGCAGGTGAGTGACATCATCGAGACGTGGTGTGGCCGAACCCGGAAGAGGATCGGCGCTCCGACAGTGCAGAGATAGGTGGACCGGACCAGGAGAGGCAAGAGAAATGAGCAAGGCAACGAAAAACCCCACGAGAGGCAAGATGCAGGAGGTAGGGTGGCAGGAGATGTGACATAAATTTCATATAAGGTTAGAATTGCAACTCCTGCTGGAACTTAAACTTTAATTTGCTATTTTCATGCTGATCATAATACTAACAATTACTTTGGGATCATTTATGTGAACATGATAGTTCCGCTTTAAACTGTATGCCAATTAAACAATATATGTATTGTGTTAGATAAGTACATTTGACATGGGCAGTAAAATAAGCTTATGCAGGGAACATTTCTGGTATATCACATTTTATTAATTAGCATTGCATAATAATACCCCAGCAACTTTTTTGGATTAAACAATGACATCCTATAAAGGGTTTTACCATGATCTGTTTGACTGTCTTGGACAAAACAATTGATTTGTTCAAAAACTGCTCACCCAATATATGATAAACTTTAAAGCAGAACTACCACCCCTTGCAATCATGGCCCCAAATAATTACCTGGCTAGTCGCCAGAATTATTACTGCGTTAATGAGAATTATACACTGCTCCTGGACTGACAGGCAGGAAACAGCGCAGACATCTTTCCCTAGTGACGTCTGCGTGCCTGCACTGTCATTCCCAGCCTGCTCTAGGAGGCGTTGCTAGGAGCCGCGTGGTACCGGAAGGGACTGACAGTGCAGGCGCGCAAACGTCACTATGGAAAGATGTCTGCACTGTTTCCTGCCTGTCAGTCCGGGAGCAGTGTATAATTCTCATTAACGCTGTAATAATTCTGTCGACTAGCGCTGCTGAGCAGCTAGTCGAAAGATGGGTAATTATTTGGGGCCATGATTGCAAGGGGTGGTAGTTCCATTTTAACATAGCCTTGATAGTAAAGACGTAACTAGGTAATTAAATAAATAACATCATACAGTTTAACATTCCTATGGAAAGCTGAATTTCTTCCTTGGTTTCTGCATGTAAAACCACTTGTTGGCAGCTGAATCCATTATGGGTTTGGATAATTGCGGTTGCATGTATATAAGCTTTGAATTGGAAACACAAGTAAGATTAATGCTATACTGTTATGTTAGACTCCGCTTGTTCTTTTGTAACTGAGCACGTTCAAAATAAGTTTCTCTAATATAACAAAATGTTTTTAATCAGTTTTTGAGAATTTATAATACATTTTCCTTTGTAAGACAAATCTGTCTAATATTACTAACAAAAATAAAAGAAAGGGTGTGATTGTTTATTTTGCCAAGTTGTCATAATGTTTCATAACTAATAACTGGTTGGCTAGACATTAGTTAAAGAAGCAGTAGCCTTTTTTTGCTTATATTTATAATAACCTATATTTTATAAGACTTTTCCTGCTGAGTTTAAAAAGGGAAATGCCACAGTTGGTAGCTGTTTTATTAAAAAGTTATAACTATTCAAATCTGTTTTTCTGTTATACTCTCTGGGAACAGAGATCCAGTTTCTTCCTAAAAGTTTAAACTTGAAGGAAGTTACTCAGAGTTACTGTCACACAATGTGGAAAACTATTGTCAATGAGTCACCTCTCCAACAGAATGCAACAGAATAGCTATCTGAAATATGGTCACCGGAGCATGCTGTTAAAGGGATATTAATACCTAGTTTAAACCTTATTTATTATTATAGGCATTAAAAAATTATTAAGAACTATGTAAGGACATACTTGAAAACGAGAGGAATCTCAATGTATTCTTCCTGGTAAAACATTTTATAAATAAATAAATAAATAAATAAAAGTCTGATCTCTCAAACCTTTATGGTTTGAGAGATATTCAAAACTAAAGTTCCCTCTTCCTGTCTGTTTTAGTCAAGTCTGCCATCTAGCTGACAGATTTGGATTCTGGTCCGCAGACCGGCTGGCAGCTCTTCAACAGAGACGAGATCACGTTCTTTACAAATAACTACTTCATTGGAATGGTCTACAAAGTGTGTTTTCAAACCACGCACTCTTTGTAGCCAGTTCCAGTGAAGTAGTTCTTTTTAAAGATCGTGATCTTGGCTCTGCTGAAGAGCCTCCAGCTCTTCGAATATCTCTCAAACCATCAACGTTTTAGAGATAAGACATACATAGTTCCTAATATTTTTAATGCCTATAATAATAAATAAAGTTTAAACTAGGTATTACTATCCCTTTAATGTTAACAAAACAACAGTTTAAACTTTAATAACTCTAGAAAGACATATCTCCTAGCAGTGGGATTACTCTTGTTTTACTTAGAAAAAAAGCCCTATAAGGTATGTTTTTTCATAAAAGTTTACTGTTCCTTTAATAATTTTATTATATGTCAAAGGTTACGTAAGTCGATATATCTTATATTCTTGCTTATTCTACTACTTGTCTTTTGCCAAAAGGTTACATAATGTCTTAATGTGTCTAATGTTACTGTATAGTTATTATTGTTTCCTTATTGAGATGCAGTAGTGTGATGTCATTTGAATCTCTACTTAGAAATCATTGTTATGATATTTTAGCAAATATATTCCACCTATAATATGCTTAGGCTAAGTCCATATTAATGCATGCATCTTCGCTGAATGTCTCTGGTAGTTTGGTAACATTTTGATTTTCCCATATTGTATATCTCATTTGTTGTTATAGTTGTTCTTATCTTTAAATAACTATATCTTTTTATTTAGAAGTCTAGTTGTTTTCTCAGGGCTATTTCTAGTTTTCAGTATGGAAAGGAACTCACTATTTTTATGTGTTTAATTGAGATCTAATATGCATTAGGAAAATACAATAACAAATTAATAACATTCTCCCAGTACACAAATCAGTACACAAATACTTCAACGATTGTTAGAAGAATATACTAACTGGAATCTGAGAATTTTACATAGAAACAATGTGGTAATGGAGTAGGAGTTGAGTTAGCAGGAATAGTTTGCTAAAATAAATGTGATAAACTAATTATAAAGACATAGTCTGGGTGAAATATCCCATATCCCTAACACATGGAATCACAACTAGGTCAAAATTTTATGTGGATTCTGGCTTCTCATTAAATGGGATTACACAGCACATTGCCTGGTTTAGGTATACAGTATGTGGTGTACATTTGGTTTTAATTTAGAAATATCGTTGCTTACACTGAGGGAGAAGGTTATCAGTCAATATCATTGCAAAAGGGATGCTGTTAATGTCACTATGTTGTAACATCTAGTAGTTTGAGAAACCAAATATAGAAGATTACTGATCATGCAAATACTAATATTGTTAACTGTCCTAGATTTCCAGCGTAGTCCCTGGATCCTGTTGTCTCACTTGTGGATCTCAGTTTCTATAGGACACATACAGCATGACATTTCACGGCAGATAACCAGATGGCCCACTTATTCTGGCCAGTTCCTCACTGTATTAAAATAACCTTATGTATTTAAACCTTCAGAAAGGCTGATATCTTATCTCAGGTCCATTAACAGACAATAACAATATCAGAAAATAGAAATGAGAGGCCCAAGGGAGTAAAAGTAAGACTAGATTTTGGGTTTCAGAAAAGAAATACAGATTTTTTTACAGAGGCTAGAATGGAATTCAAGTCTGAATAATCCCAGATCCTTTTTAGGTGTTAGTATTCATTTAAACTCATGCTCTGTTTCTTGTCCCTACCACTTCCAGTGGGAGGCTATTCCATGTATAGATCAACCTTTCCATTAAAAAAAGCTTTTATTTCCACATAAATTTAGTAATCCTTTACCATTCAGAAAGGGAATAAATCCCATAGGCCATGCATAAGATGAGAGAGTGAGTAAGCTATTAAAGGAGGATTTAAGGGGCCACTCTACATTCAGCTTACACATGAGCAATGAAAACAATACAGAGCTGACAATCAGCTAGTCTTATGTAAGAGTGCAGAGCTAAGCCGACATCTTTACTACTCCAAAAATGTATGCAGTTACTAATATTTTTCACATTGTTTATTTGAGCTGTGGCTATTGAAAAATCCACGATTCTCCAGCACCAGACAGGCCAATTTATTTCTGTGAGCTCTGATAGCATCATCAGCCATCAGAGCTTTCTCTATGTGGTTCCCAACAATTTACATATTATCCATATTACGCAGCAGCGCTGTATGTTGACGGGAGCATTCAGACACTGGTATAGCTCTACACTGTTCTCTTCCATCAGATTACTGGATCTGTATTTTTTACATTGCTCAGCTGATCAGTGGCAATGAAAAGATCGAAAAAGCCTCCAAAATCAGCAAGGCCAGTGTGTTTCTGTGAGCTCAGACAG
The DNA here is from genome assembly GCA_037306005.1 of Rhinophrynus dorsalis. Lineage (NCBI taxonomy): Eukaryota > Metazoa > Chordata > Amphibia > Anura > Rhinophrynidae > Rhinophrynus > Rhinophrynus dorsalis. Next base: position 380,644,952 of record CM074720.1, on the reverse strand, counting down.
CACCACCAGCCATCAGAACTTAGTGCATGTGACATATAGCAATATTAGCATATAAACACCCCCTCAGAAATACAGAAATGGCTCATTAGGCCAGATTTTAACATACAGATGAGTAACTGGTGATGAAGACACTGCAACATTGCAAATCTGGCAAAGGAATGGAGAAAGCATGGCAGTGTAGGCATTTTCATGGTGTAGCAAATAGGTAAGTGCTCACAAAATTCACAAGTCATTCAATCAAAAAAGACTGTATGCATAAGACTCACCGCCTCCGCTTGGGTGCAGGACCGAAACTGGTTTTCTCCTCCTGTAGCTTGATTGACTATACATGTATATTTGTAGTGTAACAATAGGAATGAGATGGCGAAGACAATTTAGTGTCTGCCACACTATAGTGTCTGACCCTTATAGAAGCTTAGTGCATCCCTCCGTTGTTTTTATCATGTAAATCAAGCTAGACTTAAGGGATACATTAAATCAGTTCATGGCCCAAATCTAGCCTGCACACTGTTATTTTGCCCATTACTGTTCTAGACGGTTTCCTACTTTTTCTAGTGGAAAATCCAACCCTGTCTCCTTGTCTCTGCTTAAACCCTACACTGCTGTTAGAAGCATCCTTTTGAAAATTGCTTTAACCAGACTTTTATTTTGGAATCATGAAGAACAATACACACCTGACTATCAGGGATTCAGATGCACTAATAATAACTGAAATAAGTTGCATTGTTTTGGAGACCTCATTACATTTCATTAAACTGGAATTTTGGGACATTTGTGCCTTATAATTCACTTGGTTTCCTCCAGAATTACTCCAGTTCTAATTTGTCCATCAGCCGAAACATGGGTCGGTCCATGGAAGTTGGTACAGTTTCACAGGAAAAAAGAATGGAATCTCAGCAAAACTACAATGCAGAAGTCAGTGGGGTTATGTACTAATATATCTTGGGTATAGAACAAAGGCAAAATTAGGGCATCAAAATATCTGTATGCTGTGTGCACTAAGTATAAGAGGTGGAATTCTGTGTCAAACCAGATTCACTACAGAGAGTAAATTAACATTCCCATTAGCTTAAGTCTGGCTTTTAACCCTTTGAATGTTAAAGAGCTATTCAATGGATTGCTTTGCATTGAAGAATTGATCCATGTTGACTTTATACATACGTCCCTGGGTATCAAGTCAAAAGTGGAGCAATATGGGGGGAAAGCCTATACATTACAATAAATATAAAAAGTTAAATTTGACTAGAATTTGTTGTATTTGATACAAGGGCCTATTTGGAAGCTAGACAGGTACTGTTGTGGGGAAACCAACCACACCATAAGGGACAAGTAAAAAACATCTCAACATTTCCATTGATTTAAATGGGGCTTTTAAAGAGAGAGTACAACTTTATAAGGAAACAAAATATATATTGCTGGGTTATTGTGGTGAGTAAAATATGGCTACTCCCACTGCCGAGAGATGTTTAATTTTAATTTAATTACAGCTAAACCCTTTATTTTTCTGGGTGCAGTACCCCCATGACCTGAAATGCTATGGCTGAGCTGTTTCTAGAGCCATCTATAGTGAGCTCTGGTCATTTGGCCATAAACCTCTATAGGATTCTATAGCAACAGTGTCATGGAGGTACTGCCCCCATAAAATACGAATTTGAGCTGCAATAACTTTTGAATAAAACATCTCAGCTTTCGGAGTACATTTGGTTTATTCACCAGATCAAACTGTGCAATATATACATATATATATATATATATATATATATATATATATATATATATTTTTTTTTTTTTTTTTTTTTTTTAATGGAAATCTTTATTGATTAAAGATGAAAACAATATGTCATGGTGAACAAGGATCTTATAGATAACAGACGATCATAAAATATTTATGGACATGCATAACCCCCAGCCAAGAGAGGGGGAGTGAAATGTAACTACTAAAACATTATAAAAAATTAATATAGGGCAATGAAGAAAGGAGCTTTCAAAGGGAAATGTCAAGATGCAGCTCTGCGAGGAAGAAGAGTAGGTAAACGTAATGGAGGTAGTCAGAAAGATGTTCTTCTGAGTGTGGCTTGAGTGAGCAGAGTGTTAATGGAAGGGGAGGTGGAGGGAGATAGAGAGAGGGGAAAAAATATATATATGTTAGTGTAAGAGAATGTATAAGAGGGGAAAGATCAGACCCGTCTGCCATCTGCCAGCCAAGCTTCTCCGAAACCAGTGAACCCACATTTAAAGAATACCTTGATCCCATTATCTTGTAATCCGCTAGGAGCAGTGAAGTCACCAAAAGCCTGAGAGCTCAAAAAACAAAAAAGTGTTTAGGCAGAGAGTCACTGGCAAGAACCAACCCATATATCCCACCTTGTTTCAAAGTCCTCATAAGTGCCTGAGGCCAATGTGTGGCAGCGTTCCATGGCAATAAGATGGTCTAGTTTGGATAGCCAGAGGGAGATAGAGGGGGCCTCACTCTGCTTCCAGTAAAGAGGAATCAGAGCTCTCGCCACCGTTAGAAGGTGAGGAATAATGCGCCAAGCAGGTTTGGTTATGGTACAGTTGAGATGGGCCTTGAATGAAAAGAGACATAGCCAAGGGTCAAGAGGCGAGGGTGTTTTCAAATGTCTGGAGATAGCAGCAAGCACTCCTTGCCAAAAGGGTACGATGGTAGGACATGCCCACCATATATGAAGCATTATACCCGGGAGGCATTGACCCCTCTAACACATAGGAGATGCCCCAGGATATATGGCTGCAATCTGTGCAGGGACTCTGTACCACCTGGTAAGGAGTTTGTAATTAACTTCTTTGGATTTAACATCTCTAAAATTGAAATAATTTGCTGAGAAAATCGCTTCCAATTGGTCTATCTCTAACGTAAGGGATAAGTCAGCTTCTCATTTCACCAAATGGGAATGTTTCCTAAACACCTATTCAGGCTGTAGGAGAGAATAGCAATAAGATAAGGTCTGAACCTTTATAGAAGAATCAGACAACTTCCGTTCAAAAGGAGTGATGACACGAGATAGATCCCTTCCTTTGACCAAGGACGAATACCAGTGGCGAACCTGCAAGTAGTTCCACCATGAGACATTTGCTCCACCCATTTCTATTTGCAGATGCTCCCTAGATAGGAAGCCATTTGCTGTGGACAGCGCTTGTACATTTGCAGGATTGTATCTTTCCCATTGTAAGAAATGCTCACGCTGTAGTCCTGGTGGGAAATCCGGTGAGCCGATGAAAGATTGGAGAGGAGATGGTGGGGGAGAAAAAGAAAACTTTTTGTTTGATATATGTCAAGAGGTTAGGATATGAGCCAAAATTATTTGTTTGGTACAAGCTATAGGGCAATTGGTCAGATCTGACCAGAGTAGCTGGATGAAGTCTAGGCCTCCAGTTACATGTGCCATCGAGTAAGTCTAGCGTTTGGTTGTCGGGCCATGGAAATCGAAAATTTTTGCTATGGCTGCTGCCCTCTAGTATCTGTAGATGTCAGGGAGGCCCAGCCCCCCCCCCCCCCGGGCAGGTCCGTCACTCAAAACATTGAAGTGTAGCTTGAACTGTTTCTGAGCCCAGACAAAGCGGCCAATCATTTTCTGTATTGAGGAGAGATAGTGTTTAGGTATTTTAATAGGAAGAGCATTCAACTGGAATATTATTTTAGGGAGAATCATCATTTTGGCAAGGTTGATCCTGCCCAACCACGAAAGATATAATGAGTTCCAAGACTTTAAGTCCGTCGAGATAGCTCAAATGAGAGATGCCAGGTTTAATTCTGGAAGATCCGTGAGTTCTGCGTTAAGTGATAGATGACTGGTCCCATTTAAAAGCATATGTGTCCTGAAGCAGCTGTATAGACGGGGGGTTTAAGGTAATATTAAAATTTTGAATAGTTTATTTTTGCCATGGAGACCCGAGACTAATCAAATAGAATAGCTAAAAGTGGAGGAAGAGATGTAGCCAGGTTGGCAAGGAAGATTAGAACATTGTCAGCAAATCAGCCAATTTAAAGGTGGTGGGACCTGAACTTATACCTTCGATGTCAGAGTGTAGTCTAATATGGTTAAGGAGAGGTTCAAGGGTAAGAATAAATAAGAGAGGTGACAAGGGACAGCCCTGCCTTGTACCGTTCGTGATTTCAAATGATTTAGAAAAGGTTCCGTTAACTAAGACCCTGGCAGAAGGTTGCGAGTACAGGCTCATTATACTTTGCAACATACGTGGGCTCAGTCCTATATTGATAAGAGTTTCCTCTAAGTAGGCCCAGTTCACTCTGTCAAAGGCCTTCTCCGCATCTGTTGACAGAAAGACGGCCGGTGTGTGCGTGGACTGAGCTATATCGATCAGGTTAATGGTGGTCTCAATGTTATGATGAGCTTCCCTGCCAGGAACGAAGCCAGACTGATCCGGGTGTATCAGGTTGGGCAAAAAAGCATTGAGACGTCTCGCCAGGATCTTCGCAAAAAGCTTGATGTCGACGTTGAGCAGTGAGATAGGGCGGTAGTTACTACACTGTGAGGGATCCTTTGAAGGATGGGGTATAACGACTATATGAGCTTCCAGAGCCAGTCCAGGGAAGGACTGTCCAATGAGCACCGTGTTGAAGGCGTTCAGCAAGTGAAGAGTTAGGGATTGCTGAAAAGTTTTGTAGTATGCGAGAGTAAAACCATCAGTATACACCCCTCGTAGTTTACTAGAAAGCTGTATTTGGAATGGCGCTCAAGGTCTACAAGTCCGACACCATAGACCGTCAGGTCACGCCCCTGCAATATACTATCCCATTAACCCCATAAATGCTTGAGAGATCTCCAACACATTGTTTTGCAAAACATTGGAGACTTTGGAGACTTCAATGGCATTCAAGGAATGAACCTTTAGAGTGCCAGAGGGGGGTTGCGCACTCCTCTGGCATGCTAAGGTTTAACCCTTTGAGTGCCCGAGAGATATCCAAAGCCTTGCAAAGCAATGTGTTGGATTCCTTTCTGGCATTCAAAGGGTTAAATCCCCATTTTAATCAAGACTGCACTTGATTTCCAAAAGCAGAGCTAATTTGGGGCAAATCAACTGCACTACAGGACACAAATAAAAAGTCAAATGAATTACTCCACTTTTGACCACACATTGACCCTTCAATTTTATTGCCCCCAAATCACATAACTTTTACCTTGATACAGAATGTGTGATTGTTTTGCCCTGGTTTAGCAACCAGGAGACTTAAGAATATTACCCCTTATTGTGTTATGCTTAAATGTTGTATTAAAGGGACAGTAATGTCCCATAAAATGCTTAGAGTTTTGTAGAGATAACAAAATAAATAATATGCCACAAATCCTATGGTTTGAGAGATATCCTCCACTAAAGTTCCTCTTCTGTAAAGCTGACAGAAGGAGATCCGTGTCGGCCGACACGAGTAGGCTCTTCAGCAGAGCCTCAATAGCGCGATTTAAAAATAATTACTTATTTGGAATGGTCTAAAAAGTGTGTTTGCAAGCCAGACACACTTTGTAGAACTTTAACTGAGGATATCTCTCAAATCATAGGATTTGTGGCATATTGTTTATTTTTTTAATCTCTACAAAACTCTAAGCATTTTTTATGGGACATTACTGTTCCTTTAAAATAAAAACAAAACAATAACTGTATTTCTGGGTATCTGAAAAATACCATTTGCTAAACATTAGTCATCAACTGTGGATAATGAAATGTATATTTTAGTGTATATTGGCCTGCACAATGTTTGCTTTTCAGCTTAAATATCCTATTACACTTTACAGAACATTTTCACTTATGTCATGGTAAGAAAACCTGCAGTACAAGGTTAGGCAGACAATTGATTTAAATGTTGAAGCTGATGTATTGGGTTTAGCTTTTCAGGGAAGGTTATTTTGTCTCAGTTAACAGACCGCTAGAATCAATTTGATTCATTGTCCTACATACACAACTGTATATGTACTGGCTAGCTTTATGTTATGAGCTGTGGCATAGATACAGTGCATAAGTGCTCTAAGGAGGATTGTGGGTAATTCCAGGATAAAATGGAGCCAATGAAGAAAGAAGCATCTCTAGAACTGGACACATTAATTCTTCATAGAGATGTTAAATTGGCCTCTGAAGGTTTGATGACAGAATGTAGATTCAGATATGAAAGATGTGTCAATTATAAGAAACCTGCTCTACTTTAACCTCCTCACAAAATACATATTAAGTTAAATCAGGGGTGGGGTCAATAGCTGGATTACTAGTTTTTGGGGATTATAACTCCCGTGGTTCCCATCCAGACAACTGCTGACTGGGGATGCTTGGAGTTGATCTCCCCAACAGCTGGATTTAATTTAAATTAACATCTTGGATACTAGATAGGTCTACAATTCATTATTCCACAATGCATTGGAGATATCCAGTGGGTTAATGTAGTAACCGCCACTACCCATAAGTTTATGAGGCTGAAAACAAATTTGCTATCAGTGATGGACTGGATCTTTGCCTGTAATAAGCTATTTAAACTGACCTGTCGTGCTGCATTTTAATCTCAGCAAATAACAAAAGGCACATGTAATCTCATATCAATAAATACTGCCATGCACAATAGTTTCACTACAGTCTATTCCAGTGCTGGCTCTCCTGTAATCCTGACCATGCCTGAAGAGAAACAAGCTGCTATTTGATCCAATACTTATAAGCCTTTAATTAACTAATATAAAAGCATTGTGACTGAGCCAAATCATGTGCACGTTATGCCATCCATATACAAATATTTAATGCACAAGTTTTACGTAATGAACTCCAGGTTTGTGTGTATTGTTCAGAACTGTCCTCAAAAGTAAAATTTTACTGTGGGTAATTTTTCACCATTTTTTACAAGTAAAAACTAATTGAAAAGTTTGCACTGATGTATAAAAATAATATCAACTCTAGTATCTCCTACAGATACTGCCTTAGATTTCCAGGGACAGTCCCTGATTTTGGCTCCCTGACCCTGGATAGTGCTGTCTCTGTTGTTTTCCCTGGTTTTAAAATGAAATCTCAACCCCATATTCAATGTGCTTGACATTAAATGATTAATATGTTATAATATTCTCCACGTGTCAATACTGCTTATTTATATGATTTTATGCAATATTTAGGTGTGCTTAACCCCTTAATGACCGGTGACGTGTCAGGACAGTCACCGGTAAACTTGCCTAAAGGACCTGTGATGGTCCTGGAACCTCACATATTTTGTACTTACAGTGCTCCTGTGGGATTTGTTGTAACTAACGAGATTGCGGCTCAGACATTGAACTGTAAATGCCTGTATCTCTCAAACTATATCGGTTTGAGAGATACATTGTTTGCATGTAGCTCAGCTTTTTAAGCTCTTCTAAATGCAAAAAAAAAAAACGTTTTTGGAACATTAGTTTAATAGAAGCAAATGTAAGAATTTGCCAGTTCAGTCAGTATCTAATGCCACTGACTGAGCACAAGAGTTTACACTAGAACACTTGATCATTGTAGTGTATTCCAGTGGATATACTCTTCCACCATTGGACACCTTTTGAGTGTCAGAGGGATATCCAATGCATGGCACTCAAAGGGTTAATGGCAATCATCTTGGGCAGGTTGCATAAAACTAAATGGTCTCAGTTTGGGGGTGGGGGTGGAATAATGTACATTACCTTAGACCTACATCTCTATTGCTCTGTGTTAAATGCATGGGCTACTTTTGAAAATATTCCATTTTTTTCTTTGATTTTTGTAGGAGTCAACAATAGGTAATGGCAATTTCACTTTACTGCCATCCAATTCACACCTTGAAACAGAACTTTCAATTTCATCAGACAGTCTTTCACACAGAACAGAATGCAGACAGGATATCATCTAGAAAGTAATGTCACATTGGCAGTAATTCTTGAAGGACTGCTATATTTTAACTTCTTATTCCGCTAGTTTTTATACAATCTATTTTATCTGGCTATTTTCTTTTTTAGGTTATGACTTGTTATTGTAAATTATGTGTACCTACCTTGTACCATCTGTATATTTTCTTCTATTGTTTCTATTTTCAGTGATTGAACACCCTCTACCTGCAGTCTGCAAAAGGAGTCAGCAACTCTACTATGTTTACAAACAGCTCTGGGGTGGATATTTGAATACTCTAACTCAGCTCCACTGGTGTTACCATCCAATGCCATTTACTGCAAGCCCTGCAGTTCTGCCCCATAACATGTGTAGTAAAACACTATAAAGGAACACAATTTCTCTGCACATTTTAATAGGTAGCATTAAAGGAATAGCAAAGTCTAGTAATAGCAAAAACTAATAGCTGTAGCTATTAAAATAATATTAGTCATATCTCTCAACCCTTTATGGTTTGAGAGATAAATGAAGATAAAGTTCCCCCCTCCCTCCCCCTTCTGTGATGTAACCTGTAAAGCCGGTTGCAGGATATGCTGGTCCCAGGACCAGACAGTGGCTCTTCAGCAGAGCCGAAATAGCATGATTGTGAAACAAATACTTCACTGGAACGGTCTACAAAGTGTGCCTGGTTTGCAGGCACACTTTGTAAACCGTTCTAATGAAGTATTTGTGTCACGATATAGCTATTTTGGCACTGCTGAAGCGCCTTTTCTGATCACGTGACCAGAATCTCGGGCTGACAGCTTTACAGGTCATGTCACAAAAGGAAGAGGGAGGGGGTAAGTTTATTTTCATTTATCTCTCAAACCAGAAAGGTTTGATAGATAGGATTAACATTGTTTAGTCTATTATTTTAATAGCTACAATATTAGTTTTTATTATTACTAGACTTTACTATCCTTTTAAACAAGGCATAGAGTTAGTGTTAATAATGTCTATTTACAAGTAGTTTGCCGAGTCTTCTGTAACATTTGATAGAAACTAAGTGCTACAAGCCACTGTCATTCTTTGCTACGTCACATAACTTTTGAAGCAATCGGAAACAACCCAAACGGCTTCAGGGTGCTCAATCTCCTTGAGTCCTCTGCAGTAACTCACAAAGCAAATACTAATTGGATAGCGGGAGCACACCCGGCTCTGGAGTTATTCTTGATCCACTCGGCAAACACATGAAGCAGCTTCTAAAAAACATCCCTTTTATTAGACATATTAAAAATGTAGATAGACGTGGATACAGTGATACAGCATCACAGAGTCGGTTAACATAGAACTGTCTGATGCGTTTTGAGCATAAAGCTCTTAATCATAGACTAAAACCAAGGCAGAAACATGAACCTTTAAACATGATCCACCAACACTGGCTAAAAGCAACAATGTTACCTCCTTCAAGTTTCATGTATTGATGACCCGTAAACAACCAGGGTAATCTCAATTGAAATCAAATGACTGTCCAAAAGCCAATTGTACAAAAAGTCCCGTGTGAAAAACAACAAGAAGCATACTTTGTTGCAAGAATGCAAATGAAAGAAACTTAACTTCACCCATGGCAAGAAAACTTACTTCTGCACAGATCTCAAACCATTACTGGATCAGAAAAAAAGGAATAGACTATACCTCCCAGCATGCTCAAACTTATTATCAATCAGTGCTTTTCTAAAGCATGTTCATTAAATATTTACACATAAAAAAGGAACTACATACCCATTAGCTGAGTGAACACCCCATATTGAATGGATGAAAGCTACATATTGTTATATCACCTAAAAATTATATTAAAAAATAATAATAAACAAAATGAACAAACAATTTAAAAAACTGTGGTTTACATCCCATTCAGAATTTAGTCCCTCTGGTACTCTAGTTTTAAGCTGGAAAATCCAATATGCCTCCCTTAGGTTGATTAGGGATAACATTTCCCCACCTCTCCAAGGGAGTTTAACTCTTTCAATCCCTTGAAAACAGAATGCGCTTCCATAATATGTCTTGCTATGGCAGATTCTGTCCGTCCTGTCTGTTTGATTAAGATGTTCCCTGATTCTTGATTTTAAGGGGCGAATCGTTCACCCTACATACTGAATAGCCCATAAATTGCAAGTGAACAAAAAGATGACATTTTTAGACTTGCAATTGATGTAACTCTTGATGATGTAATTACACGTACCTTTATTACGCTGAAACTGCCTGGATACAGAAGCAAATTTGCAACATTTGCATAATTTGACACCACATTTAAAGAAACCTTGCTGTTCTAGTCAGGTTGGAACGGACTTCTGACTGCTGAACATACTAGGAGATTCTTGATTGCCAATTGTCATTCCCCTCCTTGCAGCAAAGTTGCAACCATGCTCCAAGATCTTTTGCCAATCCCACATCTGTATATAGCATAGGTATATATTTTTTCAGAATGCCACATATTTGATGATATTGCGGACTATATGTAGTGATGCAGATTGGGAGTCAGAGACGCTCAACTAAGAACGAGCCTGCAATACAAATTTTCAGGCTCCATAAGAATGGTATCCTACCCAGGGTGCAGTCTCTTTTAGCCCACTAGTACCTTTCACAGAGCGGAAATATCCTACAGCCTATCATATTGGTCCAGCCATTACAGCAGTCCAACCACGAAATGCCAGGCAATTCCTCTCTGAACAAGAGAAACAGCCAACCCCAGACGTACGTTTCGGCCTTGTTGTGCCTTGTCAGTGAGGTGAAGCTGATCTCTCAAAGCACTGTGAGCAAGGGGTCCAATGCTGGATTCCTCTATTACCCTTGGGTAAGTTGCATATGTAGATTGGGAGTCAGAGACTTCTGGGGTTGGCTGCTTCTCTTGTTCAGAGAGGAATTGTCTGGCATTTTGTGGTTGGACTGCTGTCATGGCAGGACCAATATGATATGCTTTAGGATATTTCCTCTCTGTGAAAGGCACTAGTGGGATAAAATAGACTGCACCCTGGGTAGGAAACCATTCCTAGAGAGCCTGCAAATTTGTATTGCAGACTTGTTCCTAGTTGAGTGTCTTTGACTTCCAGTTTATATATGTAGTGATGAACCATACATCCGACCTCTGTCTTTGATTCATGTTTTTCTTCTGACTGGACTCCAATATCAACCCCTCTCTCAACATGATCCTTGCTTTATTGTATGCCTTCTTAACTAAGTCCTCCTTGTATCCTCTTGCCCAAAATCTCATCCTCAGGTCCCCAGATGTCCTAACAAATTCCTCATCCATAGAGTAATTTCTACATAGGGGCAGGAACTGCCCTATAGGAATATTGGTAATCTGTGATCGAAGATGAGATGATTGAGCATGAAGGAGACTATTGCCACTAACTAATTTTCTATAATTCCCAGTTAGCACCTCACCTGTCATTGCATCCCCAGTGAAGACAAAATCAAGAAAGGGGACGGTGGATTCATGATATTCAACAGTGAATTTCAGATTGCAGAAATTCACATTCAAATATTTCCCAAACAGAAATGCCTTATCTCTTGTGCCCCTCCAAATAAAAAGAAGATTGTCTATATACCCCCGTACCACAAAATCTTGCCCCGATAGGGATTCCCATCCCCAAAGATGCAGTCAGCCTCTCACCATGCCATAAAAAGATTGGCCAGGGAATGGGCAAAGCTGGCACCCATCTATGGAGGTAGAAGTACCCATCCAAGGCAAAGAAATTGTGGCACAGAAGGTAATCAACCGACTGCAAAATAAACAAAATAAGATCATCCGAATAAATCGAATGACTCCTCAAATAATCATTCAGGGCTCACAGGGCCTACCCATGTGTAATAGATGAATATAGAGACACTACATCTTCTGATATCCAAGATAGAGACTCATTCCATCTGATGTTCAACATTTGCCTCAAGACATGCCCAGTGCCCCTGAGAGATCCGGGAAGAGTTCCACCAGAGGCCGAAGGTAGAAATCCAGTAGGTCAGACAAAGGCTCATTGAGGGTGCCAATGCCTGACACAACTGGCCTACCAGGAGGGGAGACTAAGGACTTATGTACCTTCAGCAGGTGGTGGAATATAGGTGTGACCTGAGTCTCAGGGACTAGGGCCACAATCTCCTGTTTATTCAAAATGCACAAAGTGGAACCTAGATCAACTACTTCACTCAAAGCCTTCTTAAACTTGAATGTAGGATTGAAAGAAAATGGCTTATACATCTCTGTGTCATTCAATTTATGTAATGCTTCTTGTTTATAATAAGATACATCAAGGACCACGATTGATCCACCTTTGTCTGCCATTTTGATTACTATTTGATTATTATTCTGTAATTGACAGAGTGCTTCCTTTTCCTTTAATGTTACATTCTTGGGTTTCTTCATACAAAATCAGCCATAGCAAGACATATTATGGAAGTGCATTCTGGAAATATATCAGCATTTAGTTTTCAAGGGATTGAAAGAGATAAATTCCCTTGGCGAGGTGGGGATATGTGATGCCTAATCAAGCTAAGTGAGGTATATTGGATTTTTCCAGCTTAAAACTAGAGTACCGGAGGGACTAAATTCTGAATGGGATGTAAGCTACAATTGTTTGTTCATATGGTTTATTATTATTTTTGAATATCATTTTTTAGGTGCTATAACAATATGTGGCTTTAATCCATTCAATATGGGGTGTCCACTCAGCTAATGTGTATGTAGTTCTTTTTTTATATGTAAATATTAAATGAACCTGCTTTACAGGCATGCTGTTTTAGAAAAGCACTGAGTGATAATAAGTCTGAGCATGCTGGGAGATGTAGTCTATTCCTTTTTTTCTGATCCAGTAATGGTTTGAGATTTATGTGGAAGTAAGATTCCTTGCCACAGGTGATTAAGAGCTTTAAGCTCGAAAAGAGTCAGACAGTTCTACATTAACTGACTCTGTGATGCTGTATCACAGTATCCATGTCTATCTACGTTTTGAATATGTCTAATAAAAGGGATGTTTTTTAGCAGCTTTTTCATGTATTTGCCGAGTGCATTAAGAATAACCCTGGAGTCGGGTGTGCTCCCGCTATCCAATTACTATCTGTAATACCTTACTTCTGTGTCGTTCAAAAGGTATGAAGCAACAAATATCCCCCAGCCCTCCCCTTTTTGTCATATCATGCAAAGCTGCTGGCTGGTGAGGACGGATGCGGTGAGGGACAGGATTTCCATTATACTTACTTACTGAAGTTTGTCCCTCACTGCAGTTGTCGAGTAGCAGGACACTTCTGGCCATTCAGTGGGAGGCTGCCAGAAGGGGCGGGCGGGAGGATCTTTATCTCTTCATATCTTTGGAACGATACAAAAGTAGGGTGCAGCATGTTCATTTTAATATACAGAATATACAGAAGATTTGGCAAGCTACTTGTAAATAGACATTACTAACCCTTTAAATATGAAGGGCCGTTAGGGACATAATTCAGGGTTGCTTATACAGTGAGAAGTATGTATCATATAATGAAATGCATATATCATACACTGAAATACATATACTTTATAGTGAAATCTATATGTAATATAATGAAATACATATAATATATACTGAAATACATGTCATATACTGTAATTCATATGGAATATACTGAAATGCATATTTTACATGCTGAAATTGATATTATATACTGAAATCCTTGTCAAATAATGAAATCCATATATTATATATTAAACTCTATATGCTATATAATCCATATATCATATACTGAAATGCATATGCTATATAATGAAATTAATATGTTATATAGTGAAATCCATGTGTCATATACTGAAATCCATATGTCATATACAGAAATACACGTTATATACGGAATTAATATCATATACTGAAATCCATGTCATATAATGAAATCCATATATTATACATTGAAATCTATATGCTATATAATGAAATCCATATATCATATATTGAAATCTATATGTTATATAGTGAAATCATATATCAGATACTGAAATCTGTTATATTATGAGATCAATATATCATATACTAAAATGAATATGTCATAATGAAATACATATATCATATACTGAAATCCATATCATATAATTAAATCCATATAGTATATATTGAAATCTATATACTAAAATCCATATGTCATATACTGAAATTCATATGCCATATACTGAAATCCATGCGTTATATAGTAAAAGCCATATATAATATACTGAAATCCATGTTATATAGAGATCAATATATCATATGCTAAATTGCATATGTCATATAATGAAATGCATATATCCTATATTGGAATCCATATGCTTTATACTGAATTGCATATGCCATATATTGAAATCCCTATGCTATATGCTGAAATCCATGTTATATACTGAAATATATGTTACCGAATGAAATCCATATGTCATATAATGAAATCCATATGCTATATACTGAAATGTATGCTTTATACTGAAATCTATATGCTATAGAATTACATCCATATACAACATATTGACATTTTTTTGAATGAAAAAATATTTTCATATACTGAAATTAGTCATCAGTTACATGATGCTGATCTTGCCCTCACCCTGGCCCCTGAATTCTGTTTCCTGTGACTCATTCTACATTTGCAGGCAAAAGAAGCAGACCTATCTGATACAATAGGTGAGTTCATTCAGGACTATCCAATATTCCCAGCCCAGTGATCCCTGCTATAAGACTTTTATTTGTTAACCTTTTGAGTGCCAGCGGGTAACGGAATGCAGTGCAAAGCCCTCTTGCGCTCAAAGGGTTAATCCTACAAAGAGTTCTTACATGTGGATCATTTTGGAATGGAACTTGTGTTTTAGAATATTTATCTAATGCATCATGTCTATGTGTCTGCTCTGATGCTGGCCCCTTCATTGTTTACTTAGACTCATTCTACTGTTGCAAGCAAGGGTAGCAGGCTTCATTCAGTAGGTGAGTTCATTTAGGTCTTTGCAATATTTCCATCTTCTTTTATTTGCAAATGCTAGTACTATCAAAGAGTTCCTACAAGTGTATCATTTGAAATGGAACTTGTGTTTTAAGGAACTTGTGTTTTACAATATTTTATCTAATGCATCTCAATGTCTTACTTTTAGTTGAAGAAAACTCTCTGGTGGGTATGTATATTCCTGATTGTTTTCTCAATTTTTTCTAACTTAAAATTGTATGCAGATTATGTTTGCCCTGTTCAGAAACAATAAATGCCTGTCATGATTTTAGAAGGTCTTTGCAATGAAGCTGCATTGCTCTGCAGGTTTACTGGAGCTTGAATGTGTATAAGCTTGGATGGAATGTCCCTTATAAAACAGCATATTCACAATGGTGAGTTGTAGGTGAATTGAAATCTTTTATTAACTAACCGTGTGGGACGGCATTGCCCGTCTGTTTCTTTGTTTTTTAAGCAATGCTTAAGCCTTTGAGTTTCTGAGGGGTACGGAATGCATTGCAATTCACTGTGCACCCCTCTAGCACCCAAAGGGTTAATGTGAGACTCAGTGACACACAACTGTATATGTAATGTTTATTAATTTACACACTGTATACACAGGAGTGTATATATAATTTATACTAATGCACACTGTATACACAGGAGGGTATGTGTACATTAATATACATTATATATACACTTGAGTGTACTTTAATATCCATGATATATACTGTACATTCATATACATTATATATACAGTCCTGTGTCATGCCGCACACATTAAGCGTTTAGTGCCAGAGGGGTAAGCAGTGCTTTCTGTACCCTTGTGGCAATCAAAGGGTTAAGCATTGCTTTAAAAAAAAACAAAAAAAAAACAGGAGGGCAATGCAGGGAGAGCATACAGGATTTTTGAAGTGCTGTTGATGTGGAAGGTATGTCCTCCCTTCACACATCTCCAACACTATGACAATTCTGAACAGCATTCTCTGTGGTTCCCTACCTAGCAAGTAGGGGAATGACGAGAAGGCTTTCAGCACCAAGGACAGCATTGAATGCCATATGGATGTGCATTGCTCACCCCGTGGCATTCAAAGGATTAAAATAAACAGAAATTGTACACCAAGCACTAAACAATGTTCCCCCCCTTCGAAATATCATCCCCACAGTATGTCCACATATATTGCATATATTCGACATACTAACTCCGTTCGACTTTCACCTCTTCATTGGATAGGAACTGCCATTTAGTCGATGAACCTGTCCTTTATTCGACACGTAACCCTTTGATTACCAGAGAGGTAGGAAGGCATTGCTTAGCAATGTGTTTCCTACCCCTCTGGTACTCAAAGGGTTAATAGGCAAGGTATGCGTCTGCATACCTTGCCTGTTTATGTGTAAAACATTGTTTTGTCGTTAATTATATATTTAATGTGATAAAAAAAACATCAGCCCTCAAGAAGGGTATCATGACCCCTCATGACAGCCCCCTAACATGGGGGTGACAATAAAGACAAAACAATATATATACAATATATGTCTACATACTAAGGGGGGGTATGTTGAAGGTGGGGGACATTGAGTAGTGCTTGGTGTACTATTTCTGTTTGTTTTAACCCTTTGAATGCCACAGAGGTGAGCAATGCACATCCTTATGGCATTCAATGCTGTCCTTGGTGCTGAAAGCCTTCTCTTTATTCCCCTACTGGCTAGGTAGGGAAGCACAGAGAATGCTGTTCAGAATTGTCATAGTGTTGGAGATGTGTGAAGGGAGGACATACCTTCCACATCAACAGCACTTCGAAAATCCTGTATGCTAATAGGGACCTTCTCCAACCCTCCCCTTCCATTCGACAATTTTGTTGAATATGTTGATTTGTGTGCAGATCGAATTGTCGGAGTGATTCAAACACATCGACAATATCTTATTGACACTGCATTAATCTTTAGTGCATCTAGGTCATTATCTTCCTAGTTTGGAAGAAAGGATCTATGGAATCTCAACAATTTTGTAATGTATCAGGACAGGGACCTGTTGTTGCTGTCCGATTGGATGGTAAAGATAGATTTGAAGGATGCGTACCTCACAATTCCTATGTCTCCCCTCTCTGAGATTTCTTCAGTTTCTTTGGAAAGGCGAAAAATAGCAGTTTACTTGTCTTCCTTTTGGACTCTCCTCAGCTCTGTGGTGCTTTACAAAGCTTATGAAACCCGTACAAAATTATTTAAGGAGCAGGGGTGTGCGAATGATTATTTATTTGGGCAACATGTTGATCATTTCTCAGATGCAGGGCACCCTTCGGAGGCATACAGATTGGACCATAAATCTGTTGATGGATCTAGGACTTTTTGATAATTTGGAAGAAATCAGAGATAAGTCCGACCAAAAAGATAGAGTTCTTGGGATTTCTGGTGGATTTGGAACTCAAATCTTTAACTCTTCCAAAGAGCAAGATAAAGTCGATTCACAAAGAGATACAACTGGTATTAAGGAAGGATCAAATCTCTTTACTGATGTTAGCTCACATAGTGGGCCTACTGTCTGCCTCCATTCAGGCAATATTCCCGGGACCACTACATTACAGAGCGTTACAGAGATTGAAAGCCTTGCATCTTGCAAGTGCCTAAGGTACACAGATCTGGTGTCACTTTCGTCAGACTCAAGAGAAGAGCTACTATGGCTGTTAAAGCATCTCTACGCGTGGAATGGCAAAGCCATTTTTGGTATGGCCCCAGACATGGTCATTGAATCCGACACCAGTCTGTTAGGTTGGGGGGCAAGAGAAGGAGGAAAATGGAGTTGGACTTGCATATAAACTGTTTGGAGCTTTTGGGAGGATCATTTGTTCTGAGGAGTTTAGCTAAGGACAAGGCAAGTGGTTGTGTTCTGCTCAAGATGGACAACATTTCAGCGGTAAGATACATAAATCTCCTGGGAGGTACAAAGTCCAGGCAGTTAGCAGACTTGGCAAAGGAGTTTTGGCATTTTTGCCTCGATCAGACTATCATGCTTCAGGTGGACGCGAACTTGGTGACCTATAAACGGTTCATTGATGACATCTTGATCATCTGGAAGGAACAAAAGAACAGATTGAAGATTTTGTGGAATACTTAAATGCGAACAAATGGGGTTTAAAATTCACTAGTACTGTGAGAGTCTGTGAAATTGAGTTTTTAGATCTGACTATATGGGGTGAAAGTGGCCAAACAATTCAAACAAAAACATTCTTTAAAGAAGTGGGTGTTAATAGCTATTTAAGCTATACGAGCTGCCATCATAAGAAATGGCTCCGCAACGTCCCTTATGGCCAGTTCTGCAGAATAGCAAGAAATTGTTCCAAACTAGTGGATTATGATGAACATTCAAAAATTCTAGTGAAACGCTTCTTGGATAAAAGCTGCTGCAAACTATTAATTTTAGATGCATATGAGAAAGCTAGGAACAGGTGGTTTGTAGAGAAGAGGGTTGATCAAGTAGGAGTGGAGAAAGGTACATTTTTGAAATCATTTAGAAATAAGGGAAGGAAAGAGAACAAAGAATCTCTGAGCATTTTTTCACCATTCATAACTCAATATAGTACTAGAAGTGGAGAGATAAACCAGATTTTGAAGAAACACTGGAGGCTTCTACGTAAAGATACACTTTTAGCCCCTATTGTCCCTAAATATCCTAAAATTATTTATCTTAGGGCACCAACATTGAAAAATATCTTGGCCCCTATGAGAAGGAGATTTAAACATTTTGATAGGAAACTTCTGGGATCCAGCTATGGTGAAGGAGGGGAGAGGTTGTTGGGATCATATAGATGTTGAGGATCGAGATGTTTAACCTGTAGTTACATAGGCCACGGAATCAATACATTCAAATCATTTACAACAAATGAAAGTTTTAGGATAAAATCTTTTATGAATTGTGGAACGGATTTTGTGGTCTATTGATTATCTGTCCATGCGACTTGCAATATATAGGCCACACTACTCAAAAACTGAGGACACGAGAGGGACAACATAGACATAACTTCACTTTAGGTTTTATGTTACATTGTGTATCCCGACATTTTTTGGAGTATCACAATAAAGATCCGAAAAGGTTTACAAGTTATACCTATCGAACATATACCACCCTATAGGAAAAATAGAGTTCAGTACTTGTCAAGTAGGGAGGCCTTTTGGATTTTTAGAACGCAGTCTCTATATCCACTGGGTCTTAATGAGATGGTTGAGAGCCAGTGGAAACTCTGAAAGTATATTGTTTTTTTTTTGTTTTTTTTCTATATTCTAGAGTACACAGTAGTAAATAGGTTTTCGGATTTTAAGGACAACAAAATATATATACATATTCACTATTAAGTGTATTCACACACTGTATAGATTCAAAGCACAATTACAATTGATCACAGACATACTTTATTTAGTTTAATTACCATTAGATTCACTTTTTATGTTAGACATTTATTTAAAATTATTCAGTTTAATACTACTTCACATTTATTATTCATCATTTACAATCACATATACAGACTCACCATTCACTTTTTTATGTCAGATATTTATCTATAATTATTTAGTTCAATAGATTATAAAGCTTCACATTTCATCATTATATTACCTCATATAGTGGTTCTGTCACAGCGGTGGTTCTCAGCTCTGGTCCACGGGGCCAACTGGCGGGCCTTGGATTTTGGTGGTTTCCTTGTTGGAGCGCAGGTGGGTTGGTTAATGTGAAAGAGCCTCTGATTTCCATGCCTGTGCTCTGGCGGGGGGGTTCCTGGGTCCTGGCCTGTTGGTAGGTCCTGGGGGCCGGGGGTTGGGAGCCACTGTATTGCAGGGTTACAAGTGAAGGAAGTTATTTTTTTAGGTTACAGATGTCGATATTTATGCATATTATGGATATTTACCTCCTAGGTTATTTTATATTGTATCTATATTGGAGATTAAATATAGATCTTTCGTTATTTAGAATTTTAACATGGGGGAGTTGGTATACTTTCAAGACAGAGACTGACAATTTGGAATGCCTCCTTGGGAGAATATATGTCCATAGTTCTCCTTATTATTGGATAATCATGATTAATGGCCTTATAATGTAGAAGAATAATGTGATGGGTATGGTGTTTTGATTAGTTTTTTCACTTTTATTTTTTATTTTTATCTTTTTATTTTTATTATATTTTTCATTTTTCACTTTTATTTTATATTTTTCATTTTTATATATATTGTTTTTATATATATTATTTTTATCTGATTTTGTAGGTATGGATAATATTTGAAGGAAGAAAATATTCGAGAGATGTATATAGATTCTAGTTGAAGAGCCCGTTACACGGGCCACAGTGCCACTGCCACCCGGTCATGGGGCAGTCATGCGCAGTAGAGACTGCCCGCGCCCCAGCTGATACAGAGCTGGACGCTCTGTATCAACTGTGGCGCGGGCGGTCTCTACTGCCCATGACTGCAGCACGCGCAGCAGTGTGTACTGCGCATGATGCGGTGTTACACACATTTTAGCGAATTATTATATAGGATAAGTGTGAGAGGGTATGCAGTAACTTATAATCCAGTTTTCAGTGGATTATTTCATGTGTTGAATGGCGGCTCAATCAGTGAGTGTACGTTATTTGTTTGGAGACTTGGTGGGTAGAAGTATGCGTGGGTGTATGGATAATTGTGTCTTTGAGCCGTGCACATGGACTACCCATTTATGTTTTAATATTGATATATAGATATTTTGATTATAAAGAGATATGCATATATATGTACTTGCTGCTGATTGTGCCGCATTCACTTCATGAGTTAGTACTGTTGAATAATAGATATGATATTATATATATATATATATATATACACACATTTTTATGAATATGTATATTTGATATCAATTGTATTATGTACATTGATTTTTAGGTTGTTATGTTATGTCTTTGTTATGGTTTGTCATTCCACCTCCGAGTTGGTTTGGAGGACGGAGAACGGGAGGGTATTGTTTCATCCAGTTCTTGCCCAATGTGAGGGGTTAATTTGTGGATGGACAGCTCCCTGTTGATTTGTCCATCATCCAATGAGGAGGTGTTAGGAAGTTTTAAATAGCCGCTCCATACTTTGTATCCATTTCGATTACCTGCATAACTTGAAAAAGTAACGTTTGATTGTTATGAAACGCGTAGCATTGTGGGAATCATATTTAATGTTTTAGATTTTGATACTTTTAATAAATAGATATTTGGGGAATTTTTGCTGGAGCGGCTTTCTTCCTTTTTTCATTAGGTGAATTGATCTATCCCGAGAGGAGATTGGATTTAAGGAGTGTGAATCGAGGATGTGCATGAAGGAGACGTGAGCATACTACCGCACAGGGACGGTACAATATACCCTGAAAATCTATACAGCTGTGTCTGTACATATGCATTTATACCCCTTGTTGAGATTATTTTTATTGTTAATGATAAGGCACTACTGGCACCTTCTATTTGTTTTTTGTTTTTTTGGCTATATGGTTTAACCCCTTGTTGGGCAGAGATTTTTGGAAGAGCGGACGATAGTTGTGATGTCTCAAGATTCAGAGAGAGCTATACAGGGGACGGCTACAAGATCCCAGACGTGTTATTGCTAGTCTACACATAAATGTGAGTCTAGCCATTTGCTATGTGAGTATCATTCTATCGGTGGAAATGTGGTGATTTACAGAATTTACAGTATCACACGAGGAAGAGCCTTGTTTTTTTTTCTTTTTCTTTTTTGTCCTTGATGCTTCAGGTGGAGTACCAACCAGGTTTGTCCAATGCGGTGGCAGACTGGAATTCAAGTTACCTTTCTGACTGCAGCGACTGGATGCTAGACAGAGGCATTTCTGATCTGATCAACAGGTAGACAAATTTTACAGTTGGAGACCGGATCCATATGTGTTAGGGATGGATGCGTTTCTTCAAACCTGGGGTCAAGGGGGGAATTATGCGTTTCCTCCATTTTCATTAATCCAGAGAACTATCCTGCAGATCAGGAGACAGTTGGCAATGGTGGTTGTTATCACACCATTATGGCCGACTCAGCCTTGGTTTCCAGCACTTCTGGAGTTGTTGGTGGATAATCCTTGTGTATTTCAAACTTTCCCACTACTTCTGATGGATCTGGCAGGTTTGCTGCACAAATTGATTATGGAAGGAAGTCTTCAGTTGGTGGCTTGGTTGGTGTCAGGGGTGTTACAACAATACTTACATTTTCAGAGTCAGTTCAGTTTCTTCTGGCAGAATCATGGGCCCCAGGTACCAGAACCATGTATAAATCTGCATGGTCATTGTGGAATAATTGGTGCCTGGAACTGGGTTTGGATCCTGTATCAGACGATCCAATAATGGTAGTGAATTTCCTTTCTTTTCTTTTTGACATGGGTAAGGCATCTAGGATGATTAATATGTACTGGTCCGCAATTTTGGCTGGTCATATTAATGTTGATGGTAGGCCAATGGGTCAAAATACCTTGGTGTGCAGGTTATTAAGAGGCATTAGATTTTCAAGGCCTCCTACTTCATGGTATTCTTCTATATGGAATGTTAATGAAGTACTGCATTTTCTGGACAAATGGCCCTGTAATGATGATTTATCTTTAAAACAATTATCGGCAAAATTTAACATGTTGTTATATTTAGTTTCAATTAAAAGAATGTCAGATGTCAGGACGTTGGATCTACACTTTCGTTCTTTTACCCCTTGGGGGGTTCAGTTTGCTATTCACAAAAGGATGAAAATGCGTGTTCAGACAATCATGTATCCGACTTTTCCTTCAGTTGTGTGTGGATTCTTGTTTGAGAGCTTAAGGATTTTTACAGGGAATCCATTATTGATTTCATTCCAGAAGGCACATTTACCAATGTCGGTGGCAACTTTGGAGAGATGGGTCAGGTGGATTATGCAATTAGCTGGAACTGATGTTAATTTATTTGGAGCACATTCCTCTAGGGGAGCTATGTCACCTATGGTTATGCAGGTGGATGGTAGGTTGGAAGATATATTGAGGGCAGCTGCTTGGTCTAGAGAGTCAACTTTTAGAGATTTGTATTGTAAACCTGTATCGTTACATGTTGTTGTTCAGCTTTGAACTAGCATAATACGAACCATCCGGTCTGATATAACATTCGAGGATTTTACTAACGGTAGTGATGGAAAGTCAGAATTTTATTAAAAGCACAAAGGCAAGTATTATCCCTCCCATGCACCCACCCTATTACATGTTTTCTGTTTGCTGCAGGTTAAATCGATTGGGGAAGTTTGCCGAGTCGCATTGTGGATGGTGGAAGTGTTCAGAGTTTATTTGTTCTGAGAAATGTCCCAATCGTTCTGGGAGTTCAGCCGAAGATGAAGAAAGAGGAGGAATCTGTTGCTGCATCACAATATAAAGGAATGGACTATACTTGATTGGTGGAGCAGGGTTCACTGCTAACAAGTTTTTTACATGTTTTATTTGTTATTTAAATACAGTTTTTCTTTGCTGCTGAAGGTTGCAGTGAAGAGAGTTTAAGGTTTAAGAGCGGGATAGTAATACTTCGTTTTAACTTTATTTTATTTTATAGGCATTAAAAAAAATATGAAGAATGATATAAGTCTTTATGGTTTAAGAGATATTCACAAGCAAAGTTTCCCCTCCCGCCCCTTTTACCTAGTGTAAGCCATCTCTTCTCAGATGGGGAATCTGATTGTAAGACCAGACAGATAACAGCAGGGGACAATCTTCTTACAATGAAAACAATGAAAGCCCTTCCTCCCTTGACAAGCTTTTCAGGTTTTTCCCTTATCTTAATTGAAGATTGTCCCTCTCTGCAGTCTACCTGGGCACCTCCCTTCTGCTCTGGCTGAGCAGTGTTACATCAGTAAAAGGGGTGGGAGGGGGATACTTTGTCATTGAATTACTCCTGAACTACAACTCTGACAGAATTGAAATAACACTCTCCAAAGTTCAAATACTTTGATGATTAATTAGAGCTGATTTTATTATGAAACATTACTATCCCTTTAAGGCAATCCTCCCCACTGTCTCCTCTTGCAACAACAAAAAAATATGTCCGACACACAATGTAAACAGCTTACACTGGCACCACTTAGCCTGCTCACTAGCAACTCTTATACTCCACCAGCCTTACCCAACTCCCTATCTCCTCTTGGAACACTGCGTACCCCTTTGCCAATGAAAGGGTTAAGTCAATTTCAATCAATTCCTCTTTGTTTTACACCAAAATGTTCCACGGCAAAAAAAATCTCTTTGGGACCTTCAATGTGGTTTACCCAATCCCCACAAAGTAGTTGAAAGGAAAACTTTATACGCTTATGCCTTCCTGAGTACCAAGATACCCAAGGGCCAGGATTCCTTGCATTGATTATATGCAAAGTTTACGAGGCCATCAGTCCAAAACACATACTGGAAGGAGCAGCAAGCACACAAGAATACACTCTCCCTCCACCTCCTCCCTTTAGGACCATAAATAAATCAGCCATTTTAACCCTTTGCATGTCATAGGGGTATGCAATGCATTGTAAAGCAATGCGTTGCATACCCTTCTGGCACTCAAAGGGTTAAGGAGTCATCCACATAAGGACCACAAAAAATAAATATTTGATGAGCACAAGCTCTTGTAATATCCTCCCTTTTTTGCCTCTTCCCTGTTCCTAGGCTTTTTCTTTTACACCTCCAACTTCACTTGTTTGCTTTTGTCCCTCCCACCTTCGACGCCGACACAGAACTTTTATTCACACTGCACTGAGAGGGTAGAGTGAGACAGCTGCCTACTAAACATGACAATTCTGCTACGATGTATTTGGTTTGCCCATGTCGTTGAGTCCCAATCAGGAGCTGACTTGAGAAGTGGGTAAACGTCCCATAAGGACCCATGACAGTCCTGGCACATCATGAGTTAAATGATAGCAGCAGTGCACACTGCTATCTTGCTTTACAGCCTGAAACTGAGCTCTCTGGTACCAGAGAGCTCTGTCTCAGTGCTTCTTTCTTCTGCCCGTACACGTTATCGATCCACGTTGCCTTTGTGACTGCTCTCTGCCTCTCTCTTCCTTACTATTAAAGGGATAGTAATACATTGTTTTATGTTTATTTTATTTTGTAGGCGTTAAAAAACATGAAGAACGATATAAGTTTTATTTCTCAAACCTTTATGGTTTGAGAGATATTCACAAGCAAAGTTTCCCCTCCTGCCCCTTTAACCTAGTGTAAGCCATCTCTTCTCAGATGTGGAATCTGGTTGTAAGACCAGACAGATAACAGCAGGGGACAATCTTCTTTCTATGAAACCAATGGAAACCCTGCCCCCCTTGACAAGTTTTTCAGGTTTTTCCCTTATCTTAATTGAAGATTGCCCCTCTCTGCAGTCTACCTGGGCACCTCCCTTCTGATCTGGCTGAACAGTGTTACATCAGTAAAAGGGGCGGGAGGGGGAGAATTTGTCATTGAATTACTCTTGAACTACAACTCTGACAGAGTTGAAATAACACTCTCCAAAGTCCAAATACTATGATGATTAATTAGAGCTGCTTTTATTATGAAACATTACTATCCCTTTAAAGTAAGAGAGAGAGAGAGAGAGAGAGAGATAGAGAGAAGCAGAAACAGACAAGCAAAGAATTAGTAAGAGGCTAGAGTTGGGGGTATTAACCCCTTCAGTGCTGGAGCAGTGAGTAGCATGAAAGCAGGTCCTTTTATAACCTGCTAACAGCAACTTGTTGAGTTTTTTAAATACATGAGACCAAGGCAAACTTTTTATTTTACACCCATAAATTATAAAAAAAAAATCAAATGAAGTTTAAGCACAAATTAATGTTCGTTTTACAGTTGTGGAGCAATGTAATAAATGTATATGCACTACACAATAATATCTCCAAGCTTCTAAAAATAGTGTGTGAAAAAGGGACATGGGGATTTTCGCCCCAGAAGGAAAGTGCCCACTTAAAACTGCCCCTTTAGTAGGTATGAATGACTGGTCACGCCTTTCATGCAGTCTCCATTTTTACATTTTTTTTTACTGTTTTCTTTAATTTTGATAAAGCAAATGGTGTGTTATCAATGCAAGTGTGGTATCAAAGAAAGCCCTAGTTGTGCGTAAAAAAGCAGTATATAATTTATGTGGCTGGAATAAAAGAATTAGAGGGAAAACACTGTTGAGCAAAAACAAAAAAAAGATCAGAATTGCTCCGGTCCTTAAGTGCAATCCACCTCAGATTTTCACGGTCCTTAAGGGGTTAAGAGATCCCAATGGACTTTATCAATTCACAGCTCTCCACTTCCCCATACCTCTACAACTACTGCGTGTGTGTTCCTTGGTAACTGTATGCGAAGTATGTTGGAATTTTGTCCTAAAGCACACAGCATTACATGCCAAAGTTTGCCCAGCCTCCACTTGCACTGACTGCTAGTGAGGCAGGTGCTGGCTTTTGAGGTATGGGGAAGAGAAGAGGAAGGAGTCATTCACTGCAAGTGTGTCTGGGTTGGTGACAACAGCTAATGGATGGGCGAAAGAGTGGAGAATGCAGAACACATGGGTCGGTGGGTTTTAGGGTGACAATAGGTGCAAGGAAGGGTGTGGATGGGTGGGTTGGAGGGTGAGAAATTATGACTGTATATACAATGTATATTGATCTACACACTGTACACACAGGAGTATATATCACATTGTACACACACTCACTACTATATATATCATGTATATTAATTGACACACTGTACACACATACACAATTATATATAATGTATATTCATTTACATACTGTGGACATTAATATACATTATAAATACGCTCCTGTGTCACTGAGCCTCACATTAACCCTTTGAGTGCCACAGGGGGACACAATGGATTGCAATGCGTTCTGTACCTCTCTGCCACTCAAAGGCTTAAGCACTGCTTTAAAAAAACAGAGGGCCAGCTCTGTCCTGCGCTGCTAGTTTCAAATGTTTGGACATATGTCTCTCCATCCCTTTCCTATGTATAGTCCTCTCTCAGCATCCCATGATCTTCATTTTGCATTCTAGGACTCTGTTTCAATTTCACATTTTAAGAAGGTGTCACATATACTTGGGGGTTACACAAATGTGTTTGTATGCTTCCTAATGCTGTGTCTGTTGTAGTCTAAATGCATTAGGGACAGTTAGCAGTAATGAATATATTTCAATAATAAAATATTTCTTAGTGGATTGAGTGTAAAAGTAGGGGGTTAAAAAAAGAAAAATCTCACGTGCCTAAACACTGGTGTTGGGAATGTTGTTTAAGGAATTAGTAAAGTCAAGGTGATATCTTTATTAGGTTACTATTAGAGTGTAAGCTTTCAAGACCATTAACCCTTTGAGTGCCAGAGCGGCACACAACACATTGCAAAGCAATGCACTGCATACCCCTCTGGCATTCAAAGGGTTAGGGTCTCTTCTCCAGGTATATTATGTTTTCTTGGGTAACATTGTGCCACTCTATGGCTGTTATATATGGGACATTCCATCCAAGCTTATGCACATTCAAGCTCCAGTAAAACTCCAGAGCAATGCAGCTTCGTTGGAAGAGATTTATTGTTTCTGAACAGGGCAAACATAATCTGCATACAATTTTAAGTTAAAAAAAAAATAGAGAAAACAATAAGGAATATACATACCCACCAGAGAGTTTTCTTCAGCTAAAAATAAGACATTGAGATTCATTAGATAAAATATTCCAAAACACAAGTTCCATTCCAAATGATCCACTTGTAGGAACTCTTTGATAATACTAGCTTTTGCAAGTAAAAGAAGTTGTAAATATTGCACAGACCTAAATGAACTCACCTACTGAATGAGGCCTACTACCCTTGCTTGCATTAGAGTGAGTCTAAGTAAACAGTCAAGGGGCCAGCATCAGAACAGACGCAGACATGTGATTGATCTTCAGCAAAACTTAAGACATAGAGATGCATTAGATAAATATTCTAAAACACAAGTTCCATTTCAAAATGATCCACTTGTAGGAACTTTTTGTAGGACTAACCCTTTGACTGCCAGAGGGCTATGGAATGCATTGCACTGCATTCCATAACCCTCTGGCACTCAAAGGGTTAACAAATAAAAGTCCCATTTCATGGATGGGCTGGGAATATTGGATAGCATACCTCCCCCTCTTTAGGAGGGACAGTCCCTCTTTTAGACCCAAATCCCTCTGTCCCGCTTTCACACATTGATGTCCCTCTTTTTAGGAGAACAGATTGCATGCTGTGTGTGTATATAAGTGTATCATATTACTCTACAGCAATAAAACTCACATTAGTGTTTGTTTAAACGTCAGTATATGTGTTTATAAATTAGTGTGTGTAAATAAAATACTTTGGTCTTGTCTTTTATTACATTACACAAAGAGGTGTCAATAGGTTATGAAATAGCCTGAAAATTATCGGTAATGCCCCGTCCACCAGCCACGCCCCCAGCAACACCTCCTAAAACAGTGTCCCTCTTTGGCAATTTGAAATGTTGGGAGGTATGGGATAGTCCTGAATGAACTCACCTATTATACCACATAGGTCTGTTTCTCTTGCCTGCAACTGGAGAATGAGTCACAGGAAACAGAAACCAGGGGCCAGGGTCAGGGCAAGATCAGGATCATGTGACTGATGACTAATTTCAGTATATGAAAATGTGTTTTTCACTCCCAAAAAATGTCAGTATATAGTATATGGATTTAATTCTATAGCATATACAGTATAAAACCTATGCAATTCAGCATAAAGCATACGTATTACAGTATACGAAATACGTATTTTAGTATGTTTCAGTATATGATATATGTTTTTCATTATATAACATATGGATTTCAATATATAGCATATGCATTTCAGTATATGATATATGGATTTTAGTATATAGACTATAGATTTCAATATCTAATATATAGATTGCAATAAATGACATGGTTTTCAGTATATGATATCAATTTCAGTATATAACATGTATTTCATTATACGCCATATGTATTTCAGTATATGACATATGGATTTCACTATATAACATATAAATTTCAGTATATAGCACATGTATTTTAGTATAAGATATATGGATTTCATTATATAGCATGTATGTTTCACTATATAATATATAGATTTAATTATATCAATTTCAGTATATAATGTATCAATTTCAGTATATTTCATATGTATTTCAGTATATGACATGTATTTCAGTATATAGTATATGTATTTCATATTACATATAGATTTCACTATAAAGTATATGTATTGCAGTAAATGATATATGCATTTCATTTTATGATACACACTCACTGTATAAGATAATGGGTTTGTCATTAGACCAATGTATAAGTAAAGCTGAATTATGTCCCTAACAGGGACATATTTAAGCACCATGCCAACATTCTCATAGAATGCCCACTGCCCTCCCCCTGGCATAAGTGTCATTAAGTGAAGAATTTTACATGTAAATAGCTTAGTAAATTGGTGTTAGTCAGACATCAGGCTAGAAAATTGCTTTCAGTTCCATATTTAGCATGGAACCATATTAGTACATATACATTTCTTTAAGGCTTATGTGTTAAAAAGAAACTGCACCCCAAGAATAATGTGTTTATCAGAAGAATTTATCTAGGAAGATGAATTTCAAACAACAGTCTGTTGTTTCCATTTTCTGTTTTTTATTTGCATTTGATCTCTGTTCCAGTCTCAGTTGTTTCATCGTACAATCTGATAATGACTACTATACTTACAAGTCATTCAGGTCTATTGAAGCCCATTATTTGTTGTGAGGAGATATGAACAAAAGGCAGACTTCAATAGAGATGACTATATACAGGATACTGAAGATATAATGCAAAAAAATAAATAGGTATGACGGAAGCCTATTGAGGTATAGCAGTGGTATACAAATTAAAGTGACAGTCAACCTCCTTCTGCAAGTGCATAATATGTAAAGTCATATTGCTGATAGTTGTATTTTGTTTTGTTTTTTCCTCTCTCCCTATTTCTTTCACAATTTATGTCCTTTGAAAAAAAGAGTGAATATATGGTGCTATGGATGAGGGGGAGCGGAAAGGAAAGTGCAAAAAAAGAGCTGCCCAGATATATTTCCTTCTACCCAAAGACAAACACAACAGCTGGGCGCTAATCACAAACACTACAACATATATCTGAATTAAGAACAAGGGTTTATTTAAAATATCAAATATCTCTGATTAAACAATATACTCTGTGTCTACTCTTGCCAGACCACAAAGGAATATTCACTTTGATAACAGATTGGTTGTATATTCTATTCACCACATTGGAACCATCTCCCCAATTAACCAACTGATCACACACACACACACACACACACACACACACACACACACACATATCAAAAGCTATGTTAAATACTATTCTCACATATAATTATATTCAGAAGAAATAGTAAATCACAGTGATGGAGCATAAATTGGATACAATGAGAGACACAGTAACTACTAGTGAATCATTTGACCCAATGTTGCCACACTATTGGTTCACACCACTAGAATATTTAAAATGTGATCACTTCTACATTAAATACTCCACAACAAGACATGTATAAGGTTTATGTACTTGAGATGATTTAATGATCTTACCAAAATTACAAACTCCAGTAACCGTATACCAGCTTGCAAACTATTGAGGTTAGTATGTTAACACTGAAAAGCCCTAACCGGCAATTAAGTATCAAAGTAAACTACCTAAAATCCTATGTATCCACACTCCTCAACCTCTGCAGATGGATAGAGAAGCATAAAAATTAGACCATTAGCCTCTGTATACATCTCTCCTTTTCCTGTGTCCAGGAAGTAGATGCACTAAGGTGTGATAAGGAGGTGATAAAGAGGAGATAACTCCTCCAGTGACATCACTTCTCCATTCCTGTGTTATTCTAGAAGCCTATGAACTAAGATTTCTCAAGTGGGAGAGATCTTTGTGAGTAGGCACCATAGAATAACATAGGAACTGGGGAAGTGATATCATTGGAGAAGGTATCTCCTTTTTATTACCTCTTTATCACACCTTAGTGCATCTCCTCCCAGCTGATCAGCAGAAGCAGGTACATGGAGAACAAGACAAAAACACAGATTTACAGACTCTTTGAACAGACTGCAGGCAGAGGCTTCTCAGGAGTAAGAAAGGAAAAGAAGAATTGTCATTGCTGATTTACATAATTAAAGAAGCAGAAACTCATCATATAAAGAGTATGAATCCCTTGTATGCCAGATACATCTCCTACACATTGCAAAGCATTGCACTTGAGACGTCTCTAACATCCAGTGGATTAAATACATATACTACTAAACTTAGAAAAGTTTAAATAAAATATCATCATTCCTTTGAATCAAGCTGCTGTTATATAAAAGGATATTCTCTAACTTCCACAGGCATATACAGTATAAAAACCTTTCTATATCATGAGAGAACATGAGATATATAAATTTGCTTATGCTGTTTTTCCAACAGGTCAGAGATAATTTTATCCGCATTTCAATCCAGTGAAAATGGTGCAGTCCATTCTTTCAAACAAGAACAAGCTCTCTGTGTGTGTGTTTTTTTTACCCCTTGGATTCTAGAGAGGTTGTCAACGCATTTCTTAGCAACGTCTTAGAGACTTCCCTATCATCCAAGGGGTTAACAAAAGCAAAACATGCTTCTGTAGTCTATTTTGTCACTGACATGGCAGAGACAAAGAAAAACATTTCCACTTGTTAAGAAACAATACTCTTATGTTGTGCTGCCATCTCTCCACTGTTATTCTCTCACTATGGAACAATGCGCAGGACTCAGAACTGCAAATAAAATTGGGACGCATGTATGTATACGAGTGGTACTATTCTGGCTCAAACTAACTGTAGTATAGGTGGACACATAAACATTCCAGTTCATTTAAATGAGACTTTTAACCCTGTAAATGCTAACAAGGCCTCCCATCGCTAGAATTTACGGGATTAAAAAAAGCATCATGTAAACCAGTTGGAAGTTTTGTACTTTTTATTTGTCCCCTATGGTACAGTTAGTTTGCCTCAAAATTATGCCATTTATCTTTTATATATACAGCACATTGTTCACTCAACCTGTGGAAAAACAGCAGCATTTCTCTCAAGTTCTATCAATATATGCAAATATCTATCAGAATGTTATAACATGTAATTACAAAGAAGACTAGCCCATTTTAACCCCCTTTAAGGACCAGATAGGAAAGTTTGGCACGCAGGCTCACGTGACTGATTATGTGTAACGGCTTGCAGAACAGGGGTCTGATAGTGACTACTCCTGTCTTGGAGTGGTCAATATCAGAGCCTGCTACTACTCACAGGGCTCCCACAGTATAACTGTGAGTAAAAAATATGTGACATGCCAGAACCATCACCATTCCCTTAGGGAAGGACAGCAGTGACAATCCTGAAACTTCACTGGGCCTTAAGGGGTTATGTAACCGTGTTTTGTGCTAACCCTTTCGCCTCCATTGCTTTTCCTTTATATGCCGGCCTCCCTCTCCAGGGTTCCTGAGGACATTCGAGTACTTTCTCTCATGAATCATAGTTAGGCTATGTTTACAGGAGCAACTGATTTATAGCAGTGCAATAATATGGCAAAAGATATATACATTGGCTGCTCTTTTCATGTGCATTACATATGATTTATATGTGATTTGTTGCAAGGATTTTTTCTCCTAGCATCTCTTGTTCTCTATATAATCAGGTGATCAAAAACACACTAAAATACATACATTATGTTAATATTAAAGAGCAGTAAAAACTACCCTTATGTTGTCCTAGCCATTTTTTTGTGTTGGTGGCATAACGTGTCTTTTTATGTTAATTAATTCATGTGCTGGGCCGATATTACCATGCATAGTACTATGAATTAATTAATTTAGTTCAGACACACGCATGGGGGATATTTCTAATGGCGCAGAGAGCAATACATTTTGCCCAGAACAGAACTAATTAGCACACTGTGTAGGGAATTACATAAAGAGCTACAATGTGTCATCAAAACATAATGGTTAATTTGTCAAAAAAAAATATTTTGCATAAATATAGTGGTACTCACAGGCAGATTTTAATTCTCAGTGAAACAGCCTAAGCTTGTCTTAGGTCAGGTCGTCCACTTTAACACTTTGAGTGCCAGAGAACTATCCAAAACTTTTCGCCACAAAGTGGGTTATGCGTG
Source organism: Rhinophrynus dorsalis (assembly GCA_037306005.1). Taxonomy (NCBI): domain Eukaryota; kingdom Metazoa; phylum Chordata; class Amphibia; order Anura; family Rhinophrynidae; genus Rhinophrynus; species Rhinophrynus dorsalis. The sequence continues at coordinate 380,612,000 of CM074720.1, read as the reverse complement.
TGATAAAGAGGAGATAAAGTGAGCCTATGCACTAAGATCTCTAAATCTGGAGACATTTTAGTACGTTGGTTTCATATAATAACTTAGGAAATGGGGAAATTATATCACTGAAACATAGAAATATAGAATTTGATGGCAGATAAGAATCATTCGGCCCATCTAGTCTGTCCATTTTTCCTAATGTAAAAACCTCAAACCTTATTTGGTCCTTGGTCTTGTCTTATGTTCAGGACAGTCTTATGCCTATCCCATGTATTGTGTATTAACCTCTACCACTTCTGCTGGTAGGCTATTCCACTTATCTACCACCCTCTCAGCGAAGTAAAACTTTCTTACATGACATCTAAGCCTCTGTCCCTCTAGTTTTAGATTAATACTTCTTGTCTTAACATTTTTACTTGTTTGAACTGTAGTCCTTCCTTCACTTTGTTGAATCCCTTCATGTATTTGAATGTTTCTATCATATCCCCTCTCTCTTTTCTCCTCCAAGCTATACATGGTCAGATCCTTTAGTCTGTCTTGATATAGCTCATCCTGAAGAAGTCATCTGTACTTTATCACCATACCTGGGAACTTTCAAAATGAATTGACCCTGAGATCTCGAAATATTAACCCTTAGTGTTCATTGTAACATATATTATATGGAATATGTTCCTGCTTGCTGTAATCCAGAAGTACACCAATCAGTACTTTAATTAAGTTATCTATCTCATTGCATGATTACACTCACGATAAATATGACTTCTTCTGTGCCTTTCAGACAGAATAGCATCTGTTTTAAGGATAAGGAAACAAAACATTGCTGGAGATCACATAGTCATAACACTGAATTCTCCAACTCTGAGAATTTGGCACTTCACCCTGAAATTTGGATCAATACCCTGACTCTCAGGTTCAAATCATGCGAGTTCCCAGGTATGTTTATCAACTCCTTAGTTCAGCTCTGCCCCATGTGTTGGTTACGTCTCTTGCACTCAAAGGGTTAAACATTATTGGTCCTTTAAAGTAGAGCTACCACCTATTTTAAACTTTATATCAAATAATTCCCCATCTGCCGACTAGCTGCTTAGTAGTGCTAGTCGCCAGAATAATTACCAGGTTAAATAGAATGACACCCTGCCCCGGGGCTGACAGGCAGCGCTCCTGCTCTGTCAAAACCTAGCCGGCTCTAGGAGGCATTGCTGGGAGCTGTTCGGCTCCAAAAGGGACTGACAGCGCAGGCACGCAGACGTCACTATGGAAAGATGTCTGCGCTCTCTACTGCCTGTCAGCCCCGGAGCAGGGTATCATTCTATTTAACCAGGTAATTATTCTGGTGACTAGCACTACTGAACAGCTAGCCGCTAGATGGGGAATTATTTGACATAAATTTTAAAATAGGTGGTAGTTCCGCTTTAATCAAACAGAGCACATACAGAATGAATGACATGAATTATAGTGGATTAAATTGTTCTTGTAATCTTTCTGCACCTCCAGCCTCCCACAAATATATCATGTTACAGTTCAGATAAGCAACTAAAATACACATGATGTTGGTTTTTCTCCGTCTTCTGCCAAATGACAAAACTTGAGCAATGGAACCTGTCATTCTTTTAATGAGATGAGTGAGCGGGTGACAATATATGTTAATCCCAGGGACCCAGGAATACATGACATGAGTTACGATAACAAATCAAGAGGCAGTATGAGAACCCAGCAGAGGCTCCAAGGGATATCATCTGCAGAGAACTGAAGAACTGAGGTTGAATACAAATAGATTCCTTGTGTGTATTTTGCCATCTTTGTAAATAAAAGTTCCAGCTTTCCCTGCTGAGAAATTATACGTATCTCCAATGCAGTTCTTACACTAGTTCCCAGGCACCTCTGCATATATACCTTTCATTTTTCAGTATTAACCATTTAAGGATCAGAGGAATGTGCAACACTTTGCCTCACAGTGGCATGTAATAAAAGAGGATGAGGTATTCTTACATGACATATATGAATTGAGATAGTTTTCATGAGTGTAAGACATCTTCTATATATAAAAGAATAAGCCTCATTGCATAATTTATGGTTCCTCACACACAGAACATAATTTATGTTTCCTCAGAAAACACACACACATTGCACAGAATACCTCATTACATAATTTATGTCTCATTAGGGGACACAACTCCCATTGGGTGATTCAATGGGGACATTACTGCTCCCATTGAGTGATTCAATGAGGGCATGTTTATCATACAGGGAGTTGGCCCGCCCACTCCAGCCCGCCCACCACTATCCAACTGACAAAAAAAAAATATAACTACCACTTGCTCCTGAAGTAGGGGATATCAATAACTTCTCCCGGTCAACACATACTCTCACTCAGGATCATGACCCCACCAACACACTGTGTCACCTCTCACAGATAATTGTAACCCTCCATACACTCTGTTTCAGTACAAGGGTATAATGTTTCCATAAAATACAGACTCAGGGCTAAACTTAATAGCAACTCTTTAATCTAACTCTTTTCATCTCTTCAGTCAACCTCACTGTCTGTTTTCAACTATGACTCCTCCACTTCCTGCTTCCTGATTCCCGCCCTTTCTCCTTAAAGGGAGAGAGATGCTTTGCTGTATGTTACAGAGGGCAAGCCTCAAACACCACTTTCTATTTGTTCCATCAGCATATTGCTACGTTGCCTCAAATGAAGAGCCACCGTGTGTTATATTGCTATGTTACCTCAGCTTAAGTAAGGAGGAGTTATTGCTCCCATTGGGTGATTCAATGGGGGAGTGATTTAAATCATGCAGGGAGTTGGCCTGCCCCCACTATCCAGCCCGCCCACCACTATCCAAGTGACTGAAAAAACAAAATGGCTGTCACTCGCTCCTACACCACAGACACAAACACATCAGACACAAACACACACACTCATACACACACTCGCACTCATTCATACACACTCACACACACTCAATCACACACACTCTTACTCACACTCACTCAAATTCTCACACTCACTTACATACACTCACACACTCAATCACACACACTCAATCACTCACACTCTCTCACACTCTTACACTCTCTCTCTCTCTCACACTCTCTCTCACTCACACACTCTCACTCACTCTCTCACACACACACTCACACTCAATCACACACACTCACACTCAATCACACACACTCACACACACTCACACTATCACACACTCAATCACACGCACTCACACTCACACACACTCAATCACATGCACTCACACACACTCACACCCTCACTCAATCACACACACTCAATCACACACACTCTCTCACACTCTCTTACACTCCCACTCTGTCTCACACTCACACTCTCTCACACTCTCACTCACACACTCTCACTCACTCTCAATCTCTCTCACTCACACACACACACACTCAATCACACTCAATCACACACACTCACACTCAATCACACACACTCACACTATCACACACTCAATCACACTCACACTCACACACACTCTCTCACACTCACACACACTCTCTCACACTCACACTCTCACTCTCTCTCACAGTCACTCTCTCTCACACTCTCTCTCACTCACACACTCTCACTCAGGGGAGGGCTGGCCTGGGGGGCAGGGGGGCAATTGCCCCCTGGGCTGGTCACATGTGTGGGCTGGTGGGCCACTGCCACAGCCTCCCACTTGCTGCTGTAAATGGAGCTTCACAAGAGATACCACAGAGCTGCAATCCAAATGAAACTGCATTGTAACATAACCCATTTCCCTTGTCAGCTCTATAGTATCACTAATGTTCATTATTTACATTATAAGTGCTGCAGTATCAATAGTGTAGCCCCATTTCAACTGTAAGCTCTATGGTATCACTTACCTTCCTTTGCAACATTAATTCCAATTTTAAAACTAAGAAAAGGGGGGTGGGCTGGAACAGTGGGCTCAAACAGTAATAGAAATGGGCCACTTGATTGTATTTTCCCCCCAGGCTACAAGTTGCCAGCCCTCCCCTGCTCTCACTCACTCTCACTCTCTCTCACTCACACTCACTCTCACACACACACTCAATCACACTCAATCACACACACTCACACTCAATCACACACACTCACACTATCATACACTCAATCACACACACTCACACACACTCACTCAATCACACACATTCACACTCACACTCAATCACACTCAATCACACACACTCAATCACACACACTCTCTCACTCAATCTCACACTCAATCACACATACTCACTCACACACACACTCACACACACTCACAATCATGCAATCACTGACACACAATCACTCACTCTCGCACTCACTCACACTTACTCACTCACTTACTCACTCACTCACTCTCACTCCCACCCTGGGAGCCAGCATGATCCACCTTCCACCATAGTCTCACTCACACTCACTCACACCCTGGGAGCTAGCACAATCCACCTTCCACCATAGTATATGCAATTACCACATGCATTTCAACTACATGAATGAATGCCACTCACTCACACACACACACTCACAATCACGCAATCACTCACACCCAATCACTCACTCTCGCACTCACACGCACTCACTCACACTTACTCACTCACTCACTTACTCACACTCACTCACACCCCGGGAGCCAGCACGATCCACCTTCCATCATAGTCTCACTCACACTCACTCACACCCCGGGAGCCAGCATGATCCACCTTCGAACACAGTATGTGGAATTACCACATGCATTTCAACTACATGAATGAATGCCACTCATACACACTCACTCACACTCACTCACACCCCGGGAGCCAGCACGATCCACCTTCCACCATAGTATGTGCAATCACCACATGCATTTCAACTATATGAATGAATGCCACAGTGGAGGCATAATTACAAACACAAACTCATTACAATGACACATAAGTCACCCCCTTCTGACTCACTTCTGTGTGTGTGTCTCTGTGTGTGCCTGTGTGTTCCTCACTGTGTGTGTGTTACATGTCTGTATCAATCTGTGTGTCTGCATGTTGTGCATTGCATGTATGTGTGTATGACACTGTCGCTTTTTATGCATCTCAGTGCATGCGTTTGCATTTGCGTGTGTGTCTGTGTGTGTGTGTGTCTTGTGTGCATTAATTCCCTATATAGCCTGACGGGCAGCGCTGTCCCACATTGCTAGTTTTATATATATATATATATATATATATATATATATATATATATATATATATATAAAGAGAGATACACATCTATCTACCTATATGTCTGTCTGAGTCCATTAGCACAATCTGCTTTTATTTCAGCATTGCTAAAAACTAATTTGTCTGCCAAAATATACAGTATTACTCAAACAAAAGTGCATCATCTCTAATAAAACTAAAATATAATTGTTAGCACATACTGGAAATCAAAAATTCTCAATATTTGGTATGACCACCATTTGCTTTAATTACTGCTTTAGCAATGTCTTGTATTGATTATAAAAGTTTGTATGGAATTTTACAATCCACCTTATTCCAGCACTCCTTTAGAGCATCCCAGAGAGTGTCTAGAGATGTCACAGTGCGTTTCACCTTTTCCCTTTTCAAATGTTCCCAAAGATGTTCAATGGAATTGAGGCCTGGTGATTACAGTGAGAAAGCCATGCAGACTAGCACTCCTTGTTCTTCATTGGACTTCAACTACACCTGGCAAAGCTTTGATGTATGTTTAGGATCATTGCCCTCCTGGAAAGTTAATCCTCTTCTGAACACAAGCCAGAAGGGATGGCGTGACTCTGCAGAATAGAGTGGTACTTCTCTTTGGTCAAAGTGTAACTGATCTTGTGTAAGTTGCCATCTTCAGAATACGCAAAGCATCTGCACACCTGAATATTTCCTGCACCATATGTAATTGTAGGTTTTACACACTGTGGTGATAGCCTCTCATGTGGCCGTCTCCTCACATGAAAGTTTTGAATATGTATAACATTTATAAGCAAATGGTTTGTGAGGAGGATATTATAAATGGCAATTTCACATAAAGATTTAACAAAGAGATAAAAAAATTGATTTGTCTCAGTGTTAAATAATGTATTCCTGAGTAATAAGTATCAACTGATTACAACATTTTACTATGCTTTAATAAATGTTCAAAAATATATAAAATTACCATTATCAGCAGCAGCAGCAGCAGATGTTGTCAATCCAATGCAGGATGAAGGCTTCCTCAGCAAGCCTCCAACAATTTCAGTCCTGTGTTTTTTGTTGCTACTCTGTAACAATAAATTTGGTAAGTTCATCTGCCCATCTTGTGTTTGGTCTTCTCTTGGGCAGTTAGTATTGAGTGGCATCCATTTCCAAAATTTGTTTAGTCCATCTACCATCAGGTTTTCTTGCTATGTGGCCTGCCCATTTCCATTTCAGGAGATTTACTCTTTCAGTAATGTCATAGGCCATTGTTTGTTGCCGAATCCATGAACAAGGTATTCGGTCTCTTCTGTTATGTTCAGATTTTGCTGTGGCATACTTTTCTGCATAACCTTATGTTTTTGTATGGATTTGACTTTCAGTGACCATGTTTTACAGTCATACATAAGGACTGGGAGGAGACATTGGTAAAAAAACCTTTCGCTTGAGATAGAGTGATAAATTTATCTTTAAGACAATACTACTAAGTTTTCCAAATGCTTGCCATCCAAATATTATTTGCTCTCAATTTCCATCATGATGTTGCCATATGTTGACATTTCCCATCCAAGGTAAACATACTTGCCACTTTTAGTTTTGGTCCATCTACTGTGATTTTCCTTTTCAACATGACTTGTGTTTTGTTGATATTCATCTTCAGAACACAATTTTTGCTTTCCTGTTGTAGCTCTTCAATGCTTTCTTGCAGATCTTCAGGACCACTGGCAAATAGTTTGATATTGTCTGCAAAATGTAAGTGATGTAGGTAGTCTGCATTGATATTAAGTGCTTTTTTTTGTCCCAATTTAGTTTTTGGAAAATTTCTTCTAAGCAAGAAAATTGTTTTGGGGAGATTGTATCTCCTTGTTGGACTCCTTTTTCTGTGATGATCTGGACTTTCTCATTGCTGACTTGTACTGGTGCAGTTGCATTTTCTTATATTGATTGGAGGATATTGATGTAAGCTCTCTATATTCCTTGGTTGAACAGGGCATCAATTATTGCTTGCTTTTTCACTGAGTTATAGGCCTTTTCATAGCCAATGAAGGCTATACATAATGGACGGTTGTATTCATTATGCCGCTCTAACTTGCTGCACTGTGTGGATATGGTCCATTATACTAAAACCGCTCCTGAAGCAGTTTCAGGAGCCATAACCTTGTTCATTAGGTTGTGCTGTGTTAAGTATTGCATCCATTCTTCTTGATAGTACCTTTGTGAAAACCTTGTAGACTATTTGCAATAGGCTTATTGGCCAGTAGTTTTTTTGATGCTCCTTATCACATTTTTTGTGCAGTAGGAGGACGTCTGCATTTTTCCATGTTTCAGGCACTTTGCTGAGTAGTAGGTATTTTGAAAATAGTTTAGCTTTGGCTTTGAATAAGGGTTGACCTCCAGCTTTCAACATTTTAATAATAACTTTCAGTTCCAGTTTATTTGCCATTTTTCATTGGTTTTATTGCAGCTTCTACTTCTGCTAACAAAACTTCTGACACAGCTTCAACCTTTGACACTGCATTCAGCTGTTGTCCTTTATCTTTTTAAAGATTTGAATAAAATTATTCCACTAGTTTTTATAATTTGGTGTTGAGTTTTTGCTGTTGTACCATCCTCAAACGTTAATGCAAACATATGGATCCTATGTGTGTCCATCTTTCGTTTTGTTTTCTTATTTTCTTCCAGTGTCCTTTTGGTGAGCTCAACATTGAATTTGCTCTTTCTTCTTTTATGCACTTCCTTATGGTCTTGCACATTTCTACCCTGTTACTAATATTACAGTTTTGCTTCATTTCTAGTCACTTTTTCATCATGGCAACTGTTTCTTTTGATATTTGGGTGTTTTTCTCTTTTCCTGCAGTAGGTGTAAGGGCATGGGGAGTGTCTATGATAGTCTCAAGAACATTTTCATTGTGGGTTGAAATGTCTTTGTCTGGAAGGTCTTGCAGTACACTGAAGTACAGAGGCTTAACTAGAAGCCAACGGGCCCTGGTGCAAGAATTTCCATGGGCCCCCCGACCACATTGGCCACCTCTACATTGCCCCCCAATCTCCGAATTGCCCCTTCATCTCCACATTGCCCCCATCTCCACAATGCCCCCATATCTCCAAATTGCCCCTTCCACAATGCCCCCTTCAACTCCACAATGTCCCCTTCATCTCCACAGTGCCCCTTCCACAATGCCCCTTCATCTCCACAATGCCCCCTTCATCTCCACAATGCCCCCCAATCTCCAAATTGCCCCTTCCACAATGCTCCCTTCATCTCCACAATGCCCCTTCCACAATGCTCCCTTCATCTCCACATTGCCCCTTCCACAATGCCCCCCTCATCTCCACATTTCCCCTTCCACAATGCCCCTTCATCTCCACATTACCTCTTCCACAATGCCCCCTTCATCTCCACAATGCCGCTACCTCCAGTCCCTGGTGGACTAGCGACGTGGCTTGACAGATCTGTGCCTCCTTCAGCACAGATCTCTACAACTGAAGCTCCCGCGCGCCGCTCTAGTAATGCAGAGGCTGGGAGATGATGTCATCTCCCAGCGCTCTGTATTGCTAGAACCGGCGACCGTAGTGGGAGTTGCTGCGGGCGAGGGGGTTGCGGGGGGCGGCCGGGCCCCTGGAGTGACGGCCCGGTCGCAAGTGCGACCCCTGCGACCCCTATTGTTACGCCACTGCTGAAGTAATTTGACAATGGAAACTCAAGAGTCTCATGATTTTTCAGTAGCTGACAAGTGATGATTTTCACGTTTGTTGTCTTGATCATTTTCGTACTTTCTTGCAGTCGGTTTTGATTTCTGCTCTCACTAGACTGGTCACTTGTGTATACAGTGAATATCATTGTATTGTTTGCAAGTCGATTTCACTTGTATTACCATTAGATCTTTCCCATGTCCATTTTCTCTGGGCTTTTTTCCTGTAAAATGAATTAATGATGTACAGTTGTTATTGTTCTGCAAATTCAGTCAGTTGCTTCTATCATCTCTTATTCCAGTTCCATGTATAATTTTATAATATTATATGGAACATAGCTTTCAATAGTTAGTAATGGCTTAAAAGAATAAAAAGGAGGTGGTTATGGCAGATACAATGGATACATTCAAGAGAAGATTAGATGCATTTCTTTCCAAAGGGAACATACAGAGTTACACTGTTTATTAGTAGGCAGATCAGGAAGGTCTGATAAAGACTAACTTATTTGGTAGCAGGACAAATATAAAATTACTGGGGTATGATGAGAATGTTGAACTTGATGTACTTGTGTCTTTATTCAACCTAATTTACTATGTCACTATGTAATATTGTAGATGATGCAAAAATAAATTGATTGGTGCAAGTCCTATCGCTCAAACCTTTATGGTTTGAGAGATAGAACATTTTAAAGTTCTCCTCTCCCTCCCATTTTCCTGACGTCAGCATCTAGCTGACAGCAGGAGATCCTGGTCCGGGGACCATCAGGCAGCTCTTCAGCAGAGCTGAGATACAGAAATCTAAAAAGAACTACTTCATTGGAACGATCTACAAAGTGTGCTTGCAAATCAGGCACACTTTCTAGACTGTTTCAAATAAGTATTTCTTTTTAGATTTCAGTGTCTCAGCTCTGTTGAAGAGCCGCTTTGAGTCGGCCCACTCTAATCTCCTACTGTCAGCTTTTGCAGCCTGACAGCAGGGAGAAGGGAACTTTAAAAAGCTCTATCACTTAAACCATAAAGGTCTGGGAGATAGGACTTACACTGATCTATTTCTTTTTGCATTATGTACAATATTACTTTTTATGCTTTTAAGCCATTACTATCCCTTTCACTTCAAAAATATCTATTATGTGACATCATGTGAGAGGAGCAGACATGCTGGGCGAGCTGTGGGCTGGATTCTGAGTATTGGCAAGTCAGCTGGAGAAGTGAACAGAGGTCAGAAAAATCCCTAGTATATGCCTGCTGAGGCATTCGAGTTTGGCAGTTCAGTCTTAAAGGTCCTTGACTGTAGTTACCATTGATTGCTAGGGACAATAGGGGAGATTTATAAAAGTGGAGTTAATGGAAAAGAAGTTAAAATGGCTGTAAGATGATTGCTGGTAGTTATACAAGGACAGTTTAGGAGGACAAAACACCATGTAGTAGGTTTTTATATAAAATGGTACAGGGAAGTTTGTAAAAGGTGGGTCAGCGGATTTATATAGAAATGCCACTATTTGCAACAATGTAGTGACAGCATTTTTACCAAATATTTAAAGCCATGTCTGACCTGTTCATATTCGTTATGTTCATCACATTTATAAATGTGACTACAATGGTTTATAAATACCAACACTCATAATAAGGAATAAGGACATTTTAAGCATCCGTTCACTAAAACAAACAAGAAATGCTTTTTATAAATCTCCCCCAATGCCCCATATTTTTAACCCTCTGAGTGCCAGAGGGTATGCAATGCATTTCTTTGCACCATATGCAATATATAAAAATTCCTAAATTCCTATGCACTTGAATATAGCTTTTTTAACCCCTTGAATAATAGAGAGGCCTCCAGTACCTTGTTTCACAAGCACTTGGGACCTTTCTAACATTGAAAGGGTTAAAAGTCCAACTTAAATTAACAGGCATTTCATTTTATCCTCCCTAGCATTCAAGGGATGAAAAAGTTAATGGAAATTGAGGAATTTTTATTTTTCCCCTATGATGTAGTTGGTTTGCTCCAGAAAAAAAAAATAGTTTGCTTTTATAAATATGGGCCATACAGTGAGATTTATAAAAACTGTTCTTAAAGCCATGTGCATGTTGGTTGGTAAAATTTCACTAATGCATGCAAAGTCAGGTGCTATTTATAAATGAACAATGGAGGCTTTTTAAATATAGAGTAAATTGCTATTATATCAATAATTTCCACCATTTTTTGAAAGAACAGATTACACCTGGCATTAAAATCCTGTCACAAAATTGTCTCAGTTTGCAACATTTCTTCATAAATTCACTGCACAGTTTTGCACAGTTCTTTCATACATACACACACACACACACACACACACACACAAATACACACACTCACACACAACTTATACACACACACAAATTATACATATACACACACAACTTACAAATGCATGCACGCACATGCAAACACAACTTTACACATATCAATGCACACACATACATACACACACATAGGTACACATTCATATATACACACAACTTTTACACACACACACACACACACACACACACACACACAACTTGTGCACATACACACACACACAAACGTGCACCCACACATGCACATATTCACATACACGTAAACACGCATAACTAGTACACATACATATACATACATGCACACACACACACATGCACATACACACACACATACATACACACATGTATGCACACACATACATACACTCACACACGCATACATACACATGCATACACACACACAAACATATACATATGTATGCACACACACATACACACACATATATACATACACATACATACACATACATACATACACAGACATACACACACACATACTGTACATACATATATACATACACATACACACACATGCATACACATACATACGTGCATACACATACGTACATACACACACATACACATACATATACATACATACATACACACATATACATACATACACATACTGTACATACATACACATACTGTACATACATACACATACATACATACACACATACATATTCCTACATACATATACATACATACATACACATACATACACACACATATACATACATACATACACACAAAGATACACACACACATGCATACACACACACATATACATACATACAAATACATACACACACACATATATATGCATACACATACATAAACACACATACACATACATATACATACATACACATACATATACATAAACACTCACAGGCTAACATGGCAGCCCGCTGGGCATCTCTCTAGCATAGAAAGGATTAGAAGCCCAGTTAAATGAATAGAAATTGTTGGAGATTTTTTTGTCCCCATGGCACAGCTGGCTTGCCCCAGAATTGCTTCAATTTTCTCTGTACCATATGGCCCTCAGCAAAACATCATTGTTGTTCTTTAATGATATTCTAGTTTTACAACAGGGCTGCCTAAATAGCTTCCTACAAGTGACTTTTGGGTAGCCAGAATCCTGCCTGGGTGATTCACACTATCTATTATAATACATAATTTATTTCATATGGACTGGCTCAGCAGAATGTGTGTCTAAAGACAATCCAGCCCTCCCCCAGTATAAGTCTGGGCATGCTGCTTTAGAACATAAATACTACTACAATCTTTACACAAAACACATCTGTGCAGGAGATGAATGCAATGTGTTTTTGTTGTGACAGACATGTTTTATAAATTGTTGTTCAATCACAGTCAACTTCTGACATTTTATTTGAAAAGTAGTTTGTTTTCAAGCCACATTAGCAGGACTTGAGTAACACTGCTTGTGCCAGAATGGTCTGTAATACATTGCAGAAATTGTTGATGTTTATTTTGAGCATCCAGTGAAGCTGATGTACTGTAGCAGGTTTGGACAACCTGAGGCCCTCCAGGTGGCTACAGCTGACCACAATTTCCATCATCCTGTCTGGGAATGATGGGAGTTGTGGTCTTTAATCATCTTCAATAGCTGGATAGCTTCAGGTTGCCCATGCTGGTACTACAAAAAGGTGGAGCAATTCAGGGATAAACCAATAGCACTATAGGGAGACATTTTCCATTATTAAACATGGCCTACGGGGACACCGGGGAATTTTCCAGTAGGCCACGTGTTCTGTCTGCTAGCCTGGTAGGCAGGCAGACCAGCTCTGAGAAAATCCCTGACTGTTGCATCTTCCCTGTTGTCTTTGAACCCTGCTCACATTAAGCAGAGGAGAGGGCCTGTATGTTAAGACACATAGTGAAGTGCTGCATACTGGGGTTTTCTCCATCAGTCTGGGCGCCAGTTTTAAATTTGCACTGTCCTCATTAAACGGTGCTTTTAACCAACTGGATGCAGTTGGTTTGCCCAGAATTGCTCCAGGATGGAGATGTACTAAAAATCAATGTCAATGGTGAAGCATTTGTCTGACTATATATTGTGATCACTTTTCAATGGGGAATACAACACACTGTTCCCTATGCACTAAGAATTAGGCATAAAACTGGAGGCAGACTATAATTATTATCATATGAGGTTGGAGTGAAGCTCACAATGTGTTGGGAAGAGCAGAGAGGATGCTCTCACCCACAAACTTTAGCAAAAAGAAGAGTAGAATCCTTCCTTTCACCTTTGAGTGTCATATTGATGTTCAAAGTATTGCTGTACAAGATCAATGGCCCTGCTGCCAAACAGCTGATCCAGATAAACGCAGAACCTGCAGATCAGCTGTTACATGTAAAGAGTAAATTGACAGCTGATCAGGTGATTTGTGTAAATACAATCAGAAGACTAATACAGTAAAAAATAACACCTTTATTGGCTCTAGGATGCAAGCTTTCAAGACACTTTAGATCTCTTCTTAAAGGGATAGTATTACTTCAAAATTTCTATCCCTCATATTGTAGCCCTTAATAAACTGAGTTAAATGACACCAGCGGCATCTCTCAAACTTTTATGGTTTAAGAGATAGCCGCTTTCAAAGTTTCCTTTCCCCTGCTGTCAGCGTTCTGCTGCCAGCAGGGGAATCCGGTCCCGGGACAGGCGGAGGCTCTTAAACAGAGCCGATATCTTGTTATGGAAGGAAAAATGATTCATTGAAACAGTCTTCTACTTGTGCTTGGTTACCAAGCACACGTAGAAGACTGTTTCAATGAATAATTTTTCCTTCCATAACGAGATATTGGCTCTGCTGAAGAGCCTCCTCTTGATTCAGAGACTGGATTCTCCTGCTGGCAGCAGAACGCTGACAGCAGGGGAGAGGAAACTTTGAAAGTGGCTATCTCTTAAACCATAAAGGTTAGAGAGATGCCGCTGGTGTCATTTAACTCAGTTTATTAAGGGCTACAATATGAGGCATAGTAATTTTGAAGTAATACTATCCCTTTAAGACATAATAATATATTGTACATTCAGCTGTCCTTCTTATTCTGCCTGAAGAAGAGACCTGAAGTGTCTTGAATGCTTGCATCCTAGACCCATTCAGTTACCCAACAAAGGTGTCATTTTACTCTACCAGTCTTCTGCTTTTTCTATGGCTAACAATATACCACCTATGTAAATATAGGACTCAGCTACACTTCTTCTGGCACTCTGTTTGCCTTGTGGAATGTACCTGAGTCTTGTTTACATCAATCAGCTGATCAGCAGCCAGTCCACTGTTTACCTGTAACAGTCTGTTCTGCGTTTTCCTGAATCAGCTTATAGTTGGTTAGGGCATGGGACTGTGTATGTTATAGCAATACGTTGTTCATCTCTTGGGCACTCAATGGGTTTAGGGAGGGCTGCTGCTCTCTCTGCTCTCCAGAATTTCTTTCTGTAATCTCAGAAAGCATTTCCAGGTATAAAAGCTTAATGTATGTTTCAGCTAGCATCATTAGTTTATAAACACACACACAGAAATATGAAAAGGTCTTACAATGTTTTATTTCAATATGCAAATGAGGTATTGACAAAGGAGATTTTGCAATCTCATAAACCTGTCAATGACAAGGAGAAAGCATGATCACATGGGAGGATTTGAGTTGTAATCAAAGGTATGAGATGGCAAAGACACCTTAGTGCTTGTCACAAGATGAATTTGGACCTGTCACAGCTTACCTAGATCCAGCGTCGCAGTTTAGCTGACGCTGGAGTTGTATCGTTCGATATGACGCTTCTGTGTCATTCCACACTTGACTGGATGGACTGGGCTTGGGCTCCCTTGGCGTCAGCTGTGGATGCCCGTGTCCTCACACTAAGTGTATGGGAGGCTCCAACTGATGAATTGGTCGAGCAGACGTACGACGAATCTCGTAGCGAGATGCGTCAGTTGTGGGCGCAAGGAAGTGTATCTGATGCAGGCTCCTTCTTATACCTTGGGTTCTGGTCTGGCTCCTCCTAGCTACTTCCTGGCGCCTTGTATTTAAAGGGAACTGGAGTTTCATCCAGTTACCCTTACAATGGTGAGCAGTACTGTTCTCTAGTTGTTCCTGATCTTTGTGTATGAGCTGGTTTGTATGACCATCCATCCTGGTGCTGACCTGTGACTCTTTCTGACTACTCTCTCGTGTTGCCCCTTTTAGTGGACACCCAATCTGGCGCAGACCTGTGGCTTTGGCTGACTACCCGCCCTGTGTATGACCCAGGCTTGTCTGACCATCCATCCTGGTGCTGACCTGTGGCTTTGTCTGACTACTCTCCTGTATCGCTCCTTGTAGTGGACACCCAATCTGGTGCAAACCTGTGGCTCTGGCTGACTACCCTCTCGGTGTATGACATAGGCTTGTCTGACCATCTATCCTGGTGCTGACCTGTGGCGCTGTCTGACTACTATCCCGTATCGCTCTTGGTAGTGGACACCCAATCTTGTGCAGACCTATGGCTCTGGCTGACTACCCGCTCTGTGTATGACCCAGGTTTGTCTGACTAGCCATCCTGGTGCTGACTTGTGGCTCTGTCTGACTATTCTCCCGTATCGCTCCTGGTAGTGGACACCCAATCTGCTGCAGACCTGTGGCTCTGGCTGACTACCTGCTCCATGTATGACCTAGGCTTGTGTGACCATCCATCCTGGTGCTGACCTGTGGCTTTGTCTGACTAGTCTCTCATGTTGCCCTTGTAGTGGACATCCAATCTGGTGCGGACCTGTAGCTCTGGCAGATTCAGACATTATTGACTGCAGGCACGAGTCAGTAGGATCCTTGGTTGTCTGACCTTCCAGCGACGGTCTTCTCCTGGCTGGCTGCAGGCGTGAATCAGTCATCTTCCTATTCGATCATTGGGAGAACATCTGGCCTACACTTCCTTTCAGCTTAGAGACTACCATTGGCTTCAGCTTAGTATCTGCAGTTCTGGGTTCGGGAAGTATACTGCTATTGCTGATAGAGTCCTTTACCGTAATAGAAAGTCCATGTAAATATTCAACAATTAAAGTGATAGTAATAGTTAAAATGTAAAAAAATATGGTGTAGGGTTTTTTCCCCCTGAGTAAAACAAGAGTACTCCCACTGCTGACATTTGTTTTATTCAAGTTATTACAGCTCAAAGTTGAATTTTTCAGGTGCAATACCACAGTGGCCTGAAATTGTACAGTGCAGCTGTTGCTACACCATCCTATGGAGATTTATGTTCTACGGACCAGAGCTGTCCATAGGATGGTGTAACAACAGCACCACTGTACAATTTCAGGCCACTGTGATATTGCACCTAAAACATTCAACTTTGAGCTGTAATAACTATTGAATAGAACACCTTTCTGTAGTGGCAGTACCCTTTTTTTACTCAGGGGGATAAACACTACAATTTATATTTTTTACATATTAAGTATTACGATCCCTTTAAGAAAAGGTTATCACTCCTCTGGTTAATAAATTGGAATATTCAACATTCAAATGCATTGACAAAGTGCTGTTAAGGCACAAATAAGCTGTAGGCTTTATGGAGGCGTGCCATCTAACCCTCTACCTTTGTTGTGCATATGCAGCGCATGAACGTTGAATATACCAACTTTTTACTTGGGTGTCTACCAGCCTTTTCTTTTCTTTATTGTTGCCTGCTTCTGATTCTGTCTGTGGCTCTTTCTCCACTGAATCCATTCTTCTAAAACACTTCAGTAGCTCCTCTTGACTCGAGCTCTTTACCCTTATGGATTAACAGCTGACATTCTCTGTTCCTCAGATTTGCTGCTGTCCTGTGATCATAATCCAGAATACCCTGTTGATTCAGTTGGATGCCACTGTTTTTAGCAGTTCTGATGGCAGACCAGCACTGAGAGTGGTTGTGCCAGGGTTTATTACATCAAAAATTATTCCTTGGGTGTCAGAAAATGTAAGAGGACTGTGTCCACCAGATGCTGACAACATTCGAAAAAAGAACTTACACCAAATTGTATCTTGAATCTCATTTTTATTCCTGAAGCTTCAGCTCATATACCTGAGCCAGCAACTCGCCCTATGTCACCCTGGAATATGGGAGACAAATTCATGTGCTTGCCCTTAATCCAAGGGCCCAAATGGACCAGTCCAAAGACTGTTTGCTGGCCTTCAAATTTGAACAGATCCTATCCAGGTTCAGCTAGCAACACTCCCCCAGAGATGTAATTGGACCATTGCAGTCTGTGAATTAACTTTTAATGCACACAATAAGAGCCCTGCAGACATCCCCCCCCCATTGTATCTACCCCCAGCTTTCATTGTCTTGGGTAGTTCTACTGCATTCAATGGCCCCTCTGCCTCGAGCCATCTTCTGCAAACTTATTGCTCATGACCTGAGTCAATTTTACTTCATGTCATGTTTAAGCTATCTGAAACCTCTGAGCATAGGGAAATCAGCATCACCCAGTCTGAACAGCTCCAGTACTTGCACCATCCATGGTCCTGGCACAAGGCCATCCAGCACCTCAGCCGATGCTGAGGTGCAGAGGCTTATATTGTGCTAATGCATGTAGGTGAAGACACACAGTCCCAGGTTACCCTTTATTCACTTGACTGCTGCATCTATCCTACCCTACTCCCCACACAGCACACAAGTCCACATTACAATAAACAGATATGTGAAGTAGTCTTTTATGCAAGAGTCCTTGTAATATGTCCAAAAACAGTCAATTTGGGGGGGTTCAAACAATACTACCAAAAATTGCCTCCCTGAACTTAGCCACCATCGCCTTAAATTGGAGACTCACATATTCCAACATGACCAACATATTTCACAGGTGTTTACTGACACCATTACAACAGTTCTGACTAAACCGGACATTAATCCAGAACACCTGAATCCACTGATCCATCCCTCTATTAATCATAAATGATAAATAATTAGCAAAGTGATCTCATACATGGTTGACCAATTATTGCTTTCTGCAGCCATCTGACTGGCTCAAGCAAGACTTCTCAATCTCAAATGTAGTAATGAGATTAAATGGACTTTACTGAATGGAATGGATTTGCACGGTATTACGATAAGCTGGTTCAATTACAGAAATTATGGCAGCTGTTGACTAATCATAAGCTATCAAACACCTTCCTTGCCTATGCTTGACTATTACAGTCTAACAATGCTCTGGATAGACCCCCCCCCCACACACACACACACATACTCTTTTTCCTCAGAACTTGGTTTGGCCCGTGAAGTAGACTTCCCTCCTCTCTTGTACTGTCATCATATTGTTGGCTACACACCATACGGTTGATCATATTTTATTGTATTGTATTGTCAGTACTGTCAATATGTGTATTCTGTTAATACAAAAAATTCTATATCATTAAAAAAATAAAGATTACTATTAATTCAGAGTGTTTAAGAGAATGACTGCAATCAGTCACCTCTCTAAAAGAAGGTGTAGCAGGTGGGAACATTATCAGCAGTACATATTTACTAAGAGAAATCTCCCTTGTTATCATAGTACATGGCCAATAGGACCTTGTCTTTAAAAGAAAATGGGAGTGATTCTGGGGCAAATCAACTGCACCATAAGGGGAATTAAAATAAAAATTCCCATTGACATAAATGGAACTTTAACCCTTGAATGGCAGACAGGTCTCCAATGAGTTGCCGTCAATGCATTGTTGAAATCTACAACAATTCAAAGGGTGAACAGCCCCATATAATTCAATAAGTAACGTGAATTTGTTTTCCCCTTGTTGCAGTTGGTCTGGCTGAAAACTACTGCAGTTTTCTTTTGAACATAGGACCCCAGAGACCTAATTTTGCTTGTCTGCCTTTTCATCCAACTCTTTTCTCCATCCTTCTCTTGGGGCACTGCAGGAGTTAATGTTGTAATTAACGTAGGCTGTCTATTCAATTGAGTTCCTTCCCTCAGAAGCAAAGTAATCAAACCTTCTAATTACCTTTTGCCCAGGGTTGTGTGGGCATACTAAAAACAGCAGATTCATTAGGAGTTGAAAATAGTCTTCCAGTGAACTAACAGATAACCAATGTTTATTTATCTGGAAAGAAAAGAAAATACATTTTAACTGGTTCCCTCTCAAAAGCACCCTCATCTTAAAGGATTTCTAACATCTGAAATGGTCTGGGGTTATATATACATTACTTATACACCATGCACTCCATGCTAGCTTTTGTAAAAATGCTCTGTTTCCTAAAGCCTAATATCTAGTGTTACATTTGATATATGTGGGCATGGGGGCACCCATTCTTGCCTTTTTCAGGATTCCATCACCACTTCACTCTCAGGCAATAAAATATTTATTACTCAAAGCCTTAACATGTTGAGTGTTGGAGGCATGGCAACATATTGCTTTGCAATGATAATCCATAGCAGGCACCTTTTGGCTCTTCAGTTACTGTTGGATTCCAATAGCCAGCTGAAGTTCAATAACACTGTCAGAGAAACACGTTACACAGTTTCTAGTTTAACTCCTTGGATACTAGAGCGGACTCCAACTCATTGTGGACCAATGCATTGGAGGCCTCTCTAGCATCCAAAGAGTTAATCACTGTTTCATTCTATCACACTGCCTTCTCAGCACTCACAGTGAATTTATATACCCACAAGGAGAGGAAGAGAATGAACACTAAAGCACCACATGAGCCTGATGGCTTTGATATGTTTATGCACACACAGCATCTCTGTGTCTTAAATCTGCATTTCTAATCTCACTGTGGGTAATATCAGTCTGTGAAAATAATCTTAGCGCTGTTGGGACAATGGAGCCTTATAGACGGGTTTGGAAACATGTCAAAAAGGGGCAGACACTGAGCCTGAAGCGCTAAGTAGATCTGGAGCAGTTCTGTAGCACAGCAGCTGAATCACAATGAACATTTTTCCCATTGACTTCAATGGGGTTTTAAAAACATTGAATGACAGATGTCTCCAGCATATTGTTCATCAATGGACTGGTGACCTCCCAAGAATCCAGAGGTTTCAATGCCCCTTTTAACCCTTTGAGCTGCAGAGAGCTATCCAATGCATTGCAATGCAATGTGGTAGATACCTCTCTAGCACTCAAAGGGTTAAATAAATGAGGACTTGGGAGTGTTTTGCTGTCCTATAATGCAGATTGTTTGTTCCAGAATATCTGAAATTCTTGTTAGCACATCAGCATCATCAACTTATTAGGATTTTTTCCATTAATTTTTTCATGGAGATAATTTGATTTTTATCTTATATTTATTGTTTTCTTGAACAAAGAACTACTTCCTATCCCTAAAGTAACATAACTAGATATTGTAGGAAAGAGTTTGCTGTAATATTCACATATATTTCTGTTACAGTTCCCATACTGCGATAGCACTTAAGATATATTCATTTGTTCGTGCTGGTTTTCATCAGACTGGGAAAAGCAATTTCTATTGAATTTCCTTTCCAACTGTGCCTGAGTGGAGGAGACTGTATGGTACTGTATTAGTGACAGAGCAGGAACAAAGGAGAGCAAAGAAGTATACCTTCTCCTGAAAAGCATGAAAGACCAGTTCCAATATATTGTGTTCTATAATTGTATGGGAATTTTTACATTTGTAAAAAAAGTGTCTTATTCCAGTACAATTTAACCCTTGTGTCTGATTCTCCCCAGCTTATGTCAAACATAACTAATGCAACAGAGAAGTCTCTAAAATCCAAAGGGAAAAAACTATGCACCCAAAGTGCCTCCCAGTATGGGTTATATCTAAATAATTTTGTGGTACTTACCCTCATTAATATTCCCATCTTTCAAAAACAGGTCCTATCCTTCATTCTGCTGATCTGGGGTGTGCAGTTCCTCGCTTATATTTATGTGTGTGTGTGTGTGTGTGTGTATATATGTAAGTGTGTGTGTGTATATGTATGTAAGTGTGTGCAGGCAGTTTGTGTTTTTATGTGTGTTTAATGTTTTGTATATGAGTTAGTGTATATGTATGTGCATATGCATGCTGGTGTTAGGGTATGTTTGGGTGTGTGTGTGTTCCTGTGTATTTGTGTACTAGTATGTGTGTGTTTGTGTGTGTATATGTATGTGTGCGCATGTGTGTGTGTATGTAGTGTGTATTTGTGTGTGTGTGTGTGTGTGTGATGATTTGTTTTTGTATTCTTATGTATATATATATATATGTGCATATGCATGCTGGTGTTAGGGTATGTTTGTGTGTGTGTTCCTGTGTATTTGTGTACTATTGTGTATGTGTATGTATGTAGTGTGTATTTGTGTGTGTGAGTATGAGATGATTTGGTTTTGTATTGTTATGTACGTGTATGTGCATATGTATGCTGATGTGTATATTCATGTCAGAGTAGGTGTGCTCCTGGGTGCTATCCTCATGCTGCTGGAATCCAGCACCTAATCATTCAGACTCGTAAATCGGGTCACAGGAAGTGTCTTTAAACAAAGTAGCATTTATAAACCCCTAGTTAGTAGCATACCTAGATCAGTACATCAAGAGGGAATAGGGCATGAAATCCCACAACCATAATACTCTGGTACACATAAGCTGTGTTTTAGCATTTCGGTTCTGAATGCACTATGAGGAGATTGTGAATGACCTGGCAAATAAGTGCAGAATCTGTCATTCTTGGGTCAAAGATCTGAAGCAGGTGCCAAAGGACAAAATAATAAATACTAAAAGCAACTAAACAGAACTGCAGTGAAAGGAAGACGCGCTGCCATAATGGGGGGATGGGAAATGCCTTTTATTTCACAATACAATAAATCATACATTTGAATCTTCTTCATTATGTTATTATTGCCTTTATTTCCAGTATTTAAAAATAAAAATGCCAATGCCAATTTATCAGATTGTGTCCATAGAACCACTTACAGGGGATCTATACCCAAGAAATAAATGGCTCTTATTTTAACACAATGACTTTTCAAGGCAGCTGCTCTTCAAACAGTAGTCAGAGTAAACGATTTATGGGTTTTTAGTTGCTTTTGATCTCTCCTAAGTCCTAAAGCCCTTAACGACTGTCCGATCTGGCACTAGGCACTACAGAGATTTTTTTTTTTTTAATTCTGGGGTGGCAGAGCGGGGAGAAACTGCTCTGCCACCCCACAATTCCATGACGTACCAGGACCGTCCCCGGTCATTATGTGCTGGGTCCTGAAACATCAAAGGTCCTTAAGGGGTTAACAAATCATTCAGGTCTAGTGATGATCGAGCACCCCAATGCTCGGGTGTTCGGGTGCTCTGACCGAGCGCCCCCGGAGGCTCGAGTGCTCGGCCGAGCACCCGAGCCCCATTGAAGTCAATGGGAGGACTCGAGCATTACACCAGGCACCCCCTGCTCTGATGAGGGGAGGGTGCCTGGTCCATAGGAAAAGGGCAGAAAATGATGGAAACACCACAGAAATGGTTAAGGGACAGCATAGGGAGGATGTCTGGATGCATCTTGGACTCCAACGTCGCTGCTGGGAACGATCTTTCGCCCGTAGTACGCCATTTTTACAGACTGACCGTAAAACACACAAAAAGGAAGATAAAAACGACTTTAGGCGAAAAATTGTTACCAAACAGTATTTGCTGTATATTTACTTGTATATCATCTGCAAATTCTGCAAAAAATTTCATCGATTTTTCGGAATTGGGGCCATGATTAAGAGGGAAACGTGCGCAGAGGCAAATTCTCCCAAAAATTTCCTCGATTTTTCTGAACTGAGGCCATGATTAAGAGGGAAACGTGCGCAAAGGCAAATTCTCCCAAAAATTTCCTCGATTTTTCTGAACTGGGGCCATGATTAAGAGGGAAACGTGCGCTGAGCCGACCATCTAAAACATTATGGGTGAGGGTCTGCTGCGGAGCTGACCATCCTAAACATTATATGCGAAGGCCCGCTAGTGAGCTGACGCTATAAAACATTATATGAGAGGGCCCGCTAGAGAGCTGACCCAATAAAACATTATATGAGAAGGCCCGCTGGTGAGCTGACCTATACAAAAATTGTCAAACTGCGCCCGCTGGTGAGCTGGCCCTATATAAAAATTATATCACAGGGCCCGCTGGTGAGCTGGCCCTATATAAAAATTATATCACTGGGCCCGCTGGTGAGCTGGCCCTATATAAAAATTATATCACTGGGCATATGGAAGAGAGTCAACCATATACCCGTTTTTTGGGTGGAAGGGGTGAATGGGAATACAGAGTATTCCCATCATTGTAAATAACATATATAAAGTGACTTTATGTTCCCCCGGGGCTTTCCTCCAGTGGAGTGGAGAAGTCAGGGGAAATCCAGGCCTTGTTCATTTTTATAAGTGTCAACCTATCAGCATTTTCGGTGGAAAGGCAGATACGCTTATCTGTTATGATGCCACCAGCAGCACTAAATACCCGCTCAGACAGAACGCTGGCAGCAGGGCAGGCCAGCACCTCCAAGGCGTAGAGTGCCAGTTCATACCACGTGTCCAGCTTGGACACCCAGTAGTTGTAAGGCACAGAGGGATCATTGAGGACGCTGACACGGTCTGCTACGTACTCCTTCACCATCTTCCAAAACTTTTCCCTCCTTGTGACACTAGGCTGCGCATCA
Organism: Rhinophrynus dorsalis; assembly: GCA_037306005.1. Lineage (NCBI taxonomy): Eukaryota > Metazoa > Chordata > Amphibia > Anura > Rhinophrynidae > Rhinophrynus > Rhinophrynus dorsalis. The sequence continues at coordinate 380,588,256 of CM074720.1, read as the reverse complement.
GGGTGAGGGTGCTGGCGGGGTGTCATGAAGGTGTCCCACGCCTTGGAGAGTGTTGCCCTGCCTTTGTCGGAACTGCTGTGTGCTCCCCTTTTCTCCCCTTCTCGGTTGGCCAAGGTAGCACGTACTCTGCCGCCAGCGTTGTCAGATGGAAAATTTTGGAGCAATTTTTCGACAAGAACCTTCTGGTATTGCACCATTTTGCTTGTCCTCTCCACCGGAGGAATGAGAGATGAGAAATTCTCTTTGTAGCGGGGGTCCAGAAGGGTGAACACCCAGTAATCCGTGTTGTCTAAAATGCGTATAACGCGTGGGTCACGGGAAAGGCAGCCTAACATAAAGTCAGCCATGTGTGCCAGAGTACCAACAGGCAAGATTTCGCTGTCCTCACCAGGAGGATGACTCTCAATCTCCTCATCCTCTTCCTCCTCTTCTGCCCACCCACGCTGAAGAGATGGAACTAAAGTTCCATGGCTACCCTCTGTAGCGGAGGCAACCGTGTCTTCCTCCTCCTCCTCCTCCTCCTCCTCCGCCTCCTCCAATTGTCGCTGAGAAGACGAAGTGAGGGTGCTCTGGCTATCACCTTGTGTAAGCTCTTCCTCCCCCATTTCCACCTCTTCCACATGCAAAGCGTCGGTTTTAATTGTGAGCAGCGAGCGTTTCAGTAGACACAGAAGTGGGATGGTTACACTGATAATAGCGTTATCGCCGCTCACCATCTGTGTCGTTTCCTCAAAATTGCGTAAAACCTCACAGAGGTCTGACATCCATTCCCACTCCTCACTTCTGATTACAGGAAGTTGAACGGAGAGGCGACGACCGTGTAACAGCTGGTACTCCACTACTGCCCTCTGCTGCTCACAAAGCCGGGCCAACATGTGGAAGGTGGAGTTCCAGTGCGTGCTCACGTCACACAGCAGCCGGTGAGCTGGCAATTGTAAGCGCTGCTGCAGCTTCAACAGGCCGGCTGAAGCTGTAGATGACTTACGGAAATGTGCACACACGCGGCGCACCTTGGTCAAGAGATCATGCAAATTGGGGTAGGTTTTTAGAAATCGCTGAACCACTAAATTAAATACATGCGCTAGGCATGGTACGTGTGTGAGCTTGCCAAGCTCCAAAGCCGCCACCAAGTTACGCCCATTATCACACACAACCATGCCTGGTTGCAGGTTGAGTGGCGAGAGCCACTGCTCGGTCTGGTGACTAATCCCCTGCAACAGCTCTGAGGCCGTGTGCTGTTTGTCCCCAAGGCAGATCAGCTTCAGCACGGCCTGTTGACGCTTCCCCACTGCAGTGCTACACTGCTTCCAGCTACCGGCTGATGGGTGAGTGGCGCTGCGCGCAGAGAATTCGGAGGTGGAAACGGAGGAGGAGGAGCCAATAACGTAGGTGCTGGCGGAAACCCTGATGGAGGTAGGGCCCGCAATCCTCTGCGTGGGTAGCACCCGTGCCATCCCAGGGTCCGAGTCGCTCCCAGCCTCCACGACATTCACCCAGTGTGCCGTCAGGGAAATGTAGCGTCCCTGGCCACAAGCACTTGTCCATGTGTCAGTCGTTAAGTGGACCTTCCCAGTAACTGCGTTGGTCAGGGCACGGGTGATGTTACGGGACACATGGTGGTGTAAGGTGGGGACGGCACACCGGGAAAAGTAGTGGCGGCTGGGGACCGCGTACCGAGGGACAGCTGCTGCCATCAGGCTGCGGAAGGACTCAGTGTCCACAAGCCTAAATGGCAGCATTTCGATGGCCAGTAATTTGGAAAGGTGTGAGGTTAGTGCTATGGCCTGTGGGTGGGTGGCTGGGTATTTTCGCTTGCGCTCAAATGCCTGGGGTAACGACATTTGGACGCTGCGCTGGGACAGGGAAGTGGATGTGGTCGCTGATGGTGCTTCAGATGGTACAGGTGCAGGGCGGGAGGTATGCGGGCCTGCGCCTTCGACAGGCGATTGGCCGGCACCGAAAACAGGGGAAGAGGAGGCAGTGGTGTGGCCTGCAGACACAGATTGGCGATCCGGGCGTTCCTCCCACTTATTACGGTGCTTGGATGCCATGTGTCGGATCATGCTGGTGGTGGTGAGGTTTCAAGTGTTCATGCCTCGGCTCATTCTGGTGTGGCACAGGTTGCAAACTACAATTCTTTTGTCGTCCGCACTTTCCTTAAAAAAACGCCATACTGCGGAACACCTACCCCTTGGCAAGGGAGATTTACGCAAGGGGGTGCTCCGTGGAACATTTGCGGGCCGGTTTGGTGCGGTCCGCCTTCTTTCTGTAGCCACACCACTGCCTCTTCCAGCCTGTTGCGGTGCTGCAGATGGCTCACCCTCAGGACTGCTGTCATCGCTCGGCTCTACACCTTCCCAGGTGGGGTCAGTCACCTCATCGTCCACCAAGTCCTCCTCCACTTCCTCACTCTGATCATCCTCCTCATGTCTTGATCCCACCACATACTCAGTCATTGACAACTGTATATCATCCTCCTCATCAAGGTCTTGAGACAGTAATAGTGGTTGATTTAATGGCAACTGTGTCTCATCATCATCATCCACTTCCTTTGACCTTAAATGCCGTTCCCCTCTGTCATCTTCTTGTGATTGGGTACCCTCTAGAGGTTGTGAATCAGGGCACAAGATGTCATGTTCCTCTGCAAGCGTGCTTGGAGAGAGGTTCAAATTAAGGATTGGTGATGAGACGAGCTCCTCACTATATCCCAGTGTGGGATCACTTCTTTGACCAGACCCTCTATGGTGGGAGGAAGGATGATCAGGGTGAGGATTATGTTGACCAGACTCTTGGCTACTGAGAGTGGACTTGGTGGAAGACAGGGTGGTGCTTAACCGACTGGAAGCAGTATCACCTGAAATCCAACCGACCACCTGTTCGCAGTGGTCTGACCTCGAGAGTGATGTCCTGCGAGGCCCTGTAAACTGAGACATGAAGCTAGGTATGGTGGATGTCTTTCTTTCTTGTGCTCTGGCACCAGGCACAGTTTCTACGCGTCCTGACCCGCGCCCTGAACTATCAGGATCACGTCCACTTCCCCGTCCCTTTTTACCCGCCTTCTTCATATTACACGGAATATGTGCTGCAAATCTGCAACTTTGCACACTAAACAGAATGTGCTTCTTATCTGCGGCTAGGCACAGTGAATGGAATATGTGACTTTGATATTTTACACTTTGCACAGTAAACAGAATGTTCTCCTAATATGCAACTTTGCACACTAAACAGAATGTGCTTCTTATCTGCGGTTAGACACAGTGAATGGAATATGTGACTTTGATATTTTACACTTTGCACAGTAAACAGAATGTTCTCCTAATATGCAACTTTGCACACTAAACAGAATGTGCTGCTTATCTGCGGCTAGGCACAGTGAATGGAATATGTGACTTTGATATTTTACACTTTGCACAGTAAACAGAATGTTCTGCTAATCTGAAACTTTGCACACTAAACAGAATGTGCTTCTTATCTGCGGTTAGACACAGTGAATGGAATATGTGACTTTGATATTTTACACTTTGCACACTAAACAGAATGTTCTGCTAATCTGAAACTTTGCACACTAAACAGAATGTGCTGCTTATCTGCGGCTCGGCACAGTGAATGGAATATGTGACTTTGATATTTTACACTTTGCACACTAAACAGAACGTTTTGCTAATCTGAAACTTTACACACTGAACAGAATGTGCTGCTAATCTGCAACTTTGCACACTAAACAGAATGTGCTGCTAATCTGAAACTTTGCACACTAAAAAGAATGTGCTGCTAATCTGCAACTTTGCACACTAAAAAGGACTTTTGGGTCTTTTTTTTTAACAAACTCGCTTTTCTTCTCCCTACACTGACTTTCCCTTCCTATCCTCATCTCTCCCTGGCTAAGACTGAGCCGAACTCGCTGGTCAGGTGCTATACAGCACCCGATCACGGGTTCTGGCCAGCCAATCAGTGTAATGCCAGCAGCCAACATGGCTGCTGGCATTACACTGATGTCAGAGCCTCCCTGCACGTTTATTGGCTGCGCAGCAGCCGCGAAACGTGCGGGGAGGAGACCCGAACATGGCGGGCGAGCACATGCGGTACTCGTACGAGTACCGCCATGTGCCGAGCAGAGCGATGCTCGAGCCGAACCGAGCTTCGGCCGAGCATGCTCGCTCATCACTATTCAGGTCTATTGAAGTCTATTTTGTTGTGAGGAGGAGTGATATAGAGGTAGATTTCATTAGAGATCAGTGTAAAGAGGAAGCTTCAGATATAATGCAACCCCCCTCCAAAATAAATAAAATAAATACATAAATTGCAGAACAATATATACGACAATAATATAATATGCTCTTTATTATAATAATAATATAATGTGCTCTTTATTAGTAAAGTGTAACACTAGTAACACTTTGATCCAATTCAGGGACCTTTTTTAAGTCTGAAAATGGTCTGTGATCTGGACCAAAAAGTGCTTATGAGCTAATATATTTTCGTACAAAGACCCACATGCATCTCTCTTCATTGTTTGAGTGTTTTGGCTAGGAGTACATGGGAGTATAAGATTTTCTTCCTGTACTGCAGACTCTGAAGGTATGAGTGCTGGGAACTCATCTTCATGTGATTCTACCAGTTTGGCAGAGGAGCAAGGCTGGGATGTCAGACTGTGTATGTGTGGGACTAAAGCACTGCGGTAGGTAGAAAGAGGGAAGCAGAGGGAGCGGGGAGACAGAGATGAAGAAGATGGTGGAAGTAGAATCATGGCATGCACTATACACAGGGCACACAAGGTATTACATGGGGTATTACTGAGAATTTTTAGGTTACATTATATATACATACGTATATACACATTATACATTCTGATCTCTTAAAAACAGGGATTCCAGGGTTTGAAAAAGGGACAGTGGGATTTGAGTCATAATGAGAGATTATTTGTCCTAAAAAGGGACACTTGAGAGGTATAACAGCGTGCAGTGTCAGTCAGGTTCCGCAAGTTATTAGGGCATTATCATGTATAAAAGGGGATATAGATGCACTGGACTAGAATATAATTCTTAATAAATCCTAGGAAAGGCCTCATGTAGAACATTGGTAAGTTATTAAAAAACTAATTTTAAAGCCGTGTACATGGCCCAACACTGGTGGTGCTGGAAGGTGTGCAGAGAGGACTACGGTCTGAATTTGGAGTGCCCCGCTCTGTATCAGCTGTGGAGCAGGCAGTCTGTACTGCGCTTGACTGCAGTGCGTGCAGCCGTCTCTACTGAGCATGACAGCTTCTGACAAACATCCTTAGCAAATTATAATATAGGATACATTGTTGAAATAGAAAAAGTACAGAAGCAAGCAAAAAAACTGATAAAAGGAATTAACAATTTTAGTTCTAAAGTGACTTTAGGCAAATTAGGTTTGTTTACTTTAGAGAAGAGGTGTCTAAAGAGGAGGGGGCATGATTAATATTTACAACTACATTCATTGTCTATACAAGGCAACCTTAAGGGAACAATGCTTTTTCAACCTGATTGCTACATACATACTATGAAAGAATGACTATGTTTATTTATATAGTGCCACAAGTATATGCAGAGATTTACTATATGTGCAATGAAAAGTGAAGCAATTCTGGAGCAAACCAACTGCACCATGGCGTTAGTGGGCATTCATTGCAGTGCAGCGGTGCAGTACATGGCAACTTTTTCCCCATAGCATCATTTTGCCAGTCAGACTTTTCACTCCTGCTGTATCTGTGCTATGTTTCATGGGCACATGTAAACACAGGCTTGCAGTAGCAAAACATTCTCCTATCAGAGATCACTATAAACCATAAAATGCTATTGCCATGTTGCTAAAAGGATTACAGTGTAACTCCATACACATTTTATACTCAGTGCATCTATCTCAAATGTTTTTCTGAGCTGCTGTGGATTATTATCCTTGTTTGTAATAAAACTCCAGTTACATTATAATCTTCAGACATTAACATTAGCTATTAGGTACACTAACATAACAGTCATTTATACTCCATCATCTGCCTACGTATTACAGGGGAGGTCATGCAATCTCACATTTGTTTATTTGTGGTCTATGATGGATAAAAGGGAGTGTGGTGACTTAACTGCCTGAGTGCCAGAGGATGTTAAATGCATTGGGTTGCAATGCACTAGATACATCTCTGGCACTCAAAGGTTTAACCCTCTGAGTGCCAGAGGGATATGCAACGCATTGCTCCGCTTAGCATATGAGAAAAATCTGAAAAACCTGTCAAGGGGGGCAGGGTTTTCCTTATGTTCACAGTAAGATGATTGTCCCTTGCTGTGAGCTGTCTGGTCTGTGTACCAGATTCCACATCTGAGGGGAGGTGGCTTACACTAGGTAAAAGGGGCAGGAGGGGATACTTTATATTCCTATTACTCTTGAACTACAACACTGACAGTATTTAAATAACACTCTCCATGGCCCAAATACTATGATGATTAATTGGAGCTGCTTTTATTGTGAAACATTGCTATCCCTTTAAAAATGAGCCGTGGCCTTACTTCCAGACAGACTGTGGTTACAGCTCTGCACCTCAGTCTGTCAATCTTCTTCTGTTCCTTCCCAAATATTGTCGCGTTCCAACCTCCTCTGATGATGGAGGATTTCTCCATGTAAGCTGGTTGGAAAAGTTGGGGGGGCAGAGAGGACTGGGCGAGGGGAAGTTATAGAGAGAGGTAAAAGAGAGCGAGAGAGAGTTAGGATGAGTAATAGGTGTGAACAGAGAGTATAGGAGAGAATGATGGGAGGGTATAACAGGGAGTGTTGGAGGAGGGAGAAATGGGGTGAGAAGGATGATAGGGGGAATGAACAAAGAAAGACAATGAGAGAGGGCAGAAACAGAGGCAGAAAAAAGAGGTGGAGGGTGAGTAATTCAGAGAAAGGGGAAGGAATAGATATAGTCAGGGTTAGCGATAGGGAGAGAAAATAAAGTGAGAAAGGAAAGATATATAGAGGGTAAGGGAAGAGAATAATACAGACAAAGAGGGGATCAACAGACAAAGGGGGTGTGTGAAACCAAAATTAGGGGAGACAAATAGAGGAGGGGACAAGACAGAGAGGCAGGAGGAAAGGAGAGTGTGTTCATGAGACAGAATGGGAGGAAAGAGAAACAGAGATTGCAGAATACAAGGTGTATGAGAGAAGAAAAGAGAGACAGTGTGCAGGATAAAGGGCGTGAAGAAAAAGAAAGAGAGGAGTAATCCAGCTCTAGACTAGTACAGCCTCAGCACCACTTATTATTCCATAGCAATAGAGAGGATGAAGGGGCAGGGAGTACACTGAAGAAGGGGCAGGGAGTACACTGAAGTGACTTAGTGGGAGACAATACATATCACCAGGAAAAGTCAGATTTGCATGGAAAAATGTAACACTTTGCCCTTTGCACACCCATCTATTGCTCAAAGAGTTAAATCAAATCTGTTCAAACAATAGGATTCCAGAACTGTCTCTAATGCATTACAAAGCAGTGCACTGGTAATATCTGTAGCATCAAAGGGGTTAATGAAGACAGCCCGTTTCATACATAAACTGAAGCTATTAAACAGGAAAGTCAACTTCTTTATACAACAGAGAAACAATGACAAAACAATTTATCTTTTCATTTGTTAATTAGTCTGACACATTGATTAATGTATACTATCTATCAGACTCTGAGTCTCATTTGCTTACTGTTCTTCTAAGTACAACATAAAGCACTTTACTCACATGCATTTACTTTACACTCACAAAGTGGAGCTATTTCCTTAGACTTATTGGCTCTTAGTTTGAGGGGTGTACGGTTGCATGGCATACCACACTGGTCCTCAATGGGTTAACCCTTTGAGTGCTATAAAGGTATCCAACGCAGTGTACCGCAATACGTTGGATACATCTCTGTCACTCAGTGGGTTAAAGGAACTTTAACAGCTCCTAATAATAAGCCCCCATTTACCATAATCTGGCTAGACAGTCCTAATGTCCACTGTGAATTAATTCTATATTGATTGATCCCCCCAAAAAACACATGAATCTCATGTCCTCAGTGGTGAACAAGTATCTTTGTTGCCATAGTTCAGGGTTCCATACTTTTCTAACTTAAGTTCCTTCTTTTCCATTACGACTTTAGTATTAGACGTTTGGGGTCCTGTAGTCCTTCCATAAAGTATAATGTCTGCCTCCACTGACATGATACACAAAATGTATTCATAGCAGCCATTAGGTGAATGGGGGTTATTCTTAGTAAATGTTAGTCGTCCTTTAATAGAGGGTCATGACTGGGCATGTGCTCTTCATATAGCAGTCAGGTGTATCTTTTTTGTATTCGAACTCTATAGTAGTATGTATGGACAGGTACATTTTAGTATTTGGATAATGTTTACGATTCTATAGGGCATGGTGGGGCTAGCTCTATATGAACTAAAATGGGGATCAATATACAATTGTATATAAAATGCAAACAAATATGAAAATGGATATGTATATGAAGTAATGCAACCTAAGAGCTGGATTCTATTGCAATTGATAACTTTATAACTGGTTTTATCTACAAATTTCCCAATAAACTTCAATAGGAAGCTATGAGATAAAACTATTAATAACATTTATCACCTGCAATGGAATACAGTCCTAGATAAATCTATCTGTTAACCAGATTAAGGGATGTCTCTTCTGCATGTGTAGCTCCCTGTACTATTGCTGGACACACTTAATTCCAAATGCATATATTAAAATGAAATAATGTATATTTAAACCAAATAGCTTGCTAGTTAAACACTTCTACTCTGTCAGTAGCAGCATTATAAAAATACAACCCACAGTGAACAAGTGTTCCTCTTGAGCTGATACAAGGAATTCTAGAGATGCAGTGGATGATTCCTGTTGACTGCTGAGAGGACCACCCATCTGCACAGCCAATAGGAATGAGATTGTCTCCTGCAGCTTCAGCTCTTGAAGGAGGAGAGAGAAGAAGTTTTAGGAAATCCTGTATAATTAGAGATGTAATTCAACTACTCCCAGAGATGGGAGTAGAAGTGAAAAATCAGTAAAATCTTCAGTTTTCAAAATTTTTTAAACATTTTTTCCCATGTTAATTTCCATTTAAAGAAACAATTATGCTAAATTATAAGATGATCTTATATAAAAAGTGCATTCTAAAATGCATTGACACACATGTAAAAGCCTCAATACCATGATAGAATTGAAGATTATGCTAGCTTTAGAATCTTAATTTTAGTAATGATAGGAGGCGAGTATTTTGCATTTATCCTACTTTACTCACTCTCACAGCAGCAAGTACCAAGTTAACCAATCAAAAAACAGAAACGTATCCCCATAAAACAGTCTTGCGCTTAAATCCTTCCCTCTTTCTTTGAGAGTACACCAACAAAACAGGAAAAACAACCCCACTGGAACTGAAACACATCCATCAACTGGATCTGACACCAACCAATTCAGCCATCGGTTCGATTACACTGAAAGAAAAGAAAGAAGTGAAAGCTATTTCAAAACAATACCATGAATCAGCAAGAATCAACAGTAACATGATGTACAAGCTTGTAAAAACATAGCCTATATTACCATAATACAAAACATCAGTACAAGAATATACACAAAATGAAAAACATCTTAAACATACCAAACCCAAACATAGAAACAACCCACGAGAGGGATGGTGGTGGTGGGGGAATACTCGCCTCCTGTCATTACTAAAATTAAGATTATAAGTAGACTAAAGCTAGCATTATCTTCAATTTTACCACATGACAGGAGGCTTCATATTTTGCAGTTTTAACTCTCAGAAAGTAACGCCGAAGAAACATGGTCTATCTGATGAAAATAAAACGTACGAAACATAGTCTCTCTGGACCAATCAGCAGAGTATAAGATATCAGACAAAGAAGCCCCCTCTAGAAAAGCCGATGAAGCCGCCGCCCCTCGAACAGAGTGGGCACCAAAAGAACTATCAATTCCAGCCAACGATAAAATCCAAAGGATCCCTCTGGCCAAAGTAGTGGTAGAAACCGCTTTATACGGCTTCACATAAGACACCAAAAGTTGACCTGACGAGGAAAAATGAAGAAATTCCGTCCTCTTGACATAGAACCGAAGTACCGAACACACACAAAGCTTAGGCTGATCCAGAAAATGTGGATAAAAAACCGAAACAGAATCTGATTTAGTCTGTCTGGAAATGGAAACGGTAACTCCCGACGGGGAGAAAGTGAAACCATGCACATCAAACGTCCTCATGTCCAACACACAATGAAACGATACTAAACAAAGCAACAAAGCGAATTTCGCTGACAATTGACGCAGAGATAGAGCGTCATCCCCCGGCCAGTCTTGAACAAAATGAAGAACCTGCTGAACAGCCCATAAATGAGAATATTTGGGGAGCAGAGGATGAGATAACTTCATACCACGCAAGAGGCGACAGACAAGTTGGTCCTGACCCACAGGAACCCCAGCAATAGGAACATGAGCTGCCGAAATCATGGACCGCATAACATTAAGCAAACGAAACGACTTGCCCGAACCAAAAAGAGAGGACAAAAAAATTCAAGATCCAGGGTAAAGGCGCTGTAAAGGGATCAAGACCCCTTTCCAAACACTAGCTACTCTACTGACCCCAAGCTGAGAGGTAACATCGTCTTGTACCTGGAGCCCACGAATCCCAGAGGAGATCCTTAGTCTCCTGCGATAATCCATGGACATCCCAGTGTCCCCTGAAACCATCCAGGCCACCAGCTAAAGACAACCTTGCTCAACCAGAGGGTGAGGCAGACCGTGCAGATCCCGAAGCAGGAACCTCTAGGACGGAAGAAGAAGAGGATCCTGATATGACATCTCCAGAAGGTCTGGGAACCACGCCTGACCCTGCCAAAACGGGGTCAGAAGAAGAATCGACCCCAACTGACGCCTGATCTGATGCAGAACCCTCGCGATCATTGCAAAAGGAGGAAAGGTGTAAGCACCCGAGGAGGCCAAAACTGAAGAAAAGCGTCCACCACTTCGCAGGCCGGACCCGGAAGCCAACTGTAAAATTTCGGTAACTGATGATTTGTCCGAGATGCAAACAGATACAATAGGAAAGTACCCCTCATAACCTGCAGTCGCTCGAATACTACCTTGTCCAGCATCCAATCGCTGACGTCCCTCCAATGACTAGAAAACCAGTCTTTCGTCAAGTTGACTTCCCCTGGTAGATATTCCGCCAGCAGAGTGATGTTCCTCTGAAAGCAAAACCGGTAAATCTCCTTCATCGTATCCGTCAATACCCGAGACTTCGTGCCTCCAAGACAATTGATGTATTGAACTGCAGAAACGTTGTCCATCCGCAGTAGGATACAGCAGTCTGAAAGATTCTTTGCAAAACTGCGAATGGCAAACGAACCCGCTATCAACTCCAGGCAATTGATGTGGAGGCCAGCTTCCTCAATCGACCAAGGACCCCCTGTCGCTACGTCTGCACAGGCTGGCATCCGATTCCGGAACAAAATCCGGGGTCTGGCCAAAAATCGCTCTGCCGTTCCATGTGTCAGATCCACCATCGCTGTTCCGCCTTGGTGTCCGAGGTTAAAGGAATCACCTGATCATATGAGGGACAATCCCTGAGAAACTAAGCCTTCAGTAACCCCACTATCTGCACCAACTGCCGAAGTGGTAAGTAATCCAGCAGCACAACTCTCCGAAGTTCCTTTCTGATCATCTTGACCTTCTGAGAAGGCAGATGAAGCATGCAAGAATCCGAGTTGATCTCGAAGCCCAGAAATTGAACAGTCTTGGATGGGGTCAGAGCCAACTTGTTTGGTGATGGCAGGAACTCCTCATCAGACTCCACAGACCCTGCAGCATCCGTTCTAGAGGAAATATCAGAAGGCTGGTGCACCAACATCTTGGCTAAAACCTTCTCCACAGATGCGGAGACCGCTGCGTTAATCATGGCCTGCATCTCACTAGACTGGTCCCTGGAAGAGTCCATACTGGCAGCTGCGGAGAAAGGAACCAGTCTGTATCCGTGTGCCCCAGGGGAGCCCCCAAGGGAACCAGCAACAGTATATATATATATATATATATATATATATATATATATATATATAATTTTTTTTTTTTTACTTCGAATACTGCTCACTGACCAGGAAAAGGAGACACCCAAACCTTTGCCAGGGGGCACAAGCAAGCTACAGGGTAGAGAGAGGCACAGCCTCGCACCAGTGTATGGCCAACAACCCTAAGCAAGAAAAAAGGGGCACAGAAAAGGGGGCTCACCCCTAGCCAGCTAGGACTCAGTCCCAATATGCAGTATGCAAAATGAGAGATCTTGCAAACTCTATAGAATACATAGGAAAGCAGTATATCAGGGCAACAGGGACGCCCCACAGAACAAAGGGGAGCAGGCCTAGCGGAGTACAGCGGCCGTAGCTTGACAGAGGGCTCAGCCCTGAGTACCAAGGGACTGGAGGGCTCAACACTCGGGAGACGGTGACTTCTTTACACAACACTGCAGGCCGACGCATTTACACGGGCCAGAAATAACATCCAGGAATCCATCCCCCAAGAACTCGAACTCCCAGAACAGCAGAGAGAGAAGCGGCGCAGGCCCACACAGGCTACAGATAACACAGACCTGCGTCGTGGTGGATATATAAAGAACAGAAGCCCAGGGAGACTGCCTCACCTCCGATAGAAGAAAGGAAACCACCCCACGGTAGAGTCGAGTCTACCGGGAGTCCCCCCCCCCCGTCCATAACAAGGGAGATGGCACAAAGTTACACTGCAAGCAAAGGCACCCGGCAAGGCATTAAAAGCAGTGGAACCCGCTACCAACCACCCCTGTGTGGAGCGGACCGAACCCCAGCAGATTCAATATATAAAACACAAGTGGGCAAATACTGAAACTTAAACATAGAATAAGAGGAGTAGATTTTCCTCACAAAATAAGAGAGAATAAGAGGACTGACCTGACTTGTGGGGAGAGCAGTAAAGAAAGAGGGAGGGATTTAAGTGCAAGACTGTTTTATGGGAATGCGTTTCTGTTTTTTGATTGGTTAACTTGGTACTTGCTGCTGTGAGAGTGAGTAAAGAAGGATATATGCAAAATATGAAGCCTCCTGTCATGTAAAATTAAAGAATAACAGTATTGCATTTGCTGTTTTTCAATGAACTGGGTGAATAGATTTTCATTTTTACTTACCCTTCTTGGTCAGAGGGACGTACTGTACTGTGTAATACAGAGGGAGGTGAGGAGATCAATACAACATAATAAATTTGATATTCTGATTAAATGTTCCCGTAAAACACTGGAACTTTCCGTATATAATATAAACTGTCTTCAGCAACCTCACCTTGTTAGCTGTGTTTGGCTGTTCCTCGCCCAGTTTTACTCCTCCTACACAGCTGTTTCTGTTTCAGTTTATGATTGTGTTTCAACCTACATATTAAATAGATGATCATTAGCACCTGTTTGGTATAATTGTTTAATCATACACCTGACTATATTCCTACAAAATCCCTGACTTTGTGCAAGTATACCTAGAAGAATTGATGTGGTTTTGAAGGAAAAGGGTGGTCACACCAAATATTGATTTGATTTTTCTTATGTTGACTCACTATGCATTTTGTTAATTTATAAAAATAAGCTATTAACATGTGTATGCATAGTACTATATATATATATATATATATATATATAAAATGTAAATTTTACAGTATGCCACTTCATATCAGAGCAAGGTGTATGTTAGCAACAGTGTTCCTTAAGCTTCTAAATATATTCAAGTAACGTAATCAAATCCCTTCATAAAATTGTTGCTACATTTCTAGCAGACAGGGGTTTAACCCTTTGAGTGTCATAGAAGTATGCAATGCATTTCTTTGCAATGCATTGCATACCTCCTCTGGAGCTTCAGGGATTTATTGCTATGCATCCATGTCCTGTGCTCTTTTGAAGCAATACCCAAAACAATATTAAATCCTTGGATTTTAGAGAGGTCTCGAAAGTACTGCAAAGTAAAACATTGGGGATCTTTCTAGTATCTTAGAGGTTAAACCTGTTGTTGTTTCCCTGCGGATTTCATCTGCATCAGCTGTCCGTGGAATCTATAGTCGAACAGAAACTAGAGAGACACAGTTTGCCCATGTCTGTATGCAAAGCAATGCATTGGAGACGTCTCAAGTGGATATATATTGGGCTAATATTGATCTCTTCTACAGACTGCACAGATTTTATATTATTTAGCCTAGGGCAAAAGGGGGCAAAATAAAATGTGGTCCACAGCTTTAGCAACCATGTAACAAATCCATTTTATATATATATATATATATATATATATATCTTCAGTAAGCACTCACGGGACTTCAGAGAACAATAAAAACATACTTTATTTAATTGATAATTCTGAAGTCCCGTGAGTGCTTACTGAAGATAGATATATTTGATTCCCTGTGTAGCACCAAGGAAAATTGATGTGTTTAAGTGTTGTATATATATATATATATATATATATATATATATATATATATAATAAATTAAACATAGTCAATATTTACTTTAAAATTCTCTTGCTGAAAAAAACATGAAAATGAATCTTTCTGAAAGATAGCTTCTTTACTTGTTACCAAAGCAATCAGCCACTGCATGCTCCTTGCAGAGATTCATGATACTTGTGGGGATGACTGAAGATTTATAGAAAGGAATGAACAAGGCACAATAGCTTTGGGATTCAGTCCAGGCCTGTATAAGCAAGCATTAGGTTGGGATGTTGTTTATAATTTCAAAAGAAAGTTATATTTCAGGTGACATAGGGACATTTTTCACACTGGATTACTGTTCTAAACAATCACAGATCTGCTGTATGTCTTTTACCTGCCATATATGGCTCTAGGATGTCCCCACAGGATTCAAATTCATTATGTCAAATTCCTGTGCTTACTTCAAATATGATTTTCTGTAAGTCCATATTAAATTATTCATGAGAAATCTGGAAAATGTAGCAAACTCAAATTATTAAGGTTACCTGGTCAGAAATAAAAGCTCAGTACTGCAGTGTAATCAAAATAACCTGATCTACAGAATATCATCAATGCATCATTCTGGAGAGGTAATTGTAGATGCTAAGTCAAACAATGGTGTGTAGTTCTTGTAAAGCTTATATTAGTGTACAGTGTTCCCAGAATACCAAACAAGGTTTCAGCCCCCTCATGGGCCTTTATAAAGTCACTCGCTTTGAAGTGTTGTGTTTAATATCAACATTTTGGTCCCCTCAAGGGTCTTTATCAAGTCTTGATAAAGGCCCTTGAGGGGGCTGAAACGTTGACAGTAAATACAACCCTTCAAGCAAGTCCTGTGAGAGCACTTTTTTGCCATGTTATCAGACGATTTCTTGTTTTGTATAATTTTGATTTAAGTAGCACCTAGGCATTTTTCATCAGGAACTCATGTTTAGGATAGATAGATAGATAGACAGATAGATAGATAGATAGATAGATAGATATATAGATAGACAGATAGATAGATAGCTATACTAGCAGTGTGGGACAGTGTTGCCCATCTTTAAACACATACGCAGTCCCCATACTGAGATGCATTCACACCCAAAGTGAAAGACACACAGGCAGTCCTCATACTGAGACACACGCACACACCCCATACTGAAACACACACACACACATAAAGTCCCCATAGTGAGATGCACACACCCCTTGCAGAAACACACACATACAGTCCTCATACTGAGATACACACCCTTAGTGACACACAGGCAGTCCTCATACTGAAAGACACATACACACCATACTGAAACACACACATACAGTCCTCATACTGAGATACACACCCTTTGTGACACACAGGCAGTCCTCATACTGAAAGACACATACACACCATACTGAGACACACACATACAGTCCTCATACTGAGATACACACCCTTTGTGACACACAGGCAGTCCTCATACTGAAAGACACATACACACCATACTGAAACACACATACAGTTCCCATAGTGAGATGAGCAAACCCCATACTGAAACACACACACATATAGTTTCCATAATGAGATACACACACCCCATACAGAAATACACACATACCGTCTCCATAGCGAGACATACACACCCCAGGCAGAAACACACACATATAGACCCCATAGTGAGATGCATAACCCGCATACTGAAGTATATATATATATATATATATATATATATATATATATATATATATATACCTCGTATTGAGAGACACACATACAACCCATGGCAAGAAACACAAGATGCTGATATGGAAACAGTGGAAGGGTGGTATGTCAGCGTTAGGGAATATGGAACAATAGGAAGAAGGGGCAACAAAAATGTAATGTATATAAACTGTTTGAGTTCCAGAGGGGTACACAATACATTGCAAAGCCCTCTGGCACTCAGAGGGTTAAATTGGGACATGTGCACTGAAAGGGTGCTGAGCAAAGAGATGTAGGAGGCTTACAGTAAAATGCATGTTTTTATTGAATTGCTCCTGGGCAGAGGTAGTTAAGGAGAAATACAGGATACGTGCACCAAAAAAAGAAAGTAGAGAGAGAACTGTAAACTTCGTAACTCCACTCCAGCATAATGATGTGCCCGATTCCTCCACTGCAGAGCAGAAGCTGCTCCTGTTGTCAGTCAGTGCTGGAGGCTCCTCTTGCTTTTCGTTACCCTGCTCTAGCCCTGTATGATGGACTGAAAGTGCATGCAGGGGCAAAGCAGGATAAAGGAATGCAAGAAGAGGCTCCAGCAGTGACTGAGAAGAGGAACAGCTGCTGCTGGTAGAAAGGAATGTTAACTTTCTTACATTAATACAGCAGAATAAAATAGAGTGTTGGTCTCTGGCATTGAAAGGGTTAAAGAGGGTTAAGTTCCCTGAATGTAGGGCTGTGGGGAGAGAAGACTCAGTGAAATGGAGGGCTGTAAGGAAGAGACAAAACTGCAAAGTGGATGGCTGTCAGTGAGAGACAAAGTGGCAAAGTAGCGGGCTATGAGAGAGAGAGAGAGAGAGAGAGAGAGAGAGAGGACATGGCTTAACATGAGAAGCAAAAACTTGTAGTCCATTACCTGGACCACAGGACTTTCCCCCAGGTGCTGAAATCCAAGTGGTGGGTGTAGGAGAGGTCTGGGTGAGTGCAGTGTGAGTGAGTGTGTGTGTGAGTTAGCCATGTTTATTTTTTTTCTTCAGGCTGATGTTGAGGGAGGACAAACTCCTTGCAGAGATTTTGACAGGAGTGGCTACTCCTGTCAAGATCTCTCCCCCCATACGACGTGGACAGAGAGCAAGGAGGAGATTTGAATATCTCCTCATTACTGCCCCTCCCCCCGGGGTGTGTGTGGAAGACACAGGTTTCTTCTTTTATTGGTGTATATATATATATATATATATATATATATATATATATATATATATATATCCTATATAATAATTTGCTAAATCGTGTGTAACGCCGCGACATGCGCAGTAGATACTGCTGCGCGTGCTGCAGTCATGCGCAGTAGAGACTGCCCGCCCCGCAGCTGATACAGAGCTGGGCGCTCAGAAGGAGCGTCCAGCTCTGTATCAGCCGTGGGGCGGGCAGTCTCTACTGCGCATGACTGCCCCGCGACCGGGTGGCTGTGATACTGTGGCCCGTGTAACGGGCTGTTCAACTAGTATATATATATATATATATATAAATATATGTGTATGTGTGTGTGTATGTGTTTGTGTGTAAATATCACCCAGCAATGGTTTGTATGAGATGACTAAAGTTTGACAATATATTGGTGGGTTAGATCTGTATGAAGGCCATTAGTTTCCCAGAGTAACCGTTCATTGTGAAGACTCTTAAACTCTTTTCTCAGCTGTGAAATTCTTCATGAGTTTCCTACAGTAAGACAATGTCAAGAATATAATCAAGTAGATTCTCACAGGAACACCAAGTGGGATTCATCAGGTTAGATTATCCATATTAGTCATTGTCACTGAGGCTGCGATGTATGAGATATATAAAAGATTACTGGTAATGGGTTAGATATGATTAGTGGTAATGGGTTAGATATGTATGAATATAATTTTCCAGTCTCTTTGGACTTTGTCCTCAGTAAGTCTTCCTTTGTATAAACAGAAGAAATTAATGTGTTTAAGGTGTCAGCCATCCTCACTAATCAATTCAACCATATCAGCCATAACAGGACCAATATCAACCATAATCTTTTTTGTTATTAATAGTTGTAGAATTATTTAGGATTTTCTTGCTCTCTTTTGCAATACTTTCCTCATTTTCAATTTTAGCTAGCCTTATTGATTGTTTTGTATATTTTATTATTCTTTATATTTTTTTAAACGGTGCATCAGACTTCTCTGACTTAAACATTTTAAATGCCTTCTTTCCTTTCTCATTTACCTGCAAACCTCTTTATTAAACTACATTGGTCTTAATTTCATCCTCTTGTTTTTATTTCCCCAGGATTGACTGAAAATGTTGTCTCTTGAACCAAGCAGCAAGAGCAAAAAAATCATAGGGGCCAAAAAGTATTATCTGGCCATAGTAAGGTAAGTGTGTTTGTGTTGTGAGGGCTATTATACAAAAGTGTTAGTTCTTTAAAACAATTATTTTCATAAAACCAAGCATCAGCCTTATGTACACTGCAGAGCTGAAACAGTTAACGTTCTGTCATTGCACTGCAATTGATGTGATAGATACACTTATTACATCCCAGGTACTGTCTATTCCATCTCGTTATCTGTCCTTTAATAGTATGACAAGTGGTCTCAAGTATCATTTTCTCATCACCCTCAATGCTTCCATAGCTGTTTTTCCTACAATATCATTGTCACATTGTTGGAGTGCACTTTTCATCACTCATTTTATTGGTAATTTATAGATCCTTTCTCTTTCCCCCTTCTTGTTTCTGTTTCTCCCTCACTTTCTCTCAATATCTTCCCTTTCTCAGACTATACAGTTTGAAAGTTAAGTCTTCCATGGTATATATTTTGCAAGTGATGCTGTCCCTATACAGTTGTTTAACTGTTTGGATAGTAGAAGGGTTGCGAAATCATTCAGAAGCAGTAAGATGGAAACAAGAATTGTAAAATACACTATGGACCTTACGTTTAGAGGCCTATTTAATAAAAAAATAGGTAAGGTGCTTAATTTATTATTGTTGTTAACACCATCTCTGTTTTTGTTGTTGAGGTAAAAAATGGCATGGTGTCTGCAACAATTTGCATAGAAATACACACAGCTTTAAATACATTTTATTCTCATTTATTTTTATTCATGTTGCTACCTTTTCTTTTAAAGAGTTCACATTTTTATTAGCATTGCTAAAGTTTAGAAGTAACACCAGATTTATTAGCAACTTTTTTCTGTAAACTTCATGAATTTATTTTACAACAAATGTGAACTTTTTTAGGCTCAAAATTACTTTCTATCACTATTAAATACCGCAATCATATTGCTATTTGTTTTGCTCTACATTTTTAAATTGATTCTTTAGAATCCCTGTGTGATGGCTAATTCATTGCATAGCAACGTGATGGATACCATCTGGCACGCAAAATATTAAAAACATGCCAGGATCGAATAGTTCCTCCTTATGTCTCTATGGGGGTTATACAATAAAGCGTGATAAAGAGGTGATAAAGTGGAGATGACTTCTCCAGTGATATCACTTCTCCAGTTCCTATGTTATTTTATGAAGGAATGTACTAAGATGTATCTGACTTTTGAGATCTTAGTTCATAGGCTCTACAAAATAACACAGGAACTGGAGAAGTGATATCAGTAGAGAAGTTATCTCCACTTTATCACCTCTTTATCACACCTTAGTGCATAAGCCCTGTAAATTTGGCCATATGTATTTCAGTAGCCAATTGTTAGGGGCCAGGAACCAGACAGACACAAAAATGTAAAATGCAAAACACCTTTATTAAAATAACAAAATCAAACAAAGCAAAATCATAATCCAGTGGTGCAAACCAAAAGACAAGCCAGGGTCAGGAACCAAGACGTACTCAGCCAAGTCGGGGTCAGGAATATGGAGATCAACAATGTCAGGAACAAGCCAGGAGTCAGGAGCCAGAAGGGATGTCAGAGTAAGCCAGGTCATGCACAGATAATCAGCAACTCAGGAGAACATGCTTGCAGCCAGAATCAGACACAAGGGCAATCAGGAAGTGAACCAAGCTGCATTAAATACCCTTGGAGGGATGGCTGATAACAGTCAGGTGAGTAATCACAGAGAAGTCAGCTGATTTAGCCTGACCCAGACCAGGGAAGGCAGCAGCAATACATGTAGTGCCATATGTAGAAAGAAAAAGAGATGCAATTTTGGAACAAAGCAACTAACCATAGTGGACATATAAATATTCTCATTGATTTAATCAGGAAACCTTTCTGGCATTCGTGGAGTTGGACCCTTTCTTGAATTCAATGAGTTGGTGCCTTTCTGGAATTCAGGGATTTGGAGATCTTTCTGACATTCAGGGTGCTGGAGACTTTTCTAGAATTCAGGGATTGGAAACATTTCTGGCATTGAGGAAGTTGGAAACCTTTCTGGCATTCAGGGAGTTGGAGACCTTATTAGCATTCAGTGGGTTGGAAAACTTTTGTTTTTGAAGTTCAGAGATTTGAAATTCTTTCTTATATTCATGGAGTTGGAGACCTTTCTAGCATTCAGATATTTTGAGACCTTTCTGGAATTGTAGGAGATGGAGACCTTGCTGGCATTCATGGAAATTGAGACCTTTATGGCATTCTGGGAAGTTGGAGGCTTTTCTGGAATTTCAGGAAGTAGAGTTTTCTGGCATACACAGAGCAGGAGACCTTTCTGGCATTCAGGAGCTGGAGACCTTTCTGGGATTAAAGGAGTTGGAGACCTTTCTGGCATTTAGGGAGTTGGAGACATTTCTATCATTCAGAGATTTGGAGACCTTTCTGGAATTGTAGGAGATAGAGACCTTGCTGGCATTCAGGGAGATGACGACCTTTCTGACATTCTGGGAGATGGAGACCTTTCTGTCATTCAGAGATCTGGAGACCTTTCTGGCATTCAGGGAATTGACGACATTTCTGGAATTCAGGGGAGTTGTAGACTTTTCTAGCATTCAGGCAGTTGGAGAGCTTTCTGTCATTCAGGGAGTTGGAGACCTTCCTGGTATTCAGGGAGTTGGAGACCTTTCTGACCCTTTGACATGTAGGGAGTTGGAGATTTTTCTGGTATTCGGGAGAGTTTTAGGCCTTTTTAGCATTCAGGGAGCTCAAAGCCAGCTTTAACCCTTTGAGAGAAAGAGGGGTATTGGCCCCTTAGAGTGCCTCCTATGGTGCAGTTGGTTTGTCCCAGAATTGTTCTGCCTTTATTTGTGCACATTATTCATACTGCCACATTATGATATTTGGATAGATTGTGGTCAAATAAATAGCAGATGTTCAATATCCTATATAATAATTCACTAGAAAGTTTGTATCTATGCAGTCATGCGCAGTAGAGACTGCTGCGCGTGCTCCGAAAGAGCATCCCGCTCTGTATCAGCCACAGTGCGGGCAGCCTCTACTGAGCATGACTTCACCGCAGCCGGCTGGCACTGTATCAGCCGTGGCATGGGCAGTCTCTACTGTGCATGACTGCCCCACAACCAGCTGGCAGTGGCACTGTGGCCCGTGTAACAGGCTCTTCAACTAGTAGATAGATAATGTATTGTCCAACGGTATCTTTTTTCCAGATACAGTATCTTTTTTGTGCTGTTGTACCTTAAAACCAGCATGTGTATCTTCTATAGACAGTTGTGCTCTGTTTGGTTTAGTTTCCAAGCAGCAGGGAGTGAAAATTAGGCATAGGATTGCTCATAGATATAATATGAAAATATACTATGTCATGAAAATGAATTTACAGGACAGAAAAATATCATGCCCTATAAAGAAAATGTTATTACATCTATGACCATTCCATGAACACTGCTGATGTATATTATGTCAGACAACTGTTGCAAGAGCCAATAATATGTGAAAAAAGCAATACAGATGTGAAGGAATAAAGCCTCCCCTTATTAATTCCTGGTACTACCTCACCTAGAATATGTAGTGTCAGTTTTGGGTGCCAGTTTCTTTTAACAAAAGATGTTATGAAACTGGAAAAAGTACAGACATGCAGCTTAATTAATAACAGGAAGGTAAAACAGTCTAGCCAAATTAGGGCCTGGATCCCATTGTAGCTTATATTTCATTTTTATATACAAATGTTCTCATAGACTGCAGTTTGAGTATGAGAGATAAAAGCATTGATAACATTTATCTCCTGCCCTGGAATCTAAGCCTAGGTTTGTTTTCAGTGGAAAGCAGGTGTCAATGTGGCATGATTGCTACATATAAATGTAATTAAGATCAATGCAAATACCTCTCTGGGGAATTGTTTATTAAAATGGCTGTACAGAAAATGTGGGGGCATCCATAAAGATGACAGGAGTGGAGCTGAAAAAAGTTCTTCGCAATAAGGATGTAAAATTCTTTGACTCCAGAAACTGTGTTTGCCTAGTCATGTTAATACTTGTATTGGATAACTTTCTAGCAAAGAACAATGTACAGAATTATGGCAAGTTTTTTTACGCATATATAATGTTGATCAAGGGAGAAATGTAATTGCCATTTTTAATTAAGGAATTATCCCCCTTGAGGTAACATTTTAATTGGTTTTAGTGAGAATTTATTTGCCCTACATCTGATGAACAGATTGCAGA
Organism: Rhinophrynus dorsalis; assembly: GCA_037306005.1. Lineage (NCBI taxonomy): Eukaryota > Metazoa > Chordata > Amphibia > Anura > Rhinophrynidae > Rhinophrynus > Rhinophrynus dorsalis. The sequence continues at coordinate 380,565,522 of CM074720.1, read as the reverse complement.
TCTGGGAAATGCTGAACTTGATAAATTTTTGTTATCTTCATCATCATCATCATCAACTATGTAGCTGTGTGACTGATTTGAAACAAATGTACAAATATTTAATCACTATGGTTTATGATAACAAGAGGTTTAGAGATCAGGGATACATGTCCGATCATCTCTTTGACAGTATCCTTTGTTTTGGGTTCTCTGTAAATGGTCAATTCTTCTTGGAAATCACTTAATGACAGATGACGTGCCAGGATCATCATTAGTGGATGTGCGTTAACGACCGGTGAGGGTTCTAGCACATCATGGTATTCTTTGATGGCAGTGTGGTTGCACGCAGCACTGCCATCCCAGAATGCATCAGTCAAAAAAAGAAGTGCAGTGGTCCTCTAGGGCTGGCCACCTCCACACCGCATGGTCCTTAACCCCTTAAGGACTGGCCGCGCACATATGGCCATCACTTAAGGACCACAATGCATTTTTTTTTTTTTTTGCTGATCCGATTCCGGAATTCCATGACGTACATGTACGTCCTTGGTCCTTTAGGGACATCCACCTCGTAATGTACATGTGCGTCATGGGTCATTAAGGGGTTAAATGACAGTAGGTCATATGTATAAACAAAAAGTGGATTAATCTTGGGTAAACCAACTGCTCCCAAAAGAACAAATAAAACTTCTCCAAATTCCCTTTGATTTAAATGGGAATTTTAACCCCTTGACAGTGAGAGAGTCTCTCACTTTCAAGGGATTAAAAGTGCCCATATCTATCAGTATGAATTTATGGGAGTGAAAAGCCCCATTGAAACAATAGGAATTTTTTATTGGTCCTCTTTGCTGTTGTTGGAATGTCACAGAACTGCTCCTTATCTGTCTTTATTCCTATGCCCCAGCAAGGGTAACCAGACAAGAAACTCTTATAATTGCTGTTTATTATTTTTAATAGTTGATGCTACTGTCAGTGACGTGCAGAAACTCAGAGTCTGGGAAAGTTAACTGGATCGGGTGGAAGCTACATGACATCATACCGGCACCTACACACACAAGGGATGAGGCAGGCCAACTGTGTGTATGTGCCGCTCACAGTGTGCTTGTGTCTATCCCAGCACACAGAAATGTTCCTTCATATGTGCCATCAGCAATGACCAGACTGGTATAACATAACAAGGGCCATATTCACTAAAACTTTGGAGAAACTCTGGTGGAAACCATCAGCATTAGAGTTGATAAATAAAATAATCCCATTGTTTAACCCCTGATGTATTAAGAAGAACAGAATGAATTCTGGGACATACTAACTGTACAATAATAGTCACAGACATTGCCACTGATTTAATTAGGGATTCTAGTCCGTTGAATGCCAGATCAGACCTGGCGAATGTCCCTGATTTTCTGGTACAGTTCCTGCTTTTTGGCTCCCAGTCACTGGATCCTGCTATCCCTTGTCCCTGGTTTTAAAACCAAATGTCAACTCTATGTTCCATGTACTTTTAATTAAAAGGTTAATAGGTTATGAGCTTTCTCATGAGTTGATATTGGTTATGAATATGATTTCATGTAGTATTTAGTTGTGGGTGATGGCTATTTTGTTGAAGAAATGCATTGTATGAGGAGTTATGATAATATTGTATTTAACCAGTTTGCTATGGAATTGTCGCCATATATATGGCGACCATCAGAACACTGAGTTCATAATGTCGCCTGATTAAAATGGGTGACATCAGAATGTTGCCCGCATCAAAAGGGCGACATTCTGATGTTGCATCCATAAGTGTCACTCTGAGTACCTGCCGCCACTGTCTGTGCTCTACTCTGCGCCGAGTACCCTCCACCTGTGCCTTAACCCTTTGCATGCCAGAGACAGTGGTGGCAGGATTTAAGTTAAAGGGTTAGTAATGTCTTAGATAAATAAAAAGTAATATTGTAGATAATAAAACAATAAATCCATCAATGCCAGTCTGATCACTCAAACCTTTATGGTTTGAGAGATATAATGTTTTAAAGTTCCCCTCTCCCTCCCCTTTCCCTGACATCAGCTGTAAGCTGACAGTGGGAGATCCTGGTCCTGGGACCAGCAGACGTTTCTTCACCAGAGCTGAAATAGAGCTGTGTCTTTGTAATCACAGTCTACAAAGTGTGCTTGCAAACCAGGAACACTTTGTAGACCATTCCAATGAAGCTGAAGAGCTGCCTCGAGTGGACCGACACAACTCTCCTTTTGAAATGTTATATCTCTTGAACCATAAAAGTTTGCGAGATCAGACTGGCATTGATGGATTTCTTTTTTGATTATCTACAATATTACTTTTTATTTATCTAAGACATTACTAACCCTTTAAGGCATAGATGGAGGGTACTCGGAGCAGAGTATAGCACAGTGGCGGCAAAGGCATTAAAAGATGATTTTAAAGCACTTATAAAGTGGATCTTGTCCCTCCTGTGGTGCTGTGTGCTGGCTGGGACCTCCTCCACTAGGACTCTTCTCTCCCATTACCAGCTTCACTTCCACCATTACTATTTAATATGCTAGTGAAATGTCACCCAGTCACTAGTTCCCCACACAGGGTTTAGAACCTCCACACAACCATATTTTTCAACCACATGAGTGAATAAAAGCAGAATGCTACCTTCCAAACTCCACACCCATAAAACACTTGAAATTAACATGCGGAAGTGACTAGCATGTTCTCTGTACCTCTCCTAATCACACACAAAAATGACAAGTTTATCAATACACTAACTCCCTAACAGCTATTCTACTAGGATATATAAATGCTGTGCAAATACTTTCTCATCCAAATCTGCAGCTAGCTCCTTGGCAAGCCATATGCCTGGTGATGGGCATCAGATATACTTTCTCTGACACATGCTGATAGATTCTTGCTGATGTGACGAACAGGAGGTTGTTGGTGGATGCAAATTGTAGCTTATTTTTGTGTTCTAAACACTCAACTTGTGACAACTTTAACTGTTTATGCCCCACAACCATGGATTGGGCTGACCATGCAAGCACAAAATGGACTGGTATGAAGAGGCAAGTGTGTAAAAGCCACAATTTATCATTTCCAATGTCTCCCTATATCCTATTAATAATGTCAACCTCTATTTTGCAACTTGTAAACATGCAACATCAGAATATCACCCTTTTGATGCAGTTGCCCTTTTGATTTGGGAGACATTACAAACTCTGCCTTCTGATGGTCACCAAGTAGGCTACCTATAGGCTACCTATTAGGCTTACTATGGAATTGTCGCCATGTGCATGGCGACATTATGAACTCAATCTTCTGATGGTCGCCAAGGAGAGGGTGACATTTCAATAGGATACCTATGAAACCATGCTATGGACTGCTGGTGAAACTCTGTAATGCGACTGCCCCACCTGATAGGTGTCCTTGAAATGTTTTTGGAATGTTGGCAGGTATGCTAGAGATGTCTCCAATGCTTTACCTTGCAATGTGTTGGAGACCTCTCTAGAATACAAGGAGGTAAGGAAGACCCATTTAAACCAATGAGAAATTGGGGAATTTGCATGTGTTCTCTATGGTTTGAAACCAAATTGCTCCAATTCTTTGTGCATATGATTTTAAATATTTACCTCTGGTTTATTTATTTCAGTGTTATAAAAGATTTTGTGTATCTGCAGTGTGTTGCACACTCTTCTGGCACTCAAAAGAGATACTATAGTGATAGAATATCTGAATAGTAAATATAAATTTGTATTATCAAGCATCAGTAATTTCTAGGAACATAAACCACTTCCTGCTTGTGTCACATGACATGACCTGTTCCAGAGTTTGTCAGACTCGCCTCACCCCCAGCACTGCACATGCTATGCCACACAGTGAGGTTTATATAATGCATCATAGGGGACAAGTATAAATTCCCAAACTAACACTGATTTTACCCTATGCAAATAAATGCGTTGCGTACTCCTCTGGCACTCAAAGGGTTAACCACTTAAGTGTCACAGAGGCATCCAAAACATTGCATTGCAATGCACTGGATACCTCTCTGGCACTCAAAGCATTAAATTGGGTTCTTAACTCCTTGCATGCCAGAGAACTCTCTATAATGCATTACTTCACGATGCATAGTACACCTAAGGAGTTAAAATCCTCATTCAAATCAACTGCAATTTGTATTTGCCCCACAATAACTCCTGGTCCTCTTCGATCATCCTCATTGTATGCATCTCCACAAGGAATACAACACAAATACAATGTGTCAAAAGATGGCTACATCCTCCTAATTACTGCTTCATATTCAACTCCAATTAAGCACACTATTATTTTCATTGTCATTTTTATAAATATTCAGACATGTAAACAGAATTTTATACAGCACAAACATAAACCAGAGGAAATTATGTAATGTGAAATATAAAATATGATGCCAGAGAGAAATTGATCTGTCTGGTTTGTACAATTGCCTATCTGCTTCTTATCCTCTGATTTACTTCACACTTGACCCTATTTCACTCTCAGTATAATTATCTTATGCCTGTTGAAAGCAATTTTAAATTCTACTGCTACTTTTAGATATTTTATAATGAGTAACGCAAGGATAATCCTACTGCTGTGTGATAATTCATTCAAATGATATTACAAAGCAAAATTGTATTTTTGGATGCTGTATATTCATGACCTGCCCTTTATATGGTAGAGCTATTATTATGGCTGTCTGTGTAGCACTATCACTAGAGACAAAATCCAACCGTTAGCATCACATACTAATAGGAACACTCCTTCCACAAATACAATTTTGCTGTGTAGTAGCTTTTGCAAGGAGATTCTCTCAGTAGTATGAGTATTCTTGTTTTTCTAAGTGGGAAAATCCATACTATATTTCTATTTGTTTTCTTTTCCATACTTTGATACTTTTCCAAAGGCTTTTTCACATGGATGACGTAAATGTTGAAGCCTCCTACAACATTTTCACCCTCATCTCTTTTGCAGCTTTAAGATCCTTTAGGGCAAAGAGAGTAAGATGCCATCTTTGCCATCTATGAATTAAATGTCTCTATGTGCAGGACACCTAGGTGAGCATCATTGTGACCCCAATGTACAAGATATAGTCAGAGTCATGTAGTCAGGATTAGGGATGGGCGAAAATTTTCACCTCAAATTGAAATCTGAGAAAAATGGCACTTTCTGCTTGGTGAAACATTTCCAGAGAAAAGTGCTATTTTCCTGCTTTTTTCGCCTAACTCATTGCATTGAAATCAGTGAGTAGAAACATTTTTCTCCACCACATGTAAGTTTTCTACAGCCATACAAAAGAGTGTCAGGCTCTAACAGCAGCCATTCTGTGTTTGTGAGAGGAGAGTGCAGCATGTTTTTGGGCTAGAGAAGATAGACAAATAAAGGGGAATTGAAGCTTAGTTTAATGAATCATTTAGGTAGGACATTTGTTCTCTGTAGTAGGGGAGTCTGGGGGAGAAGAAAGGAGCAAGGAGGTTGACCCAAAATATCCCAAAATTTGGTGTGACTGACTGGTAAGACACAGGCAGCTGGGGTCTAGATTGCTTGCTGATTTTACTTATTGTCTCTGTGCTGGGGAAGTCTGGAGAAAGAAGTTGTTGATTTTGCTTTTTAGTTATATATATATTTTTGGACTAACTGTGATAAGATAGCCTGGACAACTTAAAAAAATATAAACAAATAATAAAAATAAATAAAACCCAAATAATTAAAAAAGTAATATAAAAGACAGCTGACTGAGAGCTCTGTAACTGAGGCACACCTGATAGACAGCAGACAACATTAAGAATTTTGTTAAAAAACACACACGCACACACACACACACACACACACAGTAGTTGAGTAATGTCTAGTAAATGTACAAGCGGGAGGGGGAAAGATGGAGCAGTGCAGGGAAGTTGGAGTAAAGTGTTAGTACAAAAACTGACTACAGCAATCGTTGCTCCAGCAGGTGCAATAAATTATGATGATCCCTCTCCTCCCAGGGTGGGTGCAGTTTGTCAATGTCCCACCAATCACACCGCGCCAGTCCCCACCACCATATGCATCTGCCACATTGCAGGTTGTACTTTATTTGTTTTATAATCACTTGACATCATCATGAATTTGTGCCAGAGTCACTTAAGCAGGAAGTAAGTGTTGTGGGCAAAGGACAAATGCACTCTGCATGCTAACACATCTTTCAACGTATATGTTGCTGTAGGACTCCCAACTTTGACTTCCAACTACTTATTTCTCCACTACAACCCACAGAAGAAGTAATATTGTGCTGGGAAATGTTGCACCATATTAAACATAGGAGAAAAAGTGGTAGAATAGGAGAAAAATGTGTTAGAATTGGAGAAAAATGTGGTGGAATAGCAGAAAAATCTGCTGACTAGGAGAAAAATGTGTTGGAATAGGAGAAAAATGTTTTAATAGGCGAAAAATATGTTAGAATAGGAGAAAAATGTGTTGGAATAGGCAAAAAATGTGCTGGAACAGATAACTAGGAGGAATATTTTGCATTGGAGAAAAGGAGAAAACTTTCATGAAAAAAGAGAAAAATCGTCCATTTTTACAAAAAGTAATGCGGGAAATTGTTCTCACTTTTCGCCCACCCCTAGTCATGATCCATAGCCATACCTGGGAACTCTCTGGGTTTGACCCTGAAACTCAGGGTTTTGGCCCAAATCTCAGGGTCTCAGGGTGAAGAGCCAAAATCTCAGGGTGAGAGTGTTCAGTGCTACCTGTTATATATTCTGCTCCAGTTAAATGCTTTGTTAGTCTCTAAATTGGTGCCACTTGTACTAGGAAGGCAGAGGGAGAAGTCTTGCTTGATTTGTGTGTGTCCATGCAGTGATATCTATAAGTTGTTGTATATTAATGTCTCCGTGAATGCTGAATGGAGCGACTCTCGATTACAGCAATGAGGGATATATCGCAGATAATCTATATTGTGGGAAATTTAAGGGTTAATATTTACACAATCTCAGGGTCAGCTCATTTTGAAAGTTCCCAGGTATGTCCATAGCTATAGAAACAATTTGGGGTACAGGTCATTTTAAAGGAAATTCCAGATTAGTGAAGATGAGCTTAAAGGGAATCCTGAAGAGAAATTCACTTCAGGTCAAGGGCTGACCTGCATAGAAATTGTATGTTTGGTGGAAAACAATGTTGAAAAGAGTATAAGAGGTTGAGAAGACAGATAGTGAAAGCAGAAAATGTGTAACCTTGACAAAGAGGGGGAATGTTATAGGGATTTCACTTCTCCTATAGATGAGATTTGAATATTATGTTTCTATTGATCATTAATAAAGGAGATGAACACCAGCATCGCCTTAGGGAACCCAAGTAAAATAAATGTATTCCAAATCTTGAAGGAAAACCAAGATCAGCACATAAAGTATCTGGCCTTGAAGTATGTAACACTGACCCACTTATTTGTCTCCATTAGGGGGGGGAGAACCTAAGTGCCTTTGATTTTTTTTCTTACCTGAATTTAAAGGAAAAAGGTTTCCAACATATCTGTTTAGAGAATAGGACATTGTTTGTGCCTTTATTGTGTGCACTGCAGGAGTGCTGCTTTCCTGTGATTTCTATAATTGATAGAGAAGGAGGGAGAAGAGGGAGAGGGATACATGAACACTCATGTACTAAGAGAGACTGGAGCAATTTCTGAGCAAACCAGCTACACCATAGGTAGATATATAAATGATGCTCATATTCCCATTAATTTATTTGAGGCTTTTAACTCCTTGGAAGATAGATGTGGAAGAGTTAGGGACATACAGAAAAAAGAGACAGAGAAATCTCGATGAGGCAGATGCAGCAAAGGGAAAGGCAGAGAAGTCTCTAACAGGTAAGGGGATAGATACAGGGAAAAACAGAAGCAAGACAAAGGGCTGGAAAATGAAGGGAGACAGCCACAGGGAGAAACAGAGAAGGGACAGAGGTCTCAGAGAGGTAGAGGGACAGAGACAGTGAGAACTAGAGAAAGAAGGGAGGTCTGCAACAAGTACAGAGATAGCTACAAGGAGAGAAAGAGAGAAGAAAGAGAGGACTGAGGGAGGTCTGGAAGAGACAGATACAGGGAGAAATAACAGAAGGGAGAGAGGTATGCAAGAGGTTGGAAGGCACTGAGAAATAGAGAAGGAAGAGAGCTATGCAGGAGGTGTGAAGAAAGTGAGAAATAGAGAAGGAAGGAGGTCTGAAAGAAGTAGGAAGACAGTGTGAAATACAGAAGGAAGAGAGGTCTGAAACAGATAGAGAGATAGATATAGGGTGAAATAGAGAATGAAAAGAGGTCTGGAAGAGGTAGGGAGACATAGACAATGCAAAATGGTGAAGAAAGAGAGGTTTGGAACAGATATATATATATATATATATATATATATATATATATATATATATATATATACAGGGAAAATTTAGCCCTGGTGAGTAGAAATTCAGCCCTAGTGGGTATGTTATGACTTGCAGTGGCAAGTAAATTTTTAGGTCTGGCTTGTAGCAAAGGACTTAAAATTATAAGCCATATATATATATATATATATATATATATATATAGCGAGAAATGGAGAATGGAGGGAGAATAGACTAGAAGGAAGAGATAAAGAAGAGACAGCTAGAAATATGTCTGGAAGATGGATGGAGATAGATATGGAGATAGAGAAATCTGGAAGAGAGAGGCAGATAGATATATGGAGAAATAGAGAAAGGAGAGAGAATGAACTGGAAGAGAGAGAGACAGGGAGAAACAGAGACGAGAATGAAAAGAGAAGAGATAGAGGAATCTAGAAGAGGATGTGAGCAAAGGAGGTGCAGAGGGTGCAGTTGTGTCAGGACCCAGCATCCAAGGGGGGGGGGGGGATCTTACACACGGCCCAATAAATATGAAAATATTTGTGTTTTTTTAGGGGGCTCAAAAATGTTTGCACCAAGGCCATCCAATGGGAGGGAGATATAGATAGGGAGATATAGAGAAGAGAGAAAGAGAGAGATTGAGAGTTGACTGGAAGAGAGAGTAAGACATAGACAGGGAGAAATAGAGAAGAGACAGAGGAGGGCCTGGAAGTAGAAGGGAGAAGTAAAGACAGAGAAGAATACTAAATAAAGAAATTCTGAGATAAAAGTTTATACAGAAAATACTAGAAAAAAGGTACTTCTAGAAACAGGGAAGCTGCTTAGTGAACAAAAATAATCTTTAGTCTCAAGGACACCACTTTCTAACTCACTCTAGGCATTACATGCCCTTTAACCCTTTCTAACTGATCATATTGTGTTGGTTTGCCCTACAATTTCTTCAGTTCCTCATAGTACATCAGCCTCTTTGCTCTAGCATAGAGACGTGAATTCCTTCATTTTACCTCTAAAACCACTGCTATAGTAGGGACTGTTTCTTTAATTGCACCGGGACTGAACAGGAAGCCTTCCGGCATTTAGTAGTGAATCATTTTGCTAAGTTCAACATTCAATTAAAATTTATCATTTCATTTACATCAAAACAGTTATAATCTGTTTCAGTAATACAGTCTTTTATTTGTTTGTTTCTTTTTATTCCAGGAGAACAAACAGTAGGTAGAACAAACTGTCTAGTTCATTTCAGCTCATTTTATGCTGATGTTTCATAGCTGTCTGTGGCCTAAGTGGTTTGTTATTGTGCATAGCGGTAAGTATGTCAGGGCAGGATAAAGTATCAATAGAAGAGACATAGTGGTTCTAAGGATTCAAACCATTTAAGGAAGAAAGAGGTGAGAAATGTTCAAAAGAAAAGAGAAGGAGTTCTGGGGCAAACCATTTGCTCTATAGATGAGAATTAAAAATTCCAAAAATGTCCATTGATTTAAATGGGGATTTTAACCCCTTGAATGTTAAAGAGGTCTTCAATTCATTGTAAAACATTGGGGAGTCAACCAGACAGCTTTAGGAGACAGCAAAAAAATGATGTTGTCTAGCGGATCAGCCAGGGCCAACACATCTGTAGCTACTTCAGCTGTTGTGCACCAACAGGAGCAGACAAGCAAAGTAGAACAACCAGATTATAAATCCTTATAACCCTTTGCGTGCCAGAGGGGTACGCAATGCATTGTTTTGCAATGCTTTGTGCGCCCTTCTGGCACTCAAAGGGTTAAGAACTTGAGGTCAGCTAAGACAATTGACCTTACAGATAAAGGAAATGTGGAGCTATTTGGGCTCAAACCAAATGCACCATAAAGGATAAACAAAATTATCCATTGCTTTGCAATGCAATGGAGACATATCTAGTACTCAATGAAATGGTGGGAATTTTTCTCTTTCCCTCAATGGTGCAGTTGGTTTGCTCTAGAAGCACACTAGTTATAGGTAAGGCTCACAGTACACAGCATGCATATAAGCTCGGATAAAAGCTGGAATTTCTAGACGTTGGAAACTGATCAGAGGGGAGGAATATACAGATAATATAACTCATAGGTAGTCACTATGGGAAGATGTCTGCACTAAGTGCTGCTGTCAGCCCGGTAAGAATGCATATTTCTTCTGAATAAGGTAATAATTCTGGTGATCAGCACTACTAAGCTACTAGTTGCCAGGTGGGGAGTTATTGAAGTTAAAGTGTTTAAGAGGTGGTAGTTCTGCTTTAAGGCAACAGAATTGTTGGTGTTGTTAATATGGATGTTAAAATCTCCAAGGATAATAGTGGATTACCAAAAAGAAAATAGGAAGGAAGACAGAAAAGGTTGTTTGTGAGTCTTAAGGTGACATCAGCACAAAGGAAGATATATAATAACATAGAGCCATAGGCATAAAAGTGGAGTATTTCTGGGATAAAACATTTGTATATTAAAGTGGAACTATCACCTTCATAATATTGCCTCCCAGTTCTTTACTAATGTAGCAATAGGTAAAGCCATACTGTTATTATGATGAAAAAGTCTGCGTTATTAAAGAATGTATACTTCTTCTGTAGGCATCTATGGCACAGAGCTTGCACGAGAAGCTCTGTGCAACTGCACCTTCAGCAAATTCCGTTACCTCAAGGTAATGGAAGTAAGTCACCACCAATCCAGGCAGTGCATGGGACACACAGTGCAGACTCAGACGTACCTTACCTCTAATATGTCTGCACTGTTGTCTGCTGGATGCCTACAGAAGAAGAGGCTTTACTTAATAACGCTAACTTTCTCAGCATAATAAAAGTATGGCTTTACCTATCCCTACATTAGTAAAGGATTGGAAGGCAATATTATTAAGGTAATAGTTCCGCTTTAAGAGTGAAAACAAAATTCCTGTTGCTTTAAATAGGGCTATTTAACCCCTTGAATGCTTGCGAGGTTTACAACAATGTGTTGGAGAGAGAGTTGGAGAATAAAATAACAAATACATGAGGGAAAGTTTTAGTGGAGAATGAGAAGGGATGAAGAGGGAGAGTTAGAGCACAAAGATGAGACAAACATTCACATTCACCATGGGCATCACTAGTTACTGAGGGAGCAAAAGAGATATGACTGATTCTTATTGTCTGAGCCTTGTTTCCAGCTTGGGGAATATGGTGGTACCAGTCTCAATATTAATAATGGTGTAATTGGGTTGCATGATACACTAGTAATGCATTAGAAGTGTCCTCGCGGGAAGCTGCTGCGCCTCACTGACGAGGCCCAACAAAGCTGAAACGCACGTCTGGGGTTAGCTGCTTCCCTTGTTCAGAGAAGAATTGTTTGGCATTTTGTGGTGAAGTTCTTCAGAATATTTCTTCTCTGTGTATGGCATTTGTGAGCTAAAAGAGATTGCACCCTGGGCATGAGGACACAGTCCCAGAGAGCTTTTGCATACCCTTGCAAGTGCATGAGTCTAGTTGAGCATCTCTGACTTCTTCTACCTATATGCAAATTGCTCTTAGGGTTAGTCACCCTAAGGGTAATGGGGGAATCCAGATGTGGACTCCTTGCTCACAAGTGTCTAGAGGGATCAGCCGCCCCTCACTGACAAGGCCCAGCAAGGCCAAAATGTACATCTGAGGTTAGCTGCTTCCCTTGTTCACAGAAGAATTGTCTGGCACTTTGTGTCTGGACTGTCATTTTGGCAGGACCTGTATGATGCTTCAGAATATTTCATCTCTGTGTATGGCATTTGTGAGCTAAAAGAGACTGAACCCTGGGCGTGAGGACACAGTCCCAATGAGCTTTTGAATACCCTTGCAAGCTCTTGAGTCTAGTTGAGCATCTCTGACTTCTTCTACCTAGTAATGCATTAGGTTGGATCAAACACCAGGGGGAGCGGCACTGAAAATCAATAAGAGCTCTGGATGGAGATGTGTTAGAGCCGTGTCAAAGGTACATCACAAATACACACTAACATGTTTTCGCCATCACCTCCCTGTCAATCCGTCACCAATCCGCCATATAGAATATAGATTCGCTATGCCTTCAGCAGGTTTATGATTTTGCACTTAAGTCATCGACAAGGGTTTAATTCCATATGGAAATGCAGGTTAATGAGCCATTGTTGCATTCATGTGGGTGTGTTCATATGTTAATGTGGCTAATCACCACATGAACTAGACTCTGATAGCAGCCTCTGCTGTCAGAGTTCACAGTCTTGACATCGCCTGAGATTGGTGATAATAGGATCTCCTTGTAGCTCTGGGGCAAGAGGAAAGTTTGCTGTCTCTGCTAGAAAGTTTCACTCCCTTAACTCTTTTGGTGCTATAAGGATGTGCATTGTGCACCCCTGTGGCACTGGGTTAACCAATAGACCTGAAGGAAGAGTAGCCCAATAGTGTCAGAAAAGACTAACACTTTCTGCTCCAGAGACCAGTATATTAATACATTATATACTTATGTACTGGAGGTTAAAACTACACACAGACACACTGTCTAACATATAATGATAGAACTGCATACTCTATAAGTGTGAATATAGGTCCGTATAGTCCTGTAGCACCCAGATTGGTGAAGCATCCACTGCCTTCTGCCACTCTTTGCTCTGTAATGTGTTGTGGACCTTTCTGGCACTCAGAGGGTCAAAGCTCCCTCTCCCTTGCTCTAGCACATCCATTCAATGACATAATGCCTAGGAATAGAAGCATGACAAGCCTATTAGAAGGAGAAACAGAGGTGGGGGAGGAGGACAGGCAGAGTGGTGAAAGGGACAGTGGAAGGAGCATTATTAAACAGGTGATAAATTATATGGGGTGGGAGGAGGGTGAAGTGCAGGGAAGGAGAATGTGCTGCACCACTTGACAGAGTCACATCCCCTCACATCGCCAGACACACTGTGCAAACTGGTGTGGTAAGTGGATGGCAGCAGATGCTTCGCTACAGGACTATATGGACTTATACTGACATATCATATGTTAAGCATTGTGTGTATGTATTTTAAACCTTCAATATATTCTTTATTATATTTTTCTGACAAGGGATCGCTCTTCTTGCAGTTCTATTAGTTGACCCTTTCAGTGCCACAGGGGTGTGCAATGCGCATCCGTATGCCATTGAAATGTTTTGTGGTGCTGTTTGTGGTGCTGAAGTCTGAGTACATTCTCTCTACTCCCCCAGTGTGGTACCAGAGAGAATACACTCAGACTTAAGGGTTGACAAATTGCTGGCAATGTTTAAAGGAAGGCTTCCCTTCCACATCAACAGAAGTCTGACAACCATCCATATGCTTAATTCTAAGTGCATATGGTGATGTTTGTATCCATCACCAAGGCATTGTGCTCTACACACATCACCAGACACACATTGCCACAGCATCAACCCTTAGTGCACCACCCCCCGGTCTTATGGGAACCTAACAACTCCCTTATCATTGATTTTAACCAACGGGGGTTAACTCTTTGAATGCTAGAGAGGTCTCCAAAGCATTGTGAAGCATTGCGTTGGAGACCTCTCTAGCATTCAAGGGGATAAAGTCTCATTTATATCAATGGACATTTTTTATTTCCCCCAGTGGTGCAGTTGGTTTGTCCCAGAATTACACCAGTTTTATTTTGAAGCTAATGCTCTATTGGCCATGTACTGTGGTGCTATGGTAGATTTCTCTTTGTAAAGATTTACCCCAGACAATTATACCACCTATTACACCTTCTTAAGGCCCCTTTCATATGGACGGCCATGACAACAACATAAAATTCATGAGTTGTGAATCATTGGACTTTATGGGGCATTTCCACACAATTAACAGAAACTGTGAATGCAGCAGAGATGCAGTTTAATGCAACTTTCTTCAGACAGTGCGATTATACAGTGTCACAAAGTATATGGTAGGATTGTAGAGGGAAGGTATTTAGGAACCAGAATCCTACATAGCCTCTACCCCTACACCTGTCCCAATTAGCAGGTTCAGCAACATATAAAATCCCAGGCTGCAGAGTTTGTAAAAGAATATGGAATTTGACTTGCTGTGAGCAAGAATTGCTGAGCAGAGTAGTGCAACAAAGCAGGACATGAAAAGGTTGGTTAAAGCTGTGCTATTTTTGTTAGTTTAGAACCTTGCAGTAGAAAAGGAAAGTACTATAAGTAAATTTAGTGCTCAGACTGAGCTATGTTTTTGTTTGTAGTGCTGTTTTCATTTTGTTTTTTAAAACACTGCCTGTTGATTATATTTATCCGATGTCAAAATAAACCTGCAAATCTTTTTTAAGAATTGTGGACTGTGTGTGATACCCTAGAAGGCCATGCCTACTGCCCACCCAGGGGCAGCCGCTTATGGTTTATCACAGCAGTTATAAATTTGATATATGGATTTCAACTGAATCACTTTAAAATCACACAAATATCATACAAAGCTGCTTTGTTCATGCAATTTTGTCACTTATGTTTATATTAAGAGAATAAGATGATGACAAAACATTGCCTGTAGCATTAAAAACGCATCAATATTTTCCTTTACTACAAAAGAGCTATGTTACAAAACTGCCCATATGAAAGAGCTATAATCAGTGGAGTACTTTACCTCAGAATTATACCATACCAATAGGAAAGCCTGTATACATGGGCTCGGCTGCTGCTCCGGAGCTGGGAGCACAGACAGGCAGTGATCCGCCCGGAGCTCCCCGCTCTGGATCAGCGCATGACTGCATCTTTCCTGCAGTCTGTACTGCAGAGGGGTACGGAACACAGGGATTCTCACAGGCTAGCGCTTTATAGTATTTAGATTAATTTGTGCATATGACTGCTAGATCAGAGCGCAGCTCTCTGGAACTCTAAGGGTTGATAACTGAGTAAGAGATGAGTTGATTCATTTAGATATATCTTTAGTTCAGCCACATGCAGAGCGCTATGAGCAGTAAGTATCTGTTCTGTAGCTGCCTGTTGGTTCATGTCTTCACTTTTAGAACTCTGATGCTGTGCAGCTGTGAGTGTCTTTTTTTATTAAGAATGATTGTGTTTTGTAAGGAAATAAAAAAGGAACTGGTGAATGCAATACAATAGCTTTCATTAAACTACTGTATAAAACAAAAAATGGTTTAGGATTTTTCATTAGTAGCTTCAATGTAATCTGTTTCTATTGGCGCAGACTTGCCAGTTTACAGGTGTTGCATTGTGCACTGTGCAACTGTGCTCTAACAGCTGTTTTCGGGGTCTGATAACAGTTCTCAATAGCTGTCTCAGCTGGTGCATTGTTCAAGTACGCAGGGGTGACTTTCTAAAAAGAAAGTCACCGGGGGAGATGCACTGAAGGTCAATAAGGGGTTGGACAGAGATATGATGGCGTATTTGTGTTGATGATGACTTAAAGGGATAGTAATGTTTCTCAATAAAAGCAGCTTCAATTAATCTTCATAGTATTTGGGCCATGAAGAGTGTTATTTCAATACTATCCGAGTTGTAGTTCAAGAGCAATTAAATTATAAAGTATATACCTCCCGCCCTTTTTACTGATATAACACTGCTCACCTCAGAGCAGCAAGACTGTCCGGATGGATCGCAGAGAGGGACAATATTCAATGAACATAAGGAAAAATCTGAAAAACCTGTCAAGGAGACAGGGTTTTCCTTATGCTCACGGTAAGATAATTGTCCCCTGCTGTGAGCTGTCCAGGGCCGTATTTACATCTCAGGAGCCTGTAGGCACAGAAATCTGAAGCCCCCCCCATTGTCCATCTCCACTGGACACTTCCGCAATGCTCCTAACCTCCACATTGCCCCTCATCATCTCCATATTGCCCCCATCAGCTCCAACTTGCCCTCACATTGCCTCATCAGCTCCAATGTGCCCCCATCAGCTCCAACTTACCCTCACATTGCCCGCATCATTTCCACATTGCCATCATCTCCAACTTGCCCCCATCAGCTCCAACTTGCCCTCACATTGCCCCCATCATATCCACATTGCCCCCATCATCTCCATATTGCCCTCACATTGCCCCCATGAGCTCCAGCTTGCCCCCGATTGGCTCCAACTTACCCTCACATTGCCCTCATCCTCTCCATATTGTCCCCATCATCTCCAACTTGTCCCCCCATCAGCTCCAACTTACCCTCACATTGCCCCCATCATCTCCACATTGCCATCATCTCCATATTGCCCCCATCATCTCCATATTGCCATCATCTCCATATTGCCCCCATAAACTCCAGCCTACCTTCACATTGCCCCCATCATCCCCACATTGCCATCAGCTCCAAATTGCCCCCATCAGCTCCAACTTACCCTCACATTGCCCCCATCATCTCCACATTGCCAATTTGCCATCTTCTCCATATTGCCCCTACTCAGCTCCAACTTGCCCCCCATCAGCTCCATATTGCCCTCACATTGCCCCATCATTTACACATTGCACCCCCCCCAGTGTCCATTTCCTACCTCTTCCCCGGTGGTCCAGCATCAAGAGTGGTCTGTCTGTGCCTCCTTATGCACAGACCTGTAGCTGCTGGAGCTCCCGTGCGGTCTTCTCTTCAGTAATGCAGAGCGCTGGGAGATGATGATATCTCTCAGCGCTCTTTATTACTAAAGAGCCGACGAGGGAGCACCAGCAGCTAAAGGTCTGTGCTGAAGGAGGCACAGACCTCACTGGGCGGTGGGGGTTAGTGCGGGCGACGAGGCTGCTTTTTTTTTTTTTTTTTAAAAGGGTCCCAATGACAGGTGCTCCTGTAGGCAGATGCCTACTCTACCTTATGGTAAATCCGGCCCTGGAGCTGTCCTATCAAGTGAGTAGATTTCACATCTAAGGGGAGGCGGCTTACACTAGGTAAAAGGGGCAGGAGGGGGATACCTTTTCATTCAGTTACTCTTGAAATGCAACGCTGACAGTATTGAAATAACAGTCTCCATGGCCCAAATACTATGAAGATTAATTGGAGCAGCTGTTTTTGTGAAACATCACTATGCCTTTAATAACAGTATGCACTGATATGTTTTCGCCATCATTTCTCTGTGAATCCGCCACCAATACACCACAGTTTTCCAACATTGTCATAAATACGCTGTGATTTCACACTCACTACGTCAACAATAGCTAATTTGCATATGGAAATACAGGTTAATGAGCCATTGTCATATTCATGTGAGTACGTTAATGAGTGTGAAAGTACTGTTCGCCACATGCACTAAGCTCTGATAGCAGCATTTGCAGTACAGTTCACAGCCTACCTGAGGCTGGCAATGCTAGGATCTTCCTATAGCTTTCTATTGAGCCAGAGGACAGTTTGCTATCTCTGCTAAAGAACACACACAGCTGTTGCCCTCTGGTAACCCTTTCAATGCCATAAAGGTGTGCATTGCATACTCCTGTGGCAGTGAAACAGTTAATATTTTATGTTTAAATGTCTTTTGTGTTCTTTAAAACTTTACATAGACATAGCCATACAATATTATTTTTCAATGTAATGGACAAGATGATGGAACCTGAACAGGGATAATACCATCTTAACTAAATGTGTAACCCAAACTTCCTATTATGGTGCCATGCAGTAAAGTAGTTCAACCTCATAGGATCTAGACACACATCGCTATCATATTGCTCTGTAATGCTTTGGAGAAGGACACTTGGAGTTGTGAGCAGATGAGAGCGGATGTCACTTCGCCAAGCTGGACTGCTGCCATCCTCTCACATCTGTTCACCTCACAAGAAACTGAATGTTTATGTGGATGTACTCTTCATAAAGTCCATGACAAATGCCCTATAAAATATAAAAGCAGCCCTGAACATTCCAGACTGTTACTATCTGATTTCTGGTCCTTTCTTATCATTTGCCTGAATCTATGGGGACTGGAAATGTGTTATCACATCAGCACTGGGATACGTGAAAGAAGCTTTTAAGTGCCAAGAAAGACTCTGAACTAATACATGTTTCTG
This sequence comes from Rhinophrynus dorsalis, assembly GCA_037306005.1. Lineage (NCBI taxonomy): Eukaryota > Metazoa > Chordata > Amphibia > Anura > Rhinophrynidae > Rhinophrynus > Rhinophrynus dorsalis. The sequence continues at coordinate 380,547,292 of CM074720.1, read as the reverse complement.
GTAACAACATTGCTGCCTGTAATAGATACTTTCTTCACAGTTTCCATTCATTTTAGTAGAACATGTTGAATACTGACAATTAGATTCAACTTGACAGAAACTGTGGTCAGTTTTTTGAACATCAAAAAGGCTGTTTGAGACAGGAGATGCACAGTTTATTCCTGGTCTAATTGCATAAATTTGCAATTAATTTTAGATAATAGTTGTCCTTTTATAAATTTATAACTCATGCCTTTACCTCCCAAGCCCCTATGGAAGGTGGACTTGATGTGTCTATACCCCCAGTCCTATATACATTTGACAACCATATATGTTCTGTTGTTTCAACAGCATCCACAGTTCCTGTGCACCATTATTCATACTAACAAACTACAGTGATAGATATACCTACACTCAGTCTCAGCCAACCAATCAAACGCAGTCTACATCACCCACTTTCACCTAGTCTTATCCATCCACTCACATTCAGTATTATTCACTCATGCACACCCATGCTTTCCATTCACCAACTAGAAATTTTTTTTACCCCTTTTTTCACTTTTTGCAGGCCACAAGACTCCCCATTTCAAATGCAAAAAGTCATAGCTTATCCTAACCTTGGGCAGAATATGATTAAAAACATGTTTCTGATTGTTAAGTCTCCACTTGAAAAATACTTTAACAGGATATACATAGCTGAAGAGCCCACTGTGAAGGGTAACAGTGACTAGTAGTTGCCACCAGCAGTTCAGACCCACACTTTGTGTGGCCATGGTACATTGTTCAAAAGCATCTGAGCCAAATCATTAAGCAGAATAGTAATCAAAAGCCCAGGTAGCAAATCAGCAGACTCCAGAGTTCAGGGACCAGGGTCACAAGCAGGAGAAGAGAAGTCCAGAAATCAAGCCAAAGTCAATCTCAGGAGAGGCTCATCAAAGTCCGTCATCAAGCTAAAGTCAGGAACAGCTGAGGCAATCAGAGCAACTGTAGCAAGGATGAAACCAAGACAACTGAGCGCAGGGTGGAATAAGAGATTAATCTAAATAGCATACAGGACTGGTGCACAGCTGTGACGCATAAGGCCTGGAAGTAATAGACGCTTGTAAGAAGGATTCAGAGCTCATATGTGCACATGCATTACTCAGAGTAGTAAGTATTGCACAGTGAGCTGTCTGAACTGGAAGACCACTGCCCAGAACGATGTGCAAAAGGAAGGGAATGCATGGAGGCAGATGAAGGAGGATACCAGCACCCAGACACTAATGAACAATGCCATGAACTGAGGCAGCCTTCAGAACTGGTAATCTGATATCCCCTCCCGCCCTCCCCGAATGACCTCTGAGCATCATAAGGATCTTTTTTTGTTAGGATGAGCTTGGTAGAAAGCCTTGACAAAACAAGGTACATAGATGTCAGTAATTAGTTTCCAGGAAAATGCCTCCAGGAATATCAACCTTCCAGTGTGTAAGATACTCCTTCCTTAAATACCGGAAGCAGGAATCCAGAATTTCTTCAACCTTATACTATCCAGAGCCATTGGTCTAATCTGGTCCAGGCAGAGGAACAAGCCAGTTAGAGAACTGACACAGTTGTATAGTTTTAGGATGAACAACTGGATGAACTTTTATGATGAGTTTAATTGAAGTCAAAAGGCCACAGGACTGATTTGAGCAGAGATCGGGAACGGAGGAATGAACTTGGTAGACAATTTTTAAAGAGACAGGCAACTTCATATTTTGATGGAGAGCTATACTTGCTCTTCCCTCTTGAAGTTTGGAGCCAGTCTGTGAGCTCTGTCCATGAAGAACATATGCCAGACTTAAGCCTCTTTGATGGTTAGTTGATAAGGTGTCACGTTTTATTTTGACTCTCAGACACAGAGTTAAGATAAAAACACAACTTTATTGAAAAGTTTAAAGAGAACCCTCGGGGGTTAGGCATACACATATAACAATATTAAATAGTACACGGCAGTAATGAGTAGTGGTACAGAGAACATGAGACAGGCTCTACCGGCGTTGCCAATACCGGGTAAGGCAACCTTAGACTGGCACGAGATGTAATATGTTCTACCGGCCTTACCAATATACCGGGCAAGGCAGCATGGAGGCTAGCAACAGAGAGGGAGGAGGCTCTACCAGCCTTGCCAATATACCCCGCAAGGCAGCCTTGAGACTGGAACAACGAGAGAGGAGGCTCTACCGGCCTTGCCAATATACCGGGCAAGGCAGCCTTGAGACTGGTACAATGAGAGAGGAGGCTCTACCGGCCTTGCCAATATACTGGGCAAGGCAGCCTCGCTAAACCATGAGACTGCAAGTACTGGTGCACAAACAGAGATGACCTCAGCAACTGGCATATAGTTGGAGTAAACCAGTCGCCTATGCTGGGCACACAGAGGCCTTGCCGGGGCTATCTAGGTGTCAGTGAGCACCCGGTAATAACGGAGCGAACCAGTACCCGCGTACTGAACAGACAAGCATCACCGGTGCTATATGGAATGCAGCAAGCAACCGGCTATGCGTGTAGCGAACCAGTACCTGCTTACTGGATTACACAAGACTCTCCCGGTGCTATATGGAATGCAGCAAGCCACCGGTATACTAGGAGCAAACCAGTACCCACGTACTGGGTTACACAATACTCTACCGGTGCTGTATGGAATGCAGCAAGCAACCGGTTACTCGTGGAGAGAACCAGTTCCCACGTACTGGGTGACACAAGACTCTACCGGTGCTGATGGGATGCAGCAAGCCACCGGTTATACGTGGAGCGAACCAGTACCTGCGTACTGGGTTACACAATACTCTACTGGTGCTGTATGGGATGCAGCAAGCCACCGGTTATACAAGGAGCGAACCAGTACCCTCGTACTGGGTTACACAATACTCTACCGGTGCTGTATGGAATGCAGAAAGCAACCGGTTATACATGGAGCGAACCAGTACCCGCGTACTGGGTTACACAATCTCTACCGGTGCTGTATGGAACACAGCAAGCAGCCGGTTATACATGGAGCAAACCAGTACCCGCATACTGGGTTACACAATCTCTACCGGTGCTGTATGGAACGCAGCAAGCAACCGGCTATACATGGAGCGAACCAGTACCCGCGTACTGGGTTACACAATCTCTACCGGTGCTGTATGGAACGCAGCAAGCAACCGGTTATACATGGAGTGAACCAGTACCCGCGTACTGGATTACAAATCAATGAGAGATGAAAATGTTGGCAAAGGCGATAAGAAGGAAGAGGCACTCTGCAGGCGATCCAGAAGCAGGAACACAGCCGGTACAGGACAGGAAACAGGAACAGCAACGGCAGCCAACCGGACCAGGAACGGAAGCAGCAACAACAGCCCAAACCGGATCAGGAACGGAAGCAGGAACCGATGAAGCTGCCAGGCAGGAACTCAGGCGATCACTGGAGAGCAGTAGTGTAGTAACGGCCCAGGAAGCTAAGGAACACAGTGCAGGTGCAAGTGACATAGAGACACCACGAAAGGGCAACCAAATGGTGCCCAAGCCCAGTCTAAATAGGCAATACTGGGCGGGCTGAAGGCAGGCAGCCAATGGAGAGCCCATTCAGGTAACTGACATAAAAAAGGCAGCAATCACGGGCACCGTGATATAAGGGCTGATATGTTGACTAAAAACTATAGACAAGCTTGTGCCAAAGGTTCAGGAAAAAGATCATCATTAAGAAGAAAAAAAGTAAATGGCATCTGAATTTGGTGGAGAAAGGTGACTGCCCTGTAAAAGATACACAGTATTAATGCTCACCAGGGAAGTATATAGACTTGGTCCCCAAGGTATTTTCCATGTCATCGAATTTGCCATTAATGGGTTTGAATGGGGAGGATAGAAATAACTAACAAATGATGAGTGAAGCACTGACTTCACCTAGCCTTGCAGATCACAGAGATCTTCCAGGGTAATAGAGAAAGACTAGATGAGTTTTAAGGTATGGGAACTTGTTTCCTGAATCTGTGAGGACAAACCCTATTTAACTGTCCCTTTAAATGGATAGTAATACTTAATATGTAAAAATATATATATTGTAGTCTTTATCCCCCTGAGTAAAAAATGGTACTCTCTCTGCTGAAAGGTGTTTTATTCAAATGTTATTACAACTCAAAGTTTAATTTTTTTAGGTGCAATATCACAGTGGCCTGAAATTGTACAGTGGCACTGCTGTTACACCATCCCATGGACAGCTCTGGTCCGTAGACGATAAATCTCCATAGGATGGTGTAGCAACAGTGCCACTGTACAATTTCAGGTAACTGTGATATTGCAACTAAAAAATTCAACTTTGAGCTATAATAACTTTTGAATAAAACACTATTCAGCAGTGGGAGTACTCTTGTTTTACGCAGGGGGATAAATCCTACAACATATTTTTTTTTACATTTAAAGTATTACTATCCCTTTAAGATTTTATTGCTACAAACCCAAATGCCTCTCCAACAACATTGTCAGGGAAATGTCATAAGTTTAAACCCTTTCCTCTGCTCCTTGTTTAATACATGGTGTTAAACAAGGTGCAGTGGAATGGAATGCTACAAAACACCCATACACATACCATACCAACATCCTCTTGGCACAAGTATAGTTATCAAGAACATTTTCAGCATAAATTAGTTAAATATATCCCCCAGGTGTTCTTTAGATCTTTGACTGAGAATTTCGGACCTTTAGAAAGTTCAAAATGAAAACAGAGGTCAGTGGTCCTAACTACAAATTAATGAAATTATTATTTGTGTATTTTTTCATGCAAATTTTTCAAATCAAATATAATTTATTATTTAATCCATTTATAAACGCTATTTGGTTAATTTTTAATATAAAACCAATACAAAATATTAAATACCAAATCCTACATCATACTGATAAATGCAGATGATATTTGAAGAACACAATTGTTAATTAACATTTACCAGTTAATTTAATATATCCCATACACATCTGTGAGCCAGATATATTACACAGCTGCATGCCAGTAATCTGTCAACAAAGGAATCTGAACACAATTTAATTTGATCACAGATGGCCCCCATCAAATAAAAAAAATCAAGATGCAGCTAGTACATTTGATACTGTCCCAATGGCCAATTTTAATTAATTGATTTCTTAAAAGAAAATGAAATGATCATCATGTAAGATGACAGGAGCACATATTGCCTGGCAAAAAAAAGTATCCTTAATCTTTGTGTGGCAGAGAAGATCCCAAAGCATTGCTCTGCCGCTCAAATAGTTAATAACATCAGAGTGTTTGTAAAAGGTGAAAATGCATCTAAGGATATTATGTGCATCAAACTCAATGAACAAGAACTTGCTAAGTGTCATTAACTGGGGGAAAAGGCTTTATTAATACAACAATCATTAAGAATACAGAATAAGTATATTATCCAATTAAAAAGCAATTACATTTCTGTATGACAGCATAAATTTATTCTAAGCGTAATCAATGAGAAATTAAATTGATGAATAGATGCTCATAATATGTATGGCATCAATCCCGACATAATAAGACGCACATCACTTTGGGTCTCTTTCTCATTATATTATTTAGATAGCTAGTTAATTTTACATTGTAAACAGGATCATTGACTGCCCCCCAACCACCTCTTCCTCAATTCCACATTCTCTTTTCTTTCATTCTTTTTTATGTAATATTTTTATTCTAACAATGCTGGATTTTCCATTAGACAAAGTATGCTAATGCTTATGTTACTTGATTATAAGTCACAGCTCAATTGTATTGGCCAGGCCTGCTGTGAAAATGGGTAGGCGCTGCCAGTGCAATCCCAGTTCCTCTGTACCAGATACCCACTCCTGGGAGGAAATGCACTAGGATTCGATAAGGGAACATACTGGAGATATTGTGGCATATTTGCACTGATTCTGTTTTAAGATGAGTTTGCCATCATATCCCTGTGAATACACCACCAATACACCAACGTCACTATGCTTTCACAATGCCTTTGCCAGGTTTAGGTTGTTGCAGTGACTACTTCAATGGTGGCCAATTTGCATATTGAAATGCAGTTTAATGAGCTATTGTAATATTTCTGTGGGTGTGTTTTTATGTTAATGTGGCTGAAGCGGGGTAGGAGAATCTTTAGGTGGTTAATCAGTGAAAATTTGGATAATTTTATGTAGTATAATGTATAATCAGTAAGTGAACAGTAGCAAAACTATAGCATTCATGCATAGGAATGGAGTACTGGTCCTCAAGCTGATTGAAAGAAAAACCTGTAGCAGTATGCTAATTTAGAGGAAGGATTGGATCACTTATTAAATATGTATAGGTCAGTGTAGTGTTATATCATAAGCCCTTGAGTTTGTTCTAGCAAAAAGATCCTGTGGACATTACTGAATACGGAGTGACACTGGGAATTAATGTTGCATTCTGGAAGCAGATTTAGTTCAGAACTACCAGAAGATGACTTATTCAAACAGCAGAGGGATAATGCACTAAGAATGCAAGCAAGCCTAATCCTCAAGCGCTGCCAACATTGCTGAACACAGGAGGGACAAAATCGTAGAACAGATCACCCTGCAGAACTAGCACTCCTGCCTAGTCATGAAGTCCTTGGAAGACTTTATTATGGATTAAGTACCTTTAAGTCTTGTCATATAAAATGTAACATTTATTAAGACACGTTCAAATGTATAGTTAGAATTCATGTTAGTCTTTCATTTACTGATCTTATAGAAAGATAAAAATCTGCAGACGGAACGCAGGAATGTTCCCCGGTGCTGACATTTTTTACATTCATTGGTACTATGCCATCTTCATCACATATTAAAAACCTCTGTGTGTGATTCTATTCAGTATTGTTACAAATAGATTCCTTGTTGGTTTTGATTAATAATTTAAAGAAGTATTATTATAGTGAGATCTGAAACAGATCGAACAAGATTATTTTTATCTTTACATAGATGATTCTATAAGAACAATAAACAAAATACTAACATGAATTCTAACTATGTATTTTTCATGTGATTTAATAAATGTTAAGTTTTATACAACAAGACTTAAAGGTACTTAACCCATAATAACATATTTCTAGGATTTCATGACTAGGCAGTTAGAGTGCTAGTTCTGCAGGGTAATCTGTTCTACAATTTTGTCTATCCATTTTCCCCATAGCACCTCCATTACTAGTCTGTTATCCTTTTAGGTGCTAAATGTTATATATAGGCACCCGGAGGTGAGTGCACCAGTATCCCTTCTCTTGTTGAGCACAGGAGGGCCAAATAAAGTGACTGAGCCACTGTCTGATCCACCTGCACTCACCTGAGACATCTTGCAAATCTTCACTGTTGGTAGCTCTTTAGGACCAGGATTGGCTACCCCTGAACTATGGAGAGACAAATCTCTCCAATCCATACAGTGCCTTGCAAAAGTATTCACCCCCTTGGCATTTTTCATATTTTGTTGCATAACAACCTGGCATTAAAATGGAATTTTGGGTTTGTATTTACACAACATGCCTACCACTTTGAAGATGCAATATATTTTTTTATTGTGAAACAAACAAGAAAGACGTAAAAAAAAAAACAGAAAACTTGAGCATGCATAACTATTCACCCCCCCCCCCACCACCACCCAAGCCAATACTTTGTAGAGCCACGTTTTGCAGCAATTACAGCTTCAAGTCTCTTGGGGTACGTCTCTATAAACTTGGCACATCTACCCACTGAGATTTTTGCCCATTCTTCAAGGCAAAACTGCTTCAGCTCCTTCAAGTTGGATGGGTTCTGCTGGTTTACAGCAATCTTTAAGTCATACTACAGATTCTCAATTAGATTAAGGTCTGGGCTTTGACTAGGCCATTTCAAGACATTTAAATGTTTCCCCTTAAACCACTTGAGTTTTGCTTTAGCAGTATGCTTAGGGTCATTGTCCTGCTGGAAAGTGAACCTCCGTCCCAGTCTCAAATCTCTGGAAGACTGAAACGGGTTTCCCTCAAGAATTTCCCTGTATTTAGCACCATCCATCATTCCTTCAGTTCCGAACAGTTTCCCAGTCCCTGCAGATGATGGTGTTCTCAGGGTCATGAGAGGTGTTGGGTTTGCACTAGACATAGTGTTTTCCTTGATGGCCAAAAAGCTCAATTTTAGTCTCATCTGATCAGAGTACCTTCTTCCATATGTTTGGGGAGTCTCTCACATGCTTTTTGGCAGACATCAAATGTGTTTGCTTATTTTTTTCTATAATTAATGGCTTTCTTCTGGCCACTCTTCTGTGAAATCCAGCTCTGTGGAGTGTGCTGCTTAAAGTTATCCTATGGGCAGATACTAATTGTGGAGCTTTGCAGCTCCTTCAGGGTTTTCTTTGGTCTGATTTATGCCATCCTCGCCTGGTCCGTGAGTTTTGGTGGGTGGCCCTCTCTTGGCAGGTTTGTTGTGGTGCCATATTCTTTCCATTTTTTAATAATGGATTTAATGGTGCTCCATGGGATGTTCAAAGTTTGGGATATATTTTATAACCCAACCCTGATCTGTACTTCTCCACAACTTCACCCCTGACCTGTTTGGAGAGGTCCTTGGTTTTCATGGTGCTGCTTACTTGGTGGTGTTGCAGACTCTGGGGCATTTCAGAACAGGTGTATATATAGTGAGATCATGTGACAGATCTTGTGACACTTAGATTGCACACAGGTGGACTTTAGTTAATTAATTATATAACTTCTGAAGGTAATTGGTTGCACTAGATCTTATTTAGAGGCTTCCTAACAAAGTGGGGTGAATACATATGCATGCACCACTTTTCCATTTTTTATTTTTTATAATTTTTTAAAACAAGTTATTTTCTTGATTTCACTTCACCAATTTGGACTATTTTTGTTTGTCCATTACATGAAATCCAAATTAAAATCCATTTTAATTCCAGGTTGTAATGCAACAAAATAGGAAAAACGTCAAGGGGATGAATACTTTTGCAAAGCACTTGATATTATTTTAAGAAGGCTCTTTTTCATGTTGGATAGCTCTTATACACTTTAATGCATTGTCTCTATGAAGCAATATTTGGAGATGGGAATGTATACTCTCTCTTCTCTGACCTTAGTGCATCTAAGTATAGATAAAATGTACATTTCCCTATTAGTTCTATCATATTATATCTAACTGATAATATGCAAGTGCAATGTGACAGAAGGAAATGAGGATATATGTAAAATGGACCAGGTCATGAACTCTGTTTAGTAGAAGTTGAGGCTGATGCATAAAGAAAACGTGATCAGTTCTGGTGCAGCCCACCTGTACCATAGGGGGAAAAAGTGAATCCCCAGCATATTTAAATGTGACTTTTAACCCCTTGAATACTAGAGAGGTCTCAAAGCATTCAAGAGGTTAAAAGCCCCATTTAAATCAATGGACATTTTTTATGTGTCTCCTATGGTGGTACAGTTGGCTTGCTCCAGGATTTTTCCAGTTCCTTCATACATCAGCCACTTAGTTCACACCTTTAGTGCCAGAGATTGGGTTCTCAAAGCAGTGTCTTACAATAATGCTTGGCCTTTTCTAACACTCAGTGGATGAATCACTACCAGGTAAGTAAATGGGCATTTCTATACCAGGTAAGTAAATGGGCATTTTTATTTCCCAGTGGATAAGAGGTTACACTGTAGCAGGGGTAGATTTATGATATCTGTCCAAGACATCTAGGCTCCCCTATGCCCACCAATGGCCACTCTTGCATTTAGTACATGATCTAGCCCCCAGTCTGATCCACTGTTCCTAGTGGCAGAAAATACCATAAGCATGATTAGATTGTAGCAGTGCAACTGGGTCCACAAGTGCGGCTAACAATGCTTGAGTTCATTATTTCTCTCCACCAGCACAGATTAATCAGTGGCTCAGTAACTTTAAATGATTTAACTCTGTGATTGCCAAACGGGAGGGGGCATGCCTTCCTCGAAAGGCTTGAGTTACCTTCAAGGAGGCTTGAGACTTTGCCTCTGCACCAAACTTCCACATTACTATGCAACACAAGATATGAACAGAAAAAAAACAATGACAGTCAGAAAGGTTGTTTCAAAGAACAGTTATGAATAGCACAGTGTGCCCACTTGCTCTAGCGATATGCATATTTTTAGCTGGGTGCCATATTATTTGAATTTGTAGAAACATCTGCTGCAAAGAAAAGAATGTATAATGAATGGCTTTCTTCAACATACATTGCAATATGAATACAATGCAAATAAACGATTGAAATATAGGTGTACAAAGGTTTAAATCTATTTAACGCTTACAATTGAGTGGGGACATCAGAGTTTTGTGAAAACTAAAAGGTGTGCATCAAGTCAAATCCATTCCAGCTGTGGAGGACTACAGCTCCCAGCATGCCTACCAGCTGTAAACTGGCTGGGGATGATGGGAATTATCACCCTCCACAGCTGGAGGGCTTCAGTTTGCCCAGTTTTGTCATAACATCATGCAATGCTAGTAGTTCTTTAAGACTGGAGTAGGCTACCCCAAACTAGAGCAAATAATAAAATCACAATGTTTTGCGTGTTAACCTGCTGGCACTTAAAGGGTTAAAGAGACCATCCACCAGAGATGAGGGGGAGAAGAATTAAGGGATGGATCAATGGCAAAGGTGTCTCCATCACCATGGAGGAAAGACATGCTTCACTATATGTATTTAAGGACTACCTGTGATCATTAGCATATGCATTTGGCTTAATGCTGGCAGTGTGTTCAGGAGGGCAAGTGTAGGGAGGAAAGGATGCCTCAGTCTTCACTGCCAAGAACACCACTAGCCCTTTCTTAACCCTTTGAGTACCATAGGGATGTGCAACTCATTGCTGTATAATACATTGCACACTTCTGTGGCATTAGGGTTGCCACCCAGCCGGTATTTTACCGGCAGGCCGGTAAAAAATTGACTTCTGTCCAATGTTAAGTCTATGGAGGGAATGCCTTGGCCGGTATTTTTTTGAAGAAAAGGTGGCAACCCTATGTGGTGCTGAAAAGGATAGAAATATAAAAAGAAAATATATAGTAGTGTTTATCCTCCTTACTGGAGGACACTGGTGCTGTCTCTACATTGGGCAGTTGACTATAAATCTCTATAGGATGAGAGAGATAATGCATCCAAAAAAATCAGGCTTGAGCTGCAATAACTTTTAAATAAAACACCTCTCAGCAGTGGCAGATCCCTTGTTTTTTGTAGGAGGATAACCCCTATATATATATATATATATATATATATTGATAGATACATAGATAGATAGTGATCACCAGTTAGCCCTCAAGGGCGGGGGTGTGTGTGTGTGTGTGCAATCTGTGGTCCACTAGCTATTGTTGTTGGCTGGCTAAGGATGATTGAAATTGTTGAAAAAATAAAGCAGGGGATGAGATGCACTAGGATTTGATACAATGGCAGATCAGCTGATTCCTGTCAACATAAAACGCTACACACTGCAAGGCAAACAGAGTGCTTTGTAGAGCAATGGTGTTGTACATCCTGATGGCACTCAATAGGTCAATCCATTGAGTGCCCCAGGGGTATTCAGTGTGTTGCGCTGGATACCACTGTGGCACTCAAAGTGTCAAGGGAAGGCAGCTGCTGTCTCTGCTCTCTAGTAGAGAGAGCAAACAGTACTTTGTGGCTAGATAGCTATGCTAAAATCTTAACTTTGCCAGCCTCAGGTTTTCGAATTTGGAACTGTAAACTCCAACACCATAGCCAGCTACTGGATTTGAGTTTGTGGCATGCACAGTAATACAACAATGGCGCCATTGTAAATTTGACTAAGGCATGGTGAAAGCATGTCAATGTCAGCAGATCTGAGGCATATTCACAGGGATATGATGGCGGAGACATCTTAGGACATAAGATGAGACGGAAACAGTTCAAATATGCCACAATATCACCAGTTATAGAGTATAATAACGTGCATCCTTTTCAACCTTTATGCATCTCCCCCACCGAGTTATGCAGTTTGACCACCCCTGCTTTACACACACCTGAAGCAGAGCTGCTAGATACTAGTTTTAACTTTGATCCCAGTGCATCTACTTTCTAATTCTAAACAAACAATGAAGAATACAAAAGGTATATGGTTGAAAGGGACAACAAAGTACAGGGGATGATTACATTTCATAGGAGCAGAAACGTTAAGACAAAAGGCCATAGAGGAACAAAGGTTAATATGTAATGTAAGAAAGTTATACTTCACTAGAGGGTGATAGATAAGTGGAACAGCCTACCAGCAGAAGTGGTAGATGTTAAGACAGAGTGGAATTTAAGCATGCCTGGGATAGGTATAAGTCTATACTGAACATAAGACAACACCAAGGACCAAATGAGGATTGAAGTTTTTACAGTAGGAAAAACAAGCAGAGTAGATGGGTCGTATGGTTATCTACAGTAAAAATCTATGTTTCTATGAAACACATGTTAGCGCTGCTTAAATTAATGCAAAATGTAAAACCATGTTGTAACGCATCATAGTCCTTTACTGAAGTCCTTGTCTGGGACTGAGACTTTGGCACAAAACCCCCCAGATACTTTGGACATTCTTCCCTGTGAGAACACTCCCTTGGACCTGATTCTACGACCGCCCATACCTTGGGCCAAGAGACTAGAGGTACTGTAACCTATGGGACAATATTGTGTCACTATATTTAAACCTCTCAAGCCCTGGTTGTGCACTAAAAGACTTTGAATAGACTTTATGTGAATGGGGAGAATGGACCTTATTACACAAAACTGCTCTGTGTTAGACTGCTGGCTTGCTTCCAAGGGAAGGGGCAGTGTGGAGTTAATTCTTCCAATGTGTATTGTAGTTCCTCAAGACATTGTTATCACGGTGCCCGTGCTCCTGATCTACGGCAACATTATTATTCTTCCTCATTTCAATGCCATCCTCTTATTGGCCTGGTATTCTTGACTCCACCCAGGGCTACCCTTTTTATACTCTGTCATGTCTATACTGGGGCGCCCTTTCGTGGTGTACCTGTTCCTGACGTTTGTTACTGAGTTACTCTGATCGTGTATGACCTAGCCTCCCTGGCGACGTTCCTGCGCTTCCTGTGTTGCTGCTCCGTTGCTGACTGCCCTGGCTGAGAACCCACTCCGTTGCTGATTGATCTGGCTGAGGACCCGCTCCGTTTCCAACTGATCTGGCTGAGAACCCGCTCCGTTACCGACTGATCTGGCGGAGAACCCGCTCCATTGCTCACTGACCTGGCTGAGGACCCGCTCCGTTACCGACTGATCTGGCTGAGAACCCGCTCCGTTACCGACTGCTCTGGCTGATAACCCGCTCCATTGCTGACTGATCTAGCTGTGAACCCACTCCTTTGCTGACCTATCTGGCTGATGAGCCTGCTCCACTGCTACTGACCTGGCTGTGCTCCCGTTACGCTTGTGGCCATCCCTGGCTGAGCACCCTCTCCGTTGCCATCCGTACATGGCTGTACCACTCGGTTGCCCTTGTCTGGTCAGCGCTACAAGCAGCGGATTTCCAGTTGCCTTGTCTGTTGTGCGTCGCGTGGCTCTATCCTTATCTTGTCGACCCTGGGCTTGGCATTAGTGCCGTATCTGCTTACTTTAACCGCCCCTGGCGGTGTGCACACGCAAAGTACCGGTACAATGCTATCTAAGTGCTGACTGAGTTACTCAGATCTGTCTGTGTCCTCCTCTGTCTATAGCTGGGCTCACTCCCTGTGGGAGTTGCAGTATATCTCTGGGCATTTCCAGTTCACCCATTCAGTGCCTAGACTGTCTAGGCTGGGCCAGTGCTCCTTCCCCTGTTGCAGTGGCTTTGGGCTAAGAGCCAGCGGTTGCGTTACATCACACTCGTTAGTGTGAGGGGACACTGTGCTCTATTCCTTGTCGCAGTAGCCTTTGGGCTAAAGAACCAGCGGTTGCATTACATCACACTAGCTAGTGTGAGGGGACACTTGTGCCCTTCCTGTTATCTGCCTCGATCCACCCCTAGCGTTCTAGGGTTTGCCTACTGTAAGTGGTTGCCTTGGTCTTCTTGGGATCCCTGTCCCATGGTCAGTGTTGCCTTGTTCCTACTTGGTTCAGTGCCACCCAGGCATCTGGGTTTCATGCCAGTTACCACCTACGGGACTACCAGTCATCTATAGTCCTGCTGTCAGCCCTGGGTTGAGTAGCCTGGTTAACCCTAGTCCACTAGGGTAAGGTTGCTTGGTCTTACGAGCCTCCAGTCTTCAGGATTCAAGCACAGAACTATTTGAAGCCAGTTGCTGCCTCCTCTGCCTGCTATATATCTCAAGTCTGGCTTACTATTGCTTAATATTTATTGTTTTGTATTGTGGGACTGTGGCCTAACCCCTTGTATGTAATTTATCCTAATAAAGTCATTTTAACCTTACCAGTCTGGTCTGAGTGTTCATCAAAAACCGTGACAATTGTATTGTGTATTGTAAGATGTATTGAGACCCCCTGCCGTGTGTTAATTCATTCACGCCCCTCAGTCTGTGAGTCACCTCACAGTCCTTTGTATTATATGTTGTGATTTAATTACCTCTGTGAATGATCCCATTGTGTCAGCCATTATGTCACGGTTTTCGATGAACACTCAGACAGAACAGTAAGTTTAAAATGACTTTATTGAGTAAAGTGCATACAAGGAATGAGGCCACAGGCCCACAATACGAAACCAACAAACCACACTATATGGAGGATACATAGGCAGTAAGCAATGACTGTAAACAGAATGACTGAGATGGAACACAGGTAATAGAGGTATCTTAGGCAGGCAACCCTCCACTAGAGAACCCGAAGCGATCAGGCTACTGGACCCCGGCTGAAAGCAGGACAGAGGATGGCAGTAAGTCCTGGAGATGGTAATAGGCACGAGACCCAGACGCCTGGGTGGCACAGAACCCAAGGAGGCAACGAGGCAACACTGACCACGGGACAGGGGTCCCAGAGTGACCAAGGCCACCACTTACACCACAGGTGTCCCCTCATAGGACAGTGGAACAAGCGCAAATACTGGCTCTAGGCCATCAGGCCACTAGACAGGAATATGAGCTCAAGGTCTCCACACACCCAGTAGTGCATGCCAATGCAAGTGCTGGCCCTCACCCAGGCACTGCAACACGAAGGAGCACACGGGTAGCTTAGCTAGTGTTAGGCACTGAACAGTTAACAGGAGATGCCCAGAGATACATAGGAACTCCCACAGGGAGTGAGCCCAGCAATAAGCGCAGAGGGAGACACAGAGAGATCAGAGTAACTCAGTCAGCACTTGCTAGCACTGTACCGGTACGCATGTACACACTGCAGAGGCAGTAGGAGTAAGTGGCGATAGCACGAATGCTATGCCTATGGTCAACAGAATAAGATTAGCGCCATGCGGCGCACCCCAATTAGGCAACTGGAAACCGTTGAATGTAATGCTGGCCAGTTAGACAACGGAGGAGGCACAACCGTACACGGATGGCAACGGAACAATGGCTCAGCGGAACAGGTTTACAAACCAACGAGAAGCACAGACTGGTCAAGTGTACAGGCAAGGCTCAATAGCCAAGCAGACTATGACAATGGGGGTTCACAGCCAGATCAGTACAGCAACAGAGTGGGTTCTCAGCCAGATCAGTCGGTAACTGAGCAGGTTCTCAGACGGATCAGTTCAGCAACGGAACGGGTTCTCAGCCAGATCAGTCGGTAACGGAGCAGGTACTCAGCCAGATCAGTTCAGCAACAGGGGGGTTCTCAGCCAGATCAGTCGGTAACGGAGCAAGTTCTCAGCCAGATCAGTCGGTAACGGAGCAGGTTCTCAGCCAGATCAGTTCAGCAACGAAGCGGGTTCTCAGCCAGATCAGTCGGTAACAGAGCAGGTTCTCAGCCAGATCAGTTCAGCAACGGAGTGGGTTCTCAGCCAGAGCAGTCAGCAACGGAGCAGCAACACAGGAAGCGCAGGAACGTCGTCAGGCAGGCCAGGTCATACACGATCAGAGTAACTCAGTAACAAACGTCAGGCTCAGATACACCACAAAAGGGCGCCTTAGAATAGATGTGACAGGATATAAAAAGGCAAGCCCTGGGTGGAGCAAAGATGACAGGCCAATCAGAAGGCCACATGGAAATTAGGCACAGTAACAATGTCACCGTGATACCTTACCATTTGCTGCTGGTTCCTTGTCTTATGTTTGGATTGTATTATCCTTGCCCCTCATCCTATTGTATCTGGTTGGCCCATGTATTTAAATGTAGTTGATCTGTATAAATATGTGTGGTATTATACAATAAAGTTAGTCTTATTTTGGAGTGAACAAGAGTCCTGGTGTCTTGTGTTCTTATGGTACTAAAGCGGCCACTCTGACGCTCATCTGAGCCAAGGTTCCTGTATCGTTCGACCGTCTGCTGCCAGCATCCTGCGACCTAACTTTGGATGCTGTCAGGCGGCAATGTGGACTCTGTCTGCTTTCTTCTACTGAGTTCCAGAGATTATCTGTCTTCGACCTTCCTTGGGTTCCTGTGACACTTTTCCTGTTATTCATAGACCAGGAGTAGAGGCATCACTCTCTACGGCCCGTGGTACCAGTTTACGACCCAGCTCTGGCTGTGTACCTTCGACTCTTTCCCTGTTCACCTGGCTATCCTCCGACTCCGTCATGAAGTCGACGCCGCTACCACTTTGTCAACTTCGACACGGAGTTTGTGACACCACGATGTTCGATCAGTCCGGCCATTTGCTAGACTGGTGCATCCAACAACGCCAGTCCAGCGTTGAGAGGGAGAAACCCGGGAACGACGGCGGAAGGTGACGCGGTCCCGTCTTGCTTCCATTACACATGTCATTATTGTTAGATTGTAAGCTCCTTGTGGCAGGGTTCCTTTCCCAGTCTATGATTCCCTTGCTGCATGTTCCCCCACAAATAATGCAATGATGACACTTAAGCTTAATGCTCTTAACCCAGTTCTGTCGTTTTGTATTATATTATTTCAAATATTGTTAAGTGCTGTGTACATGTATGGCGCTATATAAATAAAGATACATACATACATACATACAGATGTTTCTTGCTCCCATAAAAATACATTTTGTACAATATTTATTATTTTACTAACAGTCAGCCAGAGCTCAGGATAAAAGCTTTGCAGGAGATCATAATCAGAACCAAACAAATATGCTGCTCATGGAAACTGCGGATAGAACATTTCCATTTAGGTGTATCTTTTGCATTCCTACTTGTGCCTGTATTCTCCTTAGTCATCTTATCATCCTTCTCCCACTGGGTATAGATGGATAGCCATACATACCAGGCCTATACTCTTACGCTTAATAATGTGTCAGATGTTAAATTCTTCACAAAACAGAGATGTTTTGTATCAATGTATACCCAATACGATTTAAACATCAGGGGCCTTATGCAGTTCTGGAGCAAGCCATCTACACCATACGGAGAGAAATAAAAAAAATCTCCAACTACCAATTGATTAAAATGGAGCTTTCAACCCGTTGAATGCTAGAGAAGTCTCCTATGTGGTGCTTCACAATGCATTGGAGACCACTCTAGCATTGAAAGGGTTGATAGTTAAAGGAAGATTCACAATTTGAAGCTTTTTTCTAGAGAATTTCCACTAATAGAAAATACATAGAATTTCCACCATTTCACCCCAGGAAAAAGATGGTACCATGTTAGCCAGTGGAGTAGATAGGATTCAGTGTAGCAAAACACTCACAAGAGTGGTATGAAGGTGATATACCTAACACCAATGCTTTTTTTCACCTATGCTTTCTATGGCTGCGGGAATTCCCACTGCCATAATATAAAAACCCAGAGCTTCCTGCTGTGCTTCGTGGTGGCAAATAAGAAGTAGATACAAGTAGGGGTAATTGAGAGAAAGAGAGTGAGAGAGAGTCTGTGTGCTGTTCCCAATTGCTTGCTGGATAATAAGTAAGAAGAGTTGAGGGATGCTGCTATGGCTTACAACCTGGCACTGCTGGCAGTAGGCCCCTGGGACTACAAACATGTCTTTCAAGGCTTGCCTTGCTGCAAACCTGCAAACAAAATAAAAGTAAAAGGCTAAGTTCAATGTGGTGGGTATGGATGGTGGTTGTAAATACATGATGATGATGATGATGATGATTAGGAAGAAATGCTAGACAAATTATATGCAGTTTTATGTGTGGTTCCGATATAACCTCAAAATGTTCAGTGAATCAGTTACCAATCCATATTCTGGGAGCAAATGCCACTACCCCCACCACCACAAATCTTAGACTGTCTCCCCAGGGACATGTCAGTTGCTTTCTCTGATGATGATGATGACTACTCATTCTGTAACATGTTATTATGTTGTTCTTGCTGATGTTGCCGAGGGTGTACACCCTTTACTTGCTTCCTTTACGCTTCCTTTATGCTTTGTCCAATAGTGTGTGTGACTGTGTGTGTGATTGGGTGGGAGTTGGACTTGGAAACGGTGGTGATGATGATGACTGAGATGATTATTGTGTATATTTAGACATGTTTACTTATCAGAGTCCAACTTTTCAGGTTATAAACAGACATAGTGCTTCTTATCAGCGGAAGACTGAGCCTTTTCATTTCAGAATTTTTTGGCCATATCTTCACTTTCAGTCTCTGCTTTATCTGTATTAGAACAAGGGTAAGAGATTGGAGGGACAAATTCTAAATCATTATCATCATCATCATAATTACCATGAATAATAATTATGTTATCAGCAGCAGCATCTGAAAAAGTTTATTTTTACTTTTCCCCTTTGGGAACTTATAGATGATTGATAACTAGTTTTTGGCATGGTGTCGCTGTTGTCACTATCTGATGCAGCAGTTAGTCTTACAGATAAATCCTCCTCTGCTATGGCCACAAAACTAGAATGTGACTCACCATTGTCTTTAGTGTTAAAAGTCTTAGTATTACTACTAGTGGAACTTTTATATCACTTTTAAAGTTTCCTCAGGAGGAGGCATGTCATCATTATTTATTGCACAAGCTACTCTAATAATGGCCACACTCAGTTTTTTAGTATGATTTTACTACCACAATCACATCCATGCAATCCTCTTAGTCCTACTCATGTCACTTCAGGGCCGTCCCTTACATGGGTCCCGGTGGGGCCATGGACCCAGGTGGCACTCTGACAGGGGCGGCAATTTGCCGCCCCAAGGCATGTTATTTCGTGCACAGCGTCTCCCCACTACCTGCACTGATGACGGCTGGGACCTGGTCACCGGGCCAGGGTTTTCTTCCTCTGTTCGGAGGCCAGTGCAAGTTTAAAACTGGCGCCCAGACTGATGAAGAAAATCCCAGCATGCACCACTCTGCATCTCCGCATGTGACATGGCCCGGACTGTCATCAGTGTAGGCAGTGGAGAGACTGAGTAAAAAGCAGGAGAAGATCCAGACAAGCAGAGAAGAGAGGGAGGGAGCCAGAAGGAGAAGAGAAACAGGCAAGGAGGAGAGAAAGATGCACAAGGGGTGAAAGAGAGGCACAAGGGGTGAAAAGAGGGGAAAAGAGACACAAGGGGTGAAAAGAGGGGAAAAGAGAGGCACAGGGGTTGAAAAGAGAGGCACAAGGAGTGAAAAAGAGGCACAGGGGTGAAAAAGAGGCACAAGGGATGAAAAGAGGGGAAAAGAGACACAAAGGGTGAAAGAGGCACAAGGGGTGAAAAGAGGGGAAAAGAGAGGCACGGGGTGAAAAGATGGGTGAAAGTGGCAGAAGGGGTGAAAAGAAAGGAAAAGAAGCACAAGGGTTGAAAAGAGAGGCACAAGGGGTGAAAAGAGGGGAAAAGAGAAGCACAAGGGGTAAAAAGAGAGAGAAACAAGAGGTACAAGGGGTGTAAAAAGGCAAGAGGGGAGAAAGGTACAAGGGGTGTAAAAAAACACTACAGTTCTATGTGGTTTTAGGGGCAGGAGAGGGGTTAATATAATTAAGGATGTGGCGTGTTTTGGTGGGTGTGGTTTTGGTGTGCAGGGGGAGGGGCAGTATTTCATCCTTGGACCCAGGCAGCACAATGTCTTGGGCCGACCCAGTGTCCCTTAACTCTTTTTATTATGTTTGTGAACACATACCTCAAAAAATTCCTAGTTGTCTGTGTTGTCTCGATTGAGTGTATGAAGTATTATGTCTGTGTGTGTAGTATGTGTCACTCAATCTTAGCCATGTCTTAGGCTCAACAAGCTCCAGTATTAGTATTCTTTCTCCTTTTTAACCCATACTTACAGCTCCCTATCTTTACCTGCCTGCCTCTATACAAGCTAGTATCAAAAGTGCAATTGCTTTCTCTATTTCCCTGTCACAAGCACAGACTGACAACATGTGGTAAACTGACATCCCTCTTTATACTTATGTTAGCATGGCAGCAATGCATGAGGGGAACTCTCAAAATAGGTGGAATGAATGCAATGAAAAAAGTGGAAAAACTGCACTTTTGCTGGAACTTGCATTTCAGATTAAATGTTTCATCCATCCCTAACAAGTAATCAAAGGAGGGTCACAGTGCAAATATTTTTTGGACCCCCATGGATGCCAGAAGAAATCACAACTGCATACTGTGCACCCCCTGTAATTACTGCCAGGCACCTATAGAGCACACAAACATTCTCATGAGGAGCATACCAGGTGATAACAGCCGTCCCATGTGAATTATCATTGGAGGTGAAATAGGATGTTTTTTTTGTCTGTTTCTTCGCACAGAATACTTTATTTTCCATCTGTATGGCTCTTTGGGTATTTTCTTACATTCCTAGCAACGCCTCCTAGAGCAGAGTGGGACCTACAACGCAGGTGGGCACACACCTATGCAAAGATGTCTGCGCTGTTTCCTGGCTGTCAGTCCCAGGAGCAGTAGGAATTCTCAATAACGTGGTAATAATTCTGTTGACTAGCACTATTGAGCAGCCAGTCGCCAGATGGGAAATTATTTGGGGGCAAGTTTAGAAGGGGTGGTAATTCTGCTTTAACGCTTTCAGACTCAAATATCACCTCTATGCAGATGACACCCAGCTTTATTTATCTGCACCTCCACTGACTTCTGATATTCAATCTAATTTATCTTTGCTCCTTAACCGTGGTATTCTCTACCTCCCACCCTGCGCCACTGCACCTCTCTTGCAGTCGTCAAGTCTCATTTAAAATTATACCTACTCAACAAAATTTCAACAAGCTAAAAGGCAGTGACTTTGTACATCCAAGGCTCTTACAATTGATAGATTTTATTTACGTGTCCTCTATCCTGACCAGAATCTAGAACTGTATTCTGCACTTGACCCTTACGCACTCTGTATGTCTCACATTACCACTGCAGCTTGTTTATGTAGGAACCCCACTTCCAGTGTTTCACTTAGCAAAGCACCTGTAACCCCATATTGTCTAAACCCTTAAATTGTAAAGTGGTGCTATATAAATAAACATATGAATTATTTTGAGAAGAATTGGAATTATTCTGGGGCAAACTAACTGCACTACAGAGGACCTTTACATATTTCAAAAATGCTGTTTGGTTTAAATTGTGCTTTTAACCCTATGAGTGCCAGAGACGTAATCAATGCAATGCATTATTCATCACTCTACCTTGAATGCTACAGAAGTCTCAAATACATTGCTTCTCAATGAATTTGAGACTTAGCTAATTTTGCTAACTTAAAGGGTTAACATGAATGCTTAATTCAATAAGATTTTCATGTATATAGCCCATATGGTGCAATGGTGTTGGCTCCAGTTTGCCTTAGGAACTTGTGCTGAGCTGAACATTGTGCATTCAGCAGCCCTAGCCGCTGATTAGTCTTCACTTTTGATAACTGTGAAGATGATGATTACTGGGATTTCTACTTAATATTTATTATCATGACCTTTTTAGTCTGGATAATAGCTTCCATCCCTGTCGTAGAAAGACTTCTTCAACACTTCACATTTTTTATCATAATTGAGTTACACATTTCTGCACTGCGCTGCCCTAAGGTCCAACATTAAATCTCTTTAAAGGTTTCAGAGATGGCATGAAAAATGTAGAGGAGTAGTACAATAGGCACCCATAACCAGAGCAGTTGTCACGTAGATTAGAATTTATGGCAGCTCTCAAAAGATCTAGATTAAATAACCCTTAACTTTATCTCATTTTGGTCATGTCATTAGTTCAGTCTCAGTGGGAATACATTCACCCCTTTCAGAAATATAAGCGTATGAAGCATTCTTTCTTAAATATTTTATCATAGAATAAAATGAACATTTAAGTAACTTTTTTATTAGGTTTGAGTAAATGCCAGGGAAGTGCGCAATACCTTGCACAATTCTTGTAGACAATGGCTTAAAAACTTGGAATGAAAACTGTTAGGTAGTACTGGCTTTTATTGGACTTTTTCTTAGAATAGTCTGCTGGAAAACAAACACTAAAAATTTTCCATCGGCTGTTAAATTATGCTTTTATTATTTTTTAATTAAAGTGTTCTACAAAAGTAGTTTGTTATGTCAGCACACATATTGATGAATGTTTTCCAAACGTTAATGATATTCTCACCACCTAGTGTTAGATTTAAAGGCTCACGTTAAAACAGCCTCTAAGTAAAAAAGGCCTATCTGGCACAAACAGTACGGGATTTACGGCAAATTCGACAGCTAGTCTACAAGATTAGCTAACGAGCGTATGCACAACAAAAACTCGTAACACAAAAACCTGCGTCACACGTTTTTTACATCACCGTGCATCCCAATCACCTATTAAAACATAACTTAAGTCAAAATGTAACATTACGGCTGGCATTGTCTAGCAACGCTGATAGATGCACAAACAAAATTCAAACCTACAGCCAATCCCAAGGCCCCAAAGTATCAAAAATGTTCAAATACACCTATATATACCCCAAAATAATGGCCACACCCTGTCTGTGTTTTGAGTTTTGGAGAGCTAGATCACAGGACCCAGGAGCGGAGGATAGCGATTAGAGCGAGGGAGAGAGGAATTGACACTGGAGGTAGAAGCAGTTTTTTGGAGTTTGGAGAGAGGTGCACTAATTCGCCACATATCACACTTTTACACATATTACATACACCCATACAAACACAAACAGATACATACACATAGTCTTTTTCTTTCATAACACGTTACACATTTTTTAAACTTTATTTTGACAGTGTGAATCTGTGAGTGAAAGAGTGTAACAGAGAATGGGTGGGATCGAGTGTGTCTGTGATTGCCTGGGTGCGAGTGAGTAAATGATGGCCAGGAGAGGAGGACAGGAGAGAGGGATGGGGGAGAGTAGTGGAGAAGGAGGAGGAAGGAGAGGAAGGCAGCCCTGTGCAGAGTAGGGGTGGGAGAGGGAGATCCGCAGGGCAGAGGGGGACCCGGCCCAGAAGAGTAGGCACACGGAGGCCAGAAACAGAAGCTGCAGTGGGACAAGGGGTAGTTGCTGGGGACCACCACACATAGGCAGGGGCAGCGCAGGCAGGACACTCTGGTTCTGACTCCTCACAGGCCGTATCTCAGGAGGAGAGAATCAGGGATCCTCGGTATAAGGAGGAAAGAATAGGGCCCTCATGGAGGCTGATTTGGAGAGGGAGAGTGTCCTCTTCCCAAGCAAGAGGGTTCCTGGCCTGGCTGCGAGGAGGAAGGCTGTCTGGAACCAGATATGCAGCTGAGTCAATGCGGTGGCCTAATAAAAGTTAGTTTTTGGGTGGGTGCACATATATAGCCAGTAAGGCAATCACACATACTGAACTGATCTCTGGGTTCATATCTTGTAAGATATTTTTGTACCCATATGAAAGGTATATATCCATATACATATTAGACAATTTTTCTTTCTGTGTACCTTGGACAGAATAGCAATGGCTAATTTCACCTTGATGTAATATTGCAGGCATTGTAAAAAGAGTTGGTTTGATGCTAGTCCTAACCCTTAAACCCTCATGGTTAGACAAATATTGCTGTATGTGACAGCTGGAGATTTGTCCACATTTGTCCACACGGGGGTTCCTCAGCAGAGTCAAAATTGCGCCATTTAATACTTCATTGGAATGGTCCACAGAGTGTGCTTGCAAACCAGGCACACTTTGTATACCATACTCTTGCCTTTAGTGTGGTTCCAGATTGAGACATGTCTAACCCAACATTTATTCATACAGACACAGATAGAATAGTGATGGTTCTCCTTTATTCTGTCTCAAACTACATTAAAACATACATGTGTTTTCTGGGTATATTGCCAATATATACATTGAACACTTGTATGAGCACATAAAAGGTACATTTAAACTAAATATGATTACTTTAGAAACACTACTGAACTGCAGTGCTCATGTGTTGTCCACAAAGTTTGTTATCTCTGTAGATGAGCATTCTTACTGTACAGGTTTGATACCTGGATGTTTGTACACGCAGGAATTTGTGTCTTGTGTGGATATGTGAATGTTCCAGTAGAGGTTCCTGTGAACATCAGGTCAAACATTGCATCACCAACACAATCACTTGAAATATCAGGAAGTGAGCTTCATGGAAGTGTTGTCAGGGCTTCAGTTCTGTTCATGGATGGATCATGCTATGGATGCCTGTGGGACAAGAGGACAGGATTTGGAGCAGCACCCTCGAACTGATCATCATGCACCAACTTCAACTTCATAATCCCCTTAATCTTTTCTGTTGCAGGTGAGTGCACAAATCATTGCTTTGTAATGCGTTGTGTACTCTTCTGTAACCCATTATGTAGAGAACTAAGGCAATGTGAACCATCCCTAGGGATATGTGCCCCTGACATGAATAAACACATCAACAAATATGTTCTGATAGCTCCATGAAACACATGAATTTGGGCTGCCACTGTGAGACAGTGGCAGCCCAATTTAATTTGTTTCATGGAACTATTAGGACATGTTTGTTGATGTGTGTATTTATATGAGAGTCACAAATCACTGCAGACACAAAGGTCAGCATGGTGTCCCTGGAGCTCCGATCCACGTTTCATGACCTCTATCTTGTGTAACAATAACACCGTAGATCCATCTCTCTGCTGCTCTTCTCAGCTCTACCAAAGTACATGTTCCATATTGACTCCAATGGCCCTTTAACCCCAGATGTGACAGAGTGTTGTCCAATGCATTGCACTGGATAACACTCTTTCGCTACAAGGGTACCATGGTTGCTATGGCTATGATCATGGCAAATCATGTTAGTTGCTGTCAATCAAGACCTCGAAGATGCTGAACATGGGTTATGTGTTGTACCTTGGTTCTCCTGGGGGTATGCATGATATCCTTGAGATAGCAATGTCAATATGGTGAAGGGAATGGAAGATGGTTTTGGAATCCCCAGACACAATATGCCACATCCATGGTATGAATGATGTTTTGGGCCATACTACTGCCAGTGTAAGGGCTGTGTCATTGATCCTGTGGGGTGAAACAAAAGATATGTGCGGTGTGGTTACTGTGTTGGCATCAATTCACAGGACTGATGATGGACATGCATGGATTGTGTGAATGCCTGTCTCATACTCACAGCTGAAGTGGTCCGTGATGAGTCTGCCTCTGATTTGCATCCCTCTCAGGGTCTCCTCACCATGGCCAATGTCCACGGGCAGTTCAGGTATGGGGAGGGCCTGGATATCATCCACCAGCCTAGTGTCCACTGCAATGTTGTGCCCCTTTTCCTGGGGCATACTGCAGTGCTCCCCTCGAGTGATCTAGACATCTGAATCGTGATTTTAGGAGTCCAAAAGTCCGCTCAATGGCATTCCCAGTTCTGCCATGAGCCTGGTTACAGCGCTCATGGGCATCTGTTTGGGGATTTGTGACTGGGGGTCAGTAGCCAGGATTTGCAGCCATAGCCAGCATCACCTGTGGAAAGTGAGTGACACAGTGAGACAGGGAGCACATTTTATGTGAATGATGTTTTATGAGGTGAACATACTAGCTGTGAGTGGAGAGCATGCTGAACAGTTCTTCCTGTTGATAAATATATGTGAGTCACATGCTGGGGCTTTGATACGGACATGGGTGCATCTATTGCACCCATGACCCTGGGCTTCAGATATGTCCACTCAATGCCGATGGTGGGAAAATGGATACACCTACTGGCTTTGCTTTTGAGGGCTGGCAAGACCTGGGCCAGCACCCTGGAGAATGAGGCCTGTGACATTCCAGATGTGTAACCTTCAGTCAACTGGAATGCGCCACTTGCCATGAAGTGTATGGCACACAGGAGTTTTTGCAAACCAGATAGGGCATGGTTGTGGATGTAAATCAGATCCACCTCATCCTTGATGACCTCATACAAGGCAATGGTGCTGTGCGGCCTTAACCTGTAGTGATCAATACCTGGTCATCAGTGATTCCAAAGACAGTGACCCTTGGGCGGTATACCCTGGGCATTGGTGGTCGTCTATACATCCTCTGCTGCTGCAGGGGTCACTGTGGCAGCTGGGAAGCATACTGTTGCTGGGGAGCATCTGTTGCTGCAGCTGTGCATCTGCAGGCAGGTGTTGTCCTCCAGGTGTGTATGGGCTCCTGTGTGCCTGGGGCTTGCTGGTGTTCCCTAGCTCTTGCCCTTGCATGCCTTCTCTGCAGTCTTGGCATCAATAAGTAACCCAACATACTTATTGTTTAGTGTTGAGCGAGCATGCTCGGCCGAAGCTCGGTTCGGCTCGAGCATCGCTCTGCTCGGCACATGGCGGTACTCGTACGAGTACCGCATGTGCTCGACCGCCATGTTCGGGTCTCCTCCCCGCACGTTTCGTGGCTGCTGCGCAGCCAATAAACGTGCAGGGAGGCTCTGACATCAGTGTAATGCCAGCAGCCATGTTGGCTGGCCAGAACCCGTGATCGGGTACTGTATAGCACCTGACCAGCGAGTTCGGCTCAGTCTTAGCCAGGGAGAGATGAGGATAGGAAGGGATAGTCAGTGTAGGGAGAAGAAAAGCAAGTTTGTTAAAAAAAAAGACCCAAAAGTCCTTTTTAGGACTACTGTGTGTGGGGGCAGCAGTTTATTTTGTTTGGGGGGGCAGAGATATAAAAAAAAA
The DNA here is from genome assembly GCA_037306005.1 of Rhinophrynus dorsalis. Lineage (NCBI taxonomy): Eukaryota > Metazoa > Chordata > Amphibia > Anura > Rhinophrynidae > Rhinophrynus > Rhinophrynus dorsalis. The sequence goes on along the minus strand of CM074720.1, from coordinate 380,520,330 downwards.
AATCTTCATATATTCTGTTCACTGTGCCTAGCCGCAGATTAGCAGCACATTCTGTTTAGTGTGCAAAGTTGCAGATTAGAGCACATTCTGTTCAGTGTGCAAAGTTGCAGATTAGCAGCACATTCTTTTTAGTGTGCAAAGTTGCAGATTAGAGCACATTCTGTTCAGTGTGCAAAGTTGCAGATTAGCAGCACATTCTGTTTACTGTGCAAAGTTTCAGATTAGGAGAACATTCTGTTAAGTGTTCAAACTGTAAAATATCAAAGTCACATATTCCATTCACTGTGCGTAGCCGCAGTTAAGAAGCACATTCTGTTTACTGTGCAAAGTTTCAGATTAGGAGAACATTCTGTTAAGTGTTCAAACTGTAAAATATCAAAGTCACATATTCCATTCACTGTGCGTAGCCGCAGTTAAGAAGCACATTCTGTTTACTTTGCAAAGTTTCAGAATAGGAGAACATTCTGTTAAGTGTTCAAACTGTAAAATATCAAAGTCACATATTCCATTCACTGTGCGTAGCCGCAGTTAAGAAGCACATTCTGTTTACTGTGCAAAGTTTCAGATTAGGAGAACATTCTGTTAAGTGTTCAAACTGTAAAATATCAAAGTCACATATTCCATTCACTGTGCGTAGCCGCAGTTAAGAAGCACATTCTGTTTACTGTGCAAAGTTTCAGAATAGGAGAACATTCTGTTAAGTGTTCAAACTGTAAAATATCAAAGTCACATATTCCATTCACTGTGCGTAGCCGCAGTTAAGAAGCACATTCTGTTTACTGTGCAAAGTTTCAGATTAGGAGAACATTCTGTTAAGTGTTCAAACTGTAAAATATCAAAGTCACATATTCCATTCACTGTGCGTAGCCGCAGTTAAGAAGCACATTCTGTTTACTGTGCAAAGTTTCAGATTAGGAGAACATTCTGTTAAGTGTTCAAACTGTAAAATATCAAAGTCACATATTCCATTCACTGTGCGTAGCCGCAGTTAAGAAGCAAATTCTGTTTACTGTGCAAAGTTTCAGATTAGGAGAACATTCTGTTAAGTGTTCAAACTGTAAAATATCAAAGTCACATATTCCATTCACTGTGCGTAGCCGCAGTTAAGAAGCACATTCTGTTTACTGTGCAAAGTTTCAGATTAGGAGAACATTCTGTTAAGTGTTCAAACTGTAAAATATCAAAGTCACATATTCCATTCACTGTGCGTAGCCGCAGTTAAGAAGCACATTCTGTTTACTGTGCAAAGTTTCAGAATAGGAGAACATTCTGTTAAGTGTTCAAACTGTAAAATATCAAAGTCACATATTCCATTCACTGTGCGTAGCCGCAGTTAAGAAGCACATTCTGTTTACTGTGCAAAGTTTCAGATTAGGAGAACATTCTGTTAAGTGTTCAAACTGTAAAATATCAAAGTCACATATTCCATTCACTGTGCGTAGCCGCAGTTAAGAAGCACATTCTGTTTACTGTGCAAAGTTTCAGAATAGGAGAACATTCTGTTAAGTGTTCAAACTGTAAAATATCAAAGTCACATATTCCATTCACTGTGCGTAGCCGCGGTTAAGAAGCACATTCTGTTTACTGTGCAAAGTTTCAGAATAGGAGAACATTCTGTTAAGTGTTCAAACTGTAAAATATCAAAGTCACATATTCCATTCACTGTGCGTAGCCGCAGTTAAGAAGCAAATTCTGTTTATTGTGCAAAGTTTCAGATTCGGAGAACATTCTGTTAAGTGTTCAAACTGTAAAATATCAAAGTCACATATTCCATTCACTGTGCGTAGCCGCAGTTAAGAAGCACATTCTGTTTACTGTGCAAAGTTTCAGAATAGGAGAACATTCTGTTAAGTGTTCAAACTGTAAAATATCAAAGTCACATATTCCATTCACTGTGCGTAGCCGCAGTTAAGAAGCAAATTCTGTTTATTGTGCAAAGTTTCAGATTCGGAGAACATTCTGTTAAGTGTTCAAACTGTAAAATATCAAAGTCACATATTCCATTCACTGTGCGTAGCCGCAGTTAAGAAGCACATTCTGTTTACTGTGCAAAGTTTCAGAATAGGAGAACATTCTGTTAAGTGTTCAAACTGTAAAATATCAAAGTCACATATTCCATTCACTGTGCGTAGCCGCAGTTAAGAAGCACATTCTGTTTACTGTGCAAAGTTGCAGATTTGCAGCACATATTCCGTGTAATATGAAGAAGGCGGGTAAAAAGGGACGGGGAAGTGGACGTGATCCTGATAGTTCAGGGCGCGGGTCAGGACGCGTAGAAACTGTGCCTGGTGCCAGAGCACAAGACAGAAAGACATCCACCATACCTAGCTTCATGTCTCAGTTTACAGGGTGTCGCAGGACATCACTCTCGAGGTCCGACCACTGCGAACAGGTGGTCGGTTAAGCACCGCCCTGTCTTCCACTAAGTCCACTCTCAGTAGCCAAGAGTCTGGTCAACATAATCCTCACTCTGATCATCCTTCCTCCCACCATAGAGGATCTGGTCAAAGAAGTGATCCCACACTGGGATATAGTGAGGAGCTCGTCTCATCACCAATCCTTAATTTGAACCTCTCTCCAAGCACGCTTGCAGAGGAACATGACATCTTGTGCCCTGATTCACAACCTCTAGAGGGTACCCAATCACAAGAAGATGACAGAGGTGAACGGCATTTAAGGTCAAAGGAAGTGGATGATGATGATGATGAGACACAGTTGCCATTAAATCAACCACTATTACTGTCTCAAGACCTTGATGAGGAGGATGATATACAGTTGTCAATGACTGAGTATGTGGTGGGATCAAGACATGAGGAGGATGATCAGAGTGAGGAAGTGGAGGAGGACTTGGTGGACGATGAGGTGACTGACCCCACCTGGGAAGGTGTAGAGCCGAGCGATGACAGCAGTCCTGAGGGTGAGCCATCTGCAGCACCGCAACAGGCTGGAAGAGGCAGTGGTGTGGCTACAGAAAGAAGGCGGACCGCACCAAACCGGCCCGCAAATGTTCCACGGAGCACCCCCTTGCGTAAATCTCCCTTGCCAAGGGGTAGGTGTTCCGCGGTATGGCGTTTTTTTAAGGAAAGTGCGGACGACAAAAGAATTGTAGTTTGCAACCTGTGCAACGCCAGAATGAGCCGAGGCATGAACACTAGAAACCTCACCACCACCAGTATGATCCGACACATGGCATCCAAGCACCGTAATAAGTGGGAGGAACGCCCGGATTGCCAATCTGTGTCTGCAGGCCACACCACTGCCTCCTCTTCCCCTGTTTTCGGTGCCGGCCAATCGCCTGTCGAAGGCGCAGGCCCGCATACCTCCCGCCCTGCACCTGTACCATCTGAAGCACCATCAGCGACCACATCCACTTCCCTGTCCCAGCACAGCGTCCAAATGTCGTTACCCCAGGCATTTGAGCGCAAGCGAAAATACCCAGCCACCCACCCACAGGCCATAGCACTAACCTCACACCTTTCCAAATTACTGGCCATCGAAATGCTGCCATTTAGGCTTGTGGAGACTGAGTCCTTCCGCAGCCTGATGGCAGCAGCTGTCCCTCGGTACGCAGTCCCCAGCCGCCACTACTTTTCCCGGTGTGCCGTCCCCGCCTTACACCACCATGTGTCCCGTAACATCACCCGTGCCCTGACCAACGCAGTTACTGGGAAGGTCCACTTAACGACTGACACATGGACAAGTGCTTGTGGCCAGGGACGCTACATTTCCCTGACGGCACACTGGGTGAATGTCGTGGAGGCTGGGAGCGACTCGGACCCTGGGATGGCACAGGTGCTACCCACGCCGAGGATTGCGGGCCCTACCTCCATCAGGGTTTCCGCCAGCACCTACGTTATTGGCTCCTCCTCCTCCGTTTCCACCTCCGAATTCTCTGCGCGCAGTGCCACTCACCCATCAGCCGGTAGCTGGAAGCAGTGTAGCACTGCAGTGGGGAAGCGTCAACAGGCCGTGCTGAAGCTGATCTGCCTTGGGGACAAACAGCACACGGCCTCAGAGCTGTTGCAGGGGATTAGTCACCAGACCGAGCAATGGCTCTCGCCACTCAACCTGCAACCAGGCATGGTTGTGTGTGATAATGGGCGTAACTTGGTGGCGGCTTTGGAGCTCGGCAAGCTCACACACGTACCATGCCTAGCGCATGTATTTAATTTAGTGGTTCAGCGATTTCTAAAAACCTACCCCAATTTGCATGATCTCTTGACCAAGGTGCGCCGCGTGTGTGCACATTTCCGTAAGTCATCAACAGCTTCAGCCGGCCTGTTGAAGCTGCAGCAGCGCTTACAATTGCCAGCTCACCGGCTGCTGTGTGACGTGAGCACGCGCTGGAACTCCACCTTCCACATGTTGGCCCGGCTTTGTGAGCAGCAGAGGGCAGTAGTGGAGTACCAGCTGTTACACGGTCGTCGCCTCTCCGTTCAACTTCCTGTAATCAGAAGTGAGGAGTGGGAATGGATGTCAGACCTCTGTGAGGTTTTACGCAATTTTGAGGAATCGACACAGATGGTGAGCGGCGATAACTAGTGTTGAGCGAGCATGCTCGGCCGATGCTCGGATCGGCTCGAGCATCGCTCTGCTCGGCACATGGCGGTACTCGTACGAGTACCGCATGTGCTCGCCCGCCATGTTCGGGTCTCCTCCCCGCACGTTTTGCGGCTGCTGCGCAGCCAATAAACGTGCAGGGAGGCTCTGACATCAGTGTAATGCCAGCAGCCATGTTGGCTGCTGGCATTACACTGATTGGCTGGCCAGAACCCGTGGTCGGGTGCTGTATAGCACCTGACCAGTGAGTTCGGCTCAGTCTTAGCCAGGGAGAGCTGACGATAGGAAGGGAAAGTCAGTGTAGGGAGGAAAAAAAGCAAAATTGTGAAAAAAAAGAACCAAAAGTCCTTTTTAGGACTACTGTGTGTGGGGGCAGCAGGTTATTTTGTGTGGGGGGGAAAAAAAAAAAAAAAAAAAAAAATATATTCTGTTTAGTGTGCAAAGTTGCAGATTAGAGCACATTCTGTTTAGTGTGCACAGTTGCAGATTAGAGCACATTCTGTTTAGTGTGCAAAGTTGCAGATTAGAGCACATTCTGTTTAGTGTGCAAAGTTGCAGATTAGAGCACATTCTGTTTAGTGTGCAAAGTTGCAGATTAGAGCACATTCTGTTTAGTGTGCAAAGTTGCAGATTAGAGCACATTCTGTTAAGTTTTCAAACTAAAATATCAAAGTCACATATTCCATTCAGTGTGCGTCGCCGCAGTTTAGCAGCACATTCTGTGTACTGTGCAGAGTTGCAGAATAGGAAGAAATACTGTTAAGTCTTCAAACTAAAATATCAAAGTCACATATTCCATTCAGTGTGCGTCGCCGCAGTTTAGCAGCACATTCTGTGTACTGTGCAGAGTTGCAGAATAGGAAGAAATACTGTTAAGTCTTCAAACTAAAATATCAAAGTCACATATTCCATTCAGTGTGCGTCGCCGCAGTTTAGCAGCACATTCTGTGTACTGTGCAGAGTTGCAGAATAGGAAGAAATACTGTTAAGTCTTCAAACTAAAATATCAAAGTCACATATTCCATTCAGTGTGCGTCGCCGCAGTTTAGCAGCACATTCTGTGTACTGTGCAGAGTTGCAGAATAGGAAGAAATACTGTTAAGTCTTCAAACTAAAATATCAAAGTCACATATTCCATTCAGTGTGCGTCGCCGCAGTTTAGCAGCACATTCTGTGTACTGTGCAGAGTTGCAGAATAGGAAGAAATACTGTTAAGTCTTCAAACTAAAATATCAAAGTCACATATTCCATTCAGTGTGTGTCACCGCCGTTTAGCAGCCTATTCTGTGTACTCTGCACAGTTGCAGAATAGGAAGAAATACTGTTAAGTTTTCAAACTCAAATATTAAAGTCACATATTCCATTCAGTGTGTGTCACCGCCGTTTAGCAGCCTATTCTGTGTACTCTGCACAGTTGCAGAATAGGAAGAAATACTGTTAAGTTTTCAAACTCAAATATTAAAGTCACATATTCCATTCAGTGTGTGTCACCGCCGTTTAGCAGCCTATTCTGTGTACTCTGCACAGTTGCAGAATAGGAAGAAATACTGTTAAGTATAGCACCTGACCAGTGAGTTCGGCTCAGTCTTAGCCAGGGAGAGCTGACGATAGGAAGGGAAAGTCAGTGTAGGGAGGAAAAAAAGCAAAATTGTGAAAAAAAAGAACCAAAAGTCCTTTTTAGGACTACTGTGTGTGGGGGCAGCAGGTTATTTTGTGTGGGGGGGAAAAAAAAAAAAAAAAAAAAAAATATATTCTGTTTAGTGTGCAAAGTTGCAGATTAGAGCACATTCTGTTTAGTGTGCACAGTTGCAGATTAGAGCACATTCTGTTTAGTGTGCAAAGTTGCAGATTAGAGCACATTCTGTTTAGTGTGCAAAGTTGCAGATTAGAGCACATTCTGTTTAGTGTGCAAAGTTGCAGATTAGAGCACATTCTGTTTAGTGTGCAAAGTTGCAGATTAGAGCACATTCTGTTAAGTTTTCAAACTAAAATATCAAAGTCACATATTCCATTCAGTGTGCGTCGCCGCAGTTTAGCAGCACATTCTGTGTACTGTGCAGAGTTGCAGAATAGGAAGAAATACTGTTAAGTCTTCAAACTAAAATATCAAAGTCACATATTCCATTCAGTGTGCGTCGCCGCAGTTTAGCAGCACATTCTGTGTACTGTGCAGAGTTGCAGAATAGGAAGAAATACTGTTAAGTCTTCAAACTAAAATATCAAAGTCACATATTCCATTCAGTGTGCGTCGCCGCAGTTTAGCAGCACATTCTGTGTACTGTGCAGAGTTGCAGAATAGGAAGAAATACTGTTAAGTCTTCAAACTAAAATATCAAAGTCACATATTCCATTCAGTGTGCGTCGCCGCAGTTTAGCAGCACATTCTGTGTACTGTGCAGAGTTGCAGAATAGGAAGAAATACTGTTAAGTCTTCAAACTAAAATATCAAAGTCACATATTCCATTCAGTGTGCGTCGCCGCAGTTTAGCAGCACATTCTGTGTACTGTGCAGAGTTGCAGAATAGGAAGAAATACTGTTAAGTCTTCAAACTAAAATATCAAAGTCACATATTCCATTCAGTGTGTGTCACCGCCGTTTAGCAGCCTATTCTGTGTACTCTGCACAGTTGCAGAATAGGAAGAAATACTGTTAAGTTTTCAAACTCAAATATTAAAGTCACATATTCCATTCAGTGTGTGTCACCGCCGTTTAGCAGCCTATTCTGTGTACTCTGCACAGTTGCAGAATAGGAAGAAATACTGTTAAGTTTTCAAACTCAAATATTAAAGTCACATATTCCATTCAGTGTGTGTCACCGCCGTTTAGCAGCCTATTCTGTGTACTCTGCACAGTTGCAGAATAGGAAGAAATACTGTTAAGTTTTCAAACTAAAATATCAAAGTCACATATTCCATTCAGTGTGTGTCACCGCCGTTTAGCAGCCTATTCTGTGTACTCTGCACAGTTGCAGAATAGGAAGAAATACTGTTAAGTTTTCAAACTCAAATATTAAAGTCACATATTCCATTCAGTGTGTGTCACCGCAGTTTAGCAGCCTATTCTGTGTACTCTGCACAGTTGCAGAATAGGAAGAAATACTGTTAAGTTTTCAAACTCAAATATTAAAGTCACATATTCCATTCAGTGTGTGTCACCGCCGTTTAGCAGCCTATTCTGTGTACTCTGCACAGTTGCAGAATAGGAAGAAATACTGTTAAGTTTTCAAACTCAAATATTAAAGTCACATATTCCATTCAGTGTGTGTCACCGCCGTTTAGCAGCCTATTCTGTGTACTCTGCACAGTTGCAGAATAGGAAGAAATACTGTTAAGTTTTCAAACTCAAATATTAAAGTCACATATTCCATTCAGTGTGTGTCACCGCCGTTTAGCAGCCTATTCTGTGTACTCTGCACAGTTGCAGAATAGGAAGAAATACTGTTAAGTTTTCAAACTCAAATATTAAAGTCACATATTCCATTCAGTGTGTGTCACCGCCGTTTAGCAGCCTATTCTGTGTACTCTGCACAGTTGCAGAATAGGAAGAAATACTGTTAAGTTTTCAAACTCAAATATCAAAGTCACATATTCCATTCAGTGTGTGTCACCGCCGTTTAGCAGCCTATTCTGTGTACTCTGCACAGTTGCAGAATAGGAAGAAATACTGTTAAGTTTTCAAACTCAAATATTAAAGTCACATATTCCATTCTGTGTTTGTCACCGCAGTTTAGCAGCCTATTCTGTGTACTCTGCACAGTTGCAGAATAGGAAGAAATACTGTTAAGTTTTCAAACTCAAATATTAAAGTCACATATTCCATTCAGTGTGTGTCACCGCCGTTTAGCAGCCTATTCTGTGTACTCTGCACAGTTGCAGAATAGGAAGAAATACTGTTAAGTTTTCAAACTCAAATATTAAAGTCACATATTCCATTCAGTGTGTGTCACCGCCGTTTAGCAGCCTATTCTGTGTACTCTGCACAGTTGCAGAATAGGAAGAAATACTGTTAAGTTTTCAAACTCAAATATTAAAGTCACATATTTCATTCAGTGTGTGTCACCGCAGTTTAGCAGCCTATTCTGTGTACTCTGCACAGTTGCAGAATAGGAAGAAATACTGTTAAGTTTTCAAACTCAAATATTAAAGTCACATATTCCATTCTGTGTTCGTCACCGCAGTTTAGCAGCCTATTCTGTGTACTCTGCACAGTTGCAGAATAGGAAGAAATACTGTTAAGTTTTCAAACTCAAATATTAAAGTCACATATTCCGTGAAAGATGAAGAAGGCGGGTAAAAAGGGACGGGGAAGTGGACGTGATCCTGATAGTTCAGGGCGCGGGTCAGGACGTGGAGAAACTGTGCCTGGTGCCAGAGCACAAGAAAGAAAGACATCCACCATACCTAGCTTCATGTCTAATTTTACAGGGCGTCGCAGGACATCACTCTCGAGGTCCGACCACTGCGAACAGGTGGTCGGTTGGATGACAGCTGATACTGCTTCCAGTCGGTTAAGCACCACCCTGTCTTCCACCAAGTCCACTCTCAGTAGCCAAGAGTCTGGTCAATATAATCCTCACTCTGATCATCCTTCCTCCCACCATAGACGGTCTGGTCAAAGAAGTGATCCACACTGGGATATAGTGAGGAGCTCGTCTCATCACCAATCCTTCATTTGACCCTCTCTCCAAGCACGCTTGCAGAGGAACATGACATCTTGTGCCCTGATTCACAACCTCTAGAGGGTACCCAATCACAAGAAGATGACAGATGTGAACGGCATTTAAGGTCAAAGGAAGTAGTGGATGATGATGATGATGATGAGACACAGTTGCCATTAAATCAACCACTATTTCCGTCTCAAGACCTTGTTGAGGAGAATGTTATACAGTTGTCAATGACTGAGTATGTGGTGGGATCAAGACATGAGGAGGATGATCAGAGTGAGGAAGTGGAGGAGGACTTGGTGGACGATGAGGTGACTGACCCCACCTGGGAAGGTGTAGAGCCGAGCGATGACAGCAGTCCTGAGGGTGAGCCATCTGCAGCACCGCAACAGGCTGGAAGAGGCAGTGGTGTGGCTACAGAAAGAAGGCGGACCGCACCAAACCGGCCCGCAAATGTTCCACGGAGCACCCCCTTGCGTAAATCTACCTTGCCAAAGGGTAGGTGTTCCACGGTATGGCGTTTTTTTAAGGAAAGTGCGGACGACAAAAGAATTGTAGTTTGCAACCTGTGCCACACCAGAATGAGCCGAGGCATGAACACTAGAAACCTCACCACCACCAGCATGATCCGACACATGGCATCCAAGCACCGTAGTAAGTGGGAGGAACGCCTGGATCGCCCATCTGTGTCTGCAGGCCACACCACTGCCTCCTCTTCCCCTGTTTTCGGTGCCGGCCAATCGCCTGTCGAAGGCACAGGCCCGCATACCTCCCGCCCTGCACCTGTACCATCTGAAGCACCATCAGCGACCACATCCACTTCCCTGTCCCAGCACAGCGTCCAAATGTCGTTACCCCAGGCATTTGAGCGCAAGAGAAAATACCCAGCCACCCACCCACAGGCCATAGCACTAACCTCACACCTTTCCAAATTACTGGCCATCGAAATGCTGCCATTTAGGCTTGTGGACACTGAGTCCTTCCGCAGCCTGATGGCAGCAGCTGTCCCTCGGTACGCGGTCCCCAGCCGCCACTACTTTTCCCGGTGTGCCATCCCCGCATTACACCACCATGTGTCCCGTAACATCACCCGTGCCCTGACCAACGCAGTTACTGGGAAGGTCCACTTAACGACTGACACATGGACAAGTGCTTGTGGCCAGGGACGCTACATTTCCCTGACGGCACACTGGGTGAATGTCGTGGAGGCTGGGAGCGACTCGGACCCTGGGATGGTACGGGTGCTACCCACGCCGAGGATTGCGGGCCCTACCTCCATCAGGGTTTCCGCCAGCACCTACGTTATTGGCTCCTCCTCCTCCGTTTCCACCTCCGAATTCTCTACACGCAGCGCCACTCCCCCATCAGCCAGTAGCTGGAAGCAGTGTAGCACTGCAGTGGGGAAGCGTCAACAGGCCGTGCTGAAGCTGATCTGCCTTGGAGACAAACAGCACACGGCCTCAGAGCTGTTGCAGGGGATTAGTCACCAGACCGAGCAGTGGCTCTCGCCACTCAACCTGCAACCAGGCATGGTTGTGTGTGATAATGGGCGTAACTTGGTGGCGGCTTTGGAGCTCGGCAAGCTCACACACGTACCATGCCTAGCGCATGTATTTAATTTAGTGGTTCAGCGATTTCTAAAAACCTACCCCAATGTGCATGATCTCTTGACCAAGGTGCGCCGCGTGTGTGCACATTTCCGTAAGTCATCTACAGCTTCGGCCGGCCTGTTGAAGCTGCAGCAGCGCTTACAATTGCCAGCTCACCGGCTGCTGTGTGACGTGAGCACGCGCTGGAACTCCACCTTCCACATGTTGGCCCGGCTTTGTGAGCAGCAGAGGGCAGTAGTGGAGTACCAGCTGTTACACGGTCGTCGCCTCTCCGTTCAACTTCCTGTAATCAGAAGTGAGGAGTGGGAATGGATGTCAGACCTCTGTGAGGTTTTACGCAATTTTGAGGAATCGACACAGATGGTGAGCGGCGATAACGCTATTATCAGTGTAACCATCCCACTTCTGTGTCTACTGAAACGCTCGCTGCTCACAATTAAAACTGACGCTTTGCATGTGGAAGAGGTGGAAATGGGGGAGGAAGAGCTTACACAAGGTGATAGCCAGAGCACCCTCACTTCGTCTTCTCAGCGACAATTGGAGGAGGCGGAGGAGGAGGAGGAGGAGGAGGAGGAAGACACGGTTGCCTCCGCTACAGAGGGTAGCCATGGAACTTTAGTTCCATCTCTTCAGCGTGGGTGGGCAGAAGAGGAGGAAGAGGATGAGGATATTGAGAGTCATCCTCCTGGTGAGGACAGCGAAATCTTGACTGTTGGTACTCTGGCACACATGGCTGACTTTATGTTAGGCTGCCTTTCCCGTGACCCACGCGTTGTACGCATTTTAGACAACACGGATTACTGGGTGTTCACCCTTCTGGACCCCTGCTACAAAGAGAATTTCTCATCTCTCATTCCTCCGGTGGAGAGGACAAGCAAAATGGTGCAATACCAGAAGGTTCTTGTTGAAAAATTGCTCCAAAATTTTCCATCTGACAACGCTGGCGGCAGAGTACGTGCTACCTTGGCCAACCGAGAAGGGGAGAAAAGGGGAGCACACAGCAGTTCCGACAAAGGCAGGGCAACACTCTCCAAGGCGTGGGACACCTTCATGACACCCCGCCAGCACCCTCACCCTGATGCGCAGCCTAGTGTCACAAGAAGGGAAAAGTTTTGGAAGATGGTGAAGGAGTACGTAGCAGACCGTGTCAGCGTCCTCAATGATCCCTCTGTGCCTTACAACTACTGGGTGTCCAAGCTGGACACGTGGTATGAACTGTCACTCTACGCCTTGGAGGTGCTGGCCTGCCCTGCCGCCAGCGTTCTGTCTGAGCGGGTATTTAGTGCTGCTGGTGGCATCATAACAGATAAGCGTATCCGCCTTTCCACCGACAATGCTGATAGGTTGACACTTATAAAAATGAACAAGGCCTGGATTTCCCCTGACTTCTCCACTCCACTGGAGGAAAGCCCCGGGGGAACATAAACTCACTTTACATATATTATTTACAATGATGGGAATACTCTGTATTCCCATTCACCCCTTCCACCCAAAAAATGGGTATATGGTTGACTCTTAATCTTCTCATCCTCCTCCTCCTCTTCCATATGCCCTGGGATATAATTTTTATATAGGGCCAGCTCACCAGCGGGCCCTGTGATATAATTTTTATATAGGGCCAGCTCACCAGCGGGCCCTGTTTGACAATTTTTATATAGGTCAGCTCACCAGCGGGCCTTCTCATATAATGTTTTATTGGGTCAGCTCTCTAGCGGGCCCTCTCATATAATGTTTTATAGCGTCAGCTCACTAGCGGGCCTTCGCATATAATGTTTAGGATGGTCAGCTCTGCAGCAGACCCTCACCCATAATGTTTTAGATGGTCAGCTCAGCGCACGTTTCCCTCTTAATCATGGCCTCAGTTCAATAAAATCAAGGAAATTTTTGGGATAATTTGCCTCTGCGCACGTTTCCCTCTTAATCATGGCCTCACTTCAGAAAATCAAGGAAATTTTTGGGATAATTTGCCTCTGCGCACGTTTCCCTCTTAATCATGGCCTCACTTCAGAAAATCAAGGAAATTTTTGGGATAATTTGCAGATGATATACAAGTAAATATACAGCAAATATTGTTTGGTAACAATTTTTCGCCTAAAGTCGTTTTTATTTTCCTTTTTGTGTGTTTTATGGTCAGTCTGTAAAAATGGCGTACTACGGGCGAAAGATCGTTCCCAGCAGCGATGTTGGAGTCCAAGATGCATCCAGACATCCTCCCTATGCTGTCCCTGAACCATTTCTGTGGTGTTTCCATCCTTTTCTGCCCTTTTCCTATGGACCAGGCACCCTCCCCTCATCAGAGCAGGGGGTGCCTGGTGTAATGCTCGAGTCCTCCCATTGACTTCAATGGGGCTCGGGTGCTCGGCCGAGCACTGAGCCTCAGGGGGTGCTCGGTCAGAGCACCCGAACACCCGAGCATTGGGGTGCTCGCTCATCACTAGCGATAACGCTATTATCAGTGTAACCATCCCACTTCTGTGTCTACTGAAACGCTCGCTGCTCACAATTAAAACTGACGCTTTGCATGTGGAAGAGGTGGAAATGCGGGAGGAAGAGCTTACACAAGGTGATAGCCAGAGCACCCTCACTTCGTCTTCTCAGCGACAATTGGAGGAGGCGGAGGAGGAGGAGGAGGAGGAGGAAGACACGGTTGCCTCCGCTACAGAGGGTAGCCATGGAACTTTAGTTCCATCTCTTCAGCGTGGGTGGGCAGAAGAGGAGGAAGAGGATGAGGATATTGAGAGTCATCCTCCTGGTGAGGACAGCGAAATCTTGCCTGTTGGTACTCTGGCACACATGGCTGACTTTATGTTAGGCTGCCTTTCCCGTGACCCACGCGTTATACGCATTTTAGACAACACGGATTACTGGGTGTTCACCCTTCTGGACCCCCGCTACAAAGAGAATTTCTCATCTCTCATTCCTCCGGTGGAGAGGACAAGCAAAATGGTGCAATACCAGAAGGTTCTTGTTGAAAAATTGCTCCAAAATTTTCCATCTGACAACGCTGGCGGCAGAGTACGTGCTACCTTGGCCAACCGAGAAGGGGAGAAAAGGGGAGCACACAGCAGTTCCGACAAAGGCAGGGCAACACTCTCCAAGGCGTGGGACACCTTCATGACACCCCGCCAGCACCCTCACCCTGATGCGCAGCCTAGTGTCACAAGGAGGGAAAAGTTTTGGAAGATGGTGAAGGAGTACGTAGCAGACCGTGTCAGCGTCCTCAATGATCCCTCTGTGCCTTACAACTACTGGGTGTCCAAGCTGGACACGTGGTATGAACTGGCACTCTACGCCTTGGAGGTGCTGGCCTGCCCTGCCGCCAGCATTCTGTCTGAGCGGGTATTTAGTGCTGCTGGTGGCGTCATAACAGATAAGCGTATCCGCCTTTCCACCGAAAATGCTGATAGGTTGACACTTATAAAAATGAACAAGGCCTGGATTTCCCCTGACTTCTCCACTCCACTGGAGGAAAGCCCCGGAGGAACATAAAGTGACTTTAGATATGTTATTTACAATGATTGGGAATACTCTGTATTGCCATTCACCCCTTCCACCCAAAAAACGGGTATATGGTTGACTCTCTTCCATATACCCTGGGATATAATTTTTATATAGGGCCAGCTCACCAGCGGGCCCTGTGATATAATTTTTATATAGGGCCAGCTCACCAGCGGGCACAGTTTGACAATTTTTGTATAGGTCAGCTCACCAGCGGGCCTTCTCATATAATGTTTTATTGGGTCAGCTCTCTAGCGGGCCCTCTCATATAATGTTTTATAGCGTCAGCTCACTAGCGGGCCTTCGCATATAATGTTTAGGATGGTCAGCTCCGCAGCAGACCCTCACCCATAATGTTTTAGATGGTCGGCTCAGCGCACGTTTCCCTCTTAATCATGGCCCCAGTTCAGAAAAATCGAGGAAATTTTTGGGAGAATTTGCCTTTGCGCACGTTTCCCTCTTAATCATGGCCTCAGTTCAGAAAAATCAAGGAAATTTTTGGGAAAATTTGCCTCTGCGCACGTTTCCCTCTTAATCATGGCCTCAGTTCAGAAAAATCAAGGAAATTTTTTGCAGAATTTGCAGATTATATACAAGTAAATATACAGCAAATACTGTTTGGTAACAATTTTTCGCCTAAAGTCGTTTTTATCTGCCTTTTTGTGTGTTTTACGGTCAGTCTGTAAAAATGGCGTACTACGGGCGAAAGATTGTTCCCAGCAGCGATGTTGGAGTCCAAGATGCATCCAGACATCCTCCCTATGCTGTCCCTGAACCATTTCTGTGGTGTTTCCATCATTTTCTGCCCTTTTCCTATGGACCAGGCACCCTCCCCTCATCAGAGCAGGGGGTGCCTGGTGTAATGCTCGAGTCCTCCCATTGACTTCAATGGGGCTCGGGTGCTCAGCCGAGCACTCGAGCCTCCGGGGGTGCTCGGTCAGAGCACCCGAACACCCGAGCATTGGGGTGCTCGCTCATCACTATTATTGTTCTCTCTCTATCGCTCTCTCTATCTCTCTCTCTCTATCTCTCTTTCTCTCTCTCTCTCTCCCTCAGTGGAAAACAAGCCACAAGTGATTGTGGTGAGCTGTCCCTTTAAGTATTTGGTAGGGCATTGTGTAGGTGTGGTGATGAGGTGAGTGATGATCAATGGGAAGGTGTCTGTTGTCCAGATAAGTGTTTGCCAGTGTGTTTATGTTTTAAAATGTGGTGTGTTCTGAATGCTGTGTCTCTGTCAGTTGCGGGTGTGAAGTTGTGGGGTGCAGGTTGTGTCTGGAACGTCTGGTGATGTTGCACAGGTGAGCTTGTTTTGTGTTGCCAGGTGTCTGTGTTGTGTGCTAAATCCCATTGTTCCGTGCCATGTTGTGTTGGTGTTGTTTTTGGAAGGTCTTGTCCCTGTGGTGTTGCTTGATTGTTGTGTTGTGTGTGAGACTGTTTTGTGTTGCATGGGCATTTTTTGTGTTATTTTGGCATTGCACAAGTTAATTTTGCTATTTACATGCTTGTACGGTAAGCAGTTTGTCTGTTTTCCTATATAACGGGTGTTTTTTTTAGGTATCTAACGGCTAAGAAAACTGGGTCTTTTTCAGCGGTAATGATTATCAAACTGCCGCTAGCTGTTTTTAAGACGGACCTTTAAATGGCTTACTGCACGTTAAAACACGCAACGGTCGTTTTTCTAACGCCTGCCTTTAAATCTACCCCCTAGCACTTTATCCTTTAAAGCTACGAGCCAGTGCACTTTAGTAAAGGGCAAGATTTTTGGTGTTTTCAATTTAGTAGGTTGCAATCAGTCCAAACAGTAAGAATGCATTTAATTGCTATCATTATAATACCGTGAGGCAACTTAACCAGGAATTTAGGAAGTTTTGGGTCAAGGTTGTAAATGCTAAGGATAAAAGCAATTGCTAATGAAATGTTGACAGGGTATAGTTGATCTATATATTTGGGTAGTTGTATACCTAGAAATTTAACAGAGGTTGCAGACAATTTAAAAAGGTAATCCTGTCTATTTAATTGTGGTGGCTGCTGTAACACCCCGAGAGCGTCAGGTGTTTTTTGATTTTAAAGAACTCCCTGAAAGATTGTAGCTTCTGTTGAACTGGTGGTAGTGCTGATTGAGGGTTATTAATAAACAATAACATATTACCCTCAAAGCAAGACATTTTATGTTTGATATCACCTAGAAAGATGCCACTGAAATCTTTTGGTTAATTTGTATGTCTAATAAGTGATTCAAGGCCAAGGTTAAAGGGAAGAGGGGATAGCGGGCATTGTTGCGTTGTTCCCTTACGTACTTCAAGTGTTGCTTTGAGTGAAGAATAAGGATGGATGAAATGTCTCAATTTTGCAAGTATTTTTGGAGAAAACACATAGTTTGCAGCTTTTTCTATGAAAATTATTTCACATTGAAAACCCACAATATTTCCATCTCTTCACTGCTGTCAATGAAATTCCCTCAGGAACTTTTCATGTTTTCATGTATGCTTCCAATGGCAGTGAAAATTCTCACCTCGATAATAAAAAGTCACTGGACTTTCTTACATGCTGTGAAGTGTAGTTTAGTAACTAGAGAGTGGTGATTAAAAGCAGAGAGGGAGGGGAGCTATAGCTTTATAAAATAGTTTGCTGTTGTAGTCTGTGTTGCTGAGATGGTTGTGATGAGAGGGAAGAGGATGTAACACCTTAGCATGTTCACTGTAATGAAGCACGTGCTGAGGTGCATTTGGAAGACATGCAACCATCATAAAAGGAAAAAAGTCACTTGCTATTGTCACTATCCGCTACTGTTCTCAATGGCAAGATCAACTTGGCATACAAAAACTCACATAAAAAAGGTATGAGAAATACCCCTTCCAGCCCAGAACATTGACAGTGTCACCTGTGTCATCACCTAGTACTAGAGACTGGGGCCACGCTGCTACTAATATCATGTTTGTCCCCCTAGTACCCTCAGGATCATCCTTCCACTGACAAATTTACCACCAAGACTCCACACATTGCACAGTATGGGGTGCAATGACCACACATGGCAATGTGATAGAGACCAGTTGAATACAGGAGATAAGCGAACATCTGCAGACTGCCCACCTTGCAGAATACACTATGCTTACCTTATTGAGTGTATTAAAGACCCGTGGGAATTGTCAGTCACTCACCTCCCGAACACTAACAGTCAGTGTCCCTTGTTATTTTTTTTGTAGGAAGGACAAGGAACACAGTGACTGACACCACCTAATTTCTTGGAGAATGGTTCAACACTGTGAACATGCTTAATTAGAGCATTATACTGTGCACATTATGATTGTTGATCATATTCCAACACCTATGATTTTACATGATTTTAAAGTAGATGAATAGTATTTTCTTCCCTGCTTGACTTTTCACAGAAAACCGTCAATTCGCCTCTTTTCCTGCCAAAATTCCCATTAATTAAAAAGGGCTAACACTTTTGCCTTTTCCCTAATCCCTTTCAATTTCCAAAGCCTTCCATTTAACCATTGTATAATAACTAATGGCCTTGTTCTGCTCATAGAAACACTTCAGCAAGTATATTGTGGAGTTCTACCTGGTAGGGATCCTGGTGATAGGCAGGTGGTTACTCTCTTTTAAGACATGTAATGCATTGTGCACACTATTGACCTGCTAAAATATGCACATATTTTGCAAATGATATTCAGACCTTTTTTGAGGATTTCCAATTCTGAGAGGAATTGAGAAACAAATAGATTTAGGACATGGTTGAGGCAGAATATATCCACCTTAAATGCTGTTCTCAAGGTAACCATAATATTGGAGCTATTTTCATCAGACAAAAAGCCAGCATTCAAGGAGAGGGGCCATTTGTGGATGGCTTGCTGTAATTTCTTTAACACATCTACAGCTTTGTGGTATTTTCTGTCAAAGCTCTGCATACATACATATCATGCCGATAGTAAGGACTACCTTGCAGCTGGCCTTGACTGCTAGTGCCAGATCCAGAGGAAGTAATAAAGAGACTGATGCTCCAAGAATAATTGGAGTAGTTCTGGGGAATGGTTGATTGCTTGAGAGGCTTCAAATGCATTGTGCATACAGTTGCAGATTTCCCAACTACCACCAGTTTTAAGATGTTCTCTGTAATTGGGAAGAGGGGCTCACAGTAAAATCTTCAATAACCCTTCAATCCACTATTTATTACTATTCATAAAGTTCTATAATATGCCAGAGATCTTTGCAGTAGGGGCACAAGACAAAAAAATACTGCACACGAGAGGCATGGCATGCAAAGACTACCAGTATTTCAAATGAAACATATTGAAAGGATAAGTGTTCTGATATTTAGAAATTCCAATTAGAGGAGCAGATATTTTTAACATATTTTATATGGCTTTTTTCAGAAAAAGAAAAACATTTTTGGCTTTTAGCGACAGCACCAACTGTGGGAGAGGTTGAGTCACTGACTACCCATCCCTATATGAAGTGATAGGAACAACATCAGACTAAAACAGAAAATTGAGCTTTAATGGAAAAAAAAGGTTTGAGCTGTAATACTTTTATGTAAAAATTCTCACAGCATTGAGAGTGCCGATGTTTTACTAAGAAGGAAAATCCATGTAACATTTCTTTTCTTAAAGGGATAGTAATGTCACAATATAAAGTTATTTTTGATTACTCATTATACTTTTTTTAATAATGCACAGCACCGTTGTAAATTTCCATATCTTTGTAGTCTTGTAAATTTCTTTTAAAGTTTTCCCCCTCCCACCCCTTTTTAATACGTCACTCAGTCTCCCCAGATCTGAAAGCCAGTCTGGAAGAATCGAAACGAGGGACAATATTCTGTCAGCATAATGATTATACTGTGTATTAGTAGGCAAACAGGAAGTTCAGACAAAGATTAATTTATTTGGCAGAAGGAAAGCATATATGATTCTAATTTCTCTGGGTTATGAGGCAAAAGTTGAACTTGATGGACTTGTGTCTTTTTTAAACCTAATTTACTATGTTACTTCATCAGCAAACAAAATATCATCACTGTTGATTGATTATCTCTCTTTCGCACCCTTGACTGGTGTAAGAAATGTTTTCATAATTTCTGTTGCATTGCCACTAGTGCGACCTTCATCATCAGCATCACTTCCAGATTCCTCCTACTCTCTTGCTTGTGGTGGTGGCTTTAGAGATGATGATGAGTGTGACATAGGTGAAGGTGGTGCACCTGGCATCACACTTATAGTAGCAGGCTCAGGATCAGGTTCAGGAAGCTGTAGCTCTGCTGTGCCGCTGCTTCTTTCCACTTGGGGAAAAATGTATAACCCCCGAGCCCTGGGGGTGTATTTTGGCGAGGGATTTGGTGGGTATGCAGCATGATCTACTAGTGCTGTTGCTGCTGGGCTCTGAGCACAGGCATCCACATTCCAAGGAAGCCAAAGACATAATATGCAGCACGGCAAACCATTACAACCCTTATGTTTATTCAGAGACATCCTGCAGAGGTACATGGCTCTGAGCTTTACAACAGCTTGTGTTATTGTTAGAGGATTTCTCTTCCACATCAGCACCAGCAGTCCTCCAACTGCTCTTGATCATTCCATGACAAAGTTCCTCAGTACACATACTGCACAGTGTAGCAGGTGACTGCAGCAATGCAGACTACAACAAACAATTACAAATAAAATAGCTATTTCAGTCCTCTCTTTCTGCCTTCTTCACTGTAGTTCCTAACCATACCCAAGGCATGTCAGAAAATAGCAAAATCCACCAGAATTGGTGGTAGTGAAAAGACATACATTTTATGTATTTTCTGTGCAGGAATTCCCACAGTTAGAGCAGAAAATTGAGCATTTTCCATGAACATTCATGCAAAAAAAAACCAAAAAAAAAACTACAACTTTTCTCCCATCTCTAATTGCTGTTACTAAACGATAATATTTATATTACTGGACCAAATGTACAAGTGGAAATATTCTGCTGAAAACCAATTGCACCGTGGCAAACAAAATGCCCAATTGATTTAAATGACAATTTTAACCCTTTGAGTGCCAGAGGGCTATGCAACACATTGTTTTGCAATGAGTTGCGTATCCCTCTGGCACTCAAAGAGTTAACCGTTAGAATGGTAGAGAGGTCTCTTAAATTCAATGTGTGGGGCCTTGTCATCTAAAACAACTTTGGTGTTTTTTTTTTAGAAAGAGCTCTCAAAATCACCTATATGTTGTATTAGCCATTATGTATTTGGAAAACTATTTGTTGGGTTGTTTAGATTTATACATTATGCTAATGTTATGTTCCTGTCTTAGCCCTACATTACCTCCTTCACTGCTCAACAGTGCCTTGCCCACCTCCCCTAGCACTGAAAGTGTTGATTGTCAGTGAATGCAGAATAAGCTGATACTATATAAATAATACTGTATAACTAAGACAGGATATATCTGCACAGAATGCTGTAATTAGTATAATATACATGCCTGGGAACTTTGACTTTTGAATTCCCTGGAGTTGAGTCCTGTGGTGCTGCTGGAGGGAGAAAAATGATTCGATTAGTGTGAAAAAAGGTGTGGGGCTTATTCTTGAGTGGGGCGGGCTTAATATACCTGGACAGAGTAGGAGGAATATCCTGGGGAAGGAGGAGAAGTGGGCGGGGAGTGGTAGGAACAGACTGGGAAGATGCAGAAGTGGGCAGGGTTTTATTAAAAAAAAACACATCTGGGAAATTAGACTCTGCCCAGGGGACCTGGTAATTAGCAGCAAAAAATGGAGTGTCCGGGGCAAATCAGGAGAGTTCCCAGCTATGATAATATATAAATCCAAATACCTCAAAGAACTAGTTTTCTAAATACAAAATTTCTAATAGGGAAGGCAGATATTTTGAATAATTTCTTCTGTTTTTACCAAGGAAGACCCAATGGACAAGAATCTGCAAACTACTTTTACAGAACAGTCACAGCAAGCATGGGACTTGCTAACATAAGATACAGTGTTAAAAAAATTGAATGGTGTTAAGGTAGACAAAGCCCCGGGGCCAGATGGTATACACCCACGGGTACTTAAAGGGATAGTAATACTTCGTTTTAACTTTATTTTATTTTGTAGGCATGAAAAAAACATGAAGAATGATATAAGTCTTATCTCTCAAACATTTATGGTTTATGAGATATTCACAAGCAAAGTTTCCCCCTCCCTCCCCTTTTTCCTAGTGTAAGCCATCTCTTCTCAGACGTGGATCAGGTTGTATGACCAGACAGATAACAGCAGGGGACAATCTTTGTATGAAAACAATGAAAGCCCTTCCTCCCTTGACAAGTTTTTCAGCTTTTTCCCTTATCTTAATTGAAGATTGTCCCTCTCTGCAGTCTACCTGGGCACCTCCCTTCTGATCTAGCTGAACCGGGGGGGGGGATACTTTGTTTGTGAATATCTCTTAAACCATAAAGGTTTGAGAGATAAGACATATCGTTCTTCATGTTTTTTTAATGCCTACAAAATAAAATAAAGATAAAACAAAGTTTTACTATCCCTTTAAAGCCATTTCAAAGTTAACAAGGTTGTTTTAGGTGATAGGGTCTGTCACAGAAGCCTCCGTTCCCTGGGCTCCTGGAGGGACCTGAGGGGCCAGCCTTTTCCCTTCAGATTATGGGCCCAATTCATGGGGAAGCTCCTTTTGTAGCTTCCCAGTCCCCTCTTGGGCCTAAGTCTCCCTGTAATTATTGGGGACACAGGGTGACCAGGAAACCCAGTCTGGTCTGCCTAATCCAGACCCCTACAGCCCTCATAGCTGGATAGCCCGTAGGGGTCTCGATTGGGCAGACCAGACTGGGTTTCCTGGTCACCCTGTGCCCACAATAGGCACAGGGTGACTTAGACATAAAAGGGGACTGCCTTTAAAGTCACATTTAACCCTTTGACTGCCAGGTATCCAAAGTATCATTTCATATTCAAAGGCTTAAATCAATGGAAATGTAGTAAAATATATTTTTACCCTTTGGTGCAGTTGGTTTGCCTCAAAATTATTCCACTTCTTTTGTGCATACAGCTTTCTGTGTACTTATTAAGCAACAATCTAATAATACCCATTTATCTCTGCTTCTCCAGAACATATAAAGCTGGCTTACTGACGGCTGCTTTCCCCATCGCTGTTGTTGCAGTAAACAATAGATGCTGCAAACAACATGACATGACACATTATTAGAACCAATAAATTTCCCAGGGCTCTGTTGAAATTTATGCTAAAGATTCTGTTCATTTTTTTCGCCTGTTTGTTTTTGTATGCTGTGTGAATTCTAAAAGCTTGATTATATCTGTCCACCTGTCTGTAAATTGATGTCACATGTTCTCCATTTTGTTCCTCGGCAACATCTCACCTTCTATAAGATGTTCAAGTTGTTGTTGTCATGGGAGCCACCATTAGCAGAAGCTTCTCCATTAACTGGGTCAGATAGCTGAATGTGACATTTAGATGGGCTTGTGCTGAACTGTACGGAAAAAAAATTTACACTAGCAGTAGTTTCAGGTATCTTAAATCAACATGAAAGCTTTTCTTAGGTCAGTGCTGTAAGAGTTGGTTTTATACATTTTAAAGCCCATTATAAAGAATTATAGAGTTTAACCCTTTGAGGAACAGAGGGGTATCCAACGCATTTCTTTGCAATGCTTTGGATACCACTCTGGCACTCAAAGAGTTAATGTATAAAAAACAAACTGTCCCAGAGGGGACAAATACAAATGTAATTAGACTTACAGTGGGCTTTTAAACTGTTGAGTGGCAGAAAGCTCTGCAGTGCATCAATACCTGACTGACAGGGTTACCCTCTTGAAGCAAGAGAGCAACTACAGGCATGAAGTACAGTTGCACCAGGGCCCAACATCAAAGGGGGACCCATTTACACCAGGAACCAATAGGTTATAGTATGACTCTGAAAATATTTCTGTGCTAGGGGCCCAAAATTTGCATACACCAGGGCCCTCCAGTGACTATTTACACCACTGCCTTGAATGCTAGAGGGTACCCCAGTTCAATGCTTCCTAATGAGTTGGAGACATATCTACCATTTCAAGGGGTTAATAGCTATATTTAAATCAATAGAGATTTTGGGAGATTTATTTTGTCCCCTGTAGTGCTACAGAGTTGCTCCACTTTGTGTTTATACATAGCCATAGGGTCATGTCTATGAAAGAAAACATTGATCGATTCTGAAGCACTGCTTCATATTTATCAAAGAGGAAGTCACATTGAAATAGGAGTTTTACTTTGATAAATAAGGTGCAGTTGGTTTATGCTTGAATTGTTCTAATTTTCATGATAAATATACCCCATAGTCTTTAGAAAGGTATGAAACCCCCGGGAGAAAGCCACAATTTCAACCCCTTGAACCTCTCTAGCATTCAAGGGGTTAATAAGTAATTTGCATACATGGGGATTTTTAATTGCTTTCTATGGTGCAGTTTGATAGGTCCAGAATTGCTCCACCTTTGTCTTTATACTTGTACCCCGCTGTCCCTTCTATACCAGGCATGGGCATCCTGCAGCCCTCCCGTTTTCTGACTACAATTCCCATCATGTTCTGCTACATCCTGGAAAATTTTGAAATATTAACCCTTATATTTCCAAGAACTCTTGTCCATATATCCCTACTGAAATAATATCTTTGATTTTGAAAACACCAATAGTTTTCTTAGCCCTGTACATAGGGGGTGGGGAGATACAAATAGATAATGAGGCTGATGTACTAAATCACAAAGTTTCATTGATTTAAAGGGTGTTTTTACCTTCTTGAATGCTAGAGATGACTGCTTTGGAGACCTCTGTAGCACCATTCTTTTTCCCTAAAGGACCGATGACGGTCCTGGTACATCATGTAGTTTGTGATTACAACATTCCTGCGGGAGCGCTGTAAGCACAAATGGGGTCTGACATTGATCTATCCAAAACCAGAGCGGTCCCTCTCAGACCCCCACTATACAAGTCAGCAAAAAAACAAAATGGCTGCCACTTACTCTTACACCACCCTAATACACACATGCCCCACTCACATACCGCACAACACAAACACTCACACAGCACCACAACGCACACACGCTGCGCTCACTCCTGTCTCTACTAAACTGGATTGCCTCCCTCCTGCTGGGCCACCCCCACTATCTGGGCCGGTGTTGGACGCATGCTGAGTAAGATCACTTTGTTCCAAAGAATACAGCAGCTCCTCAAATTGTTTGATGTTCAGTGCACGCTCCCTCCACCCGGGAGTTCCCCCAGCCATGCCCTTCACCTGCCTCCCGGAGACCACTCCAGGTAAGGTTGTCACCACTACACCCAGCCATGTCTGTCACCTACAATGACCTGAAGGAGGAACTGCAGTCCTTCTAACGGGACACCCCAAGGACACCTCCAGCCTCAACAAACGGAAGCACCCGGCTTCTGACAGCTTCCCACCACGTGGAGGATGCTCACAAGGTGCACAGTGGAGGAGTGCGCCCGCATCAAGCTCAACATCCTCGAGGTTGCCGATAATGATCAGAACTTTCAGCTGAACTGTGCCGGAGCTGGATAAAGAGTGCCCTCCTTTTTCACCAGAGGCTCTGCGCGGTCTCCTTCCGGACTCAACATAAATTGTGTAGGCTGATAGCCTTCTAACAGATTTCATGATATACTGCACTTCCTCACTCAAGGTATAGCACGAAACGCATTATAAGCATGTCGGCCTGCACGATTTATGTTTATATATTTGTACTTGCACTGAAAAATTTTAGATTTCATTATTTCATGCTGACAATATCCCCTCACATCACACTTTAAACAGGGAGAAAAGGCTACTGGAGCTCTCAAACTCTTAGTGCTGCATCTATAAGTGCCGGAGGCGAAAAACGCATTGACACTGACACGTAGCACCTGCTACTCTAATAGTACTCCATCCACCGGAAAGCTTACATTATTCACCTAAACATTTTCTGTACAACCCCGTTTTCAGTCAGTCACTATGTGTTTAAAGTGTTTAAAGTGTTTAAAGTTTGCTGTTTCGGTCGACATGGAGGCGCTTGAGAAGTGCCGTGATCTCGTTATTTACCATAAATCCCTTCATTGGAATGGTTTAAAACTTTGAACACCAGGCACACGTTTTAGACCATTCCAATGAAGGGATTCCTTGTAAGTATCAAGATCGCAGCACTTCTCAAGCACCTCCGTGTCGACCGACACGAATCTCCTGCTGACAGCTTTACAGCTGTCAGTAGGAAACAGCAAACTTTAAACGTCTGTATCTCTTAAACCATAGCGGTTTGAGAGATACCGTTTTTTGCATTTAGCTCAGCTTTCTAAGCTCTTCTAAATGCAAAAAAACTTTTTTTTGGACAAAACTAACACTTTAAATCGTTCATTCTACCCAACCAAGATAAATTTAATGATTTCCACTCCCTAATCTGTTTCTGCATATCTTGTACAAGGGGAGAATAATTCAAAGTCAAAATATTCTCAATATCACTCGGAATCACTATCCCCAAGTACCTTAAATGGATAGTAATACTTAAAATGTAAAAAAAAATATGTTGTAGGGTTTATCCCCCTGAGTAAAACAAGAGTACTCCTACTGCTGAAAGGTGTTTCATTCAAAAGTTATTAATTTTTAAAGTTGATTTTTTTAGGTGCAATATCACAGTGGCCTGAAATTGTACAGTGGCGCTGTTGCTACACCATCCTATGGAGATTTATGGTCCCGGGACCAGAGCTGTCCATAGGATCGTGTAGCAACAGCACCACTGTACAATTTCAGGCCACTGTGATATTGCACCTAAAAAATTCAACTTTGAAAATTAATAACTTTTGAATGAAACACCTTTCAGCAGTGGGAGTACTCTTGTTTTACTCAGGGGGATAAACCCTACAACATATTTTTTTTACATTTTAAGAATTACTATCCCTTTAACTCCTGTGTCCAGGTAAACTGATATTTTCCTTGCAACCTAGTTAAAGTTTCATCATTAAATCCAACTGCCATTGACTTCCCTATATTCAATCTATAATTTGAAACTTGACCATATATTTCAACCTCCTCAATTAATTTTGGCAAAGATGTTTCTGGATCTGATAAAATCAACAGGATATCATCTGCGTAAAGACTCATCTTACACATCCTGTCACCCACTACTATCCCATTAATATCCATTTGCTTTCTAATCCTAATAGCAAAAGGTTCCAATGATAATATGTACAGAATGGGCGCCAGGGGACATCCCTGACGAGTCCCATTTTGCATGGAAAACCAAGCTGACTCAAATACCTGGTCCACCACCTGAGCTGAGGGTACCGTATATAGTGCTATGACCAAGCCAACCAGGTCCTCCCCAAATCCATATGTTCGCAGGACCTCTTCAAGGAAAACCCGATCAAAAGCCTTCTCAGCATCAAGAGCCACTAAAGCCGTAGGCATTCTCTGGAAAATAATTAATTCAATAAGATCAATAACTTTCCTAGTGTTTGCACTGGCTTGCCTCCCCTTTATAAAACCAGATTGGTCCATATGTACTAAACCTGGTATAATAGATTTCAATCTTTCCACAATTATAGAGTAGTAAATCTTTGTGTCTGTTTTTATTAACGATATTGGTCTATAACTAGAAACCTTGGAACCATCCTTATCTAGCTTAGGAATTGGATAAGTTACTGCCTTCAACATCTCTTTAGGGAATACCTGAGTCGAATTTCATTAAAAACATTCATCAAATATGGAACAATAACTAACTTTTTATAGAACATATTAGGAAATCAATCAGGTCCAGGAGCTTTTCCAGTCTTCAGACTATCTATCGCTTTTTTTAACCTCAATACTATTCATAGGGGAATCCAATATTTCTCTCTGTTCCCTAGTTATTTAAGGCAATTCTGATTTAACTATATAATCTCTCACCTTCTCCTTATGACTTAAATCTTTACAGCTAATTCTGCTAAAAGCAGTTAGTTTCTGAACTTGTTGAATGACAATTTTTTTGTCTTAACTAGTACAGACCTTAACCAGAGGGAATGTGTGTCTGGATCTGGTAATAACTGACAATGAAGAACTTATCTCTAACATCCAAGTTAGGGAGCACTTGGGGAATAGTGACCATAACATGGTATCGTTTCAGATTAATTCAAAAAAGCAATTTAGTATGGGTTCCACCAAAACACTGAATTTTAAAAGGCCAACTTTAGCAGGTTTAATTCATCCCTTACTCTCATTGACTGGGATAGAATATTTTCAGGAAAAAACACAGAAGGTAAGTGGAATGCCTTCAAAATAACATTGCAAAAATATACATATAAATGTATCCCTGTTGGAAACAAATACAAAAGAAGTAAATTAAAACCAGTGTGGCTAACCAGCAAAGTAATTCATGAAATAAATAACAAGTGAGCGGCATTTAAACATTATAAAGCTGAGGGATCAGCAGAGGCATCTGCAGAACAACAAAACCTGTAAAAAGGCTATTAAATTAGCTAGACTGGAGAATGAAAAAAATATTGCTAAGGAGAGCAAGAGCAACCCAAAAACATTCTTTAAATACATGAATGGCAAAAAATTAAAGTCTGATAATGTTGGATCCTTGTTATCTGAAATGGGTGAGATGGTCAAGGTGGACAGAGGGAAGGCAGATATTTTGAATAATTTCTTCTGTTTTTACCAAGGAAGACCCAATGAACAAGAATCTGCAAACTACTTTTACAGAACAGTCACAGCAAGCATGGGACTGGCTAACATAAGATAAAGTGTTAAAAAAATTGAATGGTGTTAAGGTAGACAAAGCCCCGGGGCCAGATGGTATACACCCACGGGTACTTAAAGGGATAGTAATACTTCGTTTTAACTTTATTTTATTTTGTAGGCATTAAAAAAACATGAAGAATGATAAAACTCTTATCTCTCAAACCTTTATGGTTTATGAGATATTCACAAGCAAAGTTTCCCCTCCCCGCCCCTTTTTCCTAGTGTAAGCCATCTCTTCTCAGATGTGAATCTGGTTGTAAGACCAGACAGATAACAGCAGGGGACAATCTTCTTTGTATGAAAAGAAAGAAAGCCCTTCCCCCCTTGACAAGTTTTTCAGCTTTTTCCCTTATCTTAATTGAAGATTGTCCCTCTCTGCAGACTACCTGGGCATCTCCCTTCTGATCTGGTTGAACAGGGGGGGGATACTTTGTTTGTGAATATCTCTTAAACCATAAAGGTTTGAGAGATAAGACTTATATCATTCTTCATGTTTTTTAATGCCTACAAAATAAAATAAAGTTAAAACGATGTATTACTATCCCTTTAAAGAGCTAAGCCAGGCCTTGGCCAGACCGTTATAATTGATTTTCAGAGATTCTTTTATTTCAGGTATGGTGCCCATGGATTGGAGTAAAGCAGATGTGGTGCCCATATTTAAAAAGGGATCCAGTCCCAGCCAGGAAATTGCAGACCTGTAAGCTTGACATCTGTGGTAGGGAAGCTGTTAAAAGGTTGCTAAGGGAATATATTCAAGAATTCAGCTGGAACAGGAATATCATTAGCAGGAGCCAACATGGCTTTATGAAAGACAGGTCTTGTCAAACTAACTTGATCACATTTTATGAAAGAGTTAGTAAAAATATAGATGCGGGGGAGGCGGAGGATGTGATCTATTTAGACTTTGCCAAGGCATTTGATACGGTTCCACACAAGAGGTTACTGTACAAATTGAATAAAATAGGCCTAGGGGAAAACGTTTGTGTGTATTGTAAATTGGCTGAAAGACAGAATGCAAAGAGTGGTAGTAAATGGCAAGTTCTCCATTTGGATAAATGTGATAAGCGGTTTACCGCAGGGATCTGTCCTGGGTCCTCTTCTTTTTAATTTGTTTATTAATGACCTCCCAGAGGGCATAGGGAGCCATGTATCAGTGTTTGCAGATGACACAAAATTAAGTAAGGTAATAAAGTCTGAACTGGATGTGTCTTCATTACAAGAGGATTTGGACAAATTGAGTAACTGGGCAGGCAAATGGCAAATGAGATTCAATATAGACAAGTGTAAAGTTATGCATTTTGGGTATAATAAAAAAATGCAACATATCGTTTAAATGGTGTTTCTCTGGGGAAATCTACTAATGAAAAGGATATGGTAGACAATAGACTTAGCAGTAGCATGCAGTGCCATCTGGCAGCTGCAAAGGCCAATAAGATATTGGCATGTATTAAAAGGGGTATTGACTCAAGGGAGTAAGATATTATTATGCCTCTTTACAGGTCCATGGTATGACCCCACCTAGAATATGCTGTTCAATTCTGGGTGCCCTTTCTGAAAAAGGACATTATGGAACTAGAGAGAGTGCAGAGGAGGGCTACAAAACTAGTAAGGGGAATGGAAAGTTTTAGTTATGAAGAAAGGCTAGAAAAGTTAAACTTGTACACACTAGAGAAACGGCATCTTAGAGGGGATATGATAACACTATATAAATATGTTCAGGGCCCATACAAAGGGCTCTCCAAAGACCTGTTCATTAACAGTACAAAAGACAAGGGGCCACCCACTTACACTTGAGGAAAGGAGATTTCATCTACAACAGTGGAAGGGTTTCTTTACAGTAAGGACAATAAAGGTATGGAATTCACTATCTGAGGAGGTGGTGCTATCGAGTACATTAGATGCCTTTAAAAAGGGCCTGGATACTTATTTAAAAGAGCAGAACATAGAGGGCTATGTACTTTAGTATTGGGATTAATATTAAGTTAGTGCTTGTTGATCCAAGGAGAAATCTGATTGCCATTTGGAATCAAGAAGGAATTTTTTCACCACATTCAAGGCAGAATTTGAAATTGCTGTATTGAGGGTTTTTTTGCCTTCTTTTGGATCAACGATGGTAAACAGTAATAGGGAAAGGATTGAACTAGATGGACGCAAGTCTTTTTTCAACCTAAATTACTATGTTACTATGTAACTTTCCCCTCCAATTTTGCAGGGAAATTCATGGGGCCTGCCCTCCACCCACCCCAGATAGGGATCATTAATTATACCCCTTATTAAAAGGCAAAGGAAGAAGAGAAAAAAAAAAATCATGTTAAAGCATTTTGTCCCTAATGCACATTCCGAACCAAATTTACCCAAGTCTCTTAACCTGACCCATCCAAAAGCGCCAGAAGACAAAGCACCGTGCCAGCCGTCCCACACACACGGGAAAGGATTCAGCTTTACATCAGTGCCATTGTAATTAAACATAAACATAAAAACTTAACGTGTCTATATAAATTCCTTTTACCCAAATACAATGTCCATATGGATCCAAAAATTCTATCCAGAGTAGCAAATCCCACTCCGTGTCCGAGACCCCGACACCCCACGTCCTCCTCCCCACACCACAGGAGGAGTACAGGCGTACATCCACATATATTCCCACCCTTGTGTACCTGTACACTAACATTTTAATATTTGTGCACATATACGAATTCCCAAAGGAAAAATGTTCAACATTACATTACAACATACTTTATAATAAACATAGTGCCTTCTTCCAACCTAACACTGTAATACTAATTAAAATCCACTAAACCTTAACAATAGAAAAAAAAATGTCGTATTGTGCCTAATATATATTCTGATATTCCAAAACATTTTTACCCAGATTCCCTCAACCTAACCAATCCATGAGTGTCAGAAACCAGAGCACAACACCAGCAATCCCACGCTCGGGAAGGGACTCAACACAGCTTCAACACCGATATTATTATACTTAAACCAAAATACTTAAAATATTCTTAAAGATTCTCCTTGGTCCTAATACCTGACCCATATGGACCAAAAAATTATATCCAGATTGCTAAATCCCCTCCCGCGACCGAGACTCTAGCACCAAACTTCGCATATATACTTCAATTAAACCCAAAACAAAATACATATTATCCCTAATACACATTCCACATATAATTATATTAGAATGCACCCAGTCTGACCCCACCAGAAACACCAAAGCCCCTCGTTCGACGATAGCAGCCCCAAACGCGGAAAAGGATCCTACACAACATTGCATTAAGTCCCTTCGCGCGTCGAAACCACCACCACCATCCACTACCCCCCTCCAGTCCAGGACTGACCAGGCCGATTGCACCTGAGTAATAACCAAACAAAAAAAAAATTCCTAATACCTCTCTTCCGTTGCCCTTATTAATACAAAACCTCTAAATCCCACAACTATATTACTTATTTATTAAACCCCCTTCTCTGTCCAATCCACCCAATAAGTTTTACTTCTTTATGTGTTCACCTAACCAGATTCTTGCCTCTTCAATGGTATAAGACCTCTCCTTGTAATTAACAAAGATCTTTATAGGAAAATCCCAGCTGTATTTAATTTTCAAAGCACGCAATGTATCTGTGAAAAACCTAAATGCCCTTCTTTTATTCCTGGTATTCATTGACAAGTCCAGAAAAAGAGATAAGTTCTGGAATCGTTCTTCCAATGGCTTATACTGCTTGGCAGCCATTACTTTTTTTTGTTTCAAGTAGAATGAGGAAAATCTCACAATAATGTCCCTAGGGACTTCTGCTGGTAAGTTAGTAGGTTTAAATGTCCGGTGTACCCGCTCTATCACTGCATCTTCTTGGGCCTCTTTTATACCCATATTACCGAACAACTGTAACAAAAAGGGACAAATTATGCCCTACGAGCTCGATCTTCTGCATCACTTAACTTCAATTCCAATTGCTCCATTTGATCTTTTAAATCCTTTATCTGTTCCTTTGAAGAATTACTCTCAAATTCAAGGCCCTCAATTTTCTGTTCATTATCTTTTAATCTTTCACCCAAAAACTGCATATTTTCATTAATCTGGCAAAAATGATGATCAAGCTTGCTTTCAAAATGATTAAACTGCGCATCAAGGGATTTTTGAAGACATTCTTGTGTGAGTTGAACCCCCTCCTCTCTAAGGGTTTTACTTTGGGATTTACCAATCTCCTGCTCAAACTCACTCTGCATAGACAGATCCAGAGTGGAGGATTTGTTTAAGGACTCAGTTACTTTATTCTCTTCTTGGGAGAACAGTGAAGCCAATTTCCTCTCTTTCTCCTTCCCATGATCAGAATCCCTCTTTTTATACTTCTTAGAAGCATTTTTATTATCTTGCCCCCTCTTACTTGCCATTGCATCTATGTTTTTATATACTTCAAGAATCAAGGACCCAAAGAACTAGCTGCTATAAGCTATTCTGCTAGCTCTAATATGACCTAACTGGGCCACTATAACATATTCTTCAATTTAGAGGGCAGAAATATTCAAAACTCCTTAAACTGGCACCAAATAGATTAGAACACTCCAAAAGAAAACATTATCACAAAAAATAAGAACAAATGGAGCAAGGTTTCCATTCTATGTGCCAAGCTTGAAAAGGCACTTATTTCAAATCCCACTTCTTCTCCACCACATCAATAATTCTGTAGACACTGCCACGCCAGCTTATACCTTATTCATAATTCACATAGCGCACAATAACACCCCTTCTCCTCCACTATTTGTTCTTTCTATCTATATTCATGTAGATGTTAACACTTAAACTTTATTTATTTGTACATGTTGAAGAAAATGAATAGTCCGTTTACTTAAAGAACCTCCGGCCAGCCACACTCTGATCCTCTGCATGCCACATTACTGTACACCTACCCGTAGCCTGGATTGCTACTCCAATATAAAGATTAATTTTAAACCCGACAACTGTATCAGAAGCAGGTAAGACTAGCTCACTGAGGCTCTCATGCCATCCGGTTTTCTAGAACCATCCCGCCTCTTATCAGAGACCACAAGTCTCAATGACTCTCTCCCCTCCACTACAACACCAGCCTCTAGTCCAGTCTGCGATTGTCTAAATCCAGCTAACAGTCATCCTCCTTAGCTGGCAAGACTGGCTTCCACAGGGCTCCGTCACGTCATGGTGTGGAGGTAAGGTAAAGGCAGAGTCCAGGTAGTTGTATCTCCTGCCACGATGTCCAGTGTGGCTCAACCCAGAATCTTGTGTGGCACGGACTTATTGAAAGGCACCAGGGAGGAATAGGACAAAAAAGCTTAACGGGGATCTATGTCTCGCTTGCCCGTGAACACCCAGATGATCCACCCACACAGCGTCTCACGTCATCACGTTTCCCACCATCAATTGGGCACAAAGCAATGATTTTGATCTCTCTCTCTTTCAAGAATCCAAGGGATAAACATTTTAACAATAAACAATAAAACATTTTAACAATAAAATCTGCATTATTATTGTATATGAAAACCTCATTGATAATAGAGTACTCTTGTGGACCCTGTAGACAAAACCATAGCTCCCATTCAAGTTGGAATGAGCTATTAATTCTACAATTATTCATTTAAATTTCACTTTTCCCATCTAAAAACTGGAATCCATATGTGCCAGTGACACCTAGAATATTGCTAGTTCTTAACTGGTTACTGTGTCGCACTCATCTTGCTATTCACGTCCCTTAGGCACCAATCAGAATTCAACTTAGGGAAGTGATTCTCAACCTTATTCGATGGGGCACACCATCAGGGCAGGTTTTCAGGATAAATCTACTTGATCCCACATGGGTAATCAGTGACTATGTCATTATGGTCTATCTACCAGTACTTAAATGAAGATATACTGAAAACCTGACCTATTTATGTGCTCAGTAGACTGTAACCAGGACTGGATTTCCCAGTAGGCAGAGAAGGCAACTGACTAGAGCACCACATTTTAAGGGCACCTCAGTTGTACTGGCCACAACTGTGGCCAGAGCAATCATTGTGTCCCTGAACCAGTTATTTAACTCACTGGATGCTAGAGAGATCTCCAATGCATTGCAGAGCAATGCATTGGAGGTCTCTCTAACAACCAGTGGGTTAAAGCTTTGATTTGTTCTTGCTTCTTATAGGCCAGTGGTATTTTCTGTGCCAGGAAACAACGGATGGGACTGGGGGCGGGTTCATGTAAGGAGTGGGGGTGTGGCCATGGGTGGAGCTAGGGTCACCTGAGGTGTAAATCCAATCCTGACTGGTGCTAAGAATTACTGGCATAGCGTCAGTGATATCTTCTATATTCCTTTGTATCTGCCACTTAGTAGTGAAAGTGAGGCTGAAAATTAAGTAATAAGATAATTATAAAGTAGATGAAAGTACACACAGTTCTGTTGTTGTTAAAGTTGGCTCTTTAATGTAAGAACAACTTGTTTTTAAGCATGTGTCCTTTCAATAAGTGACTCATCTTTACATACACTTATCTATTTTTGTTTTTAATCAATATTTCCTACTATTTTCACCTCTTCTTAAAAAAGACAGAAAAACAGCACATTTGTTACAATACTCTGATTTTGTGCTGTCTTGTGTTTAAATATCACAGTTCCCATTTACTGCACATTTTATTGCCAGACAAAAGCACTGATGGAAATGTACAAATATTATTCAAAGCTAAAACTTGTACTGGAATAGATTTTCTAGTCCTCTGCCTGTCTAATGGCAATTTAGTATGCTAAATACACAGGGCTGTATTTCCCATCAGGCAGAGTAGTCAGTTGCCTAGAGCTCCAAATTTTGAGGGGGGTATCAGCTGTACTGACCTCTCTGAATTATGGGTGGGGCTAGTACAATTGCATTGTTCTTGCCCAAGTTTAAATAGCCCTTTACGGGCTACTATTTAAAGTCTTGGATATTAGAGAAGTCCCTAATGCATTGTGAAGCAATGCACTGGAGATCTCTCAAGTAACCGAGGGGTTAAAAGCCTTTTCTCTGTGCTTGTTCGTTATAAGCTAAGAGTGTTTTCTGCGCCAGTGATGGAACAGGAGGCAAAGTTATGTGGGGAGCAGGGTGTGGCTGAGGGATCAGCTAAGGGGTTCTGGGGGGGGTTGCCTAGGGGCAACTAAGATGTAAATCTGGCCCTAAAACTGCTCTGAAAATTATCTGCTTAATACCATTTGCTTGACAGGAAGAATAATGGTGCAAGATATGAATGTTTTGGGGCATTCCTTTCCATTAAGTCTTGTTAATGCCATGTATTAAACAAGGAGCAAAGGAAACAAGAAATCTTTAGACAGCTATCCTGCACATACTATAGGGCAGGAGTACAGGACTTGCTGGCAGTCCTACCCATGGATGAGTGTATGCGCTACAGCAATCATTTGTTCTAGTGCACAGGCATCCAACTTTCTGCTCATGGGCCAAATGTGGCCTATCTAACCCACGGGTGTGATCCAATTAGATTTTTAGTAAATTTATCATGTTTTTTGTACCTAATTAGCTGGCAACTGCTGGACCCCAAAACCTTGCATGCTGGGTGTGGAAAAGTAAATGTTCTCCGTTAGAATCAGTTCTCCTTTATTCAATTGAACACACAGCTTATATCCACTTACAGAGACTCTTATCAAGATCAGCATGCAAAGTGGGACTTGGGACAGTGTTTCTACTCTTGACCAATCAGCCACCAATACCCTTATCAAGATAAGAATGCATATTAGGACTTGAGAAATAGACACTCTTAACTGGCTCATCAATATCCTCCTCTGATTGGTCAAAGAAGCACAGCAGGAATCAATTAACAGTCCTTAGCACAGACCTGGAGTATTTTGAAAGCAATGCCCAACCCCCATTATCTCTGCACTCTAGCTCTCAAATATCAAATCCCTCCATAGGACCCACAGTACTACACCATGTCACACAATTACCCCATGTCACACAATGTACAACACAGTGATCAACATTTCAAATGGTATAGTCCCAGGGGTGAACATCAGCACACTACTTCGGAGCGTCCAGCTCTGTATCAGCCGCGGCGCGTGCTCTCTCTACTGTACATGACTGCCCCGCGACCGGGTGGCAGTGGCACTGTGGCCTGTGTAATGGGCTCTTCAACTAGTATATATATATATATATATATATATATATATATATATATTTGTTGAATGAATTGTTAAATAAATGTTCACTCATGTTGAAAAACATGGAAAAAATAAAGAGAAGACACAGATCTTGTTTTTTCCTAATTACTTATCCCCACGTTGTCTTTTTGAAGAGCTTTTATTGTTGACTCACAGGTTTGGGAATGAGCTTTCCAAATGCTTGTGAAGATATGGCGGTGATAAACTTCAAGTCTTTAAATGTTCTCCCAGGAGTCAGAAATCTCAAGGTGGCAATTAGTCTTCGTTCAGGACAAACAGTTCTTCTCATGTGAGTTTTTGAATTATTGGTCTTGAATCAGTCAACAGCTGATTGATAGATTGTTCAGACAATCTCAGATAGCTTTTGAAAGCATTGCTGTTATCTCTCAGCTGTCTTATAAGTAACATATGAAAATAATGTTCATATTTCTTGAACCACTCCTTTGACCAATATTATCTCTTCTTTCTATTTATTTGTATGACATGGAACAACACAACTGCCAGTGCAGCTCAAATTTTTTGCAATTTGCAGAAAACATGGTAATAGATGATGCACAAACAATCAAATGCTATGGACAATAAATTCCAGTGTAACTGAAACTGAAAATGATACAAATCATCAATCTGGCTCTTGATTTTGAAACATGATCTGGCAAATAAACTGAACTAAAATTGTAGGAAATAAACGCCAGTTCTTTTTATGTGGCAATAAGATCTGTACCAATCCAGTTGCTGTGTGAGAGTTTGTATATTGCAGGTGATCAAATTACTTATCATTTTCAGCCAAAATTGCCCTGTATTTGTGCACCTTAAAACTCAATGGCGCAGATTCACGAAGATGTGATAAAGAGGTGATAATGTTGAGATAACTTCTCCAGTGATATCACTTCTCCAATTCTTTTGTTATTCTATGGAGCCTATGCACTAAGATCTCCAAAGCTGGAGAAATCTTAGTGCATTGTCTCTATAGAATAACATCAGAACTAGAGATGCGATATCACTGGAGAAGTCATTGCCACTTATCACTTCTTTTTCACGCCTTAGTGCATAACCCCTAATGTTTGCTTTAATACTATATTAGATGGGAGGGGGGGGGTATGGAATGCATTGATTTACAATGCATTCTGTACCCCTCTGGCACTCAAAGGTTTAAATATATGGATTATTTTGATGTTTGTTTTAAGGAAAGCTAGTTTTCAAATCACATCTTTTAAAAATTCTTTACGGGCATAAATTTTTTTTTTTAATGGTAAAATATCTTGAATCTAATAACAACACTAACTTTACTAATGTCAGTTGTAACAAAATAACATTTCTATCAACAACTTGGGGGTTATGCACTAAGGCGTGATAAAGAGGTGATAACGCTGAGATAACGTCTCCAGTGAAATCACTTCTCCAATTCCTATGTTATTCTATGGAGCCTATTGTCACGGATTTGAAGACTCTCAGACTTAAGGTTTGGTAAAATAACTTAACTTTATTAAAAGTTAAAGGCAGTCCCCGTAAGGTAAACATACATAACATACAACAGTAATATAACATATAATAGGTTCTACCGGCCTTGCCTAAATACCGGGCAAGGCAACCCAAGTGACAGTTTTAATGACAGGCTCTACTGGCCTTGCCTATACTGGGTAAGGCAACCGTGAGATGACATATACCGGTTCTACCGGCCTTACCAATACCGGGCAAGGCAGCCCTTACGGAATGCTGAATGTAGGCTCTACCGGCCCTGCCAATACCGGGTAAGGCAACCTTAAAGATGGTGAATTACAAGGTTCTACCGGCCTTACCAATACCGGGCAGGGCAGCCTAAAGGAGTACTGGAGTAGGCTCTACCGGTCCTGCCAATAACGGGTGAGGCAACCTACAGGATGGTATCGTCAAGGTTCTACCGGCCTCACCAATACCAGGCAGGGCAGCCTGAGCGAGTAGACCAGCTGTCAGGTGACTAAGACAGCATAGAGGATAAGTATAGAGGTCTTACTCAGCAGGAGTCTATTGCCAGGGATACTCAGACAACTGCCAGGAAGTGGACAGCGACTGACCACAGTACTGGATGTTCAGGAGCAAACCAACGTCCGCACGTTGGTACTAATGGTAATAGCGCCACCAGGTTTAATGGAGCAAACCAGCGACCGCACGCTGGAACCAACAATGTATATCGCAACCAGGTTTAGTGGAGTAAACCAGCGTCCGCACGCTGGGACCAACAACGTATATCGCAACCAGGTTTAGTGGAGCAAACCAGCGTCCGCACGCTGGAGCCAATAATGTATCTCACAACCAGTTTAG
The DNA here is from genome assembly GCA_037306005.1 of Rhinophrynus dorsalis. NCBI lineage: Eukaryota > Metazoa > Chordata > Amphibia > Anura > Rhinophrynidae > Rhinophrynus > Rhinophrynus dorsalis. The sequence goes on along the minus strand of CM074720.1, from coordinate 380,481,837 downwards.
TGGAGTAAACCAGCGTCCACACGCTGGGACCAACAATGTATATAGCAACCAGGTTTAGTGGAGTAAACCAGCGTCCGCACGCTGGGACCAACAATGTATATCGCAACCAGGCTTAGTGGAGTAAACCAGCGTCCGCACGCTGAGACCAACAATGTATATTGCAACCAGGTTTAGTGGAGTAAACCAGCGTCCACACGCTGGGACCAACAATGTATATCGCAACCAGGTTTAGTGGAGTAAACCAGCGTCCGCACACTGGGACCAACAATGTATATCGCAACCAGGTTTAGTGGAGTAAACCAACAAAGTAAGATCAGCAGCGAGAAGAACAATGTTGCCAGAGCGACGGCTGGAGCAGGAGATTCAGGAACACAGTAAGATTAACCCGCGAGGTGCTGGAACACTGGAACTCAGTAAGATTAATCCGCAAGGTGCTGGAACACAGGAACACTGGGACTCTGGAACACAGGAACACTAGCATACCGGAACACTGGAACACTGGAACACAGGATCAGCAAGTACAGCAGGAACAGCAGGGACAGGCCCAGAAGCCTGACAAGCAGGTCAGGCAGAGTGGAGTCAGAAACACCACGAAAGGGCAACCTGGAAGTGCTCAGCCTGGGTTTAAAAAGGCTGTGTGAGGAGGGCTAATCACAGACAGCCAATCATGATATTCAGCAAGTGACTGACACTGAACAGCACCAATCACGGGCACCGTGATACCTATGCACTAAGATTGGTTAATAGAATAACATAGGAACTGCAGAAGTGATATCACTGGTGGACTTATCTCTATTTTATCCTGCTTTATCATACCTTAGTGCATGATTATGTTAAATTGTAAGTATAAATACCACATTAAGCACACATGCTCATATAGACACATATATTCTGATTTTAAATTGTATATATAAATGCCACATTAAACACACACGCACATTTACACACACACAGACACACAAATACATATACACATATGTATACATACACAAACATAAATACACAGACACACATACATATGCATACACACACATATACACACACACATAATCCATATATTCAAAGAATGTTTCTTTCAAACATTTTCTGACAAAACAGTAATAATACGTTTTATGAACAGTGACACAGGAACTGACTTTACAGTTACACCAGTTTCCATTTTTTTCAGCATGAGGCCCTAAAAAAGGGACAGTAAACCTTTATTAGGGCTTTTCTGCACAAATATAAGAAGTAGAGTCCCACTAGCAGGATATGCGCTATGTAATTCTAAAGAAAATACTGAGCAAAATTGAAATGTTTGGAACTTTTGAGGCTAGGCAACACGGTTAATGTTTAAAATGATCCAGGGAGGAGATGCACTAAGGTGTGATAAAGAGAGGATAAAGTGGTGACAGAGTGGAGGCCCTTCTCCAGATCCTATCAACAATATCTCTAGCTTGAGAGATCTTAGTGCATTGGCACCATAGAATAGCACAGGACTTGGACAGATTAGAACACTGGAGAAGTGATCTCCTCGTTATCACCTCTTTATCACCTCTGTATCATGCCTTAGTGTGTATCCCCCTAGGTCCCAGACCCAAGCTCCCCAAATCAGGAAAAAGCAAGTGTTTCCATAAAATGATATGGCTACCAAAGTGTTCAACTTCAGTTGTGAAAAATAAAAACAAAATGCAAGTTTTAGCTGTAATAACGTCTGGATGACGTAGCAGTGGGAGTCTTAGTCCCTTGGTTGTTAAAGACAGGGGGTGAGGTGGGTAAAGTTGTGTAGTGGCCAGCATACAAGGGGGGACCATCTGCCCCAGGTTCAAACAGGTTCTAGTTAAGCCTCTGAGAAAACATTTATGATAGGGGTTCAAATTGCACCATGGCCCCCCAATGACTATTATGCCACTGTGTCACAATGCTTTGGAGACGTCTCTAGAATTCATGGAGTTAATCTGCAGTGAATGTCTCGCCTTCTCTCTCTCACTCACTCTAAAAAAGGCTCAAGAACACCAATTCAAATGTTCCCATAAGTCTTACCTCGATCTATCAACATAATGCATTATATCAGTATCTACACATATATCCAACATGGAAGAATTTGGCATCTAATAGTTTTGACCTTTTGTCTCCTGCAACCAAGGTGTTAATAATCAATAAGCCAATATTATTCATTGAGACTTATCCTCTTGCAAGTTGCCAGACAGTTTTACGTAGGGGAGTACTTTGTCTTAATTTCTTTCTGTCCTTTCTATCCTTTAAGACCTTAACAAAAGAAAAGTGGAGCAATTCTAGGGCAAACATTATAAATGCCCATTGATGTAAATGGAGATTGTAATCCTTTGAATGGCTAGCATTCTAAGTGTTGAACACCCCATTTAGATCAGAAGCAATTTTGCAATTTTTTGTCCCCTATGGTAGAGTTGATTTGTTCCATAATTGCTTCACTATCACAAGGCCTTAAGTGTCAAAACACATCTTTATAACCGACCGCAGAGATGGGGAACCTGATGTCCGCCAGCTGTTGTTGTACTGCAGTTCCAAACATCTTCTGCCAGCCAGTGGCTGTGAATGACAGTGGCCTTTAATTGTAGCCCAATGACAGCTGGGGTTGAGATCTCAAGCTGTACACACCTGACCTCCATTGAGATTACCATTATAACTAGACTGTTCTTTTCTGTGCAACAAAATCATTAGTTTTCAGCACAGAAAAAGATTGTTTTCCAATCCATGATGTTAAGCAAGGAGGTCATTGCCTCAGAAATGTTAGAAATAGAAGACAATGGAAGAAACTAGGTCAAAAATGAACAACAGATTTCACTGTGTGAATGGTTAGTGCCCTGGATAACCGATGACTCATTGACATTCTATCTGGTTTCAGTCTAAGAAGAAGAAAAACATTAATATAATAAATCACAATGCACTTTGATTGGTGGGTGATACCCATGCAATCCTTTGAGTTAAAGGGGTAGTAATACTTTAATATTACTAATCCCCATAGTGTAGCTCTTTAAAAAACAAATTCAATTGCTCCCAGGTTCATCTCTCAAACCTTTATGGTTTGAGAGAAAATCATAGCCAAAGTTCCCCCCCCTCCCCCTTCCCTGAAGTCAGTGTTGTACTGACTGCAGGGATATCCAGTTTTATTTTTCATCAGGTGGCTCTGCAGCAGAGCCGAGATCGTGTTAGTATAAAAAATTATTTCACTGAAACGGTCTTCTACGTGTGCTTGCAAACCAAGCACATGTAGAAGACTGTTTCAGTGAAATAATTATTTTTCACTAAAGAAATCTCGGCTCAGCTGCAGAGCCGCAACCGTGTCGTACGACAGACTTCCCCTGCAGTCAGTACAACGCTGACTTCAGGGGAGGGGGAACTTTGCTTACGGTTTTCTGTCAAACCATAAAGGTTTGAGAGATGAACCTGGGGGCAATTGAATTATTTTTTAAAGAGCTACACTATGGGGATTAGTAATATTAAACTATGACTATCCCTTTAAATCATATGCAACATATTTAGCTACAGATTGCAACTCATAAAACAAAATGATAAACTTGCTAGATGGCAATTATGAACACCCAGCTGGCTTAGTCTCAAGGCATCAATCTGCTTGTGTAGTGCTTTATATGAATTTTATGGACAAGGACAGAGAGTTAAATGTTCTAGTAAAATTATCATCAAAAATTAACTTTAATACAATGACAGATTTCACATTAGGCAATGTAGACAATCACCTTAGTCACCAAGCAGGGGGTGCCTCAGTATTGCTAGCCACATCCCTTTTTTCAAGTTGTGAACATGGCCAACACAATAGCAGTGCTCTTGCACTGGGAGGCTAGGGTTTGCTTGTTTTTTTAACCATTTTCCAGTGCTGTAATATCTGGGTTATTCTCATTTCTTTAGTTAATTTACCTGTAGGGATGTGTGAAACATTTTTTTTGCTTCAAAAGCAAATCATGCCAAAAATTACACTTCTCACAAACACTTGGCTAATTCTTTAAACCAGGTGTACCCTTAATCTTTATGCCTAGTTTAAAACCACCTGTCTGGTGATCCTCCTGCTCATGAGAAGGCTGTTTATAAAATTGATATGAACAGTTCTTCCATCAACAGTAGTAGTACTAAACCTTCTAAAACATGTGTCACATTCTAATGTTGTTGCAGTGTGACATATATGGATTTTTTGGTGCATTCCTTTCCATTGCATCTTGCTTATTTATCTGTAATAACAAGGCAGAAAGGAAATAGAAGTACAGTTACTCAATATTCATGCATATGCTATAGGGAAAGCATTTGGGACTCGTTTGTGTTAAAGTATTAAAAATGTTGGATGTGTGTACCTGGCAAGGCCTCCAATCTAGCTGACCACCAAACAATATATTAGTTTGTTTATAACACACACTCAGCCATATTGTATCCTTTTTAATAATACATCAGGTAGCTCCTCTTACTACAAGCAGAGTCAGAGGAGCAAAGATTCAAAACTGGAGGGAATTTTCCTATAAGACTCAGTCAGGAACAGTATTATCAGTGGAGGTGTCCCACTCTGGTTGAAGCAAAGATGAAAGTCAATTAATGGGGGTTTTCTGTGGAGCTTTCCCCCTCTATTAAATAAAGGTGAAGGTGGAATCTCTAACTGGTCTATTTAATAGATTTGTACTTCCATGATATAGTGTAAACCTTTGTTTCACTTCATTTAAAAAATTAATTTACACCTGTTCTTGTTGCCTCTCCATACATATGTTTTGCAGATCATTTATTTGATGATGCAGCGAGACATTCAACCTCCAAAGTGGCTGCTATCAGCCCCTGCAGCCAAACATCACATTGTTTCTCCTGGTGCTGAGTGAAACTAAATGTTTGGCTGCAGGAGCTCTATGGAGGTCTAACAGCAGAAGATGCACCGAGAACACCTACCTGCATCTACAAATGCATTTACTGCAGAGTGTATGCATGGAGAGACAATATGCTAAAGTACTAATTACGTTTATTAAATTAAGCACACTGAATGGTACACTATGCTAGCACAAATCTATTAAATAAGGAAGGATCAGTTGACATATTAAAAGGAATGGGATATATTCTCTCTTCACCATTTCTCTCCCAATGTTTCAGTAATTTACCTTAATCTGTTTTGATCCTGATGATTGTCTGTGGATTACTCTTTTGTTTTTATAAACTAAACAATGCAAAAATAACTTTTGATTTAACTCTATGAATGAGCACTCAACGTCGGTGCATATTAGTAAATAATAACAGGGATAATATCATATGCACCGACGTTGAGTGCTCATTCATAGAGTTAAATCAAGTTATTTATTTTTGTTGAAAACCCCTGGCACTCATCTGTTTTTTTTTGTTTGTTTTTGTTTGCAGCCTTGAATCACCAGCAGGACCCTGATTATTATGAAAGTAGTTGAAGAGCCCGTTACAAGGGCCACAGTGCCACTGCCAGCCGGTTGCGGGGCAGTGATGCGCAGTAGAGACTGCCCGCGCCGTGGCTGATACAGAGCAGGACGCTCCTTCAGCGCGTCCAGCTCTGTATCAGCCGTGGAGCAGGCAGTCTCTACTGCGCATGACTGAGGTGTTACACACGTTTTAGCGAATTATTATATAGGATAAGAAAGGTGCAACCTCATCCGATCAGGGACCACAGGCAGCTATTCCTTACCATCCACTGACTTAGATCAACACATGCCAACACTCAGATAGTTAACCATTTATAGACCAGAGGGCTTAAAAGGGAAGACAGGGGGCTGTTTGTGGGTACAAGGGTGTTACTGTTATAATTATTACAGCATTTCTTCCAGTGAAATATTAAGGACTCAATCCTGTAGTATTCTGGAATTTGGCATGCCTAATCTAAAATGTAAATCAGCCTGCAAGCCTTCTCTTTCACGTGCCTCGAAAGCTGATAAATTAATTGTGACTGATTTCTGCTTTGAAACAAGGCCTGTTCTGGTTTCTAATTACATTAAGGTTTTCTTGTGACTTTTAATTATTTTTGAATGTACTTAAGATCACCTATTCCTCAAGAGTTAGAGGCAATCTGTTTCTCTGCATGACTTGTTGGACAGAATCAGACAGTCTAACTAATACATCAGAAGTGAATTTAATTAATCACAAGCTAAAATGTTCTAGTTGAACTTGTGGCCTCGGTTGGCTTTCACTCTATCTCATATGCAGCCTTGCTTATGTTGGCAGTACAACAAGGGTTTCCTCTGAAGCGGAAAAGGGCATGCTATGATATATGAGAATCTAGAGCTGGGCAGGTCTTACAAGACTTTCCTGCTAAACCACATCAAGAAGTATTCAAGGACACTGGCTGCAGACAATCCCTTTACAACTGCATGTTATAAGGACCACTGGCTAGAGACAATCTGTTTACAGCTGCTTATTATCAGGGACACTGGCTGGAGACAATGAGAAAGATGCATGAAAACTATTCTATGCTGAATCAGGTGTTGCAGCACTATACCTGCCTAGAGCCAATTTACTAAGCTACTTATGCCAAAAATTCTCCCTTTAAACTAGCTTTTATCAAGAGGTGAGCAGTGGGCAGCAGTGGGCACTTTGGGGCATTCCTTTCCACTTTGTCCATTTTAACATCATGTGTTAAACAAGCTGCAGAGGAATTGTTGTGACTTTACTGTAGATTCCTGTGCATGCTATGGGGCAGATACACTGGGGTTTGTTAAAGTAACACAATCACAATCTTAATAATGGCAGAGGATATTTATATCTATGCAATAAAGCAATCAAACACTCTAGTGCAGTGATTCTCAGCTCTAGTTCTAGGGTCACACCAACAGTTTAGGTTTTCAGGATATACCTAATTATGCAAAGGAAGCCCAATCCACCAACTATGAACCTATTATTAAGCAGGGATATATTGAAAACCTGAGCTCCTGGAGTGCCCTCAGAAGTAAGGTGTCTATCTACCTAAGTGCAACGACTGGTGTTGGAGATGCCCTGGAAGGTTTGTACATCCCTCCTAATTTGTCAACAGCTGCATGTTACAAGGGCCTCTGGCCACAGAGAATCTGTTTAATACTGAATGTTATAAAGAAGACCACTAGCCACAGACAATGTCTTTATAAATGCATTTTAAAGGCCACTGGCTGAAGAAATTTTGTTTACAAATGTGTGTATAAGAATGACCACTGGCCATAGAACATCTAATTACACATGCATCTTCTAAAAACCACTGACCACAGATAATCTGCTTACAACTGTGTGTTAAGTGGGCTACTGGCCACTGGCAATCTCTTTATAACTGTATGTTGTAAGGTCCACTGGTCACAGACTGGCTGCAGATAATCTGTTCACAATTAAATGTTATTAGATACTCTCAGTTTACTTCTACATTGTTTTGCATCTCATGGAAGTGTGTAAAGGAAAAATTATACATGTATAATGATCAGTGAAGACCATGTAGGAATAATTATATTATACTCATAAAACTACAAATTGAATGAGCTCAACACTCCCATAGAAATGTTATATACAATGGGCTAAGACAGTAAAAAAATGAAATGCAAAAAGAGCCAAGACTACATGATAAATATTAAAGTTTTAAATAAAAAATAAAAGAGCAACTCAGTATTTTAATTAATATTAGTTGATATGACTCACACTAACTTGAAAGTTTAGTTTGGACAACATACAGAGTTTTTGGGATACTTAAATGCTTTAAATTTTATAGGGTAATTATAAACTAAGAAGTAACTATAACTTAATTTGGTTACACCCTTGAAGACCAAATGGGTATGTAATGAGTCGTTTGCACCTTGGTCCTCAAGAAGTTAATAGAAAAATGTACCTGGGTAGGTGTCCTTCATACTTCAATAAGGCACATCTATATACTATTTATTTACTTGATTGAATAATTGATTGATTTTGTGTTGTAACTGCTGTAGTTTCTGTTTACTGTGTGATAAACAGGCATCTTTAGAATCATAGATGGAGATTATCAAAGGCAGACTTCAATACAGACCTGTAATTGCAAGCGAATGGAAAAAAATATATAGTAATTATAGTTATGTCAAGAGTTGCACTTGTAGAGTGTGAACTAGCAGATCTGTTCTCTGAGCTATCTTGGATACTAGAAAACTCCTGTTTTTAGTGTACAGATACCCTGATCGGCCTTGGAACATCCTGTGGTGCAGACATTTTCATAATCTTCTGGCACCGCTATGACTTCCTTTATACACCTGTCACATGTACTTAAATTTTGCCAGACTATTATTTCAGTAATCTAACGTTACTTGCATTATACTATGCGTTGTCTTCTGTGTGCTAAACCCATCTGTATCTGGACTATGATTGCTCTCCTTTCCTTGATAATAAGACCTCTGCTATGTCTGACTACACCTGTTCTACCTTCTGCTCACTCAGCCTGACAACCTCTAATCTCTGTTCATTCATTATGTCTGCTCTCTACTCCATGCCTCATCAAGCATTCCTGTGTTAGTCCCAATAGCCTTTCAAATGTTGGGGCTCAAGCCTGGTGGCGTTTGATTTCATAGCTAAAGCTAAAACCTGTGACTCTGGACTGTAGTATGAAAAACTCCTAAACAAATTATTGTGTTAAACAAATAATTAATACTCTTAGGTAAGGGTAAATCCCCATTTTAATACTTATGATGTAAGTTGCAGGTTACATCATATTTTCACCAAATCAGTAATGCTGTAATCAGCTTAGCCCAGTGATTCTTAACCAGGGTGCTGTGGCACTTTGGTGTGCCACGGACATCAACTTAGGGTACCCATGTTTTCTGTGAAGACTAACAAAAATGGACTTTTAAATAAGGATTTATAGAAATTGTTATGCACAATATATTTAGTTTTATTATTATGATTATAAAACCTAACAATAACTGTATATTTAGGTATTGTACCTTTCTTATGCCCTTGATAAAGTACATTAAATATGTTAGGGGTGCCCCGAATGTTCTACATTATGTGTTCGGAGTGCCCCACACAAAGAAAAATTGAGGACCACTGGCTTAGCCAATCAGATCTCATCTTATCAGACATCAACTATGAGACCTTGGAGATCTTTCTTGAACGATAAGATTTTATTGAGGTTTTAAGAATAACAAGTGACAAGCAAAAGACATCACATATTCTCTTATATTCTCTTATATGCATGACAAAACAACATAACCAGAGATACAGGTGAGTACAGTATCAATGACATGGAGCCCCGTGTGCTAAACAAATTATGTATACCCATAACAGAGGGAACATGTGAACATGCAATCCAAGAACTGAAAATACAAAGTAAGAAAAGAAAAATAAGAAGGTGAAAATAAGCAAATCAAAAACAAAAGAGAAAAGGAAGAGAAAACCAAAAGGAAGGGGGGGAAAGAGAAGAGAAAGAGGAAGGAAGGTGGGGGGGGGGAATGCCTGTTGAGCAGGTACCAGTAGGTCAACCCACCGATGCCTGATAGAAAGACAGCACCCAGAAGTATAAAACTCAAAGATGAGTGGAGAAGAGTTAAGGCATTCCGCCCAGCACAATCCCGTACTCACGGCTCTCCAGATATAACATCCATGGCAACCATTTATTCGCATGAACCAGCCCTTTACCCTGAGCAGACGTTGCCACATCCTCAATCGCGCGTCAACTCCACAGAGACCAGCCACTCCTGCAATGAAGGCTGACAAGGCTGTTTCCAGTGCCTAGGAATGAGAAGCTTAGCCACATTCAGTAAATGAATGGTCAAATATTTCTTATATAGTCCTATTGAATGTGGGGTGTGATGTAATAAAAAAGAGATGGTAGTGTTTGATATATCAGGGTAATCTACCTTCTTAACAACCTGATTAACAGAGTCCCAGAAAGGTCTAATCAGTGGGCAGGTCCAACAAATATGTAGGAAGTCGCCCTTGTGTAGGTGGCATCTCCAACACCTATCAGAGGCTGTGGGATAGATCATTCGGAAAGTAGCAGGAACCATATACCATCTGGATAATAATTTAAAAGCATTTCCCCGAACCAGGGTGGATAAGCTACATTTATGAGCCAGAGTGGCTAATTAGCGCATCTGAGGGTCAAATAATTAAATCCCACAGTCTCGTTCCCATAAACGAATATAGTAAGGTCTGGAGTTTGAAGACAGATCGGGACCTTGGAGATTTCTCACTGAATTCTGCTATAATTAATGCAATACTTATACCTAAAATATATCTAGAATTATATACCCTTAAATAGCGAGTAATCCATGCCACCCTCTGTAAAACATACCTATTAGTTTTCTGAGGCTCACAATCTAGTATTTCATGTGCTGTGTGGAGGTTCCCATTACTGTCTTTTCCTGGGCTCCCTGATTCCCATTACTATAGCAAATGTGGTAGCTGTGTCAGTGATAGTGTGCAATTGCTTGAGATAAAGTGACAGCCTTTCTGAAAATAAGACCAGTGGGTTAAAACCTCAATAAATCCATTGCTTTAGCTCCTGTCTCTCATTTAAAAGAACATGAATATTTGATCAAATGGTATCAATACAGGACAGTCTATCCATGCATTAAAATGCAAACTAATTTTATAGCTACTAGCAGCAAATACGCAATAATTAATCAAGTATAATAATTTGTATGTGTTAGTGTTCAACATCAAGGTAGTCAATGACAAGTTTCACAGTGACTGCTATAGATCATGTACACCATTGTCATTAACTTTGCATTCTGTTTAAACAAACAGAATTGCCTAGCTACATTTTGTTTGCATTTTAAATGGCACTTGGGCCAATGGCTCTACCCTCCCCCAACATCTATTCTATCCTAAGAAGTAAGAGAATGTTGCAGCACTGAAAAGTACATTGGAGAAATTTCATAAATCAACTGTAACATAGTAACATAATATAGTAACATAGACAATGAAGCTGAAAAAAAGACATTGCCATACCACCTTATTGATCCAAAGGATCCAAAGCCCCAAGTGGGTATAACAAAATGCCTTCCTGACTTCAAAAGGCAGTCAACTATTTTACAGACTCAACATCTTTTGTGCCTCGAATTCAACTATCATCAATTTCAATATTGTTTTAACCTATGAAGGTAAAATATACTATATGAAAGCACCTACATTATCTGCAAAGACAGACTCCTGTGGAAAATAATTCCACAACCATACTGCCCTTACTGTAAATAAATCCCTGTCTCTCTTTAAGTCAAAATTGCCTTTTCTCTAGTCTTAATGGATGACCTCTTGTTTTTTCCCCAAGCTATTGGCTTTGAAAATATGTGTAAATGGTAATCACATCACCCAATTTGGCTAATCTATCTTCATAACTAAAATCTTTCAACCCCTATATCAGTTTTGTTGTATATGTCTATTTCCCATTCTATCACCTCTTTTTAAAGAACTAGTACCTGGATGAGGCCTTACTAAGGACTTACAATACAGTACAATTATATTCCCATCTGTACTTCAGTTTAGTGTTGATTGGCTCTTTCAGTGGTAGAATAATACTACACACTTTTGTAAAGTCTACTGTGTATCAATACTTCCAAATTTTTAACAAGGAATTCTGAAGTAGGTTTCCATTTAGTATAGATGTAGCATGCTTGTTTCTGAAACCTAGATGCATAATATTACATTTATCTATATTAAACCTAATCTGTCACTTTTCTGCCAATTCACTCAATTTAACCAAATGTATCTGTCAAGAAAAAAACATGTTGCTTTTTATATATTTCATTTTAATTTATGCAGCAATCTGTTGTGAAGCACTGTACCAAAGGCTTTTGCAAAATCCAAGTATACTACATAATGGCAATATTATTGTCCAGATCAACACTTATCCTTTCATAGAATACAAGTAAATTAGTTTGACATGAACTATACTTTATGAAACCATTATGACTCTTGGTAACAATGTTGTTGGTGAACATTTAGTCCTGTATGCCACTGGCTAGTAATCTTTCACCCAGTACAGAAATCAAACTTACAAGTTCCTAGCTTAGATCTTGTCCCTTTTTGAACAATGTTATTACTTCTGCTTTCCCCCAGTCACAATTAAATTTAAGCACCTGTTGGGCTATCCAGTGTTATAAACTCTCTTTATGCACTGGGGCAGGGTTGAAATGGATTCATCCCATTCCTATATTAGTGTCAGAGTTATTGCAAAGGATTATTTAAACACAAGTCTGTAAAATGGCCCTATTATTCCTATCCCATGCACTGGGGGTTGGGAAGACAGCAGAATCACCACAGTTATGTGTGACCTGAGTTTGGAGGGACCACACACACACACACACACAAACACACACACACACACCCTTGTGAATTTGGCACAGGGTAAGTTTAATGGCCCGTTAACCCTCTATCACAAGTTTTGATGTCCAGGTTTGGAGGGACCACACACACACACCTTGAGTATTTTATGATAGGGTAAGTTAATGGCCCATCAGCACTTTTCCACTGGTATTGATATCAGGATTAATGGTCCATTAACACTTCCCCAATATATGCACAGCTACAGTAAGGCAGTAATAGTAATATAATCTCACTGCTTAAGCAGCCTCTGCCTCTATAATTTGCTGAACTTTTAATTTTCTGACACCATTGGCAGGGATTCCCCTTTACTGTGGTTTTCACAAATACTTACTCCTAGCAGCAATGAACCTATAAAATGTTGTCCTCAACACCCATAGGTTTGTAGATATCCAGAATAATAATTTATCAAAACTTTACACTTTACTCTGAAGATTACTGGTGTAGTGTAACTTTGTGTTTAGCAATAGCCATTTTACATAAAATTCTATGGCTGTGATTGCTAGTAGTTATCTCTTGCTATTCTTATATCTACTACCATTCTATCAGTTGCATTCCTTGGCACATTAGAAATTCTCTCCAAAATTATGCTATTTTTCATCTGAAACTTTACTGTTGGAGCATCTGGAAAGGCATCTAGAGAGTTCAAAATGTCCCAGAGCAGTCCTGATTTAAAATCCAAGAAAGGCTTCTCATTTAATCCTTGTAACATGCTTTATTTTTATAAATGATATACAGTATGTGATGCTGTTAATTATGCTATCTATATGGCTATCTGATGTATCTTATGTCCATGTCCTTAATAAAAACATCTTAAAAAAAAAACAAGAAAGTACTGATTGTGCAAATCTGGCAACTGTAAAATTGAAAATTTCAACCCTACTGAGGTGAATCAGTAATGTGTATAACCATTTGCATTCTTGTGTGGATTAAATATCAAAGAAAGTCAAGTGAGTAGAAACACATGATGAAGCTAATACATTGATTATTATTAGTGCCAGCCCTACAGGTAAGGATTGTAGGTGTCTGAGATACATATTTATGAGTTTTACTTTGAACGATCTGGAGAACCATAAGGTCCGTATATTAGCACATTATGGTTTCATCTTAAAGGGATAGTAATACTTAAAATGTAAAAAAAAATGTTGTAGGGCTTATCCACCTGAGTAAAACAAAGGTACACCCATTGTGGAAAGGTGTTTTATTCAAAATTTATTACAGCTGAAAGTTGAATTTTTTAGGTGCAATATCACAGTTGCCTGAAATTGTACAGTGGTGCTGTTACTACACCATCCTATGGACAGCTCTGGTCCCTGTACCTCAAGATTTCAAAGGAGCTAATAAATTCTGCAGAACAGCATATGGCTTCCTCCCCACCACAGTTATAAACACAGATGTCTGTATGGCTGCAGGGATATCAATAGCCTGCATAAATCGATCCAGTCTATCAGCATAGGACGACCACGTTTCCAACCCCTCATTAAACTTCTGTAGCGTGCCAAATACATTCGCCATCATGCTGGCTACACTTCAGAATCCAGGTGGTGAAACCAGGTACTTGATTATATCCACAGACAATTTGTAATCCACAAAACAAGGTATCCTCTAAGAGCCATAGGAATTTGTAATCCACAAAATAGGGTATTTTAGAAGAACCAGAAGAAACTTGTAATCCACAAACAGGGAATCCCATAAAAAGCAGAGGAATTCGTAATCCAAAACACAGGGCATCTGATGTACCAGACACAGGGACCCAATGACACTTACAGGCAGAAGATAGATGTGTAGGTTCGGAAGAAGCAGGAATTCTAATCCTTGTTGTCACTGTTAGGTTGATGACTTGTACCCAACACTGTAGAGTAATGAGGAGACAGCACACCACTTGTAGGGTCAATGAAGCAGCAAACTCACTTGCTCCATTTATTCAGTATACGAGGTCACTGTAGGTAACACTACTATTGCTCCGGATCACAGCCGTAGAGAATTGGGCCCTTGCCAGCTATACCTGCTGCTCAAACTGTAGGGCGGCAGCAGGGATGATGCTACTGGCTCTGTGACTCACGCCCATCTGAGCACTCCCGGGTTTGCATCGGGTTAGTGACATGCCGGCGTGATTATGTCATCTGCCGGCGCCGGACTCCTCATCATCAACAGCCTTGTCTACCCAGGTGCCCTTTCATCCAGTCTGCTCCACAACACTTTGCATCTATTATAGGCAAACTCCTAGACTCACACACACATACTGAATTACACAAAAGGATTCACACCATTATGCAAACAATGAAGAATAGATAAACACTCAAACAGAGGCTGCGATCAAATTGGGGCCAATAAAACAGCCCTTAGGGCAATACTGGCTAACAGCCCATCAGCAAAAAAGTGCTAGCAGAGCTATTCAATTGCCCTACCAGATGAAACCAAAATGGAAGTTAGGCCACAGAAAAGGACTTATGGACAAATGTCCATTTTGTGTGTTCCCAAAATGCACGCTAAGTAGCGTGAATAATGGGAACATCAAAGGAAAAGAGCGAATGATCGGTATCAAGACATGCCATAGTCAACCCTTTGAATGCTTGCGGTGGCAGCTATGTCTTCTAGGACAGATCCCCCTTTCAAGCATACCGGGCCATTGCCCAAGTCCCAGTGAGGGAATTTTGAACAGAGACTAGCTTTTTAAATGGCCAGTCTCATTTCAAAATGCATGCCAGCCTGTCATTGGGTGGGATATGTGCTTACGCCCCTCCCAGCCAATCAGCTTCTAGAGGGAGATGACGAAACTTGCTACAAGCTGACTGGCTTCTAACTCTAAAGTGCTGTGCATCGTAAATTGATCCATGTTAATACCAATTGTAGCAAATATGTAACCGGAGTAAAGGCCAAATACATCCAAACATCGAGAAAGGGAATAAGTTGCAGCTGTACATCAAGACAGGGAATAGGTCTGCAGCTGCCCAGACCTTACATGTATCACCACTACAGTGGTTTTGTCAGGGGATACTGTATTCATTTTATGGTGCCCCTTTAAAGCAATAAATTACCAATAGCAATGCAAAAAGAATACATGTGATGATTGCTCATAAAAAGATTGCAGCATACAACAGGTTATCAGCAGTAGACTGAAATACAAGTCAGCAATCATACATAAATTTAAAGTATACGTCAATATAATACATATCACTGTTCCAGCATTTGTATATCCATAGAAGCGTGAAGATAATGTGTATGCACCGATATGGACAAAAAAGGACTCATACATTCTAATTAATTTTGTGCATGCATACAAAAAAAGGTCTATGCAGCATTACAATTATGCAACTCTCGGAGATCTTAGTGAATAGGCTCCATAGAATAACACAGGAATTGTAGAAGTGATGGCACTAGAGAAGTTATCTCCACGTTATCACCTCTTTATCATGCCTTAGTGCATAACTCCCAAGGACTCCAGATGGCACCATAATTGGTAAATGTAAACGAATTAAGACAACAAAAACACATTGGAGCAAAAATGGGCGAAAATTTACGCCTCAAACTGAAATTGGCGAATATTGGCACTTTCCACTTGGCGAATAATTTCCTACGAAAAGTGGCGATGTTCCACTTTTTTCGCCTAGCTCATTCCATTGAAATCAATGGGAACATTGAAGTTACACACAACACATAGCAAATATTTTATTTCCCAAAGGCATAGTATAAAAGGGGCATGAGGGTGCCTGTGTTGGTGGGGTGTAGGGAAAGTTGAACAGGCGGTGATTTTTGGGGGTTGTTTACCGGGATTGGGGGCAGTTAATAAAAAATAAATCCTAAATGAAATTTAAAAAACTCCATAAGACATGGTATAAAAGGAGTCTGAGGAGGGTGCCTGTGTTGGTGGGTGGGGAATGAATCAGTTGAACAGGGAATTTGTTTGGTTAATAAAATAATAATAATAATAAAAAGAAATAGTTATGTAAAGCAATAGAGATAGGAACCCCCTGACATAAGCTGCCACTGGGGTGGACTGATACTTGACTTGATACAGTATTTTGTAGAGGATGATTTGTTAGATTTGTTGTTAGAGGCCCAAGCCCTGAGAAAACATTGATTTGTAGGACTTAGACTTATTAACCCCTTAAGGACCGGGAAAATCTGAGTTTGATTTGACTTAAGGACCGGAGCAATTTTGACTTTTTTGACTATGTCTTTGTTCAACCATATTTTCTCTTTAATTCCTTTTGTGCACCCACATAAATTATATACTGTTTTTTTAAGCACAAGTAGGGCTTTCTTTTGATACCACAATTATATGAATACCTCATTGTTTAATTTGATTAAAATAGAAAAAAAGAGGAAAAAAATTGAAAAAAAACAACATTTTGCTTGTATTTTCGTGTCAGGATTTGCATACAATTAGTTTATGACAAAAAAATACCCCTAAATATATTCATTTGCTTCTCCTGAATATAAGAATACCCCATATGCCTAGTATTTCAATCACTTCCTCACATTTACAAGGTAAATATTACAAGATGGATGCCATTATTTCCAACTTGTAATTTCTCAACAATTGGCATGTGAGCATCATAGCTTAGCTGACGGTGCCAGAACCAAAAATGTCCCACAAAGGCATATGTTTCTGAAAACTACACAACATAAGGTAAATTTTGCAGTTTTCACACTTACATTTCAATACTACTGTTGATATCAAGCACATGATAGGTGAAGATTTTTAAAAATGCATTGTTTAGTGTTCAGCTCCTTCTTCTGAGTACGGCAATACCCCATATGCATAGGTTTCTCAAGGTTTGGGAGAGCTACGGGGCCCAAATTGGAACATGCGCGTTTCCAGTTTCACACTTTGAATTTTCACAGCTTGCATCACTGGTGCCATGTCTCATTTCGGGCTGTGTAACAGTGCTCCACTCTAAGATTTCCCCCCAAAAGTATATATTTTTGGAAAGTAGACACCCCAGGCTTTCATTTTATGTATGTTTTCAATTTTTTTACGCAGCCATTTTACCACCAATCGCTCGTAAATCTTGACGTAAGTTAAAAAAACAGCGTTTTTCACACTTGCACTTCAATGTTGATGTGAATTTCAAGCACATGATAGGTGAAGATTTTTAAAAATGCATTGTTTAGTGTTCAGCTCCTTCTTCTGAGTACGGCAATACCCCATATGCATAGGTTTCTCAAGGTTTGGGAGAGCTACAGGGCCCAAATTGGAACATGCGCGTTTCCAGTTTCACACTTTGAATTTTCACAGCTTGCATCACTGGTGCCATGTCTCATTTGGGGCTGTGTTACAGTGCTCCACGCTAAGATTTCCCCCCAAAAGTATATATTTTTGGAAAGTAGACACCCCAGGCTTTCATTTTATGTATGTTTTCAATTTTTTTACGCAGCCATTTTACCACCAATCGCTCGTAAATCTTGACGTAAGTTAAAAAAACAGCGTTTTTCACACTTGCACTTCAATGTTGATGTGAATTTCAAGCACATGATAGGTGAAGATTTTTAAAAATGCATTGTTTAGTGTTCAGCTCCTTCTTCTGAGTACGGCTACCCCATATGCATAGGTTTCTCAAGGTTTGGGGGAGCTACGGGGCCCAATATTGAACAAATATTGAATTTTCACATCTTGGTTAACTGATGCCATTACTCATTTTGGGCTATGTTCCAGTGCTGCACTTTAGAATTTCCCCCCAAAAGTGTATATTTTTGGAATGTAGACACCCCCAGCTTTCATTTTAGGTGTGTTTTCAAATTTTTTACACGGCCATTTTACCACCACTTTCTCATAAACTTGACGTAAGTAAAAAAACAGCGTTTTTCACACTTTGCCTTCAATGTTGATGTGAATTTCAAGCACATGATAGGTGAAGATTTTTAAAAATGCATTGTTTAGTGTTCAGCTCCTTCTTCTGAGTACAGCAATACCCCATATGCATAGGTTTCTCAAGGTTTGGGAGAGCTACAGGGCCCAAATTGGAACATGCGCGTTTCCAGTTTCACACTTTGAATTTTCACAGCTTGCATCACCGGTGCCATGTCTCATTTGGGGCTGTGTAACAGTGCTCCACTCTAAGATTTCCCTCCAAAAGTATATATTTTTGGAAAGTAGACACCCCAGGCTTTCATTTTATGTATGTTTTCAATTTTTTTACGCAGCCATTTTACCACCAATCGCTCGTAAATCTTGACGTAAGTTAAAAAAACAGCGTTTTTCACACTTGCACTTCAATGTTGATGTGAATTTCAAGCACATGATAGGTGAAGATTTTTAAAAATGCATTGTTTAGTGTTCAGCTCCTTCTTCTGAGTACGGCTACCCCATATGCATAGGTTTCTCAAGGTTTGGGGGAGCTACGGGGCCCAATATTGAACAAATATTGAATTTTCACATCTTGGTTAACTGATGCCATTACTCATTTTGGGCTATGTTCCAGTGCTGCACTTTAGAATTTCCCCCCAAAAGTGTATATTTTTGGAATGTAGACACCCCCAGCTTTCATTTTAGGTGTGTTTTCAAATTTTTTACACGGCCATTTTACCACCACTTTCTCATAAACTTGACGTAAGTAAAAAAACAGCGTTTTTCACACTTTGCCTTCAATGTTGATGTGAATTTCAAGCACAGAATAGGTGAAGATTTTATAAACTGAATTGAATAGTGTTCAGCTCCTTCTTCTGAGTACGGCAATACCCCATATGCATAGCTTTCTCATGGTTTGGGGGAGCTACGGGGGCCAAATTGGAA
This sequence comes from Rhinophrynus dorsalis, assembly GCA_037306005.1. Taxonomy (NCBI): domain Eukaryota; kingdom Metazoa; phylum Chordata; class Amphibia; order Anura; family Rhinophrynidae; genus Rhinophrynus; species Rhinophrynus dorsalis. The sequence continues at coordinate 380,462,837 of CM074720.1, read as the reverse complement.
CATGCGCGTTTCCAGGTTCACACTTTGAATCTTCACAGCTTGCGTTACTGGTGCCATGTCTCATTTGGGGCTGTGTAACAGTGCTCTTTTTTTAAGATTTCCCCCCAAAAGTGTATATTTTTGGAAAGTAGACACCCCAGGCTCTCGTTTTAGGTGTGTTTTCCAATTTTATACACTGCCATTTTACCACCAATCCTGTGAAAATTTGACGTAAGTAAAAAAAATTCAGCATTTTTCACACTTTGCCTTCAATGTTGATGTGAATTTCAAGCACAGAATAGGTGAAGATTTTATAAACTGAATTGATTAGTGTTCAGCTCCTTCTTCTGAGTACGGCAATACCCCATATGCATAGCTTTCTCATGGTTTGGGGGAGCTACGGGGGCCAAATTGGAACATGCGCGTTTCCAGGTTCACACTTTGAATCTTCACAGCTTGCGTTACTGGTGCCATGTCTCATTTGGGGCTGTGTAACAGTGCTCTTTTTTTAAGATTTCCCCCCAAAAGTGTATATTTTTGGAAAGTAGACACCCCAGGCTCTCGTTTTAGGTGTGTTTTCCAATTTTATACACTGCCATTTTACCACCAATCCTGTGAAAATTTGACGTAAGTAAAAAAAATTCAGCATTTTTCACACTTTGCCTTCAATGTTGATGTGAATTTCAAGCACAGAATAGGTGAAGATTTTATAAACTGAATTGATTAGTGTTCAGCTCCTTCTTCTGAGTACGGCAATACCCCATATGCATAGCTTTCTCATGGTTTGGGGGAGCTACGGGGGCCAAATTGGAACATGCGCGTTTCCAGGTTCACACTTTGAATCTTCACAGCTTGCGTTACTGGTGCCATGTCTCATTTGGGGCTGTGTAACAGTGCTCTTTTTTTAAGATTTCCCCCCAAAAGTGTATATTTTTGGAAAGTAGACACCCCAGGCTCTCGTTTTAGGTGTGTTTTCCAATTTTATACACAGCCATTTTACCACCAATCCCTCGTAAACCATGACGTAAGTAAAAAAAAAAAAAAAAAACAGCGTTTTTCACACTTATGGTTGGCGGCAGTATACTGGGCTGCATACAAATTGGTTTGGGAAACAATTTCACCTAAAATGTCTTCCCCCAAAAACAAATCAAAAAAATGATCATGGGTAAATCCTTCCACATCAATTTGAATCCCTGGGTTGCCTGTGAATTCTGAGATTTGTGGGCATAAATTGATACCCATTCATTAGGATCCGGAGTGGCAGGTGTTGGGGCATTTCTTTGGGCAGGTCTTTTGGCAGGTCTTTGGGCAGATCTTTTGGCAGGTGCTGGGGCAGTTGCCAGGGCAGCTCTTGGGGCAGCACTTGGGGCATTTCTTTGGTAGGTCTTTGGGCAGATCTTTTGGCAGGTGCTGGGGCAGTTGCCAGAGCAGCTTTTGGGGCAGTGCGTGTTTTCTTGACAGAAGGCCCAGCATCATCACTAGAGCTGCTCTCACTTTCTGAAAACTGCGCTATGTCAAAATCTGACGCAGTGTCTGTTGCCTCAGAATCAGACGCCAAAAAGGCATATGCCTCTTCAACGCTGTACCTGCGGTGCATTTTGCCCACTAAAAAAGCTTTTTTTTTTCTTACGCTATCCCTAAACCTAAATCTAACCCTAAAACTTACCCTAGCCTACGTATATCCTGAACCTACCTAACCCAAATGAACTACCTATCTAAACTGCACTTATTATATATATATATATATATATATATATATATATATATATATATATATTTTATTTTTATTTTTTTATTTTTTTGGGGGGGGGGTTTGGGGTTTTTTGGGGTTTTTTTTTCTTACGCTATCCCTAAACCTAAATCTAACCCTAAAACTTACCCTAACCTACGTATATCCTGAACCTACCTAACCCAAGTGAACTACCTATCTAAACTGCACTTATTATATATATATATATATTTTTTTTTGGGGGGGGGGGGTTTGGGGTTTTTTGGATTTTTTATTTTTCTTACGCTATCCCTAAACCTAAATCTAACCCTAAAACTTACCCTAACCTACGTATATCCTGAACCTACCTAACCCAATTGAACTACCTATCTAAACTGCGCTTATTATATATTTTTTTTTTTGGGGGGGGGGGGTTTGGTTTTTTTTTTTTTTTTCCCCCTAAACCTAAATCTATCCCTAAAACTTTCCCTAACACACGTCTACACTAAACCTACCCAACTACCTACCAAAATACCTAAACTATATTTATTATAAAAAAAAAAAAAAAAATAAAAATAAAAAAAATTAAAAACATTTTTTTAAATTTTTTAAAAAATCTAAAAAAATTCAAGGGGAATGGGGGGGTGTCCCACAGATCTGAAAACACTGATCTGCAGCAAATTGATCACTCCAAGAGTGATCAGATGGGGGGGCACTTATTGATCACTGCAGAACAGTGATCAAAGGGTTAATTTTCTTTATTTAAACTTTTTTTTTTACTTTTTTTTTTTACAGGCACACTGGAACACCATCTCCCTCTGTCTCTCTCCACCTTAGCAGTATGCAAGGTGGAGGGAGGCAGAGAGATCTGACAGGGACAGTATTTACAAATACTGTCCCTGTCATTCAGGTTTTGCAACATGTGATTCGCTTTTGAAGCGAATCGCATGTTGCAACAATGTTTCAGCCGCTTGTTACTAAGTGTCCCGATACCGGGACACTTAGTAACAAGCGGCTTGAACTCTTCCATCGCTCCGTGCGGCCGCGATGGAAGAGTTTAACCCTTGACATACCAGGACCGTCAAGGGTCGTTCGGTCACATTTACCCTTGACGGTCCTGGTACGTCAAGGGTCGCTAAGGGGTTAAAGGCTCAAGCCCTGAAGAAACATTGATTTGTAGGATTTAGGCTTGTTAGAAACAACCCCGCAAAAATTGTTTATTTTTTTGTAGGACTGTGTTTTTTTTTCAAAGCACAAGCCCTGAGAAAAAAAAATGCCCTTCTGGCCTAGTGTCAGCAGATCATGTTGGCCAGTGGCCACTGGCCATTGTCAAATGTCCTCCTGAGTCCATAATTGCGGAATTTGCAACTGCTGTTCTTACTGCTACTGATGTGTTGTTTAAGCAGCAGGATGATTAGGCAGCTGAAAGGGAATTGGATCAACAATAGCAGTTACATAGGTGATGGATGATGAAGGTTTCACTTGCACAACTACCTCCAGTGATGCTTCCTGAGGCAGTAGCAGCACAATAAGTAGCCCCCAGTCTATGTGGCGAAAAAAAGAAGTTGGCCAATAATAGTTGTTACCCTAGAGGAAGAAGGTGAGGGTGAGCTAGTTGTTTCACTCATCATGGAACTTCCAGTCTCTGCCTGGGTTTCTCTATTCTTCCTCTGCTTTGATCTCTGCCTCGCGTCTTGTTGCCTTTCTGGAGAGTCAGGGGGTACAGTAACAGTGGTGCTTGATTTCTGTGATGGGTGTTTGGCTTTAACATGTTTGACATAAATGTCATGGTGTCTGTGTTTCATGTGCGATATCAGGGAGGTTGTGCCATCTCACTGACTTGTCACAAACTGTGCACAGTGCCGTTGGTGATGACTGCACTGTGCCTACCCCAAGAGAAAAATAGTCCCACACCCATGACTTCAGGGGATAGGGAACAGGTGGAGAAGTATGGCCTCTTTCTCCTTCCCCTCTACATTTCCCTTCACTGTCTGGGGCAGAGGATGATGTTGTTGTTATTGCTGCTACTGCCTCAGAATCAGTACTGCAACAAGGACCAGGAGTATTGCTGCTGCTGTCAAGTGGAACCTGTCCTGCATCATTTGTTGACCCCATTCCCACTGTGTCCACAGTGGTTTGTGGTACACTAGCTTGCTCCTCAGCATCCTGCTGCCCTTGCAGCACAGCAGCAGAAGGAATTACACAAATTCCAAAAGCTCATTGCTAGTGGTGATGGTGATGCTCATCCTCATCCTATTCCTTCTCAGTTTCTGATAAAAAGGACATCAATGTCTCTTCCACCCCAGCTTCTCTACCATCATCAACACCACCACCACTAGCAGGGCTGGATTTACATCTCAGGAGCCTGTAGGCACAGAAATCTGAAGCCCCCCCCCACCCACTGGCCATCTCCACTGGACACCTACACAATGCTCCAAATTGCCACATTACCCCCCCCCACATAATAATAATAATAACTCGTATTTATATAGCGCCTTTCTCCCAGTGGGACTCAAAGTGCTTTCAGCGCACGCTCTCGGAATTAACCAAATCGGCAGCTGAAATAATAGATGTTATTATTACCCAATCAATGGTACTCATTTTATCGACCTCGGAAGGATGAAGGCCTGAGTTGACCCTGCTGGGATTTGAACCTGCAACCTTACGGTTTGAACAGGCTCTATAGTCAGAGAATTTACCACTGAGCTATCTCACCAGCTTGCCCTCACCATATTGCCCTCACATCGGCCCCCATCAGCTCCATATTTCCCCATCAGCTCCATATTGCCCTCACATTGCCCCCATAATCTCCACATTGCCCCGATCAGTTCCAGCTTGCTCCCATCATCTCCAACTTGCCCTCAACTTGCCCCCATCATCTCCAACTTGCCCCCATCAGCTCCACTGCCCCCATCTGCTCCAACTTGCCCTCACATTGCCCCATCAGATCCAACTTGCACTCACATTGCCCCCATCAGCTCCAACTTGCCACCCATCAGCTCCAACTTGCCCTCACATTGCCCCCATCAGCTCCAACTTGCCCCCATCAGCTCCAACTTGCCCTCACATTGCCCCATCAGATACAACTTGCACTCTCATTGCCCCCATCAGCTCCAACTTGCCACCCATCAGCTCCAACTTGCCCTCACATTGCCCCCATCAGGTCCAACTTGCCCCATCAGCTCCAACTTGCCCTCACATTGCCCCATCAGATACAACTTGCACTCTCATTGCCCCCATCAGCTCCAGCTTGCCACCCATCAGCTCCAACTTGCCCTCTCATTGCCCCCATCATCTCCACATTGCCCCCATCAGCTCCAACTTGCCCTCACATTGCCCCATCAGATACAACTTGCCCTATCATTGCCCCCATCAGCTCCAACTTGCCCCATCAGCTTCAACTTGTCCTCACATTGCCCACATCATCTCGACATTGCCCCCATCAGCTCCAACTTGCCCTCACATTGCACCCATCAGCTCCAACTTGCCCCCATCAGCTCCAACTTGCTATCACATTGCTCCCATCAGCTCCAACTTGCCCTCAACTTGCCCCCGTCATCTCCAACTTGCCCCCATCAGTTCCATTGCCCCCATCTGCTCCAACTTGCCCTCACATTGCCCCATCAGATCCAGCTTGCACTCACATTGCCCCCATCAGCTCCAACTTGCCACCCATCAGCTCCAACTTGCCCTCACATTGCCCCCATCATCTCCAACTTGCCCCCATCAGCTCCAACTTGCCCTCACATTGCCCCCATCATCTACACATTGCCCCCATCAGCTCCAACTTGCCCTCACATTGCCCCATTAGATCCAACTTGCCCTCACATTTCCCCCATCAGCTCCAACTTGCTATCACATTGCCCCATAAGCTCTAACTTGCCCTCACATTGCCCCTATCATCTCCACATTGTCCCCATCATCTCCAACTTGCCCCATCAGCTCCAACTTGCCCTCACATTGCCCATCAGCTCCAACTTGCCCCCATCAGCTCCAACTTGCCCTCAGATTGCCCCCATCATCTCCACATTGCCCCCATCAGCTCCAGCTTGCCCCCATCAGCTACAACGTGCCCTCACATTGCCTCCATCATCTCCAACTTGACCCATCAGCTCCAACTTGCTATCACATTGCTCCCATCAGCTTCAACTTGCTCTCACATTGCCCATATCAGCTACAACTTATCCCCATCAGCTCCAACTTGCCCTCATACTGCCCCCATCATCTTCATCTTGACCCCCCTGTATCAGTTTCCTACCTCCCTGCTGGTCCAGTGGCAGGAAAAGTCTGTGCCTCCTTCTGCACAGACCTGTATGCTGTTGCTCCCACACGGTCTTCTTTTTAGGAATGCAGAGCTCTGGGAGATGATGTAATCTCCCAGCGCACTGCATTACTAAAGGGCCAACAAGGGAGCAACAGCATACAGGTCTGTGCCGAAGAAGGCACAGACTTTACCATGCAGCTGGTTACTGCTGCCACTGTGTGCAGCGTGAGAGCTGTGAATAAAAATATTAAAAAAAAAAAAAAAATTATTTCAGTGACAGGCGCCCCTCTGTGGGGTGCACCTGTAGGCAGATGCCTACTCTGCCTTATGGCAAATCCGGCCCTGACCACTAGTCCCACTCCCTACGTGCTGCTGCTCTATTACAGACATTTCACTGCTGCTTGGAGGAAGTGACGAGCAATGTAACAGAGGGTCCCCTAATGTCACACTTGGCCTTTCCTTTTGACCTGAAGAAGGAGGCAGACTAGCAGCAGTAGTAGCAGGCACAGGCAGCTGATCTGTGCTCCTGTTGGTGGTGGTATTAATTCTACGCCTGCTCTCCTACAACACCAGTTCTGGCCTCTTCAGGATCATGTTCCACTTGGACACTGTAGTGAAGGGAAGGGGAGGACTCCCAGAGCCAGAGGAATGGTGTGGGCTCCCTTGACTGCTAGTCTGGATGCTCTCAAATGCTTCCCCACCACTCTCCTAACACTAGTCCCACCGGCTGCTTCGCCATTACTGTTACTACTACTACTAACACCAACCACATCAAGTTCAGCTGCAGAGTCTTCCTCCTCAGAGTCACTAGTAATATGATGATTTCCCCCTGCTTGACACCTAACACTAACAAGCTACAGGACCTTCTTAGTACTAGCACTGGTGGGACTACTTGGGGATGGCAAGTGTGACTTAGGGTCCCCTGCTGTCACATTTGCCATCATCTTCTCCTTCCTCCCCCCTCCTGAGTATTACAAGACACACTAGCTGCAGCTTCAGCACTGGTGGCAGCAGCTTCAGCACTGGCAGCAGGCACAGCACTGGTTGCAGCAGTGGCAGCGCATCTGACAGCAGGCACAGTATTGGTGGCAGCAGGTTCAGCACTGGCAGCAGGCACAGCACTGGTGGCACTGGCAACAGGGGCAGCGTGTCTAGCAGCAGGCGCAGGCAGGGGACGTATCCTGCTCTCACTAGTACTACCTCTTTCTCCCTCCCTTCTCATTCCGTTTTCTTCCTCCCTTCCCATTAAATTCCCCAAGATCCCTTGGGGTGATTTAGGGGAACTGGACAGCATTGGTTCAGAGTGCTCACTTCATCCTCCTCCTCAGACTCAGTGAACATATAAGGGTCCTTCCAGCACCTCCATTTATTATTTTTAAACCTGCTTGTAGAGGTAGCTATCACTATGAACCTTTCCTGCTTCAATTTTTCCTCAAGATCACAGCAGAATAGCACAGCATGTCTTCCTAGCTCTGTAGCTGCTGTCATTGTGTTTGATTTCCACAAATACGTCAAGTTTTATAGCAAAAAGTTGAAAACAATGTAAACTGATGGGCAGTAACTTTCTAGCCATCGAAAAATTGGTGAACAATTTTGGCCAATGGGCGAAAAATTAAAAAAATTTAATCACTGGATTTAAAGCGGATTTTCCCACAAAAAAGGTTTTATGGACTTTCTCCCGGAAACACTGCAAAAGATTTTGCCCACCCCTACCCTAGACAACTAACCCCAGTCTGATAAAAAGGAACATCAGATATGCAGTCCCAAGCAGTCCAATATTATACAAATAGGGAAAATTTAGAAACCCACTGTGATATAAAACATTACCATAGGTTGAAATGACCCAAAAATTGTACATAGGGGTGTCACAATTATGATATAAGGACAAACATGAGTACCAAAACTGTATATACGTTTTTCAATTATAGTAGACAATCAAAGTTATATCAGACTGATCAATAAGGTATGGCACACATGGACTAAAGTGACAAAATAATACCACACTTGTCAGGGACAAATACAGTTCATAAAGTATGGCCATAAAGTAAAGGAACACAATCAAAAGAGAACTGGTTTCAAAAAATAACTATACATATAATTTGATGAATAACAAATTGCAAGATGGCAAAGATCCACATCACTAAAAATCCACTGGATGGTTTAACCCCTGTACTTAAATCAATAATTAATCACTGGACCAAATGAGCTCAGATAATGGTCCCATACATCAATTGTCCGAATGAGCCAGTTATCTATAAAAATAAAAGGCTAGCCCTGTATTGGGTGCCTCGTTAAAGGTTTTTGGATTGGTGGCTGCCACACCCTGGGGCAGGCTTGCTGCCAGCAACCAGTAAATTGGATGTGTGGGGCGGGGTTTGACTTGGCTGAGAAGGAGGCAGGGGTCAATGCTCCCCTACTCCTCAACCAAACAGACAATGTAAGTTGCCTCAGGAGGAGGCAGCAGTGCATGTTGGAGGAGAAGGCAAGGCCCCCCCCACCTATATACATCAAGTTCATTGCCCCCTTCCTTGCATTCACCTCTGTCTCCCTTCAATTCACCCCAATCCCTTCCACTCCAACTCGGCTCTGGGTATAATGGAAGCAGGGGAGCGCTCTTGCTCCCCTGTATCTCCTCTATTGATCTGGCTGGTAGATCAATAGCTGGGGGCATCAGAAGGGGTCCTCATGCTCCACAACAAGGTCTGACTTTAAATAAAATGTAACTCTTTGGCAATGAGTTGGATTCCTCTCTGGCACTCAAAGGGTTAAAAAAACACAGTAATAAAACAAGGTTCGCCTCCCGGGTGAAGTTGTACCACACTACTACTAGTAAAGTATATTTAAATGCCATTGTATGGTAAATCCCAAGGCAATGTAAAGAGCCAAATCACATGCAAAGAAAACTTCTCAAAGGCTGAAATGAAGCTTCATCACTCATATGATCCTAGAGGATTAAGGATTATCACAAAAAATGCATAACAACAGTCATGAGGAAAAACCTGTCAATCCACATCACCAAAGCTCTAGACAGAATGAAGAAAAACATACCATTAGAGAGAAAACAAGAAAGATATATCAAATCCGTATATATACAAAAGTAGAAAAAATATTAAAATGAAAACAAATTAGATACAGATTTCATTGGTTTATGTAACAGGAGAATAACAGGTCATTTCATCCTATGAAGACTGTAGGATTGCAACATAAAGATATACCACATCTCCAGTTGCAGTCATTTCTTGCCTAGGTTACCTTTTGTGATGCCTAAACCTGTCCTCTCAAGAACAATAATCTCTAGACCAACAGGCAACCCTGTATGATGCAAAATAATGATTAGCCACTGTAGTCTTAGATCCTACCTTAGGAACACAGCACAGTTGCATAATGATTGGGGTATTAATTGGACTTCTAATTTTAATTTGATTGTGATGGATGTCCATTCACTATATTCTATCATCAAACATAGTTGAGCCAAGATCTATTGATGCCAGCTAAACAGAAGGATTTTCCAATACCTTTTTGAAAATATCTGTTGGGTCTGAAGGCAAACTCTGCTAAGTGTAATTGCTGCAGAATTGCCTATGGACCTCAGATCTATACATTTCCACTGGTCAAATTACAACATGCCCCCTTTGTCTGCTTCTTTAATAACAACATCTTGCAAATTAGCAATTTCTGATACAATGTCTCAACTTTAGTAAGGTTATTAGGAGAATAAGGATGTAGATGTAATTGTAAGATAGCTTTATAAACCAGTTGTAAAAAGAACTTAACCACAGGACATATAGTCATGATTACTTTAAACTCGGTTTTAGGTTTAAAATCAGAATTCCTGTGTATTCCGTGATGGTACTCCAATTCGTTGTCATGAATAATGACCAGCATATCCATAAAAAATTCCTGTTCCTGGTCGAAACCCAAATAATTTTTTAAGTAGTTTCCTACAAAAGAGAAATACATCCTTGGTTAGTTCAAATTTGTTAAGTGATTGCGATGGAGAGAAGGAAAGGCCCCTGTCCAACAGTGACCATTGTCCATCCATAAGAACATGTGAATAAAGGTTAATTACATTCACTTGTTTTTGTGTTTCTTGTCCTTCCTGGGTGGTAATGATGCACAGAGTGTCCCCAATATCACACATAGACAACTTGAGGATCTCTTCCACCTATGTGGAGGAGGATGCGAGGGGATCTTAAATCAAGGGAAATGGCTCCGTACGGACAAAACAAAAGATTGGCTGTCCAGTACAACAGTAATATGTAGTGGAATGGGTATTTTAGAACTGGCCCAAAATAAGGCATCCTTGACATACCCAATTGTAGTTGTGCACTATGTGCTCTGCTTAAATAAAGAGTATTTTACTTATTTTTTTTATAAAGTATTAATCCTTCATTTGTACCCAAACCTAAAGTAAAAAGACAATCTTTTGTTGTGTATATAAGGAATAACTTTCTTGATTAGAGCTCCCCTCCAACCACCCATCACATAGTTGGAAGAGATTCTCGGGGGTGTCTATATGTGTATCTGTAGAAATTATCTTACAGATGATGCAAAATGACAGGTAAGTTTCTACTCATGTAAGTGACACATACTTTACTATGTATTTTCTCTAATTATACTTCCCATCATTACGATATGTTTAAAGAACTAAAGTGGCTAAAACTCAAATCTAGACATACCCTTCACTTTTGTTGCCTAAAACAACTACTTAACTAGGAAGCTTCCAGCCTACCTGGACAGTATGCTCACTGCAGCTTTCCATGCTAACTATAACCTCTCCTCTGTTCCATTGCTAACAACTCACTGAGTATCTCACACTTCAAAAAAGAAGCCTGTCAATCTGCCTTCTCCTTCAGAGTTCCAAAAGCCTGGAAAGCCTTGAATAACCTAACCAAAAAATATAATATAAAATATAAATTTTCTATAATCCCTAAAAAATAACTGCTGTATATATTGTTTTATGTGTGTTTATATTGTTATTGTTTCTCTATTTTTGTAAATATGTATCTTCTTACTGTAAAAGCTCTCTGGGACAAACGAGAGAAATCTCAGTGTATTCATCCTGGTAAAACATAGTCTAAATACATAAATAATACAGTTTCATGGATAATATATGAGTGCACTGTGCTTTTCTGCTCAATTATATGATTTTATATGAATTTATATATACATATATATAAACTATACCAAAAACAGAACATTACCAACAGTGAATTGAATCTTATTATAGATAGTAAATGTCCAAGACTGTGAAAGAAGCACTAACGCCTTAAAAGCTAAAGATCATTTTATATATATATATATATATATATATATATATATATATATATATACATATATAGACAAACACACACACACACATATATATATATATATATATATATATATATATATATATATATATATATACATATATATATATATATATATATATATATATATATATATATATATATACATACATATGTGTGTGTGTATATATATATATATATATATATATATATATATCTAAAATGATCTTTAGCTTTTAAGGCGTTAGTGCTTCTTTCACAGTCTTGGACATTTACTATCTATAATAAGATTCAATTCACTGTTGGTAATGTTCTGTTTTTGGTATAGTTTTTATAGTAACTATATATCACTTTTTATTATAGTTATTCTGCAGTTGTAAAATGTTAGTAAAGTTCTGTAATTCATGGCCAACAAATAGAAATTTGTGGCATTTTTCTTTGTATGTTCCTCTGCAGTCTGAGCCTACTAGTCAAGTCTCCTTCCACCCGCAGCAGGTGATACATTTGCTTCAATAAAAGCTTTTCCAGGAAGCACTGAAGAGAATAAGTAAGACATTCGAGAGCTATAAAATGTAATGTTCCAGGCTCAGACTTATAGGTGCATAAAAGTGATAATGGAAATTTCAGTCCGGAATATCTTATACTGGCATCCAGTTTTGCAGTTCAGGAGAGAAATAAATAAAAGAGAAAAGAAAAAACATACAGCTTATGATATGTATAGCAAACATAATTATTCAAGTACTTGTTAATTAAATATATATTATACATAAAGTGGTCAGACTTCCACTGTATTATACTACACAATAAACATAAATACTGCAGAGCTACAATATTTTCAATACATCCGTACAGTACACATTCGTCATAAGCATTCTACATGATTGATTATTTAAAAAATGCCACTCTCCTAAAATTTACATGGATCTTTGGATACATTTACCAAACTAGGATTTGGTGGAAAGCAAATTATCTGGTGTTGTATAATCTCTTTTGCCAGAACAGGGTTTAATGAGAGCTAAGGAATGTGCTCATTGTTGAATGATTGCCTTTGCCAGACCAGGATTTAGTGAGTACTTATGAACTTGCTCAGTATTTAATAGTGGCCTTTGGTAGATGAGGTTTCTGTGAGTGCCAACAAACTTGCTTGGCTTTTGTAAGAACCAATGAACTTACTGAGTGCAATTGGATGACTTGCCCAAACAAAGATTTGGCAATGAAAAAAATACTCATTGAATAAAACACACCGGATTATGACCAATAAAGCCGGTATGTCAGCAAGCAGGGAACAACCATCTGCCCTGCTCAGAGATGCACCTCACCTTGAAGAAAACAACTGGATCTGCTTGTTATCAATCTCAATAGTAATTTAATTAAAATGCTAGTAAAAACATTAATATGTGTAAATGAATATCCAAACACTCAAAGTGTTTCTAAGCTCCCTGCCTTTTCCTCATGAGCAACCTTGGCCGACAAAAACACCTACCTGTCTGTGTACGAACCTCCGTTAAATGCCGGCATTGGCTCAAAAACTCAGAAGTGAAACCATGTGCGTGCATACGTACTCTTGTCAGCATACCACATCAACCTGACATCCTGATAGGGGAATCCAGAGACGTGCAGCAAACAACAATGACAAAATACGTAACAGAGCTGGCAGGCAAATGACTGAGTGCTTGGACAGACAACAATGATCAAATGCACATCAATAAATACAGCAAGCAGATACTCCAGTGGATAAAAACACTTATATAGATATATTGCAAAGATATATAGATACATATATTAGAAAATAACAAAAGATAAAAAAATGTGAATAATAAATTAAAAAGGAAATAAATACTAGACACAATAATATTCTACACAATTGAATAAGAAATGTATATATAAAAAGAATAAAGATAATTGGAAAATAAAATGGAAATAAATATAAAAATGATAAAATATAAACAAAAAATTAGTGATATGTATGAATGAATAGAATGAGTGAGAATAAAATGTGAGAGGGTGATATGTAAAAAGAAATAAGAACTACATGACAAGATTAGAAATTTAATAAATTACAATAATATGAATATAAAAATAAAGAAACTCAATGGATGTGAATGAGCAAGATGAAAAATTGCAATGTATGAAAAAATAAATATACTTAAATAACCAAATTGGAATGATAAAGTAATGGGTGAAGAAATAAAGAAACACAGTATCTGAATAAGATGAGAAAGTGTGTGATAAAGAGTATGTGAAATAAAATGAATATACTGAGATAATAATCTGTTATTAAAAATCTGAAAGAATGTTGATTTTATGCAGGGATGGTAAAGGGTATTTGAATGCCTGTTTTTTTCTCTTTTTTTTTGTCAAAGTATTTTACCAGGAAGAATACATTGATATTCTCTTGTGTTTTCAAGTATGTCCTGGACTCTTTTTATCTGTTTCAGATGGGTGAAAGGTTGAGCTGACCTTGCCAGGACTAGAACCTACGACCTTGAGGTTTGAACGGATTCTACAGCTGGTGCTGTATTGAGAGAGTCAGTTAGAGTCTACTACTAAAAAGATTGAGGAAACTCTTAGACAAATGAGTAGTTTTGCTCATTGTAGAGAATTTGATGAATAATGTGAGTTTAAATGTGAAACATTTTGAGAAAGAAATTACTGACAGGAAATGTAAAAAGTATCAAGGGTTAAGGATGATTATTTGAAAGGTAATATCAGACAAAGGATAGTGATATTAAAGGTAATAAGCTCTCTAGAAATAATAGCTTCATCAGGAGTACTAGGATTCAGTCATCAAGGAACAATGTCCAGTTATCTGGACATATGAATAACAGAAACACACAAAGCCATACAAATAATCATTTCTGTTGAAGTGCTTACCACAGTAATAAACCACAGCATACCAACAGAAGTGCACAAAAGAGTAGCGATCATGGTAATAATTATTTGGTCACTAGGATGGTCAAAGATAAATAAAGGAGTAATATACCCTTGGATGTACCCAAAAATATACTGATTTGTCTAAAGCTTGAACATACCAAGTGATTGACGAGAATTTATTATTGTCATCTGACCCTGAGAAAGATGATCTAGTACCATCTAATAAGAAAAATAAAAGTCAATGGATTCTGATAAGACTACTGTTCCAGTATCTGAAGAGGTTGATTTTTTAGGGATTGGCCCATTGTGGGCCCTTCAACCATCAACATCTTGCGATTGTGCCTTTTGGGAGCACCCAAACCCCTTTGGTCCCCTTCAGGGAGGAACCAAAAGAGCATTGGCCATAGAAGGGGATCCAGAGGAGGAGGAGAACTTCCAAAGAGATCTAAACAGTAGGTAATGTTTCCTCTTTTGACATTTTTATCTTTGTTCCAAGATACTAGATCAGTATGAGATATCAGTTTTATGACAAAGACTAACTTTTTGTTCAATAGCTCCCTCTAATTCAATTGAGATATTCAAAGACATCAATGAATTTGTGAGAAAGGTAACCCTTAAACGTTACTTCAATATTAAGGGTAATACTCATGTTGAAGACACTGGCATAATTGATCACGATAAATTTATTATTGAAGATCCCATTCTTACAGATTTAAACCTAAATCCAATTTCTATCCCATGTATTATAGGGGTAATTATATTGAGACATTTTATCATTTAGTTATGAAGAATCTAAGGGAGCTTTTTCCTCAACAGATTTTAGAGTTCATTCTAACATATATAATAGAGAGAAGTTGGCTTTAAAGAGACTTAGTTCAGATAGGAATATAGTCATCAAGCCAGCTGATAAAGGTGGTGGGGTCGTCATCCAGAATACAGCTGATTATATTAAAGAGGCTCACTACATTTTCTGTGATCAGAAATATTATTGTGTTCTGGATGATGTTTCCACCGCTTACTATACATTGTTATTCAACAAGCTAATTCAGTCTGCTTATGCCAATTATCTTATATCTAAATCAGAATGTAAGTATCTAAATATGAGGGATTTGAGACTGGCCACCTATTACCATATACCCAAGATTCACATAGGACTTTGCGACCCTCCAAAGTGCTCTATTATATCTGATGCCTAACCTCAAATCTTTCTCATTTTGTAGATGTACACTTACAATGATACATTATGGATCTTAGATCCTACCTTTGGGACACAGAACAGTTGCATAATGATTGGGGTATTAATTGGACATCTAATTTTAATTTGAATGTGATGGATGTCCAATCACTATATTCTATCATCAAACATAGTGTATTTGCATTCACAAAGTTTTCTGTCTATAATGTGTATTTCCACTAGATGGCATGTGTGTTTAATTGCTTTTGTTCCCATAGTGCATCAGTGCATGTCACTTCCTGTTTTACAAAGAGAGTAACTGTCAGTTTTCAAAAATACTGACCAACTCAAGGTGCTTGTATACAGCTGAAGGATCCTGCTATATACTTAAGAGACTAAACAGTGTTACCATCGCAAGGTTTAAAGTATTTTCTGTAAAATATAAGCCATTTGACTAAGAATCTTTAAGATACAAATCCCTCTCTTAACTCACAAGCAGGCAAAAGTGTTCTACTGTGCTGGTGTAAATAACAGTGCTGTAAGTTGATATGTACATTAAACATCTGTGAAAAAAAAGGAACCTTGGCTTGCATTGTGACTAAGAGCGGTATACATAGTGATGGCTTGCGAGCTATAGATTTTTAGTTGAGCCAATATCTATTGATGACAGTTAAACAGAAGGATTTTCTCTTGCACTGAGTTTATATTTGCCCATTATTTTCTTGTTTTTCAGGACAAACATTACCTTCAGGTTAGGGGTATGGTGATGGAGACCAGGTTCACCCCAAGTTTCACCAATTTGTTTATGGGTTATTTAGAGGAGGCTGTTCATAATGCCATGAATGCCCCTTTTCTATCTCCCCTCTCTGTCCAGCAAGTCTGAGATCAGGTAATTTCTTCAGTTAAATCTTCAGTATGAGCATCTTTACTCCAGAGTATCAGAGCCAGATTAACGTAGGGGCTGAGGGGGCTGCAGCTCCACGCCCACAAATGAAAATAGGCCCAGGCCACCCAGCAGCCCGGCATAAAAAGCCAACTGCTCAGATACCCCCACCCGACCAAACTGAATCTGCTCTGGCAGCTATGGCATGTGTCATGTGTGTTAACCCACACTCATCATGTGAGCCACAGTGAGTGACAGTGAGCTGCCTAATTTAATGCGCATGAGTGTCACACGTCATATATGCGCACACATGCACACAGTGTTTGGTCCCCTTCTGAGTAAGATGACTTGAGTGTGCTAGCTATTGCAAAAGCTGACATGAGGGTTGATTTTTAGGGTGCCTTCTACTGTAGAAGGCACCCTAGAAATCAACCCTGATGTCAGCTGTTGGACTAGCACTTTAATATTGTGATATTGATTGGATCACTTTAAGATATTCCGTATGTCTTTTTTATTGCAGTAGTAGTTATTAGTATGTTGAGGCAGCTATTATATTTATTCTTGCATTTTACCTGGCTGCACTGACTATTCGTATGGCTCCAGCTTATCTCCCTCATTCTATGTTTTAATTGTTTTTAATTTTAATTGCTGAATTTATGCCTCTTTGTACTGATAAACTTATTTTGCATTGATTTACTAGGGGTGGTGTGCCTCCTTAATGAGTTCACTTTTGGGGGATTCTTCCACTTTATGATTAATGGTCATTTAGGGTTTATCTCAGGGTGCACTCGACAATTTTGTTTACAATACCCCTAGTTTCTAACATACTGGTGCTAACCATATTGTTTGGTGTGCACGAACAATATAGTGACCGTCACTTAATTGGCGAATTTTGTCTCTTTGAACTACTTAGCAGTGCCGCCTGACTTCTTGGGGGGAGGAGGTTCAAAATCATTCATGTGCTGTTTGTGGACGGCGAGTAGAGTACCTCAGTCAGTGCCTGGCCCTGTAGTGACATTGAGACGGTAGCAGAGCTGTGTTTAACCCAAGTGTGGATTAACCCCTTGTCTGAAAGAGCTGTATGTAATCCAGTGTATGGATTAACTAACCCTTTGTATGCCAAAGATCAGTATGTAACCTAATTTACCTATTAACCCCTTGTAAGACTCTTACAAGGGGAAATGCATACATTGGGTTACATACTACTCTTTGGGATATGAGGGGTTAATCCCTACAGTGGATTACATACAGCTCTTTCATACAAGGGGTTAATACATACATTGGGTTAAATACAACTGTGCTACAAGGGGATAATCCATGCACTGTTACCTACATCTCTCTCTGTATTACAAAGGATTAATTCCTTGTAACACAGAGAGAGCTGTATGTAACCCAGTGCATGGATTAACCCCTTGTAACACAGCTATATTTAACCCAATGTATCTATTAAACCCTTGTATGCCAAAGAGGAAGGGGTGGGGGTTACAGAGGAATGGGAGGGATCATAAACAGGAAGAGGTGTGGCCTGGACAGGAAGGGGTGTGACAAATAAAGATGGGAGGGTGAGTTTAGTCCGGCCTGGGGCACCACAAAACCTAAATACACCACTGCCACCATACAATGGACATGCAGCACCACAAGACTAAAAATAAATATTTTCAATAAAAAGAAATATTTCTGTTATGGAACTTTAATGGTTATTAAAATATTTAATTTATGTTAAAAAAATTGCTGTCTTTTCATTTTATTTATTTCCATAAATAGGCACACCAAAATCCTCAGCGCCAGGTCCATGATGCTCTTAATGCGCCACTGCAGGGTATACCAGGCTAGTATACCTCTCCTACCAAAGGCATTTGTTCTCCAAGGGTGAGTCTCTCCATCACTGGGCCTCAGACCTGCAGAGTTTATTATTTTTATTGCAGAGTTTATGTGCCAAAAGGAAAAGAATGGCAAAAGTGCTAAGAACACATGAGGCAATTACACACGGGGAAATGCTTAATCCTTGGACTGCAAAGAGTAAATTCTCAATTTAAATAGCTGAGATAAAGGTAAATATCTCGTAAACTATAGATAAGTATAGTTAATAAATTATAGATCATTTTAAAAGCGCTTTCAAAAAACACCCAATTCATTATAAAATATTAGTCCACTCTAAAGAGATTTCCAAACATTACATTTATTTGATAACCAATGCAATGCAATGGATCCTATTTTAACATCTAAGGAATTAAAATCAGCCTGAAAAGCTAGTTTGGTAGCAGGTTATAATTTATACTAAACTCAGCTCTCCTTAATAGGCAATGTGCGCATTTTAACTGCTCAGACTTTTTTTAGCCTTTTGTAAGAATTTAATTATAACTATTTGAGCTCAAGAAAACGCTCCCTGTCCATAAGAAACAAAGAGACTGACTGCTGATATTTCTTAGCCTTCCACTCAGTTCTGAACCTAACTATCATATAATCATCACATACTATTTCTAAGTGGAACAAAGTCAAGCTTCCAATCCAAAGCTTGTGTGTGGGACACAGATAATGTCAGCATTATTTAACATTACAATCACAATATGATTCATGTTATATGAGAAGAAAACGGAAAGCTCTGTGGATATATAAAGAATTGCCAACAGCAAAAAAAAACCCATTTCTTATTAATGGCAGACGTTGGGCGTTTAATAAGCTCTTATTTTGTTTAATAATATTAGTTAAACAGGGAGGTTTCCTTCCCACGGCAGTCAGATACACTTTATATTTATTTTTGTACATCTGATCTCTGATTTAGCCTGCTGTTATTAGAGTCAATTTACAGTCTGATAAAGGCAGATGACCCTCCTCCAGACAATGGCTCCTTGGCCAAGTGAACAAAATCTTTTGCTGCTCTCCAAAGATCTATGAGCACCTTCACATCACCTATCATATCTATGTTACCAGACAACTGCTGTTTAGATAAACGTGCAATCAAACTCTTGTTTTTATACCAAAGAAAATATTTAAAATTTTTCAGATCCCTAGTAACTCCCTTACTGGTTGCAAGTATTTATATAAAAACACCATAGGGAAAGAAAATAAAATTGAAAAAAAGAGAAGAGGGAGGGAGACCACAAATACATAATGTATTTATTAGATTCCAGTATGTAATTTGGAATACCACTCTCACTTCTATCAACAGGACTGTCACAACTAGGTCGCTCATGGAGTGGCACAGGTGTCTTCCTGCAGGGAAGGGAGTGCTCGGGAGCGACGCTGGTGTTCGGAGCTCATGGG
This sequence comes from Rhinophrynus dorsalis, assembly GCA_037306005.1. Classification (NCBI taxonomy): domain Eukaryota; kingdom Metazoa; phylum Chordata; class Amphibia; order Anura; family Rhinophrynidae; genus Rhinophrynus; species Rhinophrynus dorsalis. The sequence continues at coordinate 380,443,400 of CM074720.1, read as the reverse complement.
CGGGGACTGTTAGCAAGGAGGCCTTGCTGCGGCCGAGGCCGGATAAGAGTTGCTGGCCGCGAAGCCAGATGTCCGATCCCGGTTGAGTCGGAAGCCAGACCTGGATGGCAACACTGCTGACAGTACAAGCTCCCCTGCAGGGGGGAGTGAAGGCTAGAGTGCGCAGAGTAGGGGTCGTGGCTAGGGAGCGAAGGCCACCTAGTAGCTGGAACTCCCCAACAAGGCCGGGACACCAAGAATAGAACAACCAGGGTTACAAGACTGACGTGGGGTAGAGGAACCGGTGAGGTATGCTGACAGGCTGGAGGACAGCTGGTAGAAATTCAGAATAGATCAGACAAGCCGGTTCGGTACACAGAAGACAAAATGCAAATCAGGAATCAAGTGAGGGAGTAGTCAGACTAGCCGGTTCGGTACACAGGAGACTGGAACAGAAGCAGAAAGGGTCGCGCAGAGGAATGGTCTACAAGCCGGTTCGGTATTCAGGAAGTAAGACTCGGGACAAGGACTGGGCAAGGACACGCTAGGACCAAGTCTCGGAACACTGTGAGAGTGCACCGATAGCTAGGAGAGCACGCTTGATATAGGCGCCTAATGATGACGTCACCTGGCAAGATGCAGCTGAAGCCGGAATTGCATGGGAGCCCAACAGAGGCAGCCCAGCAGAACAGGACTGGGAGCGGCAAGGAACAAAAAGGCAAGAAGAGTAACCCGCGGAGGACTGGAGACAGAGATAGAGGCAAGGGCCCTGACAAGGACAACATTCATCCAACTGGTCTTACTCCCACTCGAGCTCCAGTCACACCAATTTTTACCATGTTTATATGAATCCCTTTTCTTTTAGATATGCGATTATCACCTAGCAACCAGGCTACCATTTAAAGCGACCCAACCCTCTGGATTTACAAATCATATTTAATTTACAAGTATTCAGTGTTCTAAAGAATTCATCATGTGTCTAATTATCCCCTTCCAGACAATTAAGCTGTCATCAATATACCATTGATACATTATCATATTTTCAGAAACATGGTTATTCTTCCATGTACAATTCTCTTCCAACCTCCCCAAATATGGAATGGCAAAGATGCTGATGAAACATGTACCCATGGACTAACCATTTATACCTTCAATACCAGCTGCAAGCTTAATGTTGGCATACATTTAGATATCTGCTGAAGCTAATAAGACAAAAAAAATTGGTTGCGCAGATGGTTGTACAGCATCTGCCTCTGGCATGGATGTGGAGGGAAGTGGTACAGATGGTGCTGGGTACAGGTTACATACCTGTTCCAATGGGTCCTGCACCTGATGTGGCAGGAGCAGCGGGGAAAGCTGCACAAAGTCCAGATTCACTCCCTTGCAGGGGACAGCACTGATGTTGGAAGGGACCCAACTGATATGCCCTGTCCTGGATGTTCCTGCTGAGCAGGAGGTGGGTTTGATCTATAGATTTTAACTTCTCATCCAGAGCTCATCGGTTTGTACCATTATCTTCTGAGTGTGTCATGGATCTAAGCTCCATTGCCCCCTCTATTTTGCCTCACCTCCTTCACTATCCCTGACATATCAATTCTCCCACCCCTCTATCATCTGCCAGGCCCAGCTGCTGCTGTGCTGAAGGCTACATGACAGCTAATAGGTCCTGGGGTAGTGCTGGCTGCAGTAATGTAAGGATCATGAACTGTTTCATGCTTTGTGTCAGGGGTGTGGAAACCCTCAGAGACCATGGTGGTGGTAGCAAGGTATAGCCAGTGGTACAGCAGTGGTGGTTACTGCAATCCCACCACCACTAGAAGTGAGTTTGATGGGAATGCCTGGAAGAGACACAGTGGAAGAAGTACATATGGGGCCAGGAGACAAAGCCAGTGCCTCCTGGGCCTCCTCTTCTTTAGCTTCTCCTGATTTCCTCCTCTTCAGAGGTTGGGGCCCACAGAATGTATCTGATGCTGCTGTACCAATGAGAAAGAAAGACTATAAGAGGAAAAAGAGAGATAAAATAAGATGTCATGTTATATTTTGTGCCAACACAACTATACCGTAGGGTAGTGGTTTTCACACCATCCCCTATGGGCTGACAAATAAGCCAGGACTTGATGCTTTCCCAGCTTGACTACAGGTAGGTTGATCACATTGAATGCTTCTCCATCAACTCAGCTATGCTCAAGCTGGGAGATCCTCAAGTTCTTGCCTGATAGTGGGCCCTGAGGGCATGTGGTGAGAATCACTACCATGGGGAGAAATACATACTTTTAGAAGTTGCTTTTAACCCCTTGAATGCTCAAGAGGTCTGCAACACAGAATGAAACAATGCATTTTGACTAATATTCAAGGGGCTGAAAAAAGGTTATAGAGTTTATTTTGGAAATTGGAATTTTACCTCATGGTGCAGTTGGTTTGCCTGAAACCAGGTTGAGCAACCTAAGGCCCTCCGGCTTTTGTAAATTACCACTCCCATCATCCCTGGCTAGCCATTGGCTGGCCGGGGATGATGGGAATGGCGGTCAACAATAGCTGGAGGGCTCCAGGTTGCCCAACACTGGCCTAAAATAAGGCAACATTCTAATGAAACTCAGGCACTCAAGAAGTGTCCAAAACATTGCTTTGAAAATCCATTTGACATCCTTAGGCACTTAAATGGTTAGGGGGGGTCTTAACTAATATTTCAGGATGTATATTTAAGAAACTGGGACATGTGTGCATATTTCCCCCTTTGAGGACCAGATGGGTGTGCAATGCATTGCAAAGCAATGCATGGATACCCCTCTTGTCTTCAAGAGATTGCACAACATGGGAACACTTTGACTTTTGGGTGTTTTTTACCCCAATCCTGCTAGTCCTCAGCACTCACGGTCATGAACCCTTGTTCCAGTCCATCAATGATTCCGGGTGCTATGGGCCATCTTAGCATGTCCCCCCAGGAGCAGAAGTTCATGACCATTGGTGATCCTCCACCATTATCATGCCTAGATTTCTCCTTCAGGAACATCTTCATAATAAAGATGCTTCAGGACATTGAAGGTGTGCCTGTTGTTTTTAACAATGCACACATGTCTTCCTGTACCTGCCTCCATACTGCTTAGCACTGGGGTACTGTAATGGAATTGGCCGAGTTGAATATGATTGGGAACTTGCTATCACAAAGTGGATTGGCACCCAAGTGTCAGGGAGAACCTTGAATCAAGGCAGACTTTACCATGGTTTCCTAAAATAATCACAGGCAGGATGAAAATAGATACAGTTATATTCAAATCATACAGTTACAGTGCTTCCTAGGATGTCTGAATATGACCTGTCCATATTCAACTTTATTTATTTTAAGAACTCTTTGAAGGCATATCTCTTCACACCAACCTTTTCTCAAGTTCCGTAGTTCCATTACTCTCTTCTGGGTCAATCTTTACTCTCCATATTCATGTAAGGTTTCTGATGTTCCCTTACCCTCAACATTGTAAGCTCTTGTGGGTTCTCAGTGCAATTTTTTTAGATCAACAAATGTGTGTTGTTGTAATCAATCCTATTTTGTACAGAGCTAAGGGATATGTTGGTGCTCAATAAATACTTTATAATAATAATTGTATTCAATGTAACGGAACCAAGGATGCCTGGCTGTCCTTGGACGTTGTTCCGGGTTTCTCCCTCCTGAAGGTGGCTACAAGCGTGTACCCGGGGCCGTGAGCCTGGAACGCAGCATCCGTGAATGTGGGTCAAAGGGGACCCTTTAGACCATTCAGAAATAAAAAGAACAGCACACACTTTTAGTTCCAAAACGAACTCTAACTTGGTATCACGGTGCCCCGTGATTGCCTGTGGCTGGATATTGCCCTGGAGCGACATTGTTTACTTCCTAGCTGTTGCTCTCGCTGAGTCGCTATTCTTATAGGGCACCATGCCGATGAGGTCATTGCTCCACCTACCTGTCAGGGTTTTTAAAACTCAGCCTGTGTCACTTCCAGTGCCCTTTCATGGTGTACCTGAGCTTATTGCTGTGTTGGTGCATTACCGTTCCTGTGTATTACCTGGCTACGTCTGACTTCCCGTTCCGGTTCTGACTCCTGGCTCGTCTGACTACCCGTTCCGGTTCTGACTCCTGGCTACATCTGACTACCCGTTCTGGCTCTGACCTCTGGCTTGACTGATTACCCGTTCCGGTTATGACCATTGGTGACGCCTGACTATCCGTTCCGGTTTTGACCTTTGGCTTCCTCCTGGTTTACTCTCTGTGTTGCACTCCGTGACCATTCCGTTCATTAGTTTGGTTCCTGTGCTGCCCTGTGTCTGACGCTCTGCACTCTCTTCCCTTAAGCGGAGCTTGCCAGTCACTCTGTGTGTCTGACCTCCCGTGGCCGTACCGGTTTGTGCTATCTAGCCTATCCTCCATCTGGCTACCTCCTGGTGTATCCCCTGTCGGGATACTGGTCTACTCCATATATTTGCCGACTCTGTGTATGGGAGTGCTCTGCACTGCCCTCACATCTACCATGTAGTCCCAGGGCCATTACATTTCTGACCACCTGTCTGTGGAGGGTGAGGAAAGTGCCTACACTGTTCATCTCTGGTCTCGTGCAGGTGTGCCATCCTATCCGGGTAGGGGAGTGCTCTGCACTGTTCCCACATCTACCGTGTAGTCCAAGGGCCATTCTGTTTCTGACCACCTGTCCTGTGAAGGGTGAGGAAAGTGCCTACACTATTCCTCTCTGGTCTTGTGAAGATGTGCCATTCCATCTGTGTAAGGGAGTGCTCTGCACTGCCCTCACATCTACCGTGTAGTCCCAGGGCCATTCTGTTTCTGACCACCTGACTGGTGAAGGGTAAGGAAAGTGTCTCCACTGTTCCTTCCTGGTCTCGTGAAGGTGTGCCACTATCTACCGCCACTTGTATCATTACCATAACTACTGTGTGCCATTTATTGCCATCTGCCTGTTGCCTTATCTCCTGCCTTTCATTGTATTTAATAAAGTTTTATATTAAGTTCATCTGTGCTTGTCTGTGTGTTTAATTCCTAGTCACACCGTGACACTTGGAAGTGGCCAGGAGTTATACAGCCACATTTCAGGGGAAGAGGGATGGGACATGCAGTAAGATTGATACAATCAACATATAGTACAATAGAAACAGGTGTTACAGACAATCACCACACCAGACTAGTCTTATCATACAGAAGACAATATACAACAGAATTGAATGAATTAGGAAAGTGACATCTAATCAAAACCTGGACCAGTGAGACAGATACAATCTGGAAAGCACTGCACAAATACAACCACTTAAGCCCTGCAGGCCAATGTAAGACTCTAGACCAATAATTTCTTCACGCGGGGTCCATCAACTGTTACATGCATTACAGCCTATGACAACACATTTTACATTCAATATAGAATGGTAGGCAGCCAGTCAGATCTCTGCCTACTGTTTAACATGGGTGGTGGGAATTCTGAATGCCTGGCCGCAGTTGAGTACTGTGGCCGGCCTTTCCACATACATGGACAGCCAGTTCTTTTTGTTCCTGACTTTAAACTGTAGTAACAGCCGCAAGTCCATTACATTCAAAATCACTGGTATCAAAGTATAGAATGCAATGCATGCATTAAGTTGCCCCGGTTTTACTCTTATTCAAAACGGGGCCTCTCCCTCCATCCTATGTTTTGTGTTTTGTGAAAGGAAGCTTTCTAATACAGATGTCATAGCTACCTTTTTCTCACATCCCAGAGAACAGTATACATGTGTGCATGCCTGTGATTTACCTCTTTAATAGGCTATAACAATCTAAATAAGAAATGCTTTAGTGAATACCTGTGAAGATTTAGACTACAACGGCATTCCAATGCAAAAAGAAGGTACTTAGGTATTTCCTTCTGTTAAGCAAGTAATATTATTATTATTAATATTAATTTATATAGTGACAACTTATTCCTCAGCGCTGTACAATAGGGAGGGGACATACGGATATATTAAATAGTACAAAAGGAACATGGAAAGCAAAAGGATCAGAGGGCCCTGTTCACGAGAGATTACAGTGTTTAGGCTGTTCTGGGAAACAACACATATATGTGGCTGCTTTCTCCCGGAATAAGAAAGACATAAGCCACTTATACTTCTATACTATAGTTTAGTTTTAAATATTACATTTTAAGAACCACTGAGCTGCTCCCCTGTGAATCCTTACTTAACCCCTTAAGGTCCCTTGACGGTCCTGGAACGTCATGGCTGGATTTGCTTTAAGGACCAATGATGTACCAGGACCGTCATGGCTTAAATGATAGCAGCGTGCCTCCGTGCACGCTGCAATCATTAATTCCAGGCTGAGACTGAGCGCTCCGAGACTGGGGCGTTCAGTCTCAGCCTTTCTTGCTTGTGCCGGTTCATGTGATCGCCGTAGCAGCGATCACATGTACTGGCATAGTGAGAGACAGAGGCAGCACAGAACGTATGCTGTCTCTGCCTGTATCGTCTGCCTCTGTCTCCTTTGCTATCAAAGTAAGGGAGACAAAAGTAGAGAGGAGACACCTAGTGGCAAACGAAAATACAGCAGCTGGTGGTATTAACCCCTTCACTGCTGGTGCCAGATGCTTGCTAAATGCAGGTCAACTTCTGACCTGCAATGGTACTTTTTTTTTTTTTACAAAAATATTTTATTTAAAACAAAAAAAACATATCATTAAACAATTTTGGAAGTGTGATTGTTGTGGAGCTATGTAATACACTTATACACACCGCCAAATGTCAGGGATAAAAAAAGTGCCAAAATAGGGTGGGGAAAAAGGAACATGGGGATTTTCACCCAAGGGGGAGACAGTGGCCACTTTAAACTGCACATTTTGTAGGTATGACTAACCGGTCATACCTTTCATGCAGTCGCCATAAAAATTTAACCCTTTGTGCCCAATTGATCCCAAGACAAAAAACAAAAATGGTGTTTTTTTCACATTTTTTTTTACCTTTTTTTTTAATTTTAATAAAGTAAATGGTGGGTTATCCATATAAGTGGGGTATCAAATGAAAGCCCTATTTGTGCTTAAAAAAACAGCATATAATTTATGGGGGTGGGATAAAAGACTTAGAGGGAAAACACTGTTGAACAAAGACATGGTCAAAAAGGTCAGAATTGCTCCGGTCCTTAAGGGAAAACAACCTCAGATTTTCCCGGTCCTTAAGGGGTTAAAAGAAACTCTCTCAGTGATTATGAAATATTTATTATTTACTAACACCAACTCCTCCTCCTCCACGGTGGGCAGTTTCACAAAATGTTGTAGTGATATACATAAACTAACCTCTTACATTTGGCATGATATTTTAACCATTACACCCAAGGCAATCATTTCAGCTATAGATAGCTTAATCCAGCATTGATTTTTTTCTTCAGTATAATATACTACACTGCAATATGGGCTACCGACCTCTGGTACATTTATACAGACTTTTGGCCCTGCCCAGTTCTTAAAAGCTGCTGGACCAAATTATTTGCCGAATATTGGATTGGCTTCACATTGGTGACCCATGGTGACCTTGCTGGATCTCATAGATGCTACAGAATATACTCTGCTATGTATCCTCTGTCTTTTGAGAGATTAAAATTCCTAAGTCTCCAGGTGCACTCAATTCCCATCTTTTTTCACTGTTTTTCTGGGGAAAGGTATGTGAGGCTTTATTCCCACCATGTTATAATGGATAATGTCCTTACACTTTAACCAATGAGTTGTTCATCCCTCTGGCGCACAATTGATCCCCCTTAATTGAGCCAGGGGAGATACCCCCCTTTTATTCTTCCAGTACTCTTTCTTTGCTCCTCCTCTATGACCTATTTCTTTCCATTCCTCTTTTTATCTGTAATGTTTAGTTTGTTTAAAAAGAATAGATAGAAGAGCTTAACCCTTTGAGTGCTAGAGGAGTGAAATGTAGCGCAATGCAATGCATTGCACACCCCTCTGGTACGCAAAGAGTTATAAAAAAACTAAACATTTAAATAGTCTTAAAATTATACTAGTTAAATAGTTGTAAAATAATATCATTTTTTCAAAGAAAAGAAAGCATTGTATGCAGTACAGCTACAGTTTCTGGTTATAGAAAGACAGCCTCTTTGTATAGTGCAATTTAATATAATGTCAACTGTTTGATCCTCCATCATCTGCACTTTATTCAAATACTTTCCTATTTAAGGGTAGTCTGTCATTATCCTTTAATATCATACAGGTTAAAACCTTGCTTGGTGCTTTTTAATAAAATTCATTTTTCAACAGCTGAAGCTCTCTGAAAACAACCTTTGTTTTGCTAAAAGCACATATTTTATAAAAAAAAAAAGAATAATGTTCATTATCTAATTCTCCAATTGTAAAGTTTTCAAAATGTCAGATGTGTTTCTGTTTAATAACAAAATATATTATTCACTGAGAAGTAATGTCAAATGCATTAAAAAAAAAAAAAAAAAAAAAAAAAAAAAAAAATAATATATATATATATATATATATATATATATAAAGAGAGAGAGAATGATTATTAATCTCTCATGTGCTAGAGAGGTCTCCGATACATTTGGGGTCCTCTCTAAAAGATTACCTAAGGGTGATGGAGCATTGCTTTGCAATGTATAGCCCTCCGGCACTCAAAGGGTTAAGGGGTGGGAATGGAATGGATGGCAGCCATTTTTTTTTTGTAGTAAGAAAATAAAACATGAATGATAATTTCACAAGGGGCCATATGTATAAAATCAAAAACGGGCCTACCATTGCACTATAGGGACTCAATAACAATTCCCCTAAATTTAAATGGAACATTTAACACCTCTATAACAAATTATATTTGTCCACTATGGTATAATTAAATGTAACATTTAACCCCTGAAATGCTAGAGAGGACTCCACTGCATGGAAAGGCAATGTGCTGGAGATCTCTCAAGCACTGAAGTGGATTTAAAATCCCCATTTAACCCTTAGAGTGCCAGAGAGGTATCCAAAGCATGGATGGTTGGTTTATTAATTTTTATTTGTACCCCACAGTGTAGTTGGTCTGTTCCAGAACTGCTCATCGTTTTCTTTCTGCAGAAGGCCCTTTCATTAAGGGTGTAACTAAATGGGGTACACAGGTTGCAGTTAAAGGAGCAGTAAACCTTTTTTATGAACATATATAGTGTAGGGTTTTCCTTGTTGAGTAAAATAAGGGTACTCCCACTGCTGAGAGATGCATATTTCCTGAGTTATTACAGTTTTAACTTGTGTTTTTCTTACATTAGGTGCTCTCTAGTGGTCAGATTCCGATTAGTTACTCTATTACATTTTAATGGATAGGAAAGTCAGTGACATACAGTTCTCTATAGAATGCAGAAACTGCTGAGTCATGTTGTCAGTTAGAACTTCCAGGAAGTAAACAAATAGTAAATTCACCTGATTATTTAGCCCCTTAAGGACTACGTGACGTGCTATGACCATCACGGTCCTTATACCCTTAAGGACCAGTGACGGTTATAGCACGTCACATACTTTTTACATACAGCGCTCTGCCGCGGTGTCTAAAAGTGATCGCTCCAAGACCGGAGCGATCTCTCTTAGGCCTCAAAGCGGCGCGCCGGTATGCGTAACAGGTCATGTGTTCCAGAGTGTCGGCAAGGATCAAAGCGGTCCTTAAGGGAAGGTAACTTCCCTTGACTGCTGGTCCTTAAGGGGTTAAACCATTATAACTTCTGAGTGAAACAACTGACAGCAGTGGGAGTGCCCTTGTTTTACTCAGCAGGAAAAGCTCTATAACATATAGGTTTTCATAAAAAAATGTTGACTGATCCTTTAAGATTAGGCCTTTTATCCTAAGGTCTAATAGGTTCTAGTTACACCCCTAGGGGGATATGCTTGTGTCAGGGGCCCAAGAGACTGTTTGCACAATAACCCTCTAATTACTAATAATGCCACTGCTTTACATACTTTTTTTATGTCAACACCAGAGGGAAGCCAAAGAAGAGATAGCAAACCCTAGTCCTCAAGAGCAACCACCTACCTCCTAAGTGCTCCTCTTTGAAACCCAAATCCCTCTGTCCCTCTTTCCTACCCATGAGTCCCTCTTTTTAGGAGATCAGATTGTTTGGTGTGTATACATGTGTATCGCATTCCTCCACGGCAGTTTAAACTTCAGTATATGTATTTATAAATTATAAAATGTAAAAAATCTTTTGGTCTTGCTTTTAATCATTTATTGAGTTACACAAAGATGTGTCATTAGATTATGAAATAACCTAAAAATATTTGTTAATACCCCACCCACTAGCCAGCACCCCAGCACCACCACCTAAAACAAAAAAATGTTCCTCTTTGGCCATTTGAAATATTGGGCGGTATGATATCCCAGCTGGAGAATAGGGGGGCTAATTAAAGTGACTGGGCCACTAATAGTGCACCTGTGGGATATCCTGAAAACATGCACAGTTGGTACTACTTGGGGAGCAGTTTTGGCTACCCTTGAGCTACAGCATGTATTCAGATCCAGAGAAGTAGTAATAGAGGGGGTTATGTCAGGACATTCTCAGAGAAGAGTGAATGAGGAAGAAGATTAGACATAATGTGAATTTAGAGTGCCCCCACATGTCAGTCACACTAGGGAACCTCTAAGGGAGAGATGTTCAGAAAGTGGTGGTAACTGAAATTGTCTCTAATCAGAAAAAAAGTTCTAACGCCATGGTCTGCCAATTCTCAGACATGTTTCCATCATTTTTTGCATCCAATTCCGCCATCTCTGTCAAAGAGAAAAAGCTGTCTTAAAAGTGGGTGTGGGTTAATCTTCCGTCATATTGTAAGGTATTTTCAGAAAAAAATATTCATTTCAACGTCATTTTTTGGTTTGATTAATGTAATGTTTTCCAGACAAAATAAAAATGGTCTAAACTTGGAGAACACAAATGAAAGTACTGTTAGCAGGAGTGAGAAGAAATTTGTCGTTTCAAAGGCAAAAAATATCTGATTCTTTGAAAATTTCCATTTCAAAGACAAAATCAAAGACAATTTTTAACATCAGAATTTTTAGGGTAATGTTCATCAAGATCTTCTTACCATCATTTTTAATTCTTTAGACCTTTTTCAAACATGAGTGATTTACTTCTGAAAATATTGTCCTTCTATTACCGTCAACTCGTGATCCAACAATTTTTTTATTACGATGATTTTGAGCATCTCGCCCTATGTTTGTATTATAGCTTCTTGTCTATGTTGAGGCTAAATGTATTTGTTTAAAAAGACCCAAATGGTTATGGACAGTAAAAGTTAATTCTGTGATTGCTGATGTCTGCTAATAATGGAAGGATATTCAGTGCAAACTGTACCACAGGACCTACCCTATGTCTAGTGTTTCAGATAATCATTCATCATCATCCATATGAAAACCCTAATGGAGAGCTACCACCCAACCTGTTATTATCTGTATGGAATCTTAACTGAAAATGGGTGAATGTAAGATGGAGATGTCACACTGAATTAAACACTGGAATTGACTTTAAGTCCCTACACATGCAAAAAATGAAAAATGAAGGATTTGACTTATACTTGTTAAACTGTGGTTATGGGTCCAGCTTTCGCCAGCCTAGCCACTAGAGGGACTTGATTTAGAAGGGTTAGGTAGCAGTTTTGTTCTTGCTTCATCTTTATGCACATGGCCTTCTGGAACTTTCTATCTCTCCTGATTTGGCTACAAAATTTTTTGTAAAGTTGATACCTTTATTGGCTAACTAAACAGATTTAAAATGCAAGCTTTCAAGACTTCTTAGGTCTCTTCCTCAGGCATGTTATACAGATAAATATGAAAACTTCTCTCTTAAATACAAGTACACGTTACATTATTTATAATGGAAATCAGATAAGAATGTTAGTTCAGATACCAATTCCTTGATCAGTCAGTGGTAGAGGATGTGATTTAAATAGCATTCTTCCTCTGGGTCCAGGTATTTATGATTCCAGAGGGACTGTCGTATGTGAGTAGCTTTCTGTATCTGACTGTCAATAATCCTTGCACTGTAACCCTGTCTTATAAAGTCTCCTCTGAGTTTCTGGAGGTGCTTGTCACGGTCCGCCATGTCAGAACAGATGCGATTATATCTGATGGCCTGGCTGTATATGATGGAGTTCTTTGTGTGTTTTGGGTGAAAGCTATCGTTCTTCAGGTAGGTTGGTCTGTCTGTTGGTTTACGGTACAAGGATGTGTGGATGAAGTTGTTCTGAATAGACACGACTATCAGTATTCAGAACAACTCCATCCACACATCCTTGTACCGTAAACCAACAGACAGACCAACCTACCTGAAGAATGATAGCTTTCACCCAAAACACACAAAGAACTCCATCATATACAGCCAGGCCATCAGATATAATCGCATCTGTTCTGACATGGCGGACCATGACAAGCACCTCCAGAAACTCAGAGGAGACTTTATAAGACAGGGTTACAGTGCAAGGATTATTGACAGTCAGATACAGAAAGCTACTCACATACCAAGAAAAGATCTGTTGAGCTACAAAGAACAGCATAAGGGAAACCGTTTGCCACTTGTTGTCACTTACCACCCCCAGGTTGAAGCTCTGCGCAAAATATCAAGAGAACTTCAAGCAACCTTACACACAGATGAAAGACTTAAGAACATATTTCCACAGCCTCCCTTACTCTCCTTCAGACAGCCTCCCAATTTAAAGCAACTGATGGTAAGGAGTGCCCTGAACAAAAATACAAAAAATGGCACATTAACCTTCCTACAAAGTAGGTGTAAAACCTGTGCACACATTTATACCACAAACAAGATACCCATACCAAACACCCAGTTACACCATAAGATCAATGGTAATTTCACCTGCAAATCATCCAATGTAATATACCTTATCATGTGTGCACAATGCCCAACAGCTCTTTATGTGGGGGAAACGGGACAGAAATTACATAAGAGGTTTAATTCCCACAGATCCAGCATTAACCCTTTGAGTGCCAGAGGGGTACGGAATGCATGCTTTGCAATGCATTCCGTACCCCTCTGGCACTCAAAGGGTTAACAACAAAAAGACAGAGACACCAGTGGGAGAACATTTTTGCCAAAGTGGGCACAGTATCAAGGACATTACATTGACTGTACTAATGGGACAATTTCGCAATCAAAGGGACAGAAAATTATGGGAGGTAAAATTAATGTTACAATTTGACTTTTTGACCTATGGCCTGAACAGGGACAGGGAATTTCTGTCACAGTACTTAATTGTGAATTAACTTTTACGACAGGGTCTCTGGAATCATAAATACCTGGACCCAGAGGAAGAATGCTATTTAAATCACATCCTCTACCATTGACTGATCAAGGAATTGGTATCTGGACTAACGTTCTTATCTGATTTCCATTATAAACAATGTAATGTGTCCTTGTATTTAAAGGGATAGTAATACTTAAAATGTAAAAAAAAATATGTTGTAGGGTTTATCTCCCTGAGTAAAACAAGGGAACGCCCACTGCTGAGAGGTCTTTCATTCAAAAGTTATTAATTTTCAAAGTTGAATTTTTTAGGTGCAATATCACAGTGGCCTGAAATTGTACAGTGGCGCTGTTGTTACACCATCCTATGGAGATTTATGGTCAACAGACCAGAGTTGTCCATAGGATCGTGTAGCAACAGCGCCACTGTACAATTTCAGGCCACTGTGATATTGCACCTAAAAAATTCAACTTTGAAAATTAATAACTTTTTAATAAAACACCTCTCAGCAGTGGGAGTACTCTTGTTTTACTCAGGGGGATAAACCCTACAACATATTTTTTTTTACATTTTAAGTATTACTATCCCTTTGAGAGAGAAGTTTTCATATTCATCTGTATAACATGCCTGAGGAAGAGACCTAAGAAGTCTTGAAAGCTTGCATTTTAAATCTGTTTAGTTAGCCAATAAAGGTATCAACTTTACAAAAAATTTTGCATCCTGTATTTCTACGGCTAACATGGTACCAACTCTCATCTGATTTGGCTAGACACAGCTGATTCCTAGTCAACATTTATTTTATTTAAGACAGCCTCCCTGAGCAGTAAGGGCTCAGTCATTTTGGCCTGGCTTGAGACTCAGGGTTCCTGCTTCCTGGACTCTGTTTGTCCACTCTTGCCCCAGACTTTTTGGCATTGTTTCCTGATCCGCATTGCTAGACACCTAAGTTTGACCTCAGATTGCCTATCTTCACTTCTGCCTATATATTGGTATCACACCTCACACTCTTACAATTCTGTTTTTGGCCACACAAACCTAGGGGCTCATCCACTGGGAGCGAACAGCTGCTTCATGCAGATTCTGCACCTATACCTGGTCTTGACCTGGACATTCTGGCCTAGTCTTGTGCCTGCTAAGTATGTCCTGTTGCCTTGGACTCCTATATCTAGGCATTGGCCTCTTAAACCTTGGGGATCAACCTTTGAGGGCAAACGGTTGCTACCACAAGCACCGAGGCTGCTCCAAAATGTCTGACCCTGTCTGTGCTTGCATCCGGGACCTTGTACATCTGTACTCCAACTTCCTTGCTTGCTTCCTGGTACCTTTGACTTTTGGACCTGTCCCTGTAAAGACAACCACTGCTGTGGACTCTGTCTTCATCCTCAGAACCTCCATTAGTGTGGTTTTGCACTGTTGTGTACCTCCCTGCACGGAGACTCCATCTCCTGAACAAGCCTGCCATCTGGTAAATCATTACATTTTGTTTGCATTTGATCTCAGTTTTAGTCTCCTGCTAGCTGTTTCCATTTCAGTGTGACAATGTAACAATTAGAGTTCAGTACAATCCATTCAGGTCTACTGGAGCACACTGTTTGTTGCCAGAAGGTGAGATCTAGGGCTAGATTTAAAGACAGGCGTTAGTAAAAAAAAACATTAACGGGTGTGTTAACGTGCAGTAAGCCATTTAAAGGTCCGTCTTAAGAGCAGCTAATGGCAGTTCACAAATCATTACGGCCGATAGACTTATGTGCATTGAGACTCGTGGAATAAGATTCCCCAGAGCCACTTAAAGGTGTGTGGTACTGCTAACGGCTGGAAAACAGATACAGTTAATGGCTAAAACTTAAGATCAAGTTCACTTAGCCGTTAGACACTTAACGGTAAAAAAAAAACACCCGTTACATAGGAAAACAGACAAAATGCTTGCCACACAAGCATGTAAATGGCAAAATTAACCCGTGCAATGCCAAATTAACACAAAAACATGGACAAACACCACAAATCACTGTGACACACAACAACAAGCAACACCACAGGGACAAGGACTTAAAAAAAATAACACCACAACGTGGCACACCTGCCAATACAAAACAAGCTCACCTGTGCAACATCATTATCCGATCAAGACACAGGCTGCACCCACCAACGTCATACTCACCACTGACAGCAACCAGAACACAGCAGATTTTAAAACACAAACAAACCTGCAAACACTTACCTGGACAACAAACACCTTCCCATTGGTCATCACTCACCTCATCACCACACCTACACAACTCCATACCACGTACTTAAAGGGACAGCTCACCACACTCACTTGTGGCTTGTTTTCCACTCAGGGAGAGATGGAGGGAGAGATGGAGAGAGAGATGGAGAGAGAGATGAAGAGAGAGAGAGAAAACAAGAAGTATGTTGGTATACTTATTGATGCGAAGACTGCAGAGAAGGCGTGCAAGGGCAAGAGCTAGGGAACACTAGCAAGCCCCAGGCACACCTGATCAACAGCCTTCACCTGTTGCAATTGAGGAGGCTCTGGCTCAGCAGCCACACAGGAGCCCATCACCACCTGGAGGACAGCACCTGCCAGCAGATGCACAGCTGCAGCAACAGGATGCTCCACAGCAACAGGATACTCCCCAGCTGCCACAGGGACCCCTGCAGCAGTGGAGGATATATAGATGACCACCAAGGCCCAGGGTATACCGCCAAAGGGTCACTATCTTTGGAATGACCGATGATGAGGTGATTGATCACTACAGGTTGAGGCTGCTCAGCATCATTTCCTCGTCTGAGGTCATCAAGGATCAGGTGGATCCCATTTACATCCACAACCATGCCCTCACTGGCCTTCAAAAACTCCAGTCGACTGAAGGTTTTGTATCTGGCATGTCACAGGCCACATTCTCCAGAGTGCTGGCCCAGGTCTTGTCAGCCCTCAAAAGCAAGGCCAGTACCTATATACTTTCCCCACCACTGACATGGAGTGGATACATCTGAAGCAGGGCTTTTACACACGGAAAGGCATGCCCAGGGTCACGGGTACTATAGATTGGGAATACTTTAGTTTGACATATCTCAGTACATGGGCTACATCAACAAACAACCAGACTAAGTGGAAAAGTGTTATCACTGGTGAAGTGTGTTACAATCTTAGTAAAACAATAACACAACTTACTAGATAAACTAATGCTCAGCCTAAGGTTTTAATGTGTGTGCTACACATTTAATTCTCAGTATGATCATTGGGTTATCCAGTAAGTTAGGCTGTGATGCAAACTCTTATTGTGAAACTGACTTACTGGAGAACCAAATGCTCACTTTAGGATTATAATATGTAGCACACAAATTGTAATCCTAGCAGTTTCACAATGAGAGTTTGAATCAAAAACTATTTTGCTGCATGTTGCATCTGTCCTGCTTGTTACTTTGCTGCTAACTTAAATAGCTGTTTGTTTGGTTAACCCCTTAAGCACAACAATTGATGCGGGCAAATGTTCAGTGTTGCACCAGTTGTTGTGCTAAGGAGTATGTTTTGTTCAAATTCAACCCACATCATGGCTATATAACACTGTCATGTTATTTGGCTCCGGGGATGAGTTGCCAGTTGAATTTGCACAACGGTGTGTGTGTGTGTGTGTGTGAACCCATGTTGTAACATCGCACAAACATGTTACCTGGTCAGGAGTTGTGTTCACTGCATTGCTTGGCAATGCATTGGAGACAACTCTGCCAAACAATCTATCACTAAACACAAAGCATATCAAACAGGATTCAAAAGCACAATGTTCTCTTTATTAAGGGGAAAGATAACAAGTTGGCCATTTTTTAAATTTTTTTTTTTTGGGGGGGGACCTTTGACTGGGTGCCTGAGGTGGATGCCCTGGCTGATTGCCTGATTACCCTTTGAACCCTAGGTGTGGCTTCAGGGATCACACTGGAGGGAGTGGTGGGTGCAGTGGACCCCTCTAGAATGCAGCTCTCTCGCTACACTCAGGTTCTCCCTGTGGTTGTGGTCTCTCAACTCCACAAGCACCTGTCCAATCACGTCCACCATTCCCGTGTGGTACTGATGGAGTTGTGTGTTTATCCTGGTGACCTCCAACTCCAGGGCTTGTATCCTTTCCTCTATCCTTGAGGTGTTCCTCTGGGATTCCCTTCAGCTGCTGTGGCCGCTGCTGCTGTGACAGCTGGTGGACTGGCTGCTGCAGATGATGGGTATAGACCCCCCACATCAAGTGACCCACGGCTGCCCACTGATGTCTGTGCTGGTGGAGGTGGTGGAGTGATGTCTTCCCTCATTAGAGGGCGCTGGGGCTCCCCAATAAGGCCCAGGTGTTGGTAGTCCAGTGGCCATGGGTCATACCTTGACCACTGGTAGGTGCTTGGCCCCCACCTGGGATCATACCTGGGGCCATGCTGGGGAACTATCCAGGAGGTTAGGCCCATCTGTGGGGAATATGGCCCATATTGTGTGGTGGCGAATGTCCCGGGCAGCCATTGCCTCCATGGTGGTGGTGGTGCTGCTGCTGGAGGGTAGTAGCTCCTAAAGGTGTTGGGATCATCCATCTCTCCTCCTGTTGCATCCAGGCACTGTGATGGGGTGGAACATCCTGTGGTGGGGCTGCCAGTGGTGGAGCAGCCTGTGGTGGTGCAGCCAGTGGTGGTGCAGCCAGTGGGGGAGCAGCCAGTGGGGGAGCAGCCAGTGGGGGAGCAGACAGTGGTGGAGGAGATGTGGATGGTGGGTATGGTGACCACTGGCTGGTCCCCTCCTCTGTATACTCCTCACTGGGTGGTGATGTAGCCTTCTCCACGGTCTCCTGCTGTGCTGGAGGTCTGTAAGCTGTGTGGAGAAATGAGATGGTGTGATTAGCAAACATAGCCATGATAGAATTAAAGGGACAGTAATACTTAAAATGTGAAAGAGAAAAGTATATGTAGTAGGGTTTATCTCATCTCCCTAGTAAACAAGGGTATTTCCACTGCTGAAAGGTGTTTTATACAAAAGTTATTACAAGTCAAAGATGAATATTGAGGTGCAATATCCAAGGGGCCTGAAATAGTACAGTGGCGCTGTTGCTACACCATCCCATGTATATTTCAGGTCCCAGGACCAGAGCTGTCCATAGGATGGTGTAGCGACAGCACCACTGTACTATTTCAGGCCACTGTGATATTGCACCTACAAGATTCAACTTTGAGTTGTGATACATTTTGAATGAAACATCTTTCAGCAGTGGGAGCTCCCTTGTTTTTCTCAGGGGAATAAACCCTCCAAAATATTTTTATATTCACATTTGAAGTACTACTATCCCTTTAATGGGATAGCAATGGTTGATTTCACCTCAATGTAATATTGTAAGCACTGAAAAAAAGATGTGAATCAATGTTAGTCCTATCCCTCCAACCTTCATGGTTTGACAGATATTGCTCTATGTGACAGATGGAGATTTCAGTCATTTGACCAAACGGAGGCTCTTCAGCAGAGCCAAGATTGCCCCATTTAGAGATCAATACTTCATTGGAATGGTCTACAAAGTGTGCCTAGTTTGCAAGCACATTCTGTGGACCATTCCAAATATGTATTAATCGGTAAATGGCGCTATCTTGGCTCTGCCAAAGAGTCTCTGTGTGGTCAAATGACTCAAATCTCCATCTGTCACATAGAGCAATATCTGTCAAACCATGAGGGTTGGAGGGATAGGACTAACACTGTATCACAGTGCTGTGATTCCAGCAGCTGGGCGACATTGTTACTTCAGGGTTTACCATTGCCTTATTCTTATTGGCTTTGGGACTCTGGCTCCTCCCAGGGCTTGCCTTTATAAACTCACTCCTGTCATCTTTACAGTGCCCTTTCGTGGTGTATCCGTGCTTAGCGTTAGTTTACTGCTTGTTCCTATTCCATGTATGACCCGGCTCGTCTGACTACATTCCTAGTTCCTGACGCTCCTGTATCTGATTCCGTTACTGACTAGGACTGGCTGACTAACTCCGTGTGTACCGACCTGGTTTGGCTAAGTATCCGATTCTGTTACCGACTAGGACTGGCTGACTAACTTCGTGTTTACTGACCTGACTGTGTATCCGGTTTCGTTTCTGACTGGACTGGCTGACTACCTCCGTGTGTACAGATTGGGGCACGCTGGCTTCTGATCTGTCAGGGTGCGCACCCTGTATCCCATTCCACCTACTCCCACTTGCTATACTATACAGTGCCTGCCTGGCCTGTCTATCCCTGTAGTCACCAGGGGTCTCTGGGAGTCTGGTCACTTGCCAGTGTCTGTGTTGCCTCCGTTAACCATAGCGTTCTAGGGTCTGGTCACTGCCAGAGTCCTGTCTGTGTTGCCTCAGTTGACCCTAGCGTTCTAGGGTCCAGTCACTGCCAAAGTCCTATCTGTGTTGCCTCCGTTAACCCTAGCGTTCCAGGGTCAGGTCACTGCCAGAGTCCTGTCTGTGTTGCCTCCGTTAACCCTAGATTACTAGGGATTGATCACTGTCAGTGTCCTGCCTATGTTGCCTCCGCTATCCTTAGCCTCCGAGGGAGTTGACCTGCAGTTACCCATCACCCTTTTTCACATAGTTACGGTGTGGGGCTGTTGTGGTTCTACTTGTTCCTGAACCTGTCCACGGATCAAGACTACAGAGTCCTGTTGTTGATTACCACTGTGATATCCATACATCCTGACCTGAGTCATATTTGGGAAGTACTATGTACAGACCTCATCTGGACCTGAGTAGGGTGATTGTTCCATTTATTTTCAATAAAGCTTTTAAACCTTACCTTACGAAAGAGCCAATGACCTCAGACAATATAGGCGAAGGTAGTTCTCAGAGTATCCATTGGCGAATGGACTAGAATGAGCAACGCTTGGATCAGTTGTTGCTAGCCATGCAGACCATTCTGGAGTGCACCGTTCACCTCGACAAACCTGTGCAGGCATCGGTGGCCACCCCACTTTTGGCACCAATGGCACAAGCTATGGCTCCAAGTACACTAAGCAGAGGATTGTCCGCAACTGCTCCTCTCCCATTGAGATATGATGGGGATCCCACCTTATGCCGTGGCTTCCTAAACCAGCTAGAAATCTTTTTGGAACTAGTACCCCAGGTTTTCCGAGCAAAAGAAGCAAGGTGGGATTCATGATCTCCTTGTTGACAGGCCGAGCACTAGCCTGGGCAAACCCGATCTGGGAGACGGCCAAACCTATTACAACAAACTTTAACGAATTCATAAGGGCCTTCCGTAGTGTATTCGAGGTTCCTGGGCACGCCACCTCTGCAGCAAAATGATTTATGAGAATTCAGCAGGGCGCACGTACGGTTGCACACTTGCTGTAGAGGTTGGTTGGAATGATGAGGCTCTTGTGGCAGCCTTCGCACAAGGCCTCGATGACAAAATAAAGGATGAAATAGCAGCTCGTGAGTTACCAGAAGAGCTGGACAGATTCATTGAGTTTGCTACCTTAATTGATACCCGCATAAGGGAGAGGAGTCATTATAAAGACCGCAAGCAGAAGCCTTCTACTGGGTCTTTGCCCAGCCTTAGTTGCCCACCCATACCTCCCTCACCTCCCACGCCTCCTGGCACCACAAGCAGTAGTAGTGAGCCTATGCAGCTGGGCTTTACACGCTTATCTAATGAAGAGCGGCTCTTCCATCGCAGACAAGGCTTGTGTCTGTATTGTGGCAAAGCTGGACACTTGTCGCATTCTTGTGCGGCTGGGAAATGAACGCACCTAGGTTCTTGTAGGGGACAGATCCTAGGTGGTATATATCAGTCCCCAGAAGGTACCCAGTATAAACCAGTGGTGGAGGTCACGGCATCTTGGGCCGGGTCTTCCTTTACTGCCTCCACCTTGATTGATTCCGGTGCAGCTGGCTATTTTATGGATAAGGACTTTGCAGTCCTACGGAATATTCCATTGGTGGAGATGGAATCCCCTCTGAACATTGACGCCATTGATGGAAGACCTTTGGTGCCCCCCCAGGTCACTCAAGAGACTTGTCCACTGGTGATTCGTATTGGAGCACTCCACACGGAGACCCTGAAGTTCCAGATTATTCAGTCTCCTCACTATGCGATCATTCTGGGTTTCCCATGGCTGCAGACGCATAATCCCAGAATGGATGGGAGGTCCTGTGAAATCCTGGCCTGGTCGGACTTCTGTGCGACACATTGCTTACAACAACCTACTAAGATCTTGTGTACCTCTCCCTCATTACCGCTTGAATACCAGTCATTCAGCAATGTATTCAGTAAGGGAGAGGCTAGCACTTTGCCACAGCATCGCCCCTATGACTGTGCTATTAATATTGTGCCTGGTTCAGTGCTGCCTAGGGGCAGAACCTACCCTTTGTCCTGCGAAGAGAATCAGGCAGTGGAGGAATATATCACTGATGCCTTGGCCCGAGGCATAATTCGTAAATGTTTCTCGCCCACGGGGGCTGGATTCTTTTTTGTGAAAAAGAAGAATGGCGAACTCAGACCCTGTATTGATTATAGGGGTCTGAAAAAGATAATGATCAAGAACGCTTACCCCATCCCACTCATTACGGAGTTGTTTGATCGACTCAAGGGCGCTTCCATCTTCACCAAGTTGGACTTAAGGTCAGCATACAACCTAGTCAGGATCAAAGAAGTTGATGAGTGGAAATCCGCTTTCAATACTCGGACTGGGCACTACGACTATTTAGTGATGCCCTTTGGGTTATGCAATGCCCCGGCGGTATTTCAAGAGTTTATTAACGACGTCCTTAGGGACATGATACAGTCCTGCGTAGTGGTCTGCTTGGACGATATTCTGATTTATTCTTCTGATTTGGAAACACACGGTAAGCATGTCATGGCAGAGTTACAAAAACTGAGAGAAAATAAATTATTTTGCAAATTGTACAAGTGTGAATTTCATAACTCCAAGGTACATTTCTTAGGATATGTGATTGGCAAAGATGGCATTGCCATGGACAAGGACAAACTTTCTGCTGTGTTGCAATGGCCACACCCCATTGGTCTTAAGCCCTTGCAGCGGTTCTTGGGCTTTGCAAATTTTTATAGAAAGTTTATTCGTGACTACTCCATGATTGTGAAACCACTGACAGATATGACACATAAAGGAGCTAATGCTTCATTGTGGTCTCCGGAGGCTGAAAGGGCATTTGAATCCTTAAAATCTGCATTTTCCTCAGCACCAGCCTTGTCACATCCTATACCCAGTTTGCCGTTCACCTTGGAGGTTGGCGCTTCGGAGACTGGTATAGGGGCAGTGCTGTCACAGAGGCCGGGCCCTGGGAAGACACTAATGCCATGCGGATTCTTCTAAAAAAATATGACCAAGGCTCAAAGTGTCTATGATATTGGGGATTGCAAATTGTTGGCAATCATCTTGGCACTTTGTGAATGGAGCCATCTGTTGGAGGGCACCAGGGTGCCAATTCTGATCCTGACAGACCATAAAAATCTTACCTACCTCTTGGAGGCAAAACAGTTATCCCCCAGACAAGCCAGATGGGCCTTATTCCTTTCATGCTTCAATTTCATTGTTTCATACTTACCTGGTACCAAAAATGTTAAGGCTGATGCCTTATCCAGACAATTTGGCCCAGATCCGGAGTCCAAGTCGGTGCCTGTGCCTATTATACCTCCGGATTGTATCCTTGCCACACTACACACCAGTATCACATCCCCATTGGGCGAAAAGATCTTGGCATCCCAGGCCAATGTTCCTCCTGAGAAACCCATGGGTAAGTGCTATGTGACTGAACCCTTTCTGGCCAAATTGATGGAGACTTATCACGTGTCTCGTGCGGCCGGTCACATAGGCAAAAATCAATTGATATGGTCCTTGTCCCGAATGTTCTGGTGGCCTACGTTAAGGGCTGATTGTGCCACATTTACGGCAGCCTGTACTATTTGTCCTCGTTCTAAGTCTCCAAGGCACCTTCCTGCCGGGCTTTTGCAAGCTGTCCCTAATGGCGATCGCCCATGGCCACATGTGTCTATCGATTTCATGGGAGAACTGCCTGCATCTAATGGCTACACAGTCATACTTATGGTGGTCGATAGATTTTCTAAAATGGCCCACTTTGTGCCACTCCCTGGCTTACCATCAGCTAAAACATTGGCCATGGTGTTTGCGAGGTGTGTCGGCTCCATGGGGTCCTCAAGGTCCTGGTCTCCGATCGTGGGAGCCAATTTGTGTCCAGGTTCTGGAGGGCATTCTGTGATCAAATGGGCATCCAACTGTCGTTCTCATCTGCATACCACCCCCAGACTAACGGGGCCGCTGAACGCTCCAACCAGGGATTGGAGCAGTTTCTACGTTGTTTCATCTCCAAACACCACGATAACTGGGCTGACTTTTTGCCGTGGGCAGAGTTTGCCAGGAACTGCGCCATGTGCTCTTCCTCCAGGAGCTCACCCTTCCTTATTAACTATGGGTTCCAACCATGCTTGCTCCCGGACACCTTCCAAGCACAGCAGATTCCGGCTCTAGATGATCACATTAGGCAACTTCGCTCTACTTCGGCACAAGTCCAGAATTCCCTACGTGATTCCTTTCTACAAGTTCAACGGCATGCCAGTAACAGAAGGTTGCCGGCTCCCGTATTCCAGGTGGGGGACCGGTTGTGGTTGTCCTCCAGGAACCTCAAGTTGCAGGTTCCATGTGGTAAATTGGCTCCCCGATTTGTGGGTCTGTTCTGGGTATTCCGCAGAGTTAACCCTGTCTCCTATGCCTTGGAATTACCTGCCTCTATGAGGATACATAACGTGTTCCATGTGTTCCTTCTCAAACCCTTGGTGTGTAACCGCTATACCACTTCTCCTGCAGTCCCAGCTCCAGTGCGCATACAAGATCATGACGAGTATGAAGTGCAGAGTATTATGGATTCAAATAGATTCCGTGGACAGATCCAATATTTGATACACTGGAAGGGTTATGGTCCAGAGGAACGATCATGGGTGAACCACTCTGACATTCATGCTCCACTATTGTTGCGCAGATTCCATGCTAAGTTCCCGTCAAAACCTAGACCTCCCTCACGACGGGGGGGTGTCATTGAGAGGGGGGTACTATCACAGTGCCTGTGATTCCAGCAGCTGGGCGACATTGTTACTTCAGGGTTTACCATTGCCTTATTCTTATTGGCTTTGGGACTCTGGCTCCTCCCAGGGCTTGCCTTTATAAACTCACTCCTGTCATCTTTACAGTGCCCTTTCGTGGTGTACCCGTGCCTAGCGTTTGTTTACTGCTTGTTCCTGTTCCGTGTATGACCCGGCTCGCCTGACTACGTTCCTAGTTCCTGGCGCTCCTGTATCTGATTCTGTTACCAACTAGGACTGGCTGACTAACTCCGTATGTACCGACCTGGCTTGGCTGAGTGTCCGATTCCGTTACCGACTAAGACTGGCTGTCTAACTCCGTGTGTACCGACCTGGCTTGGCTGAGTATCCGATTCCGTTACCGACTAGGACTGGCTGACTAACACGGTGTGTACCGACCTGGCTGTGTATCCGGTTCCATTTTTGACTGGACTGGCTGGCTACCTCCGTGTGTACAGATTGGGGCAACACTAGCTTCTGATCTGTCAGGGTGCGCACCCTGTATCCCATGCCACCTACTCCCACTTGCTATACTATACAGTGCCTGCCTGGCCTGTCTATCCCCGCAGTCACCAGGGGTCTGTGGGAGTCTGGTCACTTTCCAGTGTCTGTGTTGCCTCCGTTAACCCTAGCGTTTTAGCGTCTGGTCACTGCCAGAGTCCTGTCTGTGTTGCCTCCGTTAACCCTAGTGTACTAGGGATCGATCACTGCCAGTGTCCTGCCTATGTTGCCTCCGCTATCCCTAGCCTCCGAGGGAGATGCCCTGCAGTTACCCATCTCCCTTTTTCACCTAGTTGCGGTGTGGGGCTATTGTGGTTCTACTTGTTCCTGAACCTGTCCATGGATCAAGACTACAGAGTCCTGTTGTTGATTACCACTGTGATATCCATACATCCTGACCTGAGTCAGATTTGGGAAGTACTAGGTACGGACCTCATCTGGACATGAGTAGGGTGATTGTTCCATTTATTTTCAATAAAGCTTTTAAACCTTACCTAACTGTCTGAGTATCCTTACAAAAACCGTGACACACTGATCCACATCTTTTTACAATGCCTACAATATTACATCAAGGTGAAATCAACCATTGCTATCCCATTAAAGGTACACAGGAAGAAAAATGGTCTGATATGTATGTGGATATGTACCTTTCATATGGGTACAAATATATCCATACAAGATATGAACCCAGAGAACAGTTTAGTACGTGTAATTGCCTTACTGGCTATATATGTGCACCCATCACATACTAACTTTTATTGAATCATAAACAACAACATACCTCGTATATACCATCTGAGTAAGGTGGGATATACTAGGTATGTGTATTTTGATTATATCAATAAGAGTTAGTTTGTGATGGGTACACATATATATTCAGTAAGGCAATCACACGTACTGAACTGATATCTGGGTTCACATCTTGTTGGGACATATTTGTACCCATTTGAAAGGTACACATCCACATACATATATGACCATTTTCTTTGTGTACATATCTTTTTGGAACATATCTGCAGTGGGATTCAAGTGTTATTCATCCCTATCTTATCAGTTAATCCCGTACAATGCAAGATTTTGAATTATTTTACAGGTGACTCTCTGGTTGTCATGATGGTATCATATGCATTACATTGTGATGCATGGGATACCACCCTGGCAATCAGAGACTGATGAACTAGACAGGATCCTTTCCATGAGGTCTGTTACAGTTCAATCCTGAAGGGCAACAATCAAGCCAGTAGTGAAAGATATCTTTGACTGAGGCCTGTTGTTTTCCATATGAGCCCATCCATCCTCTGAGTGAGGCAGCCATGATCAATCAGAGATATCCATCATTCATGGCCTGTTGGTGACCAAACTACAATGGCTCATATTTGGTTCCCATATGTATCCTGTGGCTGGTGTGACATCCATCCATGGCATCAGCACTCCTGAGGATCCATGTGGGAATCAAAGGTGAGATATGTCATTTCAAGTTAGAGTAAATGATTGCATACACAACACATGGCCTACATTTTTCTCCTTTAATTCTGTTGAATTATTTTAGGCCTGTGTGTTGCACATACAACCAGTTATTCTCAGTGGCACTGTGATGTGTGACCTGATCTATCCTTTTTGAGATTCAGTAAGCTGTGATGAAGACCTGATGAACATGATGATGACTTCTCCAGTGATCTCATTTCCCTATTTTCAATGTTTTCTATGGAGTATATACAGTGGGACCTTAGCAACTTGAATCATGTTGTTGAATAGTCTCCATAGACTAACATGGGGATTGGTGAAGTGAGGGTTTGTAAGGGTTAATTTCTCTCCATCATCTTTTTCACCTCTTAGTGAATGTCCCCTGTGTATCATGTAATCGTTACCCTATCGACTTGTGCTCTTATTATTGGTTAACCCTTTGAGTACCAGAGGGGTTGCCAAAGCATTGTTGAGTGATGCATTGATGATCCCTCTAGCACTCAAGGGGTTATGTGCTGATTTCCCTGTGGGTACATGGGTGACACTGTGGAGGAACAGTAATGATGTTTAACAGACAACACTTTAAAAGCATGGTTTGTGTGGATTGTGTGTGATCTGCACAGCAACAAGAGGGTTGAACTGAGACTTGGACATGTTTGGGCCTGGTTGAACCCTGCCATTTGTCCTTGTATTGTGTCCTGTTTGAACCCTCAGGGTGCTGTGTTGGTGCAGTTGTGTGGATGAATGATGGGCATGTGTTGAGGTGTGACTGTGTTTGAGTGTGCAGTTTGTGTTGGTTAATGTGTTGTGTGGTTATGGGATGATGCACTTACCGTTAATGTGGAGGCTCCTCTCATTCCCAGGCTACAATCCTCCAGGGACCTCCTCAATCAGCGTGGACGCCAAGGTCTGCCGCAGCCTCTCCTCCCATCCGCTGAAGGTGATGGGAACAGGTGGTCCACCTCCGGTGCCTCAGGCGTGCAGAGCGGCATCCTCCATCTTCTTCTTAACCTGCATCTTGCAGTTGCCCCATCTCTTTTTGACGGAGTGAATGTCCCATCTGCAGCTGGCCACCGCATTGACCCGGCTGCAGATTTGGTTTCAGACAGCCTTCCCCCTCACAGCCAGGTCAGGGATCCTCTCCGTTGGGAACAGGATGATCTCCCTCTTCACACAGACTCTAGGAGGGCCCTGTTCTCCTTCACTGTATAACGTGGATACCTGATCCTTTCCGCCTCAGCTCCGGCCTGCGAGGAGTAGGAACCAGAGTGCCCTGCCTGCGCTGCCCCTGCCTGTGTGTGGTGGTCCCCAGCAGCTGCCCCTCGTCCCACTGCAGGTTCAATCCCTGTCCTCTGTGTACCTGCTCTTTTGGACGGCTCCACCTTCGCCCTGCAGATCTCCCTCTCCCACCCCTAGTCTCAACAGGGATGTCCTGCTCTCCTTCCTCCTCCTCCACTACTCTCCCCATCCCGCTCTCCTGTACTCCTCTCCTGGCCATCAATTACCCACTCACACCCAGGCACTCCCACAAACCCTCACAGACACACTCAATCCTACTCACTCTCTTCACTCACAGATTCACACTGTCAAAATAAAGTTTAAAAAATGCGTAAAGTGTTAAAAAAAGACTATGTGTATGTATGTCTTTGTGTTTGTATGGGTGTATGTTCTATGTGCAAATGTGTGCTATGTGTCTATTTAAATGTAAATCTCTCCTCTCCAAAATCCTTCTACCTTACTACTCTGTATGCTTCTCTCTCTCTCCCTCTCTCTAAATGCTATCCTCTTCTGGGTACTGTGATCTAGCTCACCAAAACTCGAAATACAGACAAGGTGAGACCGTTATTTTGGGGTATACATAGGTGTATTTGAACATTTTTGCTACTTTGGGGCCTTAGGATTGGCTGTAGGTTTGAATTTTGTTTGTGCATCTATCAGGGTTGCTAGACAACGCCAGCTGTAATGTTACACTTTTACTTAAGTTGTGTTTTAACGGGTGTTTCGGACGCACGGTGATGCTGAAAAAGGTACGACACAGGTTTTTGTGTTACGTGTCTTTGTTGTGCCTACGCTCGTGAGCTATTCTTGTACACTTACTTTTAAATCCGCCGTAAATCATGTGTTATTTGCGGTCGATGTGCCTTTTTTACTTAACGGCTGGTTTAACGCTTGCCTTTAAATCTAGCCCCTAGAGTCAGAATGCAGCAGAGAAGAAATATAGAAGAGATAGGTAACATCATTATGCTAAACCAATTCAGAGTGACTTATTCCTAACTATTCCCCTAACTGGATACATTTAGAGCTGCAAAAGTGTTTGTACTCTTTGAGAAACCTATGCACAAAAGAATAGTGGTCTAATTCAGGAGCACAGGGGACAAATAACATTTTCAAATTTAAATAGAACGTAACTAGTGATGATCGAGCACCCCGATGCTCGGGTGTTCGGGTGCTCTGGCCGAGCGCCCCCGGAGGCTCGAGTGCTCGGCCGAGCACCCGAGCCCCATTGAAGTCAATGGGAGGACTCGAGCATTACACCAGGCACCCCCTGCTCTGATGAGGGGAGGGTGCCTGGTCCATAGGAAAAGGTCAGAAAATGATGGAAACACCACAGAAATGGTTCAGGGACAGCATAGGGAGGATGTCTGGATGCATCTTGGACTCCAACGTCGCTGCTGGGAACGATGTTTCGCCCGTAGTACGCCATTTTTACAGACTGACCGTAAAACACACAAAAAGGAAGATAAAAACGATTTTAGGCGAAAAATTGTTACCAAACAGTATTTGCTGTATATTTACTTGAACTATCAGGATCACATCCACTTCCCCGTCCCTTTTTACCCGCCTTCTTCATATTAAACGGAATATATGCCGGTAATCTGCGGCTAGGCACACTAAACGATATGTGACGCTAATCTGCGGCTAGGCACACTAAACAATATGTGACGCTAATCTGCGGCTAGGCACACGAAACAGAATGTGACGCTAATCTGCGGCTAGGCACACGAAACAGAATGTGACGCTAATCTGCGGCTAGGCACACTAAACAGAATGTGACGCTAATCTGCGGCTAGGCACACGAAACAGAATGTGACGCTAATCTGCGGCTAGGCACAGTGAACGGAATATGTGACGTTAATTTGTGAATTTGCACACTAAACAGAATGTGACAATAATCTATGGCTAGGCACACGTTTAAAATGGCCCTTTTTGTCGCTGCGTTGTAAAATCATTGGCCCTGTGCACCTAACAGAATATGTCAGCTTGTCACTGCACTGTGAAATATTTGTCCCTGTGCACCTAGTACAATGTCACCTTAGAACATGTCCCCCCCACAAAAAAATGAAATTCTGCCACCCCCAAAAAAAATTAAATGCTGCCCCCACACACAACAGTCCTAAAAAGGACTTTTGGGTCTTGAAAGAGTTTCAACAATTTTATTCTCCCTACACTGACTTCCTGTGCATCTAGTATTATATGTCACCTTATAAATATCCCCCCCCACAAAAAAAAGGAAATTGTGCCCCCCCAAACAAAATATAAATGCTGCCCCCACACACAACAGTCCTAAAAAGGACTTTTGGGTCTTGAAAGAATTTCAACAATTTTATTCTCCCTACACTGACTTCCTGTGCATCTAGTATTATATGTCACCTTATAAATATCCCCCCCCACAAAAAAAAGGAAATTGTGCCCCCCCAAACAAA
Organism: Rhinophrynus dorsalis; assembly: GCA_037306005.1. Classification (NCBI taxonomy): domain Eukaryota; kingdom Metazoa; phylum Chordata; class Amphibia; order Anura; family Rhinophrynidae; genus Rhinophrynus; species Rhinophrynus dorsalis. The sequence goes on along the minus strand of CM074720.1, from coordinate 380,413,431 downwards.
ATATAAATGCTGCCCCCACACACAACAGTCCTAAAAAGGACTTTTGGGTCTTGAAAGAGTTTCAACAATTTTATTCTCCCTACACTGACTTTCCCTGCCTAAGCGCATCTCTCCGTGGCTAAGAATGAGCCGAACTCGCGCGTTGGGTGCTATACAGCACCCGATCACGGGTTCTGGCCAGCCAATCAGTGTAATACCAGCAGCCAACATGGCTGCTGGCATTACACTGATGTCAGAGCCTCCCCGCACGTTTATTGGCTGCGCAGCAGCTGCGAAACGTGCGGGGAGGAGACCCGAACATGGCGGGCGAGCACATGCGGTACTCGTACGAGTACCGCCATGTGCCGAGCAGAGCGATGCTCGAGCCGAACCGAGCTTCGGCCAAGCATGCTCGCTCATCACTAAACGTAACCCTTTGTGTTCCAGGGAGGCATCCAACGTATTATAACACAATGCCGTAGATACTTCTCTGGTACTGAAAGTATTAAACAATAAACATCTTGAATGCTAGATACTTTTCCAACGCATTAAGAAGCAATACACTGTAGACCGTTCTAGCATCGAATGGGTTGGATTGGCTTGCGTCTGAATATGAAGTACATTCCAGATCTACTTCTCCTGTCTTTAGCCTGCCATGTCCATTCAGCTGTTTCTAGACTACAACTGATATGAGTTGTAGTTCAACAACTGCCAATTGATAATCTCTGGTCTAGGACTCTTCAGTTCGTATGTAGCCCTGCAGTATGTATCTATCATATGCAGCTGGTATTAAAGGGATGGGTGTCAATGCTTTAGCTGCAAGTGCTTATCTAGATATTCATTGATCATCACTAAACATACTTATAGTTGAATATTGTTCTTAAATGGAGATAAATGCAGATACATGTTTGTATTAAAATATGAATCACAAGTCAGTCATCTTGAATTTCACATTAACCCTTTTACCCTTTGCGTACCAAAGGGGTGTGTTCGCACCCCTCTGGCACGCAAAGGGTTAAGAATCAGAAGGATGTGAAATGCATTGCTTTGTATTAAGTAGAACTGCAGTGCTAGTTGGGTACATTGCATATCCCTCCAGCTTTCATAGAGTTAAATGTCTATATCCTGTTCCATACTGCCTGGTGCAGGGCGTTAGTTGGTTATTATTTTAATGCTTGCCTGGAACAATTAATACGTCTCTGGATACGTACATTATTCTAGTAACTGCAGCATAATGCTTATTTATGAAGCCTGTGAATAAATAGAGATGTTTCTGGTAGTACTTTCCTTAGGGAAATCAATGGATGGCTCCAGAACATTCTGTAATATGTACACAAAATACCAGCATGGTGCTAGACAGAGGGCAGGTGTAGCACTATCTGTTTACATCTATATGAGAACATTGCTCTCATTCTTATTTATGAATAGACATCTTTATACACACTGAGCCTGTGGGTATTACTTGGAATGGACAGTTCCAGTGAAGCCCCAAATAACTATTTTAGTAAATATAAACAAACAGTCCATAGCTCCAAAATCAAACAAATGTGTATCAAGAAGAAAACAATCTGTAAATATTATAAATAAAATGAAACCCTTTAAGGACCATAGGCAGTGTACAACACATTGCTTTGCAATAGTTGGCGCATCCCTCTTGTCTTAAAAGGGTTAAAAGACTGCAGTATCACTTGGGAAAAGTAATAATGTTTAAAATATGTTGGCCTTATGTGAAAGGGTATATTTTAACATTTCTTATACCTTGTGATGGAAGGGTCTTGAGTATCCCTCCCAGGAGTAAAATCCATGGCACAAGGTTTGTTGAAGGCAAGAGGATGCTGGTTGGGTGAAGCTTCCTGTAGTAAGTAAATTCAGACCATTAACAAAATCCCTTTTGCTGCTGCATGGTAGCGTCTTGGGACCCCAGTTGAACTTAAGAGATAGCAGGTAAAAGTAGTAGTGGTTATAGCTCTCTGTTGTGCACAGAGGCATTGTCTGTAGCCTGAGATTCACCTCTGACTTCATAGCCTGAGTGCTTTTCTGTGTTCTCCTGAGAGGCTTTGAGTTTACGCTTCTGCCCCTGTGACAAGTTTGTTGCTGGAGGTCCTGGAGCACTCTTGTTCTGCTCTCAATTTCACATCTACTCAATTTATTTCCTGATAAGCAGTACCAGAAGGTCTTCCTTCTCTGCATGTAACGTGAAAGATCAACTCCTCATATCAGTGAATCCAGTTAACCCTAAAGTCATCTTTCCAGTGGCAAGTGTTCTCAATCAATCACTCTGGGGAATCTCCCGATATATCTCTGCAGATCTCTCTAGATTAGCATCCACTCCAGCTGACCTCCAAATGGCAGGGCAGCTCTCTGTATGGATCCAGACCCAGCATTGTGCATCTCCAATGGAAAAGGGTGACTTACTGGAAAGGAAGGGCATCATGGTGGAGTGGGGGCAAGACTGGAGGGACCTATACCATCAGCAGTTCAGTATATGGTCCTGGTGCCCCTTACTCCTCTTCCACCCCACCTTACAAGTAAGAGTTCTATGAAAATCTCCACTAATGACGGCCAACAATCGGTTCTGAAATAAAATAAAAAAAGAGGATAAAGTTCAGACTGTCAGCTTTAGCCCTTTGAATGCCAGAGGGGAAGTCAACATATTGCAAAGCAATGCATTGCATGCCGTCTGGCACTCAAAGGGTTCATTTAAGGGTATTTACATTCATAAACTGTGAACTTTGTAGGAATTACAGCCCTTTCTATACTGTATATAGTCCCTCTATTTTAGGAGACCAAAAGTAATTGGACAATTGGCTACTTAGCTCTTTCATGTCCAGGTGTGTGTCGTTGAACTGTTAATTCAAACAAACACAGCTAACAAAAGAGGTGATTCTAGGTGTGGCATTTGCATCTGAAGTCTGTTGTTGTTGTCTCAAGATAAGGAGCAAAAAATTGTCAATGCCAATAAAGCAGGCCATCATGAGGTTTAAAAATCTGAATAAATCATACAGAGACATAATCAGAACATTAGGGTCTGAATTCTATTGCAGGAGATCAATGTTACCACTCATTTAATCAAATATTTTCCTATTGAAGTCTATGCGGAAACCAGGAGATAAAAGCAGTGATAAAATTAGCACCTGTAGTAGAATCCAGCCCTAGGTGTGTTAAAATCAACTGTGTGGTACATTGTTAAGAGGCAAGAACAGGAACTGAATGTGGCTACAGTACAGGCCTGGTCGCAGACTTCAGCCATTCAAAGGATTTGCAACAAAGCAGTAAATATGATTGCTTTGTTTAAGATTGTTATTTGTCAATTACTTTTGGTCCCCTAAAATGGAAGGACTATATATAAAAGAGTATTTAGTGTACTTACCATTAAATCATATTTCTTAGTACATGTGGAACACAGGAACCATGGAAGTGAAAGAAGAAAACAGAATCCCCTGGACAGAGACCCCACAAGGACCACCCTGGAAAGGGACTCAACCCAATGTTTTTTTCTGAAGGAAGGAGTCCTGTGCTCCACATGTACTAAGGGAAAAGGTTTGCACAGTAAGTATACTAAAATTCTTTTTTCTCCATTGCCCAATGTGAAACACAGAACCCGGGTTGAATGTGCTGTGACCTGAAAGGGTACAGGTTTTTTTCATGGAGAATGGTTGCCCTAATCCAGGATGCAAGAGTGACTTTAGATGCAGCCTGGCCTGCACACGGGCCTTCAAAATGACAAAAAGCAAATCAGGTTTCTGAGAATGTTGCATAAAGTAAACCTAGTATTTCAAGCACCCGACCACATGCAACAGATAAAGTTCCTGTTCTTGTCTATTAGGTGAAGCCAGACAGAAGGAACGAAGAACAATTTCCTGGGGCAAAAAACTCATTGGCATTTAAAAACCGCCCAGTCCTGGTGAAAAACCAGAAAGACAAAGACTGAAGTTCAGCAAACAAACAGATGCAATAGTCAGAAGAAACACCAAAGAGCACCAAAGATGCAGAGAAACTGAAGACAGAGTTTTGAAAGGAGGCTCCTTGAGCACTCCTAATACCAGGTTCAAATACCATGGAGGGGTAGGATCCCAAAAAGACAGGGAAGGCATGAACCATGCCTTGGATAAATGTTTGCACATCAGGGAACAAGACACTGCACCACTAGAAAATAATGGAAAAAGCTGAAATTTGAGCCTTGATGGAACTAAGATGAAGCCCTTTCTGAACACCAACCTGATGAAAAATCAAAGCTACCAGAAGCTGAAAAGGCCTCGTTTGGTACACCTCTTATAGATAGGTCTTGGAAGAAACTGACTTTCTAGCCTGAAGCACAGTAGAAATAAGTCAGAAAAGCCCCTTTTTCCAGATGCTGACCTCAGAAGCCAGGCCATCAGTGCTAGCTTCTCCTCCAAAGGATGGCATAAAAGGCACTGAGTCAGAAAGTCCGGATTCAAGGGAAGACAAACAATCTCCTCTACGGACTGATTGAGAAGGTCCAAAACCCAGATCTGATGGGGCCAGAACAAAGTAATCAGGAAGACATGAGCATGCTCCATCCTGACTTTCCTCAGGGCGATGGTAATCAGGGGAGTAGGAGGAAACACATATGAAAGAGGAAAAGTCCACTGGATAGTAATTGCACTATGGCAAGAGTCAAAGGATCCTGAGACCTGGAGCAGATCTGAGAATCCTAGTGTTTCTGATGAGATGCCATGAGATCCACCGTCAGAAGCCCAATGGCAAATGATCAAGTTGAGCATACTCTCACTGATTTCCCAATTTCTGGTATCCAAACTCTGGCAACTGAGAATGCTTGCCACTACATTTTCTGCCCCTTGATTGGGAACTGTGACGAGGACTGGCACGTGGGCCTCAGCCCACAAAATAATCCTCCAGACCTTGGCCCAGGCTGTAGCACTTCAGGTCCCTCCGTAATGGCTTTGCATTGTTGAACTAAATCCTCACTGTGGGCCACTTAAGGGGTCGAGACCAGTACAAGTTGAGTAGGACCGGTAGGCTCTCCTCCCTGGTCCAAACATCCTAGACCATCAGAAGGCCCAGGGTAGGACCCCAGCCCAGCATGCTGGCATCTTTGGTGACCAGGACCCAGTCGGGAATAACAAATGGACATCTCACCATCAGATGGGGACTTTGAAGCCCCAGAGAATGCCATCCTTCGTAAGGGACAGGAACATGACATAAAACAGATAATACTGATGCCTGGACTAATTCTTGAGAATGTCCAAGTCCTGTTTGTGGAACTGAGCAAACAAAACTGCCAGGATATTGCCCGAGACACCAGAAGTGACAAAGACTGAATCTTGTCATCTGGGAAAAACAGCCTCCCTTGAAGGGTGTAAATCTCATTTTGAGAACATGGAGCACCTGTTTGGGAATGAGAGAAGATTTCTTGAAATTGAGTACCCAACCATGCTGCTACAGAAAGGAGACACACTCCTGAATCTGTGTGCACATGATTACCATTGAAGGAGCCTTGAGTAAAAGTCATCTAGATAGGGAGTCAAAGAGATCTCGTGAGTGAGGATGTAAGCTGCCATGGCAGACATGACATTTATAAAGAGCTTCGGAGCAGACACTAGACCAAAAGTAAGGGCAGTGAACAAGAAATGACTGCCCTGAACGGCAAAGTGCAGAAAGTGCTGATGAATCAGGATGTGATAAGCATCCTTCAAGTTTAGGGAGGCTAGAAACTCCCCTGGACACATAACTGTAATGGCAGGGCTCAAAGATTCCATCTTCATCCATGAAGCCAGCACTAAATGGTTGAGGCACTTTGAGTCCAGAATAGTAAGGCATGCTCCTTGTTTCTTGGGTGCCATGAAGAGATTTGAAAAAAATCCAATTAATCTTTCCTGAGAAGGAACACGGAATAAAACCTGCATGTCTAGCAGGAGGGAAACTGTGTCTAAGAAAAAATTACCATGATCCAGATCCTGAGGTACTCTGGACAGAAAAAAAAGATGAGGTAGAATTGACTTGAATACAATACCCTACTGATATTACCAACAAAACTCACTGGCCCACATGTCATGGAGAAATCAAAGGCAAACTCCTTTGGGCAGAGACAGACCAGGCTCCACCATGAGTCATGCGGAGGTGAACTTGTCAGCCTTCAGTTTTCTTGCCTACCCCAGCCTGTTTGTTTTTTAGGTGGGAGGTTGCCTCTGTGTTGCTGGAGGAAGTGGTGCCCTGGGCGCAGGGCTGGATTTACATCTCAGGAGCCTGTAGGCACAGAATTCTTAAGCGCCCCCCCCCCCCGATTTGCCAACTCCACTGGACACCTCCACAATGCTCATCAGCTCCATATTGCCTCTCATCAGCTCCATATTGCCCCCCATCAGCTCCAACTTGCCCCCATCATTTCTATATTGCACTCACATTGCCCCATCATGTCCATATTGCCCCTCACATTGCCCCATCATCTCAATATTGCCCTTCACATTGCCTCATCATGTCCATATCCCTCACATTGCCCCCATCATCTCTATATTGCTCTCACATTGCCCCATCATGTCCATATCCCCTCACATTGCCCCATCATCTAAATATTGCCCCTCACATTGCCTACATCATCTCAATATTGCCCCTATCATTTCAATATTGTCCCTCACATTGCCTACATCATCTCAATATTGCCCCTATCATCTCAATATTGTCATTCACATTGCCCCCATCATCTCAGTATTGCCCCATCATGTCCATATTGTCCCTCACATTGCCCCAATCTTCTTCATATTGTCGCCCCGTTTCCTACCTAGCTGGAGAGGAGAGGTCTGTGCCTCCTTTGGCACACAGCTGTAGCTGCTGGAGCTCCCGCGCAGTCTGTAATGCAGAGCGCTGAGAGATGATGTAATTTCCCATCGCTCTGCATTATTACTAAAGAGCTGACGGCGACGAGGGAGCTCAGTAGCTACAGGTCTTCGGCACAGACCTCTCTTCTCCATGTTGTTGTGGGTGCCAAGCAGGGGTGGGCAGGAGTGACTGGCGAGGCTAATAAAAAATAAAAAAAGGAAGCCAAAAAACTATCCCAATGACAGGCGCCCCTCTGTGGGATGCGCCTATAGGCAGGTGCCTACTCTGCCTTACTGCAAATCCGGCCCTGCCTGGGCGCGCAGCAAAGGTACACATAGTCGTGACCTCAGGCAATAAAGTATGGCATCAGTGGCATGGCTGTTAAACTTCTCCTGTTCAGGGCCAAACAACTGCTTACAAAAGGAAGAGAAACCAGTGGCTTATTTGATTATTGGTCAGCTAACTATCTCCTAAGCTGCAGAGTACAATCCGTGGTAACAGAAGAGGCAGAGGCCTTGCCAGAGAACCTAGGAGCATCAAGGGCCACTTCAGCAGGTTAAGCATTAGCTTCAAGGACCCTGGAGAACAACAACAGCAGGTCATACTCAACAGCATCCCCTTGGATGACATCCAAGTGTTGATCATTCCAGATAGCCATAGCCCTAGTTAACCAGGCAATGGCAAAGGCAGGACATAAGGTGGCACTAGAGGCAGCAAAATGTGCTATCAGAAAGGAGTCCAGGTGTTTATCCACCTAATCCTTAAGGGTATTGGCATCTGGCAAAGCCAACGGCACCTCATTGTTTTTGGTGAGACAAGAAATCAGGGCATACACCACAGCACTAATCCTCAGCGTAAAAGGGATACAGGTTAAAAAGGAACAGTCTCCTGTCAGGAGCCTTCCATTACTCCAGGAGAACCTGTGTAATGAATGGTGAGGAAGAAAATTGGGAACCTCCTTCTAGCATCTCTTAAAAAAAGCAGGCGAAGAGGAACTGGAATACGAGATCTCTGAGACATGAAAAGTCTCCAGGACTGGCCAAATAGCCCCTCTCCCTAGAGGCTGGAGTATCTTCATAGTATTCCCCCAGGGAAAGAGACAAGTCTAAACCATCACCTTCAGTCTCTCCATTCTCAGCAAAGGAATCTCCAAAGATGTGTGTGTGTTGCCCCCAAAATACGGGACTCAAGCGCCTACTGGTGGGAACACGGTGTCCTAAAGACCTAAAGCTCAGGAATCTTGAATAGATGAAGGATAGAAGTGATTGAAAAGATAAGAGCCTTAATGCAAACTGGTTCCTGGTAAGCAGATGAGGGCCCCAGAGGTGGTGTAAGTGCCACATAAGATGCCAGAATACTCTCTAGGAAGCCCTGTTTGGCATGAGGAGCAATGGGTTAATGGAGTTAAGGAGACCCCAGAATACTTAACCACGGACCTGACCATGTGGTCCTGACATAAAAAAACCTAACAAAATAGTGTAAAAGACAGTCAAAGATAGTAGACAGACAAGAAAGCACATAGAAAGTATGCAAAAGTACCAAACTGACTGTATGTGTTTAAATTGGCAAGCAAGAGGGAGAGACCAGCCTCTGCACAGCATGCAGAATCAGAAAAGGAAGACGATTCTCCTAAAACCACCTGTTCCCGCAGGAAAAAAAATAACATGGTCAGAATGGGTTTCTAGGAAATGTAGTAATTTCCCTTTAAAATGTTGCTGTTGCTCTCCAGCCATTTAAAAAAGTAATTTCCAGGTAACATTCCTGGGTATATTTATCATAGCCACACACAGATCAGAAGAATATGTTAACATATGTTAGATTCATACACTCCCCACAACCTTCACAAATATGAGTTATTTATTCACCATAGATATGCATGTGCATGCCAGAAACACACAACATTGAAACTTACATAATGAGCCTAATTATCATAACTAAAAGTTAGTTTTTTATATATAGATATATACACAGCAATACATCATTTAATAGTATTTGTTTCCTGTGAAACAAGTATAGAAAAGGTTAATGTACTAGGGTTATTTTTTTTATTTATTTATTTATTTTGCTTTGTGTTTCATCTGTCAAAAACACTGATCCTGTTCCAGGGAACTGTATCAAGTTTACTTTCATGTGGTGTAAGTGCAGCCATGCTACATTTTAATCAATTATTCAAAAGGTATCTATTTATAGATTTTTTTTTTCAAGTCAGGAATGGATTTTTATATTTCTGTGGTGTTCTTTAATCAAGAAGACATATAGGGCCTTATTCGGTATGCTAAAGCGGGCAAAACTTTGGAGCATAGCAACAGCATAGTGTGAAAAATTTAAATTCCCATTGATTTGCCAGAGGGATATAGAAAACCTGGGGGGGGTAAGGCAGGATAAAGAAGTGATAAAGTAGAGATAACTTCTCCAGTGATATCACTGGTCCAATTCCTATGTTATTCTATGGAGCCTATGCACTAACATTTCTCATGCTTTAGGTATCTTAGTGAATAGGTTTTATAGAATAACATAGGAACTGGAGAAATTATATCACTTGAGAAGTTAGCTCCACTTTATCACACCCTAGTGATTCTCCCCCTAGTTCTCAAGGGGTTGAAGAAGGATGTGTCACAACTTACACATTTTGAGAAGCGCTGTTTTAATTAAGTAATTACTGCATGTGAAAAGTGACAGTTTTCCTCTCCTTCCTTTGTAGAAATATATTGAATAACTTGTAACAGAATGCTGCTGTTAAAAATTGTGTCACTTTGCTTATCATACATATTGTCTCCAATAAGAGGAATTGTTTGCTATTATTACCTTCTCACAGAGGAAGCATTGAATATCTTGCTGTAGGTATACGAAACCACAGCAGATATAAGGGAGACTCTCACACTAAGATACAAAGCAAGAAGCTTTTAAAACAATGTGGCTTATTGAAATGTATTCTGGATCTACAAATTTGTTTTCACAAACAATTTTATTCAGTATTCTCAGATTCATATATTTCCCCCAGTAACTCTTTGAATGATTGATAGGTCTCCATTATATTGGGAAGAGATCGATCCCTCAATTATTGTTTCACCAAATATACTGATAATGATATTAGTATGAAGTAAACTAATTATGTCAGATGTTCCCTAGTCTGCTGCAATAATAAAATGGCTACTCTAAGCATTCCAGCTTTTATAACTTCATCATGAGATAAAAAAGAAGAGGAAAGATGATGTGAAAAAACAATTTGTTCTCAAAGTCTACATGGGTGTAGCCAACCCCGGTCCTAAAAAGCTGCCAACAGTGCATGTTTTCACCATATCCCAGCTGGAGCACAGGTGCACTACTTAGGGGTTCAGGCACTTTAATTGGACTACTTTTTCATTCAGGGATAGCCTGAAAATATGCACTGTTGGTAGCTCTTGAGGACCAGAGTTGGCTACCCCTGGTCTACATGGTATTTGCAGTTTAATGTGGAATTATATTTTCCCTTTAAAGGCAGCTATCAATTTTACTAAGTCTGCTTCTGTGAGAGCAGACTTATGAAAAAGCCAAGGGCTGCAATATGAAACCCCAAAACTTCTCCTATCTGCTATTAGCGGATCAGAAAACTGACCCCCTCAGCTGGAACACAATCTTGATGTATGTGCTCGGCCACATACTCCTCAGTTGTGTGAACATCCTCATCAGACCTACTGTATCAGGGTTTTAATCCAGATACAAAAGGTTTATGGGAACCTACATCACACAGGAAAGGAAACCGAACTGAGAGACTCTAGTACTGCAATTCAGTCTCTTTTGGGGTCTGCATAGAGGGTCTATTTTTCAGACGTCAGTTATGTTTCCCTGTTGGTCCGCAAAAGCTCACAATGCATCCACGGATTCATAGGCAGGTCCCTTTCCAGATAAGCAGATCTGCCAGTACGGCAATTGTTGGAAGATAGTTGTACTTAAAAGAGATGGTAATGTAGGGTGACCAGACCTCACCTTTAACTGGGGATGCATAGGAAAAATGCATACTGCAGGACTGCTTTGAAATATGAAATATGCCTATTTCCTATGTGTCCCCGGTTAAAGGTGAGATCTGGTCAGCCTAATACCACTTAAAAATGTTTTTGTCTCATTGCATTGTAATGTACCAGAGTGTGACTGATATTAGTCATAATCTTTAATACACATTAGTTTTAGACTTATTTTGTCTTTAAAATATTCCTGTACTTCCTAATCTCTGAAGTCAGCCTCTAACACCTAGTTAGGGAACTGACCGACATAATTTAGCTGTTGTCATAGCAACCCACCTGGACGATCATTCATACAGAGACACTGTATCCTGCGTGCTGACTAAACTTTAGTCAGTACTCAGCACTAAAGCTACTCACACAGAGACAAATGTCTCTCTGAGAGCAATACTCAGAGAATTCATTGTACAGGAAGCATTAAAACTACTCACACAGAGACAACTGTCTTTGCATGAGTGATCTGCTGGGTGTTTTTCCATGATAACCTGCTGACTGACCATTCAGCCTATTCTGAGAACCATCTGCTATGAAAGGGGAGGGAGGAGGATTATAAAATGAAATACTCTTTAACTAGTCAGTATTTAAGAGTGTAACTAACATCAGTCAGTCAAGCATTACTGAAACAAGTGAACTTCCACTGCTGAAAGGTGTTTTATTCAAAGGTTACTACAGCTCAAAGTTGAATTTTTTTAGGTGGAATAACACAGTGACCTGAAATTGTACAGTGGCGCTGTTGCTACACGATCCTATGGAGACTTATGGTCTACGGATAAGAGCTGTGCATATGATGGTGTAACAACAGCGCCACTGTACAATTTCAGGCCACTGTGATATTGCATCTAAAAAATTCAACTTTGAGCTGTAATAACTTTTGAATAAAACACCTTTCAGCAGTGAGAGTGCCCTTTTTTTACTCAGGGGGATAAACACTACAATATATTTTTTTTTTCCATATTAAGTATTACTATCCCTTTAAGAACAAACATGTAGCAATGAAAATGTTAATATAACTGTAGTTCTGAAGCGACAGCATGCTGCAGCCAGTTTCTTAAAACAGTATATTCCTCCCGGGGCTTGTTCTAGAGCAAGCAATTTCTTACCTCATTTGTTAAACTCGTCCATTCAATGTGTTATTAATTATTGAATAAGGAACAGTATGGTCATGGGACTTTATTTCCTTTATAGTGAATATAGCTAGCTCTCTTTCGTGAAACATTTGTAATATGATGATGAATACTTCTCAGTACTAAAATAACATGTGGGAACTTGATTGCAGGGAGCTACTTTGTAGTGTTCATATAGACATGCATGTTGTTTCATTATAGGGGCAAGTAACTGAGGTACTAAGCAAAAATGGTACAAATCAACTGCTCCATAGAATATGAATAAAAATACCAAATACGTTAAAAGGGGATTTTATCCTCTTGAATGCTAGAGAAGTCTACACATTGTTTTGCATAGTAGCAATTGATAAAGTTTAGCCTTTTCTTTATCACTTTTACTGATCAAGAGGTAAAAAATACTCATTGAATCCAGTTCAACAAGCAAATCTGATATCTCCCTGGACGAACAACCTGAGTTAGAAAAATATACTTTTTTAACCCGTTAAGGACCGGCCGCACACGCACGCAGCGGTCACTTTAGGACTCCCTGAACGGCGTGCATCCGTGCGGGGAGCCTGGAATTCCATGATGGTCCAGGACCGTCATGGGTCCTTAAGGGTATAATGACCCATGACGGTCCAGAACCATCATGAGTCCTTAAGGGGTTAAAGCATGTACAGTGTCTGCAAACAGCCTTCTGTCATTTTTTTTTTTTTTTAATGAAACTAGTTTTTGAGTTAGATATATAGATTATATTGATTATGGAATGCCATGCAATAACTTCCAGTCATACACTACATTAGCGCCCCCACTCACTGACACATCTCAGCAATTCATTGAAGTTTCAGTGAGGTAATGTAAGACTAAAACAGGAAGTTCCATGCATTGCATACCTTAAAGGTGTAGTAATGTTTCATAATAAAAGCAGCTGTAATTAATCTTCATAGTATTTGGGCCTTGGAGAGTGTTATTTCAATTCTGTCAGAGTTGTATTACAAGAGTAATTGAATGATAAAGTATCCCCTCCTGCCCCTTCTTCTGATGTAACACTGCTCACCTCAGAGCAGCAGGGTGTGTCCAGGTAGATTGCAGAGAGGGACAATCTTCAATTAAGATAAGGGAAAAAGCTGAAAAACCTGTCAAGGGGGTGGATTTCATTGTTCTCACAGTAAGAATTTTGACCCTTGATGTGAGCTGTCTGGTCTATGGACTGGATTCCACATCTGAGGAGTGGGGGCTTACATTAGGTAAAAAGGGCAGGGGGGGAAACATTATCATTCAATTACTCTTGAACTACAATGCTCACAATAATGAAATAACACTCTCTATGGCTCAAATACTATGAAGATTACTTGGGGCTGCTGTTTTTGTGAAACATTACTATAACTTTAAAGGGATAGTAATGTTTCACAGTAAAAGCAGCTCCAATAAATCTTCATAGTATTTGGGCCATGGGGAGTATTATTTCAATACTGTCAAAGTTGTAGTTCAAGAGCAACTGAATGATAATGTTTCCCCCTCCTGCCCATTTTACCTAGTGTAAGCCACCTCCCCTCAGATGTCGAATCTTGTCCTGGAACCAGACAGCTCAGAGCAAGAGACAATCTTTTTACTGTGAGCATAAGGAAAACCCTGCCCACTTTGAGAGGTTTTTCAGGTTTTTCCTTATACTCACTGAAGATTGTCCATCTCTGCGATCCATCCGGACAGTCTTACTGCTCTGAGGTGAGCAGTGTTACATCAGTAAAAGGGGTGGGAGGGGGATACTTTAGCATTCAATTCTTCTTGAACTAAAACTCTGACAGTATTGAAATAACACTTTCCATGGCCCAAAAACTATGAAGATTAATTGGAGCTGTTGTTTTTGTGAAACATTACTATCCCTTTATAAAAAAAAAGTGTTCATACAACATATAGATGATTTTGAGAGATCCTTTACATTCAGTAAAGTAGTTTTTAGGTAATAGTCTCCCTTTAACCACTTCTCTGTCCATGGACAGATAGAGCTTCCCAGTTCAAAGCATTTGCATTTATTTTTATTTCTATTTTCGTTAGATGGGTATTGCGGAGTTTAAGTAGCTTGTGCTTTGTAGACTTGTTCACAACAAAAATTTTCAGTAAAATTAGATTTTGGAGATTTTTTTTCATTCTTCAACTCAGCATATTGGATCCGACCTGTTCGACTTGGACGAAATTCAACGACAGTCCGAATTATTAGTTGAATTTAAAATACTTTTAAAAATACAATAAAGAATGAAAATTAAATAAATGGAACCATTTCCAGGTTTTAAATGAAGATGGTGGAACAGGGTAAGGTAGAGCTTTAGCCTTATGGTACTATGGATGAGGAAGATGAAGTGTGGATGTAGCTAAATTTGAAGGAAGGCCTGCCTGCTTACACAGCTGTGAGACTAGCTGATGTGTCACTCTGAAAATTATTAATATTCCTTATATTAATTTTAATATTTAACACGGAAACAAAGGTGACTCTCCCTTGCAGTGGTAATAAGGTACTAGGCCTGCCTATATAACTGTGAGACTGCCTGACGTGTCACTCTGAAAATTAGTCAAACAAATTCCTTATATTAATTTTAATGTTCAACACAGAAACTAAGGCGACTCTCCCTTGCGAAGGCAATAAGGTACTAGGCCTGCCTACAGATCTGTGAGACTGGCTGATGTGTCACTCTGCAAATTACTCAAACAAATTCCTATCACGGCGCCTGTGATTCCAGCAACATTTTGACAGGCTTATTTCCTGGTGCCTTTTCATTGGCTGCGCTGTACAGCTCCTCCCAGTGACAGCCTTTATATACTCTGGGCTGTCACTTACGGGTTGCCCTTTCGTGGTGTACTTGATGCCTAGCGCTTGTTCCATTATCTTGATACCAGTGTATGACCCAGACTGACTGACTATGCTATTCGTTACTGTTCCTGCTTCTGTGTACCGATTCAGATTGGCTGACGTTCCTGCTTCCTGTTCTGACCTGGCCTGGCTGACGTTCCTGCTCCGTGTACCGACCCGGCGAGACTGACGACCCTGCTCAGTGTACCAACCCGGCCTGCTGAAGTTCCTGCTCCGTGTACCAAATCGGCTTGGCTGACGTTCCTGCTCCGTGTACCTTCCGGCGAGATTGTGGTTCCTTCTCCTTTCATGCCCGGCTGGGTGAAGATCCTGTATAGTGCCTGTTGCTGTTCTCGCTCTGTGCACTGTCGCTCACGCTACTGTGCACAGCTGAGCTACGGTACTCCATTACCACCTTGTAGTCCAGTCCGTGATTCGAGTCTCATTGTGCCAGTGTATTCTCCATACCATTATACTAACGATTGCTTGGTCTCCCGCTTTTGGGTTCAGTTGGGCGCATCCGGTTGCCTTCCGCATTTAGACCATAGCGTTCGTTAACCCCTACTGGGGTGGTGCTCCTGTGCCGCTACTTATTACACCACTGTTATCCTCCTGACCGTTAGCTCTACGTTTGCTTGGTCTCCTACTCTTGGGATCAGTTGGGCGCATTCGGTTTCCTTCCGCATATACACCAAGGCGTGCGTTAACCCCTCTGGGGGTGGCACCGGGCACACGGTGGTGGATAGTCTCCGTTGGGCATACATTCTGTGGCACAAGCACCGACTCACGCTGTTGTAGTCTCCGGCGGGCGTCCACCGTTGCAACCTCCCGCTCAGGTTGTCTTGCCTGCACTCTGCTGACATCTTGTCACTGTCGCTACTCACTGCCTCGAGAGCGACATTGGGCCTTCCTCTTCTCTGGGCAGACTTAGTCAGTGGCTCCACTGGTATCTCTGGACTCTCTTACACTGTATCAATTCCTATTTACCTAACCTAATGTTATGCACAGATTGCTGTCTCTAAGTTTGGTAAGTATATTTTAGGACATAATTAATGGGAGTCACTATACTAAGTCACTATGGGAGTCACTATACTAAGAATTTTGTGACTATCAATGTATAAAAATTGTTGCAGATTACATTAATTTTAAAATAAGTTTATTATGACTAATTTGTCTCCTCATAGAATAGGTTGCAAACTATGGAAAAAGTCATAGCTGAGATTTTTTTTTATTGAAATCAGCATTCATGTAAAAACTGATGCAAACATCTCTGTATATAATAAATATATAAATATTTAGTGGAGAAGGCTCTTAGGACTTCAAAATTGAGAAAAAAAAAATCAAAATTTACTGAATCAATGTTTCAGTTACAGTGTTATATCTTTCCTCAGGACAACTACCCCCTGAAAAAAGGGTGCCCACACCAGCAATCCTGCAGAAAAGTGACATCATACAGTATCTTGGGTGCTAATTAACATAGAAAGACTCAATGAAAAATCTACAGACATTGTAAAACTAAACATATGATGATAAAACCCTGAATTTATAGCAAAAGCAGAAGAGTGGTATAATATGAATCTCATGTATAACATACAAAAATAAAACAAAATAAAGCAAACTCCCTTGCTGGAAAGCATTCAGTGGTTACAGAAAACGCATGTGCAGCCAATGACATAAAAAAATATAATAAAAAAGATAATGTAGCTTGCTAGGTTGGATGTAGAAGTCTAGCGTAAACCATGGGTGGTCTCCATTCGTCATAGTAACTTCACTCACGATTGAAGATAACCATTTCCTAATTACTGTGAAACCATATGGGATATACCTGTTGTTGGGAGTCACTATGCCAGGCTCTGGAACACAATCACACTGACACTGTATATGTTAATTAGCACCACAAGACACTGTATGACATCACTTTTCTGCAGGGATGCTGGTTTCGGTGCCCTTTTTTCAGAGGGTATATTAAGGTGGTAATAAACACTTGGTGATTGTCCTGAGGAAGGTTATGATACTGTAACTGATATGTTGATTCATTAAATTTTGATCTTCACACCACTTTGAAGTCCTGAGAGTGGTTCTCCACCATAAACATGTATATTATACAGCACATTGCCTTTCCCTTAGAAAATGTGCTTATTCATTTCCCCCAAAGCTTATTGCTTTCCAGAAAGCCAGGAAAACAAAATAGTTAAATAAGCATTCCCAGAAGAAGAGGTGTGCAGGAGAAACATCAAGGGTGTATTGACTAACCCCTTGGATGCTAACCAGTAGTGTTGAGCGAGCGTGCTCGGCCGATGCTCGGATCGGCTCGAGCATCGCTCTGCTCGGCACATGGCGGTACTCGTCGAGTACCGCCATGTGCTCACCCTCCATGTTCGGGTGGCGGGGATCTGTGCCGAAGGAGGCACAGATCTGAAGACGCTCCGCTGGACCACCAGGGACTGGAGGTACGGGGGCATTGCGGAGATGAAGGGGGCATTGCGGAGATGAAGGGGGACAGTGTGGAGATGAAGGGGGACAGTGTGGAGATGAAGGGGGACATTGCGGCGATGAAGGGGGCATTGCGGAGATGAAGGGGGACAGTGTGGAGATGAAGGGGGACATTGATGAAGGGGGCATTGCGGAGATGAAGGGGGCATTGCGGAGATGAAGGGGGCATTGCGGAGATGAAGGGGGACAGTGTGGAGATGAAGGGGGACAGTGTGGAGATGAAGGGGGACATTGATGAAGGGGGCATTGCGGAGATGAAGGGGGCATTGCGGAGATGAAGGGGGACAGTGTGGAGATGAAGGGGATGAAGGGGGACAGTGTGGAGATGAAGGGGGACATTGCGGAGATGAAGGGGGCATTGACCAGGCACCCTCCCCTCATCAGAGCAGGGGGTGCCTGGTGTAATGCTCGTGTCGCCCCATTGAAGTCAATGGGGCTCGGGTGCTCGGCCGAGCACTCGAGCCTCCGGCGGTGCTCGGTCAGAGCACCCGAGCATCGGGGTGCTCGCTCAACACTACTAACCAGGCTAGATTTGAATCTCACTCACACCCTAGGCAAGGCACCAAATGGGCACTTAGACCTGCCCATGGCTATACCTTCATTTGTAATGGGACAACACTCACAGTCCAATCCATTACTCCCTAGCATGCAAAATACCCATAAGTTATAACATACAAATCCCAAAAATCTCTAAACTCCTTGACTGCAGAAGATATTTCTAGTGTATTACTTTGCAAAGTGTTAGCAACCTCTCTGGTAGTCAAGGAATTAAGTAATGATCTTTAAAGGAGTATATAAACTTGGGACAGGGACATTATGATTGCTCCAGTCAAACAAAATAATTCAGAATATTGATGTGATCAATACAGCTGAGGAGCTTGGCACTCTAGGCTGTTTCCTACTCTGTCAAATGGAAAATACAGCCACGCATGCTAGAGAGATCTTCAAAGCTTTGCTAGAATCCAAGAGAATAACAATAGAAACAGAAAGGTAAAATGTTCTATAAAAACTGCTCCTACTTTATATTTGGTATTGTTTTGCAGCTATATCTCATATGTATGCTAGGCATGTCCAATACATTGCTTTGCAATGATCCAGAAATGTCACTAGAATCCAAGGGGTTAAGGGATGTATCAGAGACCAAAGTACCCAGTATTGGAAAGGCGATGATAAATATTCTGTAGATCTGCCATTATCTGGATTTAACATTAAAACAGAAAAAGGACGCAAAATAAAAACAAACAAACAAGAAAGCAGTTCTGGAAAATTTTCAAATGGGGGACAATGTGGGGCCAGACATTATGGTGGTGGACAGACTGTGTGCAGGTGGTGGATAATGGGGGCCAATATGGAAATGGTGGATAATGTGGAGGTGGCAATGGGAGCCAAAGCGGAGTTGGACAGTGGGGGCCAGAGTGGTGCTGGACATTTTGTGGGGGTGGACAGACTGTGTGGAGGTGGTGGGTAATGGGGCCAATGTGGAGGTGGTGGACAATGGGGGTCAATGTGAAGGTTGTGGAGAGTGGGGAGCAATGTGGAGTTGACCAATGTAGAGTGGGACAATAGGGGACAGAGTGGGGCTGAACATTTGTGGAGGTAGACAGACTGTGTGGAGGTGGTGGACAGTCGGGGTTAGTGTGGAGCTGGTGGACAGTGGGGGCAATGTGGTGGACAATGGGGCACAATGTGGAGGTGGACAGTGTTGTGTGCTGGCTAAAGGTCAGGGCAGGCAACTCAGGGTGCAAGGTCAAGTTCCAAGCCAAATAAGTCAGGGCAGGCAGCTAAGGGTACAAGGTCAAGTTCCAAGCCAAATAGGTCACGGCAAGCAGCTCTAGGCACAAGGTCAAGTTTCAAGCCAAATAGATCATGGCAGGCAGCTCAAGGTGCAAGGTCAATCAGGCAGAGGTCTGGTACACAGAAGAGGCTGAAGAGATCCAGGAGAGTATTCAGAGGCAATCCAGAGGTCTGGTACACGTGAGAGGCTAAAGGGATCCAGAAGAGTGGTCAGGAGGGAATCTGGAGGTCTGGTACGCAAGAGAGGCAAAGGAAATATGTATACACAATGTTATGTGTCATGCAAAGTAGCACTAAGCAGCTGAACATTGTTTTAACTGGGGGGAGGCAGAGAAAAGGTTATCTGTCCAAAATGTGACAGTTCAACTCACTAACCTGTATTCCATAGTTGTGACTAGGATGGGAACAACTTCAAGAGTTACATTACCGATGCACACTATACCCTGCCCGTGGTGCACTCCACTGAAAACAGGAGCCAAAACCAATCCTCCCTGAAGTGTCATTGCATAACTGTGTGTGCAAGCTGGATGAAGGGTTATCCTTTCCTAACCTTTCTTAAATCTTCCTCTTGTAGCTTAGTCACTCTTACTTGCCTGTGGGATTTAATGCATTTCTTGAGGGTACCAAAGGGTTACTAGAGTAGAAGGGTAAACATTTTAAGAGGAAATAAAAACTCTTTTATGGCAAGGGTGATGTATACAAAGAAAATTAATTTTGTATTATTAGTATTATTATTGATATTTATATAGCACCAACTTATTCTGTCACTCTCCACAGGTTAAGAATGATCATCATAGATATAATCTAGAGAAAAAGAACATACCTTGTGACCAAATCAGACTGTTGCCCTTTTCTAAATTGCTACCAAACATATCCCCACATATTGTGACGAGAGATTCGCTGAACTGAGCACCGGACCAGCCACCTCACCGCCTTATATATGGGAAGTGGATGACATCACAACGGCCCAACATAGAGGAGAGTGAGAATGTCAGTGTGGTTGTCTAGCAACGCCCTACCGGGACCGACCGTAACTCCGAATCTGACAATTGCTATGGTTGTGACATATAACTCTGCATTGCTCTGGTGATGGCATATAACTGTATTGCTGTGTTGTGGCATAACTCTGTATTGATGCTCTGGTGACATAACTGTATTGCTCTGGTGGTGGCATATAACTCCGTATTGATGCTCTGGTGATAGCATATAACTGTATTGCTCTGGCGGTGGCATATAACACTGTTTTGATGTTCTGGTGACATAACTGTATTGCTCTACTGGTGGCATATAACTCTGTATTGATACGCTGGTGACATATAACTGTATTGCTGTAGTGGCATATAACTCTGTATTGATCTGGTGGTGGCACATTACTCTGTATAACTATTTTAATTGACAATATTGACCTTAATGAACTGCAGATAAATTTTTCAAATTGTAATGATTTGCTTTGTGAAATAGCTTATAATCTTTGTAAGGTACACATCTTATTTATTCTTCTGTTTAAGACTCCATCATGCTAGTTGTTTAGGTCACTACTATTACCATTACATTCAGTTATATATACGGGAATTATGATTTACAAGTAATAGTAGTACAAAAAACATTACTAAGGATTCTGTATGGCATGGTATGGGAGGAGATCCGGGGGGTGACACCATGAGTTACCGCACTGGATGACACCAACCCTAATGATTCCACCGTTCAAATGAAGATTAAAAAATGATCTGTTCAAACTACTGGATACTGTAAAACATCTCCTGAGAGCAACGGAAACAGTAGAAGACGTACATGCGGTACCAGACAATATTAATATCTGTATATATAAAACATTACAGGCAGCTCAACAAGAACATGGGGAAGATTGTATCAGAATGAGGAGTTTTAGAAGAAAGCAGTTTGTTCTTATGAACCCAGATAAAAGTAAAGGGCCAGGATAAACACATCCCAGGAAATGAACAGAACAAAGCATGCTGTTTTTTTATTGGATTCTGACATTTCCACAAGCAGACAGCTATTTGATCTCACTAAAGATTTAGAGATTTATTTAATAAAGGTCATATTGCAAATAAGCAAGAAAATATGTTTTTTTCTTCTATATTAGTAATCTCCTTACTTGTAAATTAAGTTGCAAATTAGTATTTATTCATGAATTACCAAGTACTAAAATACACCAAAAGCTCTTTGCATGGCTGTTATATTCCATGTTAGTTAATGAGATAAAGATACAAATAAACTGTATATATTTTTATCCGTAGCAGGCAGTAGGACTTCCTGAGAGCAAAGCAAGATCATCCACTGATACATAAAGGTTTTATGAAGGACTGCAGGGAACAACAGCCTATTTAATACACTGCTTTCCTCACTGGTTAGTAAATGTTTAACTTAGTCTGTGACTACGGATACCTGGGGTAGGTAGGATAGGTGTTTATGGGGAGGGGTTATATAAAAGTTGGCTGTAGACATAGGGGATATGAATAAATAAATGGGATTTCACAGAACATTAGGAATACAATACGTGGGGATATGTTTGGTAGCAATTTAGAAAAGGCCAACAGTCTGATTTGGTCACAAAGTTTGTGATTTTTCTCTAGATTATATCTATGATGATTGTTCTTAACCTGTGCAGAGTGACAGAATAAGTTGGTGCTATATAAATATCAATAATAATACTAATAATACAAAATTAATTTTCTTTGTATACATCACTCTTGTCACAAAAGAGTTTTTATTTCCTCTTAAAATGTTTACCCTCCTACTCTAGTAACCCTTTGGTACCCTCAAGAAATGTATTAAATCCCACAGGCAAGTAAGAGTGACTAAGCTACAAGAGGAAGATTTAAGGAAGGTTAGGAAGGGATAACCCTTCATCCAGCTTGCACACACAGTTATGCAATGACACTTCAGGGAGGATTGGTTTTGGCTCCTGTTTTCAGTGGAGTGCACCACGGGCAGGGTATAGTGTGCATCGGTAATGTAACTCTTGAAGTTGTTCTCATCCTAGTCACAACTATGGAATACAGGTTAGTGAGTTGAACTGTCACATTTTGGACAGATACCCTTTTCTCTGCCTCCCCTCCAGTTAAAACAATGTTCAGGTGCTTAGTGCTACTTTGCAAGACACATAACATTTTGTTCAGAGCCAAATATGATAATAGGCTAGTGGTATGTTCTAGGGAAAATATGTGATGTATTCTTTAAGCTAGCACCTCACACTAACCCAAACAGTCCTGATTATCCATCTAACGTGTGACAGTTGGAAATAGAGACCTCAGTGGCTTGGTAAGAACTATGCTGGCCTCTAGTATTTGGGGGAGACATGTACAGTCATATCACCAGTAGGGTGGGTTTCTTGGTAAGAGTGGAAAGAGAGCTTTTGTCTTCAGCAGTGTTGTTTATTGAGCAAATGTGACATGAGTGAGGCTAATGGGTCAGGGTGGAAAATGTTTAGCAGCTATCTCCTCCTTCTACAAACTGTTAGAACTAGAGGACTTGACATCTAGCTTCCCAGTTAGATGAAGGGCAATTTGTAGCACACAAAGACAAGAGGTGGCCAGTAGAGAAGGAGCACTTACTGGCCATATTTGGTAGTGTGCCAGGGGTCTGAAGGCCACAATATGAGTGGTTATTTGTGTGGAGTTACTTTTGTAGTAACCTTTAGCAGGCCATTCAGGGTATGTGAGTGTATTTAATCAGCAAGAGATAAATTACAGGAAGAGTTGAAGAACAATCAGATGGTATGGTCAGAAATGGTGGTACCAGGCTTCCCATCCAAGTACATGGGAAATCAGGACAGAGCAGGCCAGTGGCTGCAACAAAAGGGGATGAAGCTTGTCCAGTTACTGTGATTAGGCACTTTGCAGTCACCCCCAGGCGAGGACACATTTTTAATTCATGAGGATAACAATGAGTGAAGTTTTAAGCTCCATCAGTTTGGATTCAGGTTTGTATGGTACACATTAATTAATTCTGTATAGGTGCAGAAATGTCTACAATAATGCAAGGATATTCAGAAAGTCACATAAAACAGCTGGGCAGGTTGTGGCTGAATGCATATAAGAGATAAATCTGCCCAGAATATGTTAAACATCCTCAAAGTTCAATTCTTTACTATTAACTCTCAGGTCTTTCCACAATAGTTGCTAGACTGATGTAGGTGTGAATATTGAGCCGTTCATTCATGTACTAGGAGGCAGCTAAGGTAAATAGGAAGCATATAAAGAGCAACTAGATTGTCAAACGAAGTTTGTGATAAGAGCAAATGGATGAAATGTTAAAGGGATAGTAATACTTCGTTTTAACTTTATTTTATTTTGTAGGCATTAAAAAACATGAAGAATGATATAAGTCTTATCTCTCAAACCTTTATGGTTTAAGAGATATTCACAAGCAAAGTTTCCCCTCCCGCCCCTTTTTCCTAGTGTAAGCTATCTCTTCTCAGATGTGAATCTGGTTGTAAGACCAGACAGATAACAGAAGGGGACATTCTTCTTTGTATGAAAACAATGAAAGCCTTTCCCCCCTTGACAAGTTTTTCAGCTTTTTCCCTTATCTTAATTGAAGATTGTCCCTCTCTGCAGTCTACCTGGGCACCTCCCTTCTGATCTGGGTGAACGGGGGGGGCATACTTTGCTTGTGAATATCTCTTAAACCATAAAGGTTTGAGAGATAAGACTTATATCGCTCTTCATGTTTTTTAATGCCTACAAAATAAAATAAAGATAAAACAAAGTATTACTATCCCTTTAAAGAAATCCTAGAAAAGGTGAGACATGTCCTGACTGATTTTGCATCACAGCCCTTATTCACTATATCTGCCACTGAGCTTTATGCATGCATGTGGTTTTTCAGCCTCAACAACTTTGTTATTATGTTACCTTATTTCAGTAGAGTCTGCAGGCATATCAAACAAATCTAAAACACATGCAAAGTAATCAAGTATATCTGCCCTCATGTAAAATTAAAAAGGTCAGAGATTGCACCTAGACTTGAAGGGAGGGTGCCAAGGTTCTGGAAATAAGGTAAACACTATGAACATTGAAAGGGTTTCTGCTTATTTACAGGTACAGCATTAGCCATAAACATACAAGAATTCAAAAACCAAGCCTGTACAGGGGGGGTATGTTTTCTTGTAATAGCAGGGTCTTGATTGATTTAATGACACCATATACACAGCACTATGGGGTAGTATGGGTTCACAGTCTCCATTAGGAGACTCCTCGCTAAGTTGCAGTAATGTAGCTATCCCAGGTCCAGCCAGTACAGTCTAGCCAAATGTTGCTGGTACAGGGGCACCTTTAGGGTGGAATATTGTCATGATGGACTTTGGTAAAAGGGAAGCATGGTGGGTAGGTTGTAAGTGTTGTGAAGTATCCACCACCGAGCTTCAGGTATATGGCAGCAGCAATTCCTGAAACCCCAACACCCTCAATAGCATGTGGCAAAGTTTGGCTTCCACTGTAGCTACAGACGCAGGGCAGTGCATACCTGGTCTGGGAGGAATCTCCTCAGGGGTCCCTTAAATGGGTCAAATCTCTTATTAAAAGCTGTGACCTTTATTTGCTAATTCTGTGTTATTGTCTTCATTTGCATAGGATTTTGAAAGTGGAGGTTGCAGAAGGTTGGGGACCTCAAAGGAGGAAAAAATGTAAGGGGCACTGAAACTTTAAATTGACCAACACAGCTTAGCAATGAGCCAAAGGCCATCAAAATGTTAGAGGCCCCAGCCTTCTTCTTCCTCTCTGCTTGGAGGAGGGTGAGCAAACTGAGCTAACAATAAGAATGGGCTGGCCTTCTCCAAGACAGAGGGGAAGTAAGGGGGTTGGTAGACTGGAGGTAGGACAGGTGTTTTATGAGAGGGGATATAGATCTAAAAGTTGGCTATAGGCACAGGGGACCCTCATCTTGCCTTGTTTTCCTACCTACCCTAACCTTCTTCTGGTTTCTTATCTCCCTTGTATTGCATAAGTAGTGGCATCTGTTACAGAAGAGGTCACATGTAGGCCAAGCACACTCCGGACAGTCAGAATACCATTTTCTGCTGGTTATGCAGTGATCTTGGCCTAGACAGTTCAGTTTAGGCAAAAGTTTCTAGTGCTTAATGAATGGGTCCGGTTGTCTGGTCATACTTAGGGCAGGCTGTTGCCCAGAGAAGAAGGGGATGCAGGGCATCATGGCACATTTAAATACCTTTTACACCAAACTAGCATCTAGGCTACCATTTTTGCTTTTTTCCAGGGCACCCAGTACATAGTAATCTTGATAGAGTGTGATTGCACTGCATTGTCTTTAAATGGACTGACATAATTTACCAGCCTTTCTGAATAGAAGAACAGTGGGTACTAATCTCAGTACTTTAACAGTATTATCTCTGCACAAGCAATTAACCAAATATGTCTCTATGAGATATTTTATGCATGCATTACAAATGCAAATGTAGGAATAGATTTTAGGGATCTAAAACAAAATAACTAAATATTACACATGCTAGCTGAAAATACATTTTAGGTGTTAGTTCCCTTTACACATCAAAGGTCCTTTAATTGCATACAACCCCAAAACATATATATATAAATAATAAATACTGTCCCCCCACATGAGAAATTTGCACTGTGTTGGCATTTGTTTGTCACCTCTCCGTGTGAGGAACACATAGATAGAGTTGCCCATTTTCTTGCAATATCATGAATAGCTTATTATAGTGCAAAGTTTATTTGTCACTTGTTCATACTGTTCTCATTAAGATTGCTATGTAACTGTTACTATTTTGGTACTGCTGTGCTGTATGTGATTGTTCAGACTGGCTGGAGATAAATGACAAAGGTGAGAGGTTAAGAAAAGACATAACAAGGCAACTGAGAAAAAAAATCAAAAACAAAGAGAAAATCAATTCAAAATCATGAGAAATCAATGATAAAAAGGTGAAAACCAAAGTAAGGAGAGTGAACAAATTAGATAGTAAAATGTTTTCAGACCACTTCAATGATTGATTGAAAGCACTAGCTGAAAATTAGCCTGTAAATGCATTCTTTTGTGTGATCAAACTCATGCTATTGTATTTAATGAATGTACAAATGTATAAGACAAAGGGTCTACTGTGTTTGACAGCTGGATACAGGGATTCTTGTTTGTTAAATTGCATAGTGTTTGTCAGTGGAAAAATGTATAACCCTAAGGATGGATTGATGGATCCCGGAGTGGGCACTATGAATACTTGGTTATGGCCTTCGGTATGGAGAAAGTGGAAGCTTGACCCACGCCTGCGGTGAGTAACTAGCTAGTCTACTAGAGCCCCAAATCCGCACCAGATTGGGTGTCTGCTAGCTACAGGGGAATCACAAAAGAATAGTCAGACTGAGCCACAGGTCAGCACCAGAGAGGGTAGTTAGACAAGTCAGGTCATACACAGTTCAGGTAGTTAGCCAGAGCCACAGGTCTGCACCAGACTGGGTGTCCACTATAAAGATAAGGCAGGAGAATAGTCAGACAGAGCCACAGGTCAGCAGCAGATTGGATGGTCAGACAAGCCAGGTCATACACAAAGCCCAAGAACACAGAACTGCTTTGTACAACAACGCAAGGGCAACTGAGTCAGGACTCAGACTGACCTTTAAACCCCTCCTCAGGAAATAGGTAGGAGGAGCACGCTCAGAGGAAGGAAGTAGGTAGGAGGAGACTACAGGAAGCATGGCATAAAACAGAGGCCTGCTACACTCTGAAGCCTTGCGCCTGCAGATGACGCATCTTGCTCTGATGCGTCCAACCTCTGCCATCTTCCTGCGTCATCCGTGTGGCATGAACGGCCGCTGAAACAAAGGTAAGCTGTGACAAATGCAAAAGCAAA
This sequence comes from Rhinophrynus dorsalis, assembly GCA_037306005.1. Taxonomy (NCBI): domain Eukaryota; kingdom Metazoa; phylum Chordata; class Amphibia; order Anura; family Rhinophrynidae; genus Rhinophrynus; species Rhinophrynus dorsalis. The sequence continues at coordinate 380,386,578 of CM074720.1, read as the reverse complement.
TTAAGCTGCAGTTTGACAGTTTATAATTTAGTGCCAGTCCCCACAGACCTTGCAAATGTGGTCCAAATCCATTTGGTAGAATGAAAATGAAAAGTTATGAAAAAAGTGCATGTTCAATATCATAACTGTTCATGCCATCATAAAACTTTTTCAGGCTTACAACCAAATCCAGATATACACCAAATTTTATGCAGAGATAGAAGTTATGGGGGAATAGTCACTTTAGTTTACTGCATTTACAATGTCCCCCATTCAGAAGAAATGTGGTTTTAAAATGATAGGTTTGTGCAATGCAACAGGTTTTTACAGAGAAAGGTCATAATTTATGAGCATGTGCAGACCTGACTTTGGCATGCAGAGCTCCCAATTGATTTTGTGATAGGAAGATACTGATGTATTGTTAAGAATGTGATAGTAGTCCTTTGAGTATTTTAACTATTATTTTCCATTATTTTTTGACCTCCAACTGTCACGGTTTATTATGACTCTCAGACACAAGTTTTAGGTAAAAAATCAATTTTATTGAAATAATAAATTGATAACTTAGGATGGCAATAACATACATATATATATATACAGAATATAGCACAGACAGAAGGCAGACTCTACCGGTCCTGTCAATATACCGGACAGGACAGTCTTTAGGCTCTACCGGCCTTGCCAATACCGGGTAAGGCAACCTGCAGATGGAAAAGCATAACGGTTCTACCGGCCTTACCAAATTACCGGGCAAGGCAGCCTCAATAGATACACAATGTCGGCTCTACCGGCCCTGCCAATACCGGGTAAGGCAACCTCAGATGGAATGTGGCAAAAGGTTCTACCGGCCTTACCAATACCGGGCAGGGCAGCCCAGAGATAGTAGCAGCAGTCAGATGAAACTGGCAAATTAGCAGAATCGTTAAGCAGCAAGGCTTTGGAGCAAACCAGCGTCCGCACGCTGGGAACAACACTGAATAGTATAGCCGTTAGGCTTTGCGAGCAAACCAGTGACCGCACACTGGAGTAACAAGTGAGTAGTATAGCCGCAAGGCTTAGGAGCAAACCAGCGTCCGCACGCTGGGACCAACACAGAATTGTATAGCTGATAGGCTTTGGAGCAAACCAGTGACCACACACTGGTGTAACAAGCGAGCTTGTATAGCCGCAAGGCTAGGAACAAACCAGCGTCCACACGCTGGGACAAACACAGATTTGTATAGATGATAGGCTTTGGAGCAAACCAGTGACCGCACACTGGTGTAACAAGCGAGCTTGTATAGCCGCAAGGCTTAGGAGCAAACCAGCGTCCGCACGCTGGGACCAACACAGATTTGTATAGCTGACAGGCTTTGGAGCAAACCAGTGACCGCACACTGGTGTAACAAGCGAGCTTGTATAGCCGCAAGGCTAGGAGCAAACCAGCGTCCGCACGCTGGGACAAACACAGATTTGTATAGATGATAGGCTTTGGAGCAAACCAGTGACCGCACACTGGTGTAACAAGCGAGCTTGTATAGCCGCAAAGCTTAGGAGCAAACCAGCGTCCGCACGCTGGGACCAACACAGATTTGTATAGCTGATAGGCTTTGGAGCAAACCAATGACCGCACACTGGTGTAACAAGTGAGTTTGTATGGCCGCAAGGCTTAGGAGCAAACCAGCGTCCGCACGCTGGGACCAACACAGATATGTAGAGCTGATAGGCTTTGGAGCAAACCAGTGACCGCACACTGGTGTAACAAGTGAGTTTGTATAGCCGCAAGGCTAAGGAGCAAACCAGCGTCCGCACGCTGGGACCGACACAGAATTGTAGCAATGTCACCAACGCGACCAGGCAGAAGGTCGCCAGGATACTGAAGACAGGTGATGAGATGACAGGAACCAGCAACCATCAGTCAGGTCAGGAAACAGCAGAGAAGAAATTCAGCAGTAACTGCAACACCAGAGACTAGGCCGGAACCAGGACTGGAGTAACTCAGCATCCAGGAAACACTGGAACAGTAGAGATCAGGAACCCAGGAACACAGGAGATCAGGAACTCAGGAACACTGGAACAGAGGCCCAGCTATCACTAGCATAGTGATAGCAAGAAGGTCAGAAACAAAACGAAAGGGCACTCAAAGGGTGCCCAATCCAGGTTTAAATAGGCAACAAGAGGCGGGCTAACTGCAGACAGCCAATAGAAGCCCCCTACTGGTGACAGACAGGGAACTGCAGCAATCACGGGCACCGTGATAGTACCCCCCTCTCAAAGACCCCCTCTCCTAGAATAGGGTTTAGGTTTCTGTGGGTACTTGGCATGAAAGATCCTAGTTAGCCTAGGTGCATGAAGGTCCTTACTATCCACCCATGAACGATCCTCAGGACCGTACCCTTTCCAATGTGCCAGGTACTGTACCCCTCCTCTAAGTCTACGGGAATCAATAATGCTCTGAACCTCGTACTCCTCCTGGCCCTCGACCTCAACAGGTCCTGGCACCACAGGTGTGGTAGTATAGCGATTGCAAACCAGAGGCTTAAGAAGAGACACATGGAACACATTATGGATACGCATGGATGCAGGTAGGTCTAGTGCATAGGAAACAGGGTTAATTTTGCGAATAACTCTGTATGGACCAATAAACCGGGGAGCCAACTTATTAGACGGAACCTGCAGCTTGAGATTTCTGGAGGAAAGCCATACTCTATCCCCAACCTGAAAGGAAACCGCTGGAAGCCTTCTGCGATTAGCATGGCGCTGATGACGCTGAAATGACTGACCAAGTGCCCTCTGAACTTGTGCCCATGTGGAACGGAGTTGCTCGATATGCTCATCCAGAGCTGGAATCTGTTGCGTCTGAAAAGAATCTGGAAGCAAACAGGGCTGGAACCCATAATTAATCAGAAACGGAGAGCTCCCAGATGAAGAATTGACCGCACAGTTCCTGGCGAACTCTGCCCAAGGCAACAAGTCGGACCAATTATCATGATGGTCAGTAACGAAACAATGGAGAAATTGTTCCAATCCCTGATTAGCTCGTTCAGCGGCTCCATTGGTCTGGGGATGGTAGGCAGAAGAGAAGGACAGCTGTATGCCCATCTGTTGGCAAAATGCCCTCCAAAATCTAGACACAAACTGGCTCCCCCTGTCAGACACCAGTACCCTAGGCACTCCATGCAACCGGAATACTTCTCTGGCGAATACCATTGCCAATTCCTTAGCCGAAGGAAGGCCACGGAGGGGCACGAAATGAGCCATTTTAGAAAACCTGTCCACCACCATGAATATAAAAGAGTACCCCTTAGACATAGGCAATTCTCCCATAAAATCAATGGAAACATGAGACCAGGGGCGTTCGCCATTAGGCACCGGTTGAAGCAAGCCCACTGGGAGATGTCTCGGGGTCTTAGCGCGGGCGCAGGTGGCACAGGCATTCGTAAATTCGGCACAATCGTTTCTCATGGAAGGCCACCAAAATAACTGAGAAAGGGACCATAACAATTGGTCTCTACCAATATGTCCCGCAGCCTTAGAGGAATGGTAGGTTTCGAGCAGCCTAGTACGAAATGGTTCAGCGACAAAACATTTGCCCACTGGGGTTTCATGGGGAGCGGACCCCTGAGAGGCCAGGATCTCCTCCCCTAAGGGAGAAGTGATACTCGTGCGTATAGTAGCCAGTATTCTATCAGGTTGGATGATAGGTGCTGGTGTTTCCACTTTGTCACTGTCGGCCTCAAATTGTCTTGACAGTGCATCAGCCCTGATATTCTTTGACCCCGGTAAATATGATACAATGAAATTAAATCGAGACAGGAACAGTGCCCACCTGGCCTGACGGGAGGACAATCTCTTGGCCTCCGAGAGATACTTCAGATTTTTATGATCCGTTAGGATTAAGACAGGATTCTTAGTACCTTCAAGCAAATGACGCCATTCCTTAAGAGCGAGGATAATGGCCAATAATTCTCTGTCACCTATCTCGTAGTGGCTTTGAGTGACAGTCAACTTTTTAGAGAAAAATCCACAAGGTCTGAGAGTTCCACCTTTATCGTGTCGTTGCGAAAGTACTGCCCCGACCCCAATATCTGAGGCATCAACCTCTAACGTAAATGGAAGTAGAGGATTGGGGTGGGATAACACAGGAGCCACAGCAAATGCCAGCTTCAAATTTTCAAAGGCTTTCTCAGCAGATACCGGCCAACAAGAAGGATTAGCACCCTTGTGCGTAAGATCGGACAGAGGTTTGACAATGGAAGAAAAGTTCTTAATAAACCTCCTATAATAATTAGCGAAACCCAGGAAACGCTGTATGGCTTTAAGGCCCTTGGGTTTTGGCCATTGTAGGACAGCTGACAACTTATCTTTGTCCATGGCAATGCCATCATTGCCAATTATGAACCCCAAGAATGGCACACTGGTTCTATGAAACTCACATTTTTCCAATTTACAAAATAATTTGTTCTCACGGAGTCGTAGCAATACTGCAGATACATCCTTGATGTGCTGTGCCATGTCTTGGGAGTAAATCAGTATATCATCAAGGTAAACCACAACACATGTCTGTAACATATCTCTCAGAACATCGTTTATCAGTTCCTGGAAAACTGCGGGTGCATTACACAGCCCAAATGGCATTACTAGATACTCGTAGTGCCCAGCTCGAGTATTAAAGGCAGTTTTCCACTCATCACCTGCTCGAATGCGAACCAGATTGTAAGCGGCCCGTAGGTCCAATTTGGTAAAAATCGAAGCGCCCTTAAGCCTGTCAAAACTCGGTGATGAGTGGTATTGGGTATGCGTTTTTTGCCATTAGTTTATTCAGGCCCCGGTAGTCAATGCATGGTCTTAATTCGCCATTTTTCTTTTTTACGAAAAAGAACCCAGCCCCAGCTGGAGAGGTAGATTTCCGTATGATCCCTCTAGCAAGGGCATCAGAAATGTAGTCCTCCATAGCCTTATTTTCTTCACAAGATAATGGATAAGTGCGTCCTTTAGGAGGTACTACTCCAGGCTGCAATTCAATGCAACAATCATAAGGTCTATGCTGGGGTAGCATACTAGCCTCTCCTTTGCTAAAAACATCGCCAAACTGTTGGTACACATCCGGTATAGCAGAGGAGGTGCATAGGACCTTAATAGGCTGGATGACGCACTTGTCCATACAAAACTGGGACCAAGCAGCAATTTCACACTTTTTCCAATCAAATTGTGGGTTATGTAACTGTAACCACGGAAATCCCAATATTACCGCGTGGTGCGGAGAATTAATCAGTTGAAACTGCTGCTCTTCTCTGTGAAGTGCCCCAATAGTCATAGACAGTGGCATAGTTTCAAATAAAACCTGAGGCGGTTCTAAAGGTCTACCATCAATCGCTTCAATAGTCAAGGGGTTTTCTCGTTCAATGCGTGGAACTCCGTGCAAGTCAGCAAAGGTATTATCCATAAAATACCCTGCTGCACCAGAGTCAACCAAGGCCAAAACCTCCACAGATCGTTGTGCTCAAGACAATACCACCTGAATGGTGGGTTTCATTATGCCCGACACTGGGGAGGATTGTACACCACCTAGGGCCTGTCCCCCAAGGTACCCTAGGTGTGTGCGTTTTCCGGACGTACCGGACAGGAATTTAGCAAGTGGCCTTTTTTACCGCAGTATAAACACAACCCTTGCTTCTTGCGATAAAGTCTCTCTGCCTTGGTTAGTCTAGTGAAGCCTATTTGCATAGGTTCACTTGTTTCCCGTACAGGTTCACTAGACTTCAATGCCAAGGGAGGGATGGGTGGGCAAAATATGCTACTAGGCTCATTATCTTTTGACCGTATTTTACGATCTCTGGCAATTGATCTCTCACGTATTCTGGAGTCAATTATCATAACATACTCAATGTAATCATCTAGATCAATAGGTAGATCTTTAGCAGCGATTTCATCTTTAATGTGGTCATTCAGACCTTGAGAAAAAGCTGCCAATAATGCCTCGTTATTCCAACCTACCTCTGCTGCCAATGTGCGGAATTCGATGGCATAGTCGCCCACTGTACGCCTGCCCTGTTGTATCTCCATAAGGCGTTTGGCAGCAGAGTTGGTTCTACCAGGAGGCTCAAACACTCTTCGAAAGGATTGCACAAATTCTCTGAAGTTCTTAGTACAAGGTTTAGCATTCTCCCACAAGGGGTTAGCCCAGGCCAATGCTCTGCCAGTGAGCAGTGATATCGTGAACCCCACTTTACTACGATCATTGGGAAATGCGTGTGCCGTCAATTCCATAAAGATTTCAAGTTGGTTGATGAACCCTCTGCAGAGACTAGGGTCACCATCATATCTTAGCGGCAAGGGTGCAGAAGCCGTTAAACCTTTAACAGTACCCTCTAGGGGCCTGGTATCACTTTCCGGTGTCTGACTTGGCGAGACCACCGGGCTAGAGCTCGATTTGTCAGCGAGTACCGTGCGTTCAAGGATCATTTGGATTGCAACTGCCAACTGATCCAAACGTTGCTCGAGCACATCCATCCTCCAATGGATATTCTGTGCGTTACCTTCACCCTTGCTGTCTGAGGTCATGGCCCTTTCGTACTGTCACGGTTTATTATGACTCTCAGACACAAGTTTTAGGTAAAAAATCAATTTTATTGAAATAATAAATTGATAACTTAGGATGGCAATAACATACATATATATATATACAGAATATAGCACAGACAGAAGGCAGACTCTACCAGTCCTGTCAATATACCGGACAGGACAGTCTTTAGGCTCTACCGGCCTTGCCAATACCGGGTAAGGCAACCTGCAGATGGAAAAGCATAACGGTTCTACCGGCCTTACCAAATTACCGGGCAAGGCAGCCTCAATAGATACACAATGTCGGCTCTACCGGCCCTGCCAATACCGGGTAAGGCAACCTCAGATGGAATGTGGCAAAAGGTTCTACCGGCCTTACCAATACCGGGCAGGGCAGCCCAGAGATAGTAGCAGCAGTCAGATGAAACTGGCAAATTAGCAGAATCGTTAAGCAGCAAGGCTTTGGAGCAAACCAGCGTCCGTACGCTGGGAACAACACTGAATAGTATAGCCGTTAGGCTTTGCGAGCAAACCAGTGACCGCACACTGGAGTAACAAGTGAGTAGTATAGCCGCAAGGCTTAGGAGCAAACCAGCGTCCGCACGCTGGGACCAACACAGAATTGTATAGCTGATAGGCTTTGGAGCAAACCAGTGACCACACACTGGTGTAACAAGCGAGCTTGTATAGCCGCAAGGCTAGGAACAAACCAGCGTCCACACGCTGGGACAAACACAGATTTGTATAGATGATAGGCTTTGGAGCAAACCAGTGACCGCACACTGGTGTAACAAGCGAGCTTGTATAGCCGCAAGGCTTAGGAGCAAACCAGCGTCCGCACGCTGGGACCAACACAGATTTGTATAGCTGACAGGCTTTGGAGCAAACCAGTGACCGCACACTGGTGTAACAAGCGAGCTTGTATAGCCGCAAGGCTAGGAGCAAACCAGCGTCCGCACGCTGGGACAAACACAGATTTGTATAGATGATAGGCTTTGGAGCAAACCAGTGACCGCACACTGGTGTAACAAGCGAGCTTGTATAGCCGCAAGGCTTAGGAGCAAACCAGCGTCCGCACGCTGGGACCAACACAGATTTGTATAGCTGATAGGCTTTGGAGCAAACCAGTGACCGCACACTGGTGTAACAAGTGAGTTTGTATGGCCGCAAGGCTTAGGAGCAAACCAGCGTCCGCACGCTGGGACCAACACAGATATGTAGAGCTGATAGGCTTTGGAGCAAACCAGTGACCGCACACTGGTGTAACAAGTGAGTTTGTATAGCCGCAAGGCTAAGGAGCAAACCAGTGTCCGCACGCTGGGACCGACACAGAATTGTAGCAATGTCACCAACGCGACCAGGCAGAAGGTCGCCAGGATACTGAAGACAGGTGATGAGATGACAGGAACCAGCAACCATCAGTCAGGTCAGGAAACAGCAGAGAAGAAATTCAGCAGTAACTGCAACACCAGAGACTAGGCCGGAACCAGGACTGGAGTAACTCAGCATCCAGGAAACACTGGAACAGTAGAGATCAGGAACCCAGGAACACAGGAGATCAGGAACTCAGGAACACTGGAACAGAGGCCCAGCTATCACTAGCATAGTGATAGCAAGAAGGTCAGAAACAACACGAAAGGGCACTCAAAGGGTGCCCAATCCAGGTTTAAATAGGCAACAAGAGGCGGGCTAACTGCAGACAGCCAATAGAAGCCCCCTACTGGTGACAGACAGGGAACTGCAGCAATCACGGGCACCGTGATACCAACATAATCAACAGTGCTGTATAAAATAGGTGTAGTTCAAGAGTAATTGAATGACAAAGTATCTGCCTCCCGCCCCTTTTACTGATGTAACACTGTTCAGCCAGATCAGAAGGGAGGTGCCCAGGTAGACTTCAGAGAGGGACAATCTTCAATTAAGATAAGGGAAAAACCTGAAAAACTTGTCAAGGGGGGCAGGGCCTTCATTGTTCTCATAGGAAGAAGATTGTCCCCTTCTGTTATCTGTCTGGTCTTACAACCAGATTCCACATCTGAGAAGAGATGGCTTACACTAGGAAAAAGGGGCGGGAGGGGAAACTTTGCTTGTGAATATCTCTCAAACCATAAAGGTTTAAGAGATAAGACTTATATTGTTCTTCATGTTTTTTTAATGCCTACAAAATAAAATAAAGATAAAACAAAGTATTACTATACCTTTAAAAGCCAGCATGCTATGTCCTCCATTAGTATGCAATCCCCCCTGCAGTCCAGATGCTGTCTTCTGTCCTTTTAGTCAGATTCTCTTGATAAATACTGGAACTTCAGTCTAATATGAACAAGTCTGAATATTAATTGATGATAAGTGTATAAGTGATGACTGCTGAAATCAGTGTGTTTTTGATAAGCAATTAATATGAGAACAGTTAAAATGTGACCACAGACATCATTAGGAATGTTTGATTGGGGGGGCTGTAGAGAAAAGGTCAAAAATCACATGTGGTATGTAAGGGACCCTGTCCAAAATATGTGTCTGAATGTGAGCCCAACTTGTATTCCCATAGAGACCACTTAGCATTATCAGGGAAAGAAAGAGAGGGTTATATGGAGAATTATCCACTATATAGTTTCATTGTTGATGTCCCCATGGTGTATTTGTGGTACTGTGACTACTAGGTACTGTGCTCCAGGTGTGCAGGTGTGTGTGTGTGTGTATATCTCCCCGTGTTACCAGTGGCAAACCCCACTACACTCTTCTTATTGTCACTTTTGAGGTTTTTCCTAGTTTCAGATTACTACATCCTCTCTGTACGTGGGCAAGGCTGCTTAGCTAATCTGCAGTACTACAGATACATTATCTATTTGCTCCAGCTGTGATTATATAACATTCATATCCATATCTTAATATCCTCAAGTTGATTCATCATCATCATCAGGGCTGGATTTACATGCCATGTCCCCCCAGGCAAGACACACTAGCTCTGCCTTTGAACACACCCTCAGTATTCATATGATCTCGCTCCCAGTCCCATCCAGTGTTTTCTGGAACAGAAATTACCCTTGGCCTATAACAAGCATGGACAGAAAGGATGCTAAAGAGATCTCCAATGCATTGCTCTGGCATCCAAGGGGTTAAATAATAACCTGTAAACTGGTTCAGGGACATGGTGATTGCTATGACCACACCTACAATTCAGAATGTGGGTGTTGTCAGTAAAACTGAGGCGTAGCTCAAAATTTGGAGCTCTAGGCATTTGCCTACTCTGTCTATTGGGAAATTCGGCCCAGATATTCATAATCCCCATTTTTATATGAAATGGTAAATCCTTCTTTGTTGACATTTATTAATTGTGTACTACACCTTTTCTCCTTGTGGTCAGAACTGCCCTGCTGTAGAAAGCACAGCTACATCTTTACAGTGATGTTTGAAGAACTTATGAACAATACTTGATGCTGAAATACTTTCTGGTGTTTTGATTGCTTTTGTCAAGTACTTTTCATTGTCTTCTTGGGGATGATAAGAGTTTAATCCCCAACACCTGGAGATCAAACAATTGATCAGCCCTACAGAAGATCTGTGTTTCTCAATTCCAATACTCAAGAACCACTAACAGTGTGAGTTGTCTGGGTCTCTTAGCCGTGCACATATGAGCTGGTCTAAATCAGAGATTATCAGATCTATTGTTAGGGACCGCTACCACTGAGGGGAGACTACTTCTAACAAGATGGGAGAGGTAACCTTCATCTGATACAGTGAGTGCGTTTGTGCTTGTAATTAATTAAACAAGGACAGAAAACATAAATGCAAAGAGAGATGGAGGTTTCTGGGCTGAAGCAACATTTAATGCGGTGCACTTTTTATGCAGGGCGAAATCCTCATGTCGCCCTTTTCATCAAGGCGACCTGGTTAGCGCTCCTTTATGTCACATGCCCTTTTGCGTGCTACATTTTCAAAGGATACCCCGCTAACATGCCAGGACTAGTTTAGAGTTGGGTTAAAGGGATAGTAATATTTTATTATTACTATTCACCATTTTGTAGATATTTGCAAAATAATTTAATAGCCCCCAGATTCATCTCTCAAACCTTTATGGTTTGAGAAATAACTGTAAGCAAAGTTCCCCCCTCCCTCCCCCTTCCCTGAACTCAGCATTGTACTGACTGCAGGGGAAGTCTGTCATACGACAGGGTTGCGGCTCTGCAGCTGAGCCGAGATCGCATTAGTAAAAAATAACTATTTCACTGAAACGGTCTTCTACATGTGCTTGGTTTGCAGACTGGATATCCCTGCAGTCAGTACAACGCTGACTTCAGGGAAGGGGGAGGGAGGGGGAACCTTGCATTCTGTTATCTCTCAAACCATAAAGATCTGAGAGATGAACCTGGGGGCTATTAAATTCTTTTTCAGATATCTAGGCTATGGGGGATAGTAATATTAAAGTATTACTATCCCTTTAATCAGAGGCTCAGTCGTTTTAATGAACTCACCTGTGCAGAAATAAGGATATACTCAAGTCCTGATGTATTATTAGTCTTTGAAGACAAGTTTGAGAACCACTGGTTTAACCCCTTAGCGTCCAGCGGTCCTGGGACGTTTCCGTCCCATAAGGACCGCGTTGATGTACGCTGACGTGCTGGTACACGTGGCCTGTTGCGTGTATCGGCGTGTCATTTTGGGGCCTGATAGAGATCACTCCAATCTTGGAGCGGTCAATTTCAGGCCCCATTTTTACTTACAGTGCTCCCGGTAGAGCGCTGTAAGTGAAAAGTACGTGACATACTATGACCGTCATCAGTCATAAGTATTTCAAGGACCGTGACGGTCATAGTATGGCACATGTCGTGCACAGTAGAGGCTGAGCGTGTTCGGGCAGTCTCCACTGCGGATGATTTTATCGTGTGAGTGAGGCGACGCAAGACTGCATTGCGTGGAGCAGTGAGGTAGCGTCTGCTTAACCCTTGAGTGCCAGAGGGGTACGCAACACATTGCACACAAGCTTTTACACTAGTTATAAATATATATATATACTTATCGTTCAAATAAAGTTGAAATCTATTGTAAAAATGTGGTGAATCACTGCATTATTTATTGAACGGCGCAAGGACAACAGACTTCTGTGTATGCAACCTGTTGGGGAAAGCCATCATAATAGGAATTTTTGTGTGTGCCATTACTATCATGCAAGTCTGGAGAGCATTTATTTGATGGGGGCTTATTTGTTGTAGCCTAGGAGCACAGTTACGCATTATAGTTGTCTCCACATGCCACAGGTGTACCAGGGAGCTGCGACTTTCTTTGAGAGATACTGAGATTGAAGCATATTATCCTGCTTTTGCCACAAGGAATGGAACCTGTCTATGTTTATGGGACTTTATAAAATTCAATATTGATTATATCCTCTACATATATTTTTTGTGCACTTGCACGCCAATGTATTTTTCTTTTTGCCTATATACTTATGATATATAAGAAGCCTAAATATTTAGCCTGGAATTGTGGGAGGGCTGGAGACGACTTATAAAACTCACCGGTAGGGCTCCAGGCGGAAGTGGCTGACGCAGGGAGCGAGTAGGGTGGCTGACCCAGGGAACAAGTAGGAAGCAACCAATCCGATTTCTAGCCACTTCACTCGATATTGTGACGTCATCAACAAGCGACGTTACATGAGAATCAGCACAACAAGCAAGTCCTCACAACAACAGGACTCAAACAGCAGAGCGCTGAAACCGGACTACGAGTATCACAGGTACAGGGAAGTTATGTAAAACAAGCACTCACACTGCCCCCGTCCTTTCCATATAATAACGTTATATTATGATCAGAGCATTAAGAGAGGTCTTGGGAATGAGATAAAAAATGAACAATGAATTCTAGGAAGCTGATATGGGATCCACATGATATCAAATACATAAGAATGTAAGAAACACAAAACAAATAATCAATGTTTGAGTCAATGTTCAAGCCAAAATGTACACAACATATTCTACTATTTCTTAGAGATTTTGTCCATTTTTTAGCCTACAATATTTACAATACAAAACCATGTTTAATTATTTATTGGGGAATGATAGACCTTGCAGCATCTCCATCCACATAGAAGCAGAAGAGTTACAGCTTATGTGGTGTACCAGTCACACATGTGCTTGATGGGGATAGGTCTGGGCAATGTTCAAGACCATGTATGCATGTATGTGTGAGACTGCTTAGGTTATCTATGGCTACATGGGCAATATGTGGCCAGGCACTGCCCTGTTGCAGGAATGTTCGGTTGAACTGAAAAAAAAACAACTCAGGAGTCTCACTCTAACTCCATGCGTTCCAACGAATAAGTAGACATATTCACATATACATTATTGTCATAAGTGAACAGTATTGTTTGGGCAATGACCAATATGACTGTCCTCTGTTCATCCTTTGAATTTACATACAATTAGACCTACGGTATCATATCCTCTACCTTATGCTATGTTTTATACATCTAGCATTTAAGCATGAGAATATAATCTTTGTTAATTATCTATTATTTTACCGCTTAAGATGTTACTTTTAGTACTCTCATGTCTCATGGTATATATGAACCAGTGATCTTTTGAGTTGCTGACTAATTAGGTTGCTACACAATTTAGGCACCACATTGTCTATTTATCTATCATCTGGCCTTTTCATTAAATTAAGCTAGAAAGGTGCCATAACACATAAGCAATCTTAGAGAATTGTCCCTTCACATACATTGCCCCGTACAGATATCTATTAACACTCCTATATATATGCATAAAGCAACACAAGCGTTGCGATATGCCGGCGTCCCGGCAAACATAGACGCCTTGATGCACTTAAATCCCTTTAGCCCTGCGAGACATATACATTAAATGGCTGGTTAGTCTTTATTAATGAGTCTGCTGATATTGACTTGAATTCTATTTACACTTATGTAAGCAACATCATTACAGCATGATCTTCACTGCCTCCATTTTGCATAAGTTTTTATAACAATTGGTTGGTTCCATTAAGTATTTATTTACTTAAGGTGTCACACATTATTTTATTTCTGTTTAGTATCTTCCTATGTTTTCTCCTTCAATCAATTCTAGATATACAACCAAGGAATATGGATTCATTCAGGGCATATTAGACAAGGTTCTATTGGAACCAAGGTATGCACTTTCATTCTCGCTAGCTGAAATGGCATAAAAGCAGTTCATGATTGTATAACCATTGTCATTTAATAAGAGGATATGTCTAAGTAATAATAGCTATTAAGGGATAGCCCATCAGTATTATACTATACTACTATCTGATTGCATTATTATTAGTGACTAGTTGAACAGCCCGTTACACGGGCCACAGTGCCTGTGGCAGCCGGTCACGGGGCAGTCACGTGCAGTGGAGACTGCCCGCGCCACTGCTGATACAGAGCTGGACGGTCCTTCGGAGCACCCAGCTCTGTATCACCCGCGGCACTGGCAGTCTGTACTGCGCATGACTGCCACACACGCAGCAGTGTCTACTGCGCATGTCGGGCGTTACACACAACTTAGCAAATTATTATATAGGTTGAGCGAGCATGCTCGGCCGAAGCTCGGTTCGGCTCGAGCATCGCTCTGCTCGGCACATGGCGGTACTCATACGAGTACCGCATGTGCTCGCCCGCCATGTTCGGGTCTCCTCCCCGCACGTTTCGCGGCTGCTGCGCAGCCAATAAACGTGCGGGGAGGCTCTGACATCAGTGTAATGCCAGCAGCCATGTTGGCTGCTGGCATTACACTGATTGGCTGGCCAGAACCCGTGATCGGGTGCTGTATAGCACCTGACCAGCGAGTTCGGCTCAGTCTTAGCCAGGGAGAGATGAGGATAGGAAGGGAAAGTCAGTGTAGGGAGAAGAAAATTGTTTTTGAACAAAAAAAAGACCCAAAAGTCCTTTTTAGGACTACTGTGTGTGGGGGCAGCAGATATATTTTGTTTTGGGGGGCAGAGTTTAAAAAAAAAACGTCACATATTCCGTTCACTGTGCCTAGCCGCAGATTAGCAGCACATTCTGTTTAGTGTGCAAAGTTTCAGATTAGCAGCACATTCTGTTTAGTGTGCAAAGTTGGAGATTAGCAGCACATTCTTTTTAGTGTGCAAAGTTGCAGATTAGCAGCACATTCTGTTTAGTGTGCAAAGTTGCAGATTAGCAGCACATTCTGTTCAGTGTGCAAAGTTGCAGATTAGCAGCACATTCTTTTTAGTGTGCAAAGTTGCAGATTATCAGCACATTCTGTTTAGTGTGCAAAGTGTAAAAAATAAAAGTCACTTATTCCGTTCACTGATCCTAGCCGCAGATAAGCAGCACATTCTGTTTAGTGTGCAAAGTTGCAGATTAGCAGAACATTCTGTTTAGTGTGCAAAGTGTAAAAACTAAAAGTCACATATTCCATTCACTGTGCCTAGCCGCAGATAAGCAGCATATTCTGTTTAGTGTGCAAAGTTGCAGATTATCAGCACATTCAGTTTAGTGTGCAAAGTGTAAAAACTAAAAGTCACATATTCCATTCACTGTGCCTAGCCGCAGATAAGCAGCATATTCTTTTTAGTGTGCAAAGCTGCAGATTAGCAGCACATTCTGTTTAGTGTGCAAAGTGTTAAAAATAAAAGTCACTTATTCCGTTCACTGATCCTAGCCGCAGATAAGCAGCACATTCTGTTTAGTGTGCAAAGTTGCAGATTAGCAGAACATTCTGTTTAGTGTGCAAAGTGTAAAAACTAAAAGTCACATATTCCATTCACTGTACCTAGCCGCAGATAAGCAGCATATTCTTTTTAGTGTGCAAAGTTGCAGATTAGCAGCACATTCAGTTTAGTGTGCAAAGTGTAAAAACTAAAAGTCACATATTCCATTCACTGTGCCTAGCCGCAGATAAGCAGCATATTCTTTTTAGTGTGCAAAGTTGCAGATTAGCAGCACATTTTGTTTAGTGTGCAAAGTGTTAAAAATAAAAGTCACTTATTCAGTTCACTGATCCTAGCCGCAGATAAGCAGCACATTCTGTTTAGTGTGCAAAGTTGCAGATTAGCAGAACATTCTGTTTAGTGTGCAAAGTGTAAAAACTAAAAGTCACATATTCCATTCACTGTGCCTAGCCGCAGATAAGCAGCATATTCTGTTTAGTGTGCAAAGTTGCAGATTAGCAGAACATTCTGTTTAGTGTGCAAAGTGTAAAAACTAAAAGTCACATATTCCATTCACTGTGCCTAGCCGCAGATTAGCAGCACATTCTGTTTAGTGTGCAAAGTGTAAAAAATAAAAGTCACTTATTCCGTTCACTGATCCTAGCCGCAGATAAGCAGCACATTCTGTTTAGTGTGCAAAGTTGCAGATTATCAGCACATTCAGTTTAGTGTGCAAAGTGTAAAAACTAAAAGTCACATATTCCATTCACTGTGCCTAGCCGCAGATAAGCAGCATATTCTGTTTAGTGTGCAAAGTTGCAGATTATCAGCACATTCTGTTTAGTGTGCAAAGTGTTAAAAATAAAACTCACATATTCTGTTCACTGTGCCTAGCCGCAGATAAGCAGCACATTCTATTTAGTGTGCAAAGTTGCAGATTTGCAGCACATATTCCGTGTAATATGAAGAAGGCGGGTAAAAAGGGACGGGGAAGTGGACGTGATCCTGATAGTTCAGGGCGCGGGTCAGGATGCGTAGAAACTGTGCCTGGTGCCAGAGCACAAGAAAGAAAGACATCCACCATACCTAGCTTCATGTCTCAGTTTACAGGGCTCGCAGGACATCACTCTCGAGGTCAGACCACTGCGAACAGGTGGTCGGTTGGATTTCAGGTGATACTGCTTCCAGTCGGTTAAGCACCACCCTGTCTTCCACCAAGTCCACTCTCAGTAGCCAAGAGTCTGGTCAACATAATCCTCACCCTGATCATCCTTCCTCCCACCATAGAGGGTCTGGTCAAAGAAGTGATCCCACACTGGGATATAGTGAGGAGCTCGTCTCATCACCAATCCTTAATTTGAACCTCTCTCCAAGCACGCTTGCAGAGGAACATGAAATCTTGTGCCCTGATTCACAACCTCTAAAGGGTACCCAATCACAAGAAGATGACAGAGGGGAACGGCATTTAAGGTCAAAGGAAGTGGATGATGATGATGATGAGACACAGTTGCCATCAAATCAACCACTTTTACTGTCTCAAGACCTTGATGAGGAGGATGATATACAGTTGTCAATGACTGAGTATGTGGTGGGATCAAGAAATGAGGAGGATGATCAGAGTGAGGAAGTGGAGGAGGACTTGGTGGACGATGAGGTGACTGACCCCACCTGGGAAGGTGGAGAGCCGAGCGATGACAGCAGTCCTGAGGGTGAGCCATCTGCAGCACCGCAACAGGCTGGAAGAGGCAGTGGTGTGGCTACAGAAAGAAGGCGGACCGCACCAAACCGGCCCGCAAATGTTCCACGGAGCACCCCCTTGCGTAAATCTCCCTTGCCAAGGGGTAGGTGTTCCGCGGTATGGTGTTTTTTTAAGGAAAGTGCGGACGACAAAAGAATTGTAGTTTGCAACCTGTGCCACACCGGAATGAGCCGAGGCATGAACACTAGAAACCTCACCACCACCAGCATGATCCGACACATGGCATCCAAGCACCGTAATAAGTGGGAGGAACGCCCGGATCGCCAATCTGTGTCTGCAGGCCACACCACTGCCTCCTCTTCCCCTGTTTTCGTGCCGGCCAATCGCCTGTCGAAGGCGCAGGCCCGCATACCTCCCGCCCTGCACCTGTACCATCTGAAGCACCATCAGCGACCACATCCACTTCCCTGTCCCAGCGCAGCGTCCAAATGTCGTTACCCCAGGCATTTGAGCGCAAGCGAAAATACCCAGCCACCCACCCACAGGCCATAGCACTAACCTCACACCTTTCCAAATTACTGGCCATCGAAATGCTGCCATTTAGGCTTGCAGCTGTCCCTCGGTACGCAGTCCCTAGCCGCCACTACTTTTCCCGGTGTGCCTTCCCCGCCTTACACCACCATGTGTCCCGTAACATCACCCGTGCCCTGACCAACGCAGTTACTGGGAAGGTCCACTTAACGACTGACACATGGACAAGTGCTTGTGGCCAGGGACGCTACATTTCCCTGACGGCACACTGGGTGAATGTCGTGGAGGCTGGGAGCGACTCGGACGCCGAGGATTGCGGGCCCTACCTCCATCAGGGTTTCCGCCAGCACCTACGTTATTGGCTCCTCCTCCTCCGTTTCCACCTCCGAATTCTCTGCGCGCAGCGCCACTCACCCATCAGCCGGTAGCTGGAAGCAGTGTAGCACTGCAGTGGGGAAGCGTCAACAGGCCGTGCTGAAGCTGATCTGCCTTGGGGACAAACAGCACACGGTCTCAGAGCTGTTGCAGGGGATTAGTCACCAGACCGAGCAGTGGCTCTCGCCACTCAACCTGCAACCAGGCACGGTTGTGTGTGATAATGGGCGTAACTTGGTGGCGGCTTTGGAGCTCGGCAAGCTCACACACGTACCATGCCTAGCGCATGTATTTAATTTAGTGGTTCAGCGATTTCTAAAAACCTACCCCAATTTGCATGATCTCTTGACCAAGGTGCGCCGCGTGTGTGCACATTTCCGTAAGTCATCAACAGCTTCAGCCGGCCTGTTGAAGCTGCAGCAGCGCTTACAATTGCCAGCTCACCGGCTGCTGTGTGACGTGAGCACGCGCTGGAACTCCACCTTCCACATGTTGGCCCGGCTTTGTGAGCAGCAGAGGGCAGTAGTGGAGTGCCAGCTGTTACACGGTCGTCGCCTCTCCGTTCAACTTCCTCTAATCAGAAGTGAGGAGTGGGAATGGATGTCAGACCTCTGTGAGGTTTTACGCAATTTTGAGGAATCGACACAGATGGTGAGCGGCGATAACGCTATTATCAGTGTAACCATCCCACTTCTGTGTCTACTGAAACGCTCGCTGCTCACAATTAAAACCAATGCTTTGCATGTGGAAGAGGTGGAAATGCGGGAGGAAGAGCTTACACAAGGTGATAGCCAGAGCACCCTCACTTCGTCTTCTCAGCGACAATTGGAGGAGGCGGAGGAGGAGGATGAGGAGGAGGAAGACACGGTTGCCTCCGCTACAGAGGGTAGCCATGGAACTTTAGTTCCATCTCTTCAGCGTGGGTGGGCAGAAGAGGAGGAAGAGGATGAGGAGATTGAGAGTCATCCTCCTGGTGAGGACAGCGAAATCTTGCCTGTTGGTACTCTGGCACACATGGCTGACTTTATGTTAGGCTGCCTTTCCCGTGACCCACGCGTTATACGCATTTTAGACAACACGGATTACTGGGTGTTCACCCTTCTGGACCCCCGCTACAAAGAGAATTTCTCATCTCTCATTCCTCCGGTGGAGAGGACAAGCAAAATGGTGCAATACCAGAAGGTTCTTGTCGAAAAATTGCTCCAAAATTTTCCATCTGACAACGCTGGCGGCAGAGTACGTGCTACCTTGGCCAACCGAGAAGGGGAGAATAGGGGAGCACACAACAGTTCCGACAAAGGCAGGGCAACACTCTCCAAGGCGTGGGACACCTTCATGACACCCCGCCAGCACCCTCACCCTGATGCGCAGCCTAGTGTCACAAGGAGGGAAAAGTTTTGGAAGATGGTGAAGGAGTACGTAGCAGACCGTGTCAGCGTCCTCAATGATCCCTCTGTGCCTTACAACTACTGGGTGTCCAAGCTGGACACGTGGTATGAACTGGCACTCTACGCCTTGGAGGTGCTGGCCTGCCCTGCCGCCAGCGTTCTGTCTGAGCGGGTATTTAGTGCTGCTGGTGGCATCATAACAGATAAGCGTATCCGCCTTTCCACCGAAAATGCTGATAGGTTGACACTTATAAAAATGAACAAGGCCTGGATTTCCCCTAACTTCTCCACTCCACTGGAGGAAAGCCCCGGGGGAACATAAAGTCACTTTATATATGTTATTTACAATGATGGGAATACTCTGTATTCCCATTCACCCCTTCCACCCAAAAAATGGGTATATGGTTGACTCTCTTCCATATACCCTGGGATATAATTTTTATATAGGGCCAGCTCACCAGCGGGCCCTGTGATATAATTTTTATATAGGGCCAGCTCACCAGCGGGCGCTGTTTGACAATTTTTGTATAGGTCAGTTCACCAGCGGGCCTTCTCATATAATGTTTTATAGCGTCAGCTCACTAGCGGGCCTTCGCATATAATGTTTAGGATGGTCAGCTCCGCAGCAGACCCTCACCCATAATGTTTTAGATGGTCGGCTCAGCGCACGTTTCCCTCTTAATCATGGCTCCAGTTCAGAAAAATCGAGGACATTTTTGGGAGAATTTGCCTCTGCGCACGTTTCCCTCTTAATCATGGCCCCAGTTCAGAAAAATCGAGGAAATTTTTTGCAGAATTTGCCTCTGCGCACGTTTCCCTCTTAATCATGGCCCCAGTTCCGAAAAATCGAGGACATTTTTTGCAGAATTTGCCTCTGCGCACGTTTCCCTCTTAATCATGGCCCCAGTTCCGAAAAATCGATGAAATTTTTTGCAGAATTTGCAGATGATATACAAGTAAATATACAGCAAATACTGTTTGGTAACAATTTTTCGCCTAAAGTCGTTTTTATCTTCCTTTTTGTGTGTTTTACGGTCAGTCTGTAAAAATGGCGTACTACGGGCGAAACATCGTTCCCAGCAGCGATGTTGGAGTCCAAGATGCATCCAGACATCCTCCCTGTGCTGTCCCTGAACCATTTCTGTGGTGTTTCCATCATTTTCTGCCCTTTTCCTATGGACCAGGCACCCTCCCCTCATCAGAGCAGGGGGTGCCTGGTGTAATGCTTGAGTCCTCCCATTGACTTCAATGGGGCTCGGGTGCTCGGCCGAGCACTCGAGCCTCCGGGGGCGCTCGGTTAGAGCACCCGAACACCCGAGCATTGGGGTGCTCGATCATCACTAATTATTATATATCAATCCAGTTTCAGAAATCTTACTATCTTTACGAAAGAAGCCGATAAGAGTTACACTACAGAAATTCTTACAGGTATCAATCTATCAGTCTACTCCATGTTGTCATCATTTATTATTCCACGTTAACCTGCATAGCTTTGTCCACTGTCATATCTCATGTGTATAATAAATAGAAGCAGAATAAGGGTAATCATACATATATGTATTGTACTAGTCTGCAACTTTAGCGGGGATTGATTGCATTCTTATATATCACTCCAGTTTCAGAATCTTATTATCATTACGAAAGAAGCTGATAAGAATTACACTTTGGAAATTCTTACAGGCATCAGATCTATCAATCTACTCCATGTTGTCATAATTTACTATTCCATATTAACCTGTATAGCTTTGTCCACTGTCATATCTCATGTGTATAATAATACAAGCAGAATAGGGGTAATCATACATACATACAATATGTATTTATAGGCTGCAACTTTAGTGCTGGATTGGGTTTTGAGCATTGAGAGTCAAATCTTCAGGTGTGCAACTTCCTTTCATATGTTATTTTTACAAGCTCACATATGTTTAGGATAGTCAGGTATTGTACTCGAAGACTGCCGGTCCTGTCTTTATAGCCAGACATAAGAGAAGTTAATAAATCCTAACATATGTTGAGCACCCATCGTCCAAATCATAGTTAACAAACTTCTCTTATGACTATCACATAACACAGGGACACACCTATCTCGGCCACTCATTATATATAGTATCCTTCCCTTCAAGAATTAGTTGTCACCGCAAGGCCAACACCCCAGGCTACTGCATAGACTTTACACCCCACGGTCTAACTCATAGCTAGAGCCTTGCACAAGCCACTTGGCAAGAGATAAGGGACTCACTACTCATCCTTTAGGTAGTTAAGCTAACTTCTCCCTCCATCCTACTAGCTACAGAGATAGGTTCCAAGGGCCGGCAGCAACATTGGATCACATGTGATATTTATACTATATACTTTGTTTTCTAGACTTAAGAACAAGAAGAACAACATGTCCGTTAGATCAGGGCAAGATGGCATACCCAGCCATCAAACAACCCCAAGACCTCAGTCTGAACATGCCAGTCCACCTTCATATAGGACATGGACGGTGGAAAAAATAATGGCTGAACTTCAGCAGCATGGAGTACCTTATCCAGCAACGGCCAGAAAAGCTGAGTTACTTAAACTATTATGCAACACTCCCCACATCCCAAGAAATAGCTTCAGTCCTAATCTAGCGCAAGCACCTTCACCCAGTGTGGATTTGGTGGATGTACAGTCTACCTTAGCTACTTTGACAGCTTCAGTAGCAGCCATTCATGCGCAACTCAATACCATACAAACCCCCCCCCCCCATATTTATCATCAAGCCATACAAGTCTTAGGCCCAGAAGCAGGATAGGGCATGGTCTTCCCCCCCAACCAAACAAATGCAAGACCTATCATTACACCGGCAAACTTCATTCCTAACCAACTCAGGAAGGATATCCTGGAAGGTAAAGACATCAATTTGGTATCTCTCTTAATTTCTTCTAAGGATGGCATGGAGAATAAAGCATTCTCATGCAATCAAGTTTCAGTTGTTTTAAAAGCTTGAGATCCCAGGCTGGGGAAAAAGCTGACAATACCAGAGATTGTACTGGCATTTAGTGTTTTTAGAGATGTCATTTGTTCAGAACATCCAAACCTTAGAGAGGAATTAGATTTGTATCTTTACAGGGTGGTTGAGCTGGGGCACAAATATGGTGGTTTCGCCTTCTACGATTACCATCGATCCTTTTCCGCTAAGGCGGCTGCGGCATTGGCACAGTTCAATTATCATACAGATTGAAGCCAGCTGGACACAGAATTGTTCTGCCAGCATTTTGCAGGCCCTTGGGCTCCGGTCTGTTCCTTGTGCCAATCCGCTGAACACACTTCTGGTTTCTGTCCCAATTTGACCACTACTGAGTCAACCATTAGTCAGGCAACTACTCAGGCAGTACCACTAGTACTCCTAGTACATCCCGCAAGACAACAGATAGGCTGGGGAGACCCAAAGTATATGTGGGGAAAATCAAATATGCAACAATTACAATTACACATAATGTGTGTTCAGCGCTTGCCGCCTTCTGCATTTATGTGTCACATGCCATGGAGCTCACCCAAAAACTATCTGTCCACATAGATTATTCCCAAAATCATGACTAGGCATGATCAATATACCAGAACTTAAAGAATACCTCGCATCACATCCATCGCTAGGCTTGGTAGAATTCCTAATTCAAGGGTTCACGGAGGGTTTCCACTCAGATATAATTGCCACACCAATAGAGAAGTTGGAATGCGCTAGTTTACAATCCGCCTTAAAAGATCCTGGGGTAGTAGATAGTCTATTGAAAGTAGAGCTTGACAAAGGGTAAATCATTGGTCCTTTTGATTCACCACCATTCGCTAATTGGAGAGTAAATCCATTGGGTTTGGCAAAGAAAAAGAATTCTAATAAATATCGTTTGATTTACCATTTGTCCTCTCCTCATTCCATCTCGGTCCCTAGTTTAAATTCCCTGATACCGTCCGAAGAATTTTCAATGGCAAATACCTCAGTAGATGATGCAATACAATTGATCATCAAAGCAGATAGGGGTGCATGGTTATCAAAGGCATTTCAGATGCGTTCAGATTGCTACCATTGCAACCTTCCCTGTGGAGTCTATGTTTTCTAGGGATCCAACTAGATTCAATTACCATGGAAGGTAGGCTACCTATAGAAAAATTGGAACTTATTCAAAATACAATTACTCATTTTACTTCAATTAAGACATGCCGGAGAGTGGAGTTGCAGTCACTACTTTAATTTCACCATGAGGATCATCCCTCAAGGTCATTCTTTTATATCCCATTTATTGATACTACTCACTAAAAGTGCCGAGTCAGGAGATACCATAAGGTTAGATAACTCAATTCATGCCGATTTAGAAATGTGGTCCAGATTCCTGAGAATTTGGAACGGACGTTCCATGTTCATTCCCAGTACATCCATTACATCCCCAACAGTGAGCACAGATGCAGCAGCTTCTAAAGTACACCCAGCCATATACAATGATCATTAGATGGCGGAAGCATGGCCCCAAGAAGTATTACAAATTCCAAAATTTTAGTTAACTTCATCATTGCTCAAACTAATTCCCATGGTAGCAGCAGCTGTAGCCTGGGGACAGCTATGGACAGGGCAAACCATTAGATTCATGTCAGACAATCAAGCCACCACAAACATTGTTAAATAAAGGTAGATCACAGTCAGCGGTTATCATGCCTTTTCTCAGAAAGCTCATATGGCTTTCATTATATCACAAATTCACCATAGAACATCAATACGCACCAGGAAAACTAATCTCAAAGCTGATGCACTCTCTTGATTGAAATTTCAGGTCTTCCACAGTCTCCAACCATTGGCCGATCCATTCCCAACACCATCCCCAACCATTCAGGTCATGATGTTGGATTAAGCCATCACTTACAGGGAGCTAGAACCTTGATGAACAGAGCTCTAGCAACCAATACCAGGAAAACTTACGATAGAGCTTGGGAATTATTCCTTAGATTCATTAGCATTTACAATCCAACACACCCCTACGCAGCAGATACCTTCTTAGCTTTCATCTCATATTGTCACTTTACATTACAACTGACTCATAATACCATCAAACTATACCTGGTGGGCATTCAGCACTTTTGTCTGCTGGCCAACTCAAATTTTAAGTCACTTCTTTCTTGTCATTCAATTAAATTATTGTTGCGTGGCATAGAGAAGTCATCAACAGACAGAACTGCTACCAGACGCCCGATTGACGGGACATTGTTTAAACAAATATGTACCATGTTAAATCCTGGGCCATTTGAACATCATATTAATAACTCATTATTAGCAACTATTTTCCTGGCCTTTTACGGGTTTCTGAGACCAGGTGAAATTATGGTAAAAAGGGAATCAGATTCCAGCTTAAAAATAGCAGATTTGATACGTCATACAGACCACTACGTTCTTTTGCTCCATAGGACAAAAACCAATCATGTTGGACCACCATCTGAGGTTCATTATTACCCATCTTACAACAATTGGTGTCTCGTACTATTTTTGGACTCATATCTGAGATCACTGGCAGACAAACCTCCAAGTTATCCACCACAGCCAAATTCATACATTATATCATAATCATTTTAGAAGATAATTTTCCAGAAATTCTTTCAGGATAGGTGCTGCCACGTCAGCTTCCCGCAACAACGTCCCAGGGCACATTATCAAAAAATCAGGCAGATGGAAGTCATCTAGTTATATGACATAAATCCCGCAACCAGTTTCAGAGGTTAGGCAGGCCTTTCAAGTTCTATTAAATTGATTCAGCTTTGATTGTTGTATTTATCAATTCATAATAAAGGCATGCAGTTACAATGTCTATTCCTTTTTGCCCTCTCTTTGAGCCCACTCGATCTTCGGATTAAAGCATACTTTCTCTGACATAACACCTATAAAACCCTCCGGTAGGGCTCCAGAAGGAAGTGGCTGATGCAGGGAACGAGTAGGCCCTCCCAACCCCATACCCACAATTTTATCATAAGTATTTAAATTCTTATACACAAGGTGGACCCTCTCTTTAAGCCCACTCAATCGTCGGATTAAAACATACTTTCTCAGACATAACATTCATCTAACTATTCAGGTAAGCCCGACTACAAATATATTTATGTCACAGTGCCTTACCTCGGCCTGCGCCATTCGGCCGGAAGCAGGGTTCTGGACTGATGCTCTGGCATCACTAGCCTCGTCCCTCTCTGCCTGCGGCCTAGTCTGTTTCCTTGTTACTGGCAGCACTGAATCAGGCACTTGCCTGGACGTCTGTTATAGGCCCAGTCTGAGGGACCTAATTGGTCCTGCCTTCTACTCCTTTATAAACCACTATGGGCCTGTGTATCAGTTACCCTTACATTGCTGTTCTGAGCAGCTCATTGATTTGTATTCCTGTGTATGACACGGCTTGTCTGTCCATCCATCCTGGTGTTGACCTATGGTTCTGTCTGACCATTCTCTATGAGCTTTCCAATTTGGATTAGACATCCTTTCTGGTGCTAACCTGTGGCTCTGGCTGACTACCCGCACTGTGTATGACCTGGCTTGTCTGACTTCCCATCCTGGTGTTGACCTGGGGCTCTGTCCACTACGCATCCAGCATACCAACGCTTCAGTGGATATCCTGTCTGGTGCAAATCTGTGGCTTTGGCTGACTATCCGCTCCGTGTATGACCTGTCTTGTCTGACTATCCTAGCTGGTGCTGACTAGGGGCTCTGTCTGTTTCATATGTGTGTTGGCTACCGCTCCACAGACATCCATCCTAGTGCAGACCTGGGGCTCTATCAGACTCCTATCATACTGACTGCAAGCATGAGTTAGTAGTCTCCTTGGTTGCATTCATTATTGGAGACATCTCTCCTAGACTGACTGCAGGCTGAGTCAGTGCTAGTCTGTTGGGTGTTTCTCCATATACAGAGACTACAGTGGGCTGAGGCCTAGTCCCTAGCAGTAGTGGTGGATCTTTTGGCAGACTCCTATTTCTTATAGAGTCGTAGCCTCTTTGGTCACCCTCTGCCTGTTATTTATCTTTTAGCATTACTGTTATTATTATTATTATGCTAATAATGGTGATCTTAACTATACCGTCTGACTCCTTGTCTTCCTTGCCAACCATAACAATTTATCTATAGATATAAAAGAGAAAGGCTCATTTCAGAATTTATGTCTCCTCAGGAGACACACACATCCAGAGGAGGCAGAAAGGAGGGATTATTCATGTCCTCCTCCTAGCTGCCACTCTTGCAGATACAGTGGGGGCGTGACTGCCCCTCCCTCAATATCCGGCTGTAAAGAAAATTAAACATGGCCGACACACACTTGCATCACCCACACACACACCACTAACACAAAAATAACATATGAGCTTTACGTGTGCCCACCTCTAACAATGATCCATATTCACTTCACCGCATCAACATCATCCTTAAGCACTTTGGAATTAACCCATCCTATACTGTACTACAAATCCCATGATCCTCAAGCTCTACTCTCACAACCTATACACCATACCGCCGCCAACACATTGATTACTTAACCCTTTCCGTTCCATTATTGCCTTGCCACTGTTAACTGTCCGTCTCACTGCCTTCCTCATCTTTGCTTTTAACCGGTACAGCCCAGTTACAAATGTTTAAACTGTTACCTACTTATTTCGATCACCTCGATACGTTTGTGATCTAACCTGAGTGAGAAACTGCAGTCCTTGTACCAGGATACCCCCAACGACACCACCAGCGTTAACACTGTCACTGTTACACATATCCACACTCACTGCTGCCACTCCCGCCCCCAGTCACCGGCTCCTGTCCTCAGAGAATGAACTACATCTCCCAGGCTCCGAACTTACACCAACTGCCTCTGTAAGTTCGGAGGTGACAGAACCCGGTGACAGGAAGGAGCCTGGGAGATGTAGTTCATTCTCTGAGGACAGGAGCTGATGACAGGGGGAGGGAGCAGTAGAAGAGCTCCTTCAAAGAGGAGGCACAGCAAAGAAGGAAGCGGCTGAAACTTTAAGCATGCCAGCCGCTGCCTCAGGAGGACAAGTATTTACATTTCACATCCCAATGGCAGACAATAATCTTTGCAATGCAAACTTCATTCACTCATCCAGAATAGGCAGGGGTCAAGCTCTCTGCTTCCTGGGCTGGCCCTGCACTGCGGAGCTGCCAGAAGTATCTGCTATCCTCAGCTACAGTACTGTATTTGCAAACTACATATAATTGCAACATAATGAATAGGAGATCTCAGCAGTGTATGGGTTAATCAATGGCATCTGACCTGTGCAGACTGCATATGTACCACTTCCACTACATTTCACAGTCTGTTAAGGCCCCGCCCCCACTCGTGATTAAGCCCTGCCCCTTTTCCAGCACTAATCGCCCCACCACAGGAGTCCTAGGACACAAATTTTCCAGTTATGACCATAGGGAACAGATCAGTCTAATTTTTATACATTCTTTACATCATCAGCCTTTTCATACATATATACTATGTATTCTGCTGACCACTGTTCTCCCCTGTCTACCACCTGAACCAATGGCGCATAACTTTATAACGTGAAATACTGCCTCCATTTTCCCAAACTAAAATGTTTAAACCTTTATGTGACAGAGGACTAACCAACACATTATTATTATTTTTTTTTTCAACCCTTTCAGTGCCAGACATCTAACCTATACATTGCAATGCATTGCACTGACTTGTCACAAATTGTGCACAGTGCCATTGCTGATGACTGTACTGTGCCTGCCCCAAGAGAAAAATAGTCCCACACCCATGATGACTTCAGAGGGAAGGGGAAAGGTGGAGAAGAATGTCCTCTTTCTTCTTGTCTGCCACATTCCCCTTTATTGTCTGTGGCAGCAGATAATGTTGCTGCTCTTGCTGTTACTGCCTCAGAGTCAGCACTGCAACTAGGATCAGGAGTATTGCTACTGCTGGCAAGTGGAACCTGTCCTAGTCCCGCATTGCTTGTTGACCCCATTCACACTGTGTCCACGGTGGTCTGTGGCACACTAACCTGCTCCTCCGCATCCTGCTGCCCTTGCATCTCAGCATCAGAAGGAGTTAGAGCAGTTGCAAATTCCTCTAATTCCAAGATGTCCTTGCTAGTGGTGGTGGTGATGCCTATCCTCATTCCTGTCTCCCATTCCTTCTCAGTTTCTGCTAAAAAGGCCATCAATGTCTCTTCCACCCCAGCTTCTCCAGCATCATCACCACCACCACCACTAGCCCCTACATGCTGTTGTTGCTGCTGCTGCTCTATTCCAGACATCTCACTGCTGCTTGGAGGAGGTGACGAGCAATGTGACAGGATCCCCTAATGTCACACTTCCATTGCCTTTTGACCTGAAGAAGAAGGCAGACTAGCACTAGCAGAAATAGCAGTAGGCACATGCAGCTGATCTGTGCTCCTGCTGGTGGTGGTGGTATTAATTCTCAGCCTGCTCTCCTCCCCCAACACCAGTTCTGGCCTCTTCAGGTTCATGTTCCACCTGGACACTGTAGTGAAGAGAAGGGGAGGACTCCCAGTCCCAGGATAAGGAGAATGGTGTGTGCTCCCTTGACCGCTTGTCTGGATGCTGTAAAATGTTTCCCCTACCACTCCGGCTGCTTCGCCATTACTGCTACAACTAACACCAACCACATCAAGTTTAGCCGCAGAGTCTTCCTCCTCAGTCTCACAGTCACTACTAATATCAGGATATTGTTGATTATCCCCTTGTCATGGTTTTTGATGAACACTCACACCAGATTGGTAAGGTTAAAATGACAAACACTTAGTTAGGCCCTTAGACCCACACTAACAGAACATATATATATAATATATAGAGATATGTACAGCAATAGCAAGCCAGTATTAGTAATATATGATGAAATGGAAACAATCACTGGCAACGAGGGTTCTGGCTTGAACCGGAATGACTGAAGGCAACGCAGTCCAAGAACTGACGACAGGACTTAGGTGACAGGTAGTCCAGGAGTAGGTGACAGGCACAAACCCAGACGCCTGGGAGGCACAGAACCCAAGAGGGCAAGGCAACACTGACCCTGGCACTTGGACCACAGTGAGACTGAGGCAACCGCTTTAGTAGGCAGCACTGACCCTAGGATTAGGGTCACAGGGAGACCAAGGCAACTGCTTATAGTAGGCAGCACTGCCCCTAGAACGCTAGGGGTGGATTGTAATATATATATATATATATATATATATATAAATGGAAGGCAACCAGTGTCCTCTCACACTGAAGGATGGTATAACGCAACCGCTCGCTCTTGAGCCCAAGGCTACTGCAGTGAGGAATAAAGCACTGACGCTACCTGGAAGATCCAGGCACCCAAAGGTCAATAGGTAACACTCAGAGAGATACTGCAACTCCCGAAGGGAGTGAGCCCAACTTTGAAAGGGAGGTGGACACAGAGAGTGATCAGAGTAACACAGTCAGTGCTATGAAACACTGTACCGGTACTTCGCGTGTGCACACCGCCTGATGAGGTTAAGAGAGCAGCTAAAGCACGAATGCTCAGCCTACGGTTGACAAGAATAACAGCGCCACGCGGCGCACACCATCTTGCGTAACGGAAAGGCCACAGCGGGTATCACTGGACCAAACGGAGGCAACCAAGCGGTATAGCCAGGCACAGATGACAACAGCGCGGTAATCCGCCTGACGGTCAGTAACAAAATAAGTACTCAGCCAGGTACGGTCAGCAACTGAGCGGTTCTCAGCCAGATCCAGTCAGCAATGGAGCGGGTTCTCAGCCAGATACTGTCAGCAATGGAGCGGGTTCTCAGACAGATACTGTCAGCAACGGAACAGCAGCAACACAGGAAACTCAGGAACGTCGTCAGGCAGGCCAGGTCATACACAACCAGAGAGATACAGAACAAATGTCAGGAACTAGTACACCACAAAAAGGCACCATAGTGGAGACATAACAGCGTATATAAAGGCTATCACTGGGCGGCAACAAGATACCTGGCCAATCAGAGCAAGGTAGTGAAATTAGTAAGTCAGAATGTCGCCGCCTGCAGCCAAGAGCACGGGCACCGTGATACCCCTCCTTCACTCCTAAGGCTAACACGCTGCTGGACCTTAGTAGTAGTAGTACTAGCACTGGCAGGACTGCTTGGGTATGGCAAGTGTGATTTAGGGCCCCTTGCTGTCACACTTAGCATCATTTTCTCCTTCTTCCCCTAAGAACTACAAGACACACTAGCAGCAGGCAAAGTATTGGTGGCAGCAGGTTCAGTACTAGCAGCAGGTTCAGCACTGGGAGCAGGTTCAGTACTAGCAACAGGTACAAAACTAGTGGCTGTAGTTTCAGAAATGGTGGCACTGGCAGAAGGGGCAGCACCAGTGGCTGTAGTTACAGAAATGGTGGCACTGGCAGCAGGGGCAGCACTTGTGGCTGCAGGATCAGAAATGGAGACACTGGCAGCAGGGGCAGCATGTCTGACAACAGGCACAACACTAATGGCTGCTGTTACAGAAATGGTGACACTGGCAGCAGGGGCAGCACATCTGGCAACAGGTACAACACTAGTGGCTGCAGGATCAGAAATGGTGGCACTGGCAGCAGGTTCAGTACTAGCAACAGGTACAACATAGTGGCTGCAGGATCAGAAATGGTGGCACTGGCAGCAGGGGCAGCACGTCTTGCAGTATGCACAGGCAGCTGACCTGTCCTGCTCTCACTATCCTTTTCTCCCTTCCTTCACATTCCCTTTTCTCCCTTCCTTCCCTGTCCTCCCTTCCTTCACATTCCCTTTTCTCCCTCCCTTCTTATTAAATTCCCCAAGATCTCTTGGGGTGACTTAAGGGGACTGGACAGCATTGGTTGAGTACTGCTAGTCACTTCCACTTCCTCCTCCTCAGACTCAGTGGACACATAATAAGGGTCCTTCCATTTCCTCTTTTTGCGATAGGAATCACTATGACCCTCTCCTGCCTGAATTTTTGCTAAATATCACAAGCGAACAGCACAGCACATCTATCTCTCTCTGTAGCTGCTTCCATTGTGTCTGCCTTCAGCGAAAACTTAAATTTTTTATAGCGGAAGTGCGAAACCCCAGAATTCCATGACGCACCAGGACTGTCACTGGTCCTTAAGTACCGGACCAGACGTGTTGGTTCTAGCACATCAAGTGTCCTAAAGGGGTTAAAAGTCACTGAGGATTAGGGATAGGCGAAACTTTCCGCCTCAAACTGAAACTGAAAAATGGCACTTTCCACTTGGCAAAAAATTTCCAGTGAAAAGTGCCGATCTTCTGCTTTTTCCACCCATTGAAATCAATGGGAACATAGAAAGTACACACAACACATTACAAATAATATTTTATTTCAAAAAAGACACAGTATAAAAGGGGCATGAGGGTGTCTGTATTGGTGGGGTGTGGGGAAAGAATCAGTTGAACAGGGGATGGTTTTTGGGGGGTTGTTTACTGAAATCCTAAATAAAATAAAATAAAATAAAATAAAGTAAAAACCTAAGACATGGTATTTTCACAAAATTTCTCACGGGAACACGGCGACAACCTTCTCCCACCCCCACTGAGGACTTCTACAGAACACTGTATAGAAACAGGCTGAAATAATATCTGCAAACCTCATTATTATCCAGAACCCAAACCAACCCCCTCCCAACTATGTTTAGAGGCTGATTTAGGCCCAGATTACGTTTCAGCTTATATAAGTCATCACTGGTTTTATCTAACAGAGACCGATTGAAGTTTATGGAGAAATTGTAGATAAAACCATTGATAAATGTATCAACTGAAATTAAATTCAGTTTTTAATAATAACTAGAGCAACTCAGGAGCAAACCAGATGAACCATGAATGCCCATGACAGGAGCTAGAAGGCTCGATTGCCCCTTCCCAGAATAAACACAGCGGCTTTGCAGTCTGGCCTGGGGATGCA
The DNA here is from genome assembly GCA_037306005.1 of Rhinophrynus dorsalis. NCBI lineage: Eukaryota > Metazoa > Chordata > Amphibia > Anura > Rhinophrynidae > Rhinophrynus > Rhinophrynus dorsalis. The sequence continues at coordinate 380,354,522 of CM074720.1, read as the reverse complement.
TATTATGGGCACCCATACACTATAGAGGAACAGAAAAAAATACAATTGACCTAACCTTTTAAGTGCCAGAAGGGTATCCAACACTTAACCTACTGAATAGATGGGTTAGATAGGTCTCCAAGATATTCCATTGCTAACTTCCCTCGCACTGAAGGGCCCCATTTACAACAATGAGAATTTTTACCTATTTTTCTCATTGGTGCAGTTGCCTTGCACCAGAACTGAGCCTCTTTGAAGACTTATGTAGTGTACTGTATAAAATCACCCAGAAATCAGTAGAACAGGCAAGTCTCCTACTTATAAAGGACCACAAACAAGTCCCTTCATTTAGACTATGTTCCGGAGAATAATGGTAATATAATATGAGATATTTCCCACATAGCTGTCTTTAATTTGCAATGTCATTTATTACCTAAAGGCTGAAATATGTAGCAATTTCACAGTTAAGTTGTGTTTCTACTTGAAAAGTCCAACACAGCCTCGGGAGGAGACTTCCCACCATTCCTTCACCTGCTTAAATCAAATACCAAAGCATTGCTGTGGTTTTCAGTTTCAGCTAAAGCAGATCACCTGCATGCTAATGAGCCTCATACATATGTATTGTATAGTTGTGTTGTTTCCACAAAGCCAACTCTTGTTCTCCTAAATGAATCTTCAGTTAGTAATGATATCATGTCCACAGACATGGTTCTTTGTTGCAGGAGTCAAGGGGGGAGATGCACTATGATTTGCTAAAGAGGTGGTAAAGTGAAGATGACTTCTCCAGTGATATTACTTCTCCAAGTCCTGTGTTATTGTATGGAGCCAATACTCTAAGATTTCTCCATCTCTGGAAATCTTAGTGCATAGGTTGTATAGACTAACACAAGAACTGGAGAAGTGAGATCACTAGAGAAGTCCTCTCCCCTTTATCATGCCTTAGTTCATAACATCCAAAGATTCCAAACTCCTCCCACTGAAGGCTTCCCAAGAAGATTTCAGTAGGAGGAGTATGGAGTCCTGAAAAAAAATAAAATCATGTGTACCCTCAAGGACATAGGGCTCGATCCATAAAATGGCAAAAATGGATACTGGGAGGTAAACACACACACACACTATGTTACCATAGGCATCCAATTTGCCCTACCAACAGAAACCACAACGAATATTGGGCCACATAACCTGACTTTTGGCCCAAAGTCTGACTTGTGTTTCTTGTTCACAAAACTATTTAGCTTTAGAAATGGGAACATCAAAGGAAAACGGCTAATGCACAGAGTTACCATTGGCTGGGATGTAAGGTTACTCACCTCCCAGACAATCAGCTTCTAGCGGGAGGGATAACAAAACCCAAATCCCAGCCTGAGAACCAGTTTGAACAGAGACTGGCCATATATAAAAATTTCCACATAATGGCTCGGTCAATGGCCTGAAAAAAAAAGGGGGGGTTTGCTCTTCTCTTCAGTGGTGGTGGCAGCAGTTGAACAGTTCAGCCAGATCTTTGGGGGCATTGATTCTATGAACATTTTTTACATTTTTGTGAGCATTGGTTCTATGAAAATGTTTTACAATTTTGGAGGCATTGATTCTATAAACATTTTTTTTAATTTTTATTGATTATGGCATACTATTTTGACAGACTAAAAGATGTGAAGATCTGAAGATAAGAAGACAGGAGAACACAGACGATACAAAAATAAAGAAGAAGATTTACACTGGATGACCAGGGTGCTAAAGGCCCACCTGGACATCAGACTTACATATAAGAGTTTATTTTCAAGGGATGGTGCTAGTTTAGTGGGATTAACCCTATGAGTGCCAGTGGGGTATGCAATGCTCTACAATGAGTTGCATACCCCACTGGCACTCAGAGGGTGAAGTTTTCTTACTTTACACACTTTATTTTGTACTTTGGATGTATTGATATGGAGCTTAGGGCCCCGTCAATACATCCACTGGTCACTTAGGTTTTTTCCAGGTTTTTTCCGCTTCAGTTCTAGCGTCGGCAGTTTATAACATAAATTAAGGGACTCTACTCCCAAAAAAGTATGTGCAGATTTTTTGGCGATAAAATGGCGTCCCTTAACAATCTTTTTAATTGCTTCCAATGGGTGCATTTTTTTCATGCGGTAGTTTTTCACAGCACAGGTAATTAGATGGTTTACTATGGCTGTTTTTTTTTTTGTTTTTTTTTTAATGGGGTTTACTGGAATGAGAGCATAATATCTAGTACTGATTAAAGGGAATTGTGGAGAAAAATCTGTTGTGTATCTATGCTTGAGACAGCTATCATAAGATAGAGTTTTTAAGATACAATGGGGAACCCACCTTATGCAGGGGGTTTCTTAATCAACTTGAAATTTTTTTCGAACTTGCTCCAGAAGCCTTTCCTATGGAAAGAAGTAAAATTGGTTTTATGATTTCACTATTGATGGGCAGAGCTCTAGCCTGGGCGAATCCGATATGGGAAACGGCCAAACCCATTACTTCCAATTTTACCGAATTCGTAAGAGCCTTCCGCAGTGTATTCGAGATCCCTGGGTTTAACATCTCGGCTGCAAAACAAATAATGAGTATCCGCCAGGGCACCCAAACAGTTGTGGACGACTCCATTGAATTCCGCACATTAGCAGCCTAGGTGCGATGGAACGATGAGTCTCTTGTGTCAGCTTTCAGTCAAGGTCTCAGTGACAGAATAAAAGATGAGATTGCTGTTCGCGAATTGCCGGATGCTTTGGACAAGTTCATTGAATTTGTAAACCTAATTGAAACTCGTATTAGGGAGAGAACTCGGCATAAAGACCGTAAACCAAGGTCCTCCACTGGGTCGTGGCATAAAAACGAATTCCCACCCTTGCCTCCTTCACCTCCCTTGCCGTCTGGTCATGCTGACTTAGCGGAACCTATGCAGGTGGGATTCACTAGGTTGACTAAGGAGGGACGGTCCTTCCGCCAAAAAAACAGGTTGTGTCTTTATCGTGGCAAAGATGGACACTGTTTGCGCACTTGTCCTGTGTGTCTGTAAAACGCATGCACCTAGGTATCCTCGGGGGACAGGCCCTAGGTGGTGTTCATCAGTCCCCATTGTACAATCAAAACCAGTAGTAGAGGTTGTGGTTCAAGTTCTTCTTTTACTACGTCTGCCCTAATAGACTCAGGCGCGGCTGGGTATTTTATGGATAGGGAATTTGCCGCCTTATACGATATTCCATTGGTCGAACTTGAAAACTCTATGGCCATCGAGGCAATTGATGAGAGACTCTTGGTGTCTCCCTAGGTTACCCATGAGACTTGTCCGTTATCTGTGCAGATTGGAGCACTGCATTTTGAGACACTGTCCTTTCAGATTATTCAGTCTCCACATTATGTGGTCATTCTGGGTTTTCCTTGGCTGAGGATGCACAATCCCAGAATTGACTGGAAATACTGTGAAATCTTGGCCTGGTCGGATCACTGTATGACTCACTGTTTGCGGCAGCCTACTAGGATTCTCTGTACCTCTCCCTCCTTGCCGCATGAATACCAGTCATTTAGCGATGTGTTCAGTAAGGGAGAGGCTAGCACATTGCCACTGCATCGTCCGTATGACTGTGCTATTGATATTGCGCCTGGCTCTATACTCCCCAGAGGCAGAACCTATCCTCTCTCTTGTGATGAGAATTGGGCTATGGAGGAATATATTTCAGATGCCTTGGAGCGTGGTATCATTCGTAGATTGTCCTCGCCCGTGGGGGTTGGATTCTTTTTTGTAAAAAAGAAGTCCGGGGAACTTAGACCTTGTATTGTCTTAATAAATTAATGGTCAAAAGTGCTTACCCTATTCCACTCATTAGTGATTTGTTTGACTGACTGAAGGGTCCTACCATATTCGCTAAATTTGATTTAAGAGCTGCGTATAATCTTATATGTATCAGAGAAGGTGATGAGTGGAAAACCGCTTTTAATACTTTTTTTTAATACCAGCAGTGTTTCAGGAACTAATTAACGATATGCTTCAAGTTTTATTACAGTCCTGCGTAGTGGTCTACCTGGATGACATTTTGATACATTCCTCTGATTTGGAAATGCACCATATACATGTTGCTACAGTGCTTCAAAGGCTAAGGGAGAACAAACTTTTCTGTAAAATCGAAAAATGTGAACTTCCCAAGTCTATGGTACCATTTCTGGGTTATGTCATTTCTAAACAAGGCATAGCTTTGGATAAAGAAAAACTTTTTGCAGTGTTGCAGTGTCCGCGTTCCACTGGTCTTAAGGCCATCCAAAGATTTCTTGGCTTTGCCAAGTTTATTAGTGATTTTTCCAAGATTGTTAAGCCTCTCTCTGACTTGACACATAAAGGGGCTAACACTTCTGAGTGGTCAGCAGAGGCCGAAGGGGCCTTTGAAGCATTGAAGGTCGCATTTGCTTCCGCACCTGTTCTGTCACACCCCAAACCTGAACTACCATTTACTCTGGAGGTGGGTGCCTCTGATACAGGTGTTGGGGCTGTGCTGTCACAAAGGTCTGGTCCTGGTCAAGTACTTAAGCCTTGCAGGTTTTTCTCAAAGAAATTGACTAAGGCGCAATCGGTATATGAGATTGGCGACTGAGAACTGTTGGCCATCATCCTTGCTCTACGTGAATGGTGCCACTTATTGGAGCACACCAGGGCACCAATTTTAATTGTTACCGATCATAAGAATTTACTTTATCTTTCCGAAGCTAAGAGATTGTCTCCTAGACAGGTTAGATGGGCACTTTTCCTTTCACGTTTTAATTTCATAGTGTCCTATCTACCTGGGTCTAAGAATGTATGGGCCGATGTGTCCTTATTGCACCCATATTGCACCAACATTGCACCCAATTTGTGTCCTTATTGCACCCATATTGCACCAAATTTGCGTCATTATTGCACCCATATTGCACCAATATTGTACACATATTGCACAATTATTTCACCCAATTTGTGTCATTATTGCACACATATTGCATGTTGCACCAATATTGAACCCATATTGCACCCATATTGCACCCTAATTGCATCAATATTGCACTCATATTGCGTCAACATTGCACCCATATTGCGTCAATATTGCACCCATATTTCTTCCTTAATGTGTCCTTAATGTGTCCTTATAGCACCCATATTGCACCAATACTGCACCTCATTTGCATCATTATTGCACCCATATTGCACCAATATTGAGCCCAATTTGCGTCTTTATTGCACCCATATTGCACCCAATTTGCCTCAATATTTCACCCATATTGCATCAACATTGCACTCATATTGCGTCAATATTGCACCAATATTGCACCCATAATGCATCCTTAATATGTCCTTATTGTACCCATATTGCACCAATATTGCACCCATAATGCACAAAGATTGCACCTATATTGCACACATACTGCACCCATATTGCACCAATATTGCATCCATATTGCACCTATATTGCACCCAATTTTCGTCAATATTGGGTACAATATAGGTACAATAATGACGCAAATTGGGTGCAATATTGGTGCAATATGGGTGCAATATTGATGCAAATTGGGTGCAATATGGGTTCAATATTGGTAAAATATGGGTGCAATAATTATGCAAATTGGGTGCAATATTGGTGCAATATGGGTGCAATAATGACGCATATTGGGTGCAATATGGGTTCAATATTGGTGCAATATGGGTTCAATATTGGGTGCACCAATATTGAACCCATATTGCACCCATATTGCACCAATATTGAACCCATATTGCACCCAATTTGCATCATTATTGCACCCATATTGCACTAATATTGCACCCAATTTGCGTCATGATTGCACCCATATTGCACCAATATTGAAGCCATATTGCACCCAATTTGCATCATTATAGCTCCCATTTTGCACCAATATTGAACCCATATTGCACCAATATTGAACCAATTTGCGTCATTATTGCATCCATATTGCACCAATATTGAACCCATATTGAACCCATATTGCACCCAATTTGTGTCAATATTGCACCTATATTGCGTCAATATTGCACCCATATTGTTTCCTTAATGTGTCCTTATTGCACCCATATTGCACCAATATTTCACCCAGTTTGCGTCATTATTGCACCCATATTACACCAATATTGCACCAATATTGAACCTATATTGCACAGATATTGAACCCATATTGCACCCATATTGCGTCAACATTGCACCCATATTGTGTCAATATTGCACCCATATTGCTTCCTTAATGTGTTCCTTATTGCACCCATATTGCACCCAATTTGTGTCATTATTGCACCCATATTGCACCTAATTTGCGTCATGATTGCACCCATATAGCACCAATATTGAACCCATATTGCACCAAATTTGCGTCATTATTGCACCCATATTGCACCAATATTGAACCCATATTGCACCCATTTTGCACCCAATTTGTGTCAATATTGCACCCAATTTGCGTCATTATTACACCCGTATTGCGTCAATATTGCACCCATATTGTTTCCTTAATGTGTCCTTAATGTGTTACTTATTGCACCCATATTGCACCAATATTACACCCAATTTGCATAATTATTGCACACATATTGCACCATTATTGCATCCATATTGCACCCATATTTCACCAATATTGAACCCATATTTCACCCATACTGCATATTGCATCAATATTGCACCCTATTTGCATCAATATTGTACGAATATTGCGTCAACATTGCACCCATATTGCGTCAATATTGCACTCATATTGCTTCCTTAATGTGTCCTTATTACACCCATATTGCACCAATATTGCACCCAATTTGCGTCATTATTGCACCCATATTGCACCAATATTGAACCCAATTTGTGTCATTATTGCACCCATATTGCATACTGCACCAATATTGAACCCATATTGCACCAATTTTTCATCCTTAATGTGTCCTTATTGCACCCATATTGCACCATTATTGCACCCATATTGCACCCATATTGCACCACATTATTGCACCACATTATTGCACCAATATTGCACCCATATTGCATAATTAATGCACCAATATTGTGTCCTTAATGCTGCGACATGTTAACGCACGATATGGTGAATGCAGCATTTGGAATGATGCGAAATGTAGAATTTGCGACACTTTAAGATGCATAACTTTAATTGCGACACTTTAAATTACGGGTCTGAATACATGCGTCATTTTATGATGCAAAACTTTACATGCGTCACTTCAAATGGATACCGTCTCTACAGTGCATGACTGCGTCGGCGACAGGATGCAGAGCAGGACCGACCTCTTAACATCACCCGGACATTTTAAAGTGGATTTATAACATACCACCATAGGCCTTATCCATAAAGCAAAAAAGAAAAAAAAAATTGTGCAAACTTATAGCACAAAATAAATATACAAATCTACCTTTCATTACGTGTGCAGATCTCTAGCAATCAAGAAGGGTAAGAGTCCTATTTAAATCAATGGGTCTTTTTTTGTTAATACATTGTGTATTGAGTTTTCATTACAATGAAGGGAGCTCAGGTACAAAGAATAGATGGCAAGAAGTTATGACAAGATTGCTGGAATTATTATTCACATGCCTATATGTGAGACTGAAGCTGTTATCTTCATTGTGTACGAGAAGAGAATAAGGAAGGATAAAGATGAGAAAGAAAGAGGAAAAGGTGGGATAAGGATAGGGGAATAAATGAAAAGTCTGTAAGACTCTAGGTAGTGAAGAGAGGATACCAAAGAATGTAATAGTCTTACAGCTTGAGGTATATCACTTCTCATAAATCTTAGCCAGCCAGACAAGACCACATATTGGTTATGCTCATTGTCAAATAATTTGGCCATCATGGCATCTATTCATTCTTTGGAGTTCATTCATCTATTTATTTATTTGTTAGTTAATGAGAATTATGACTTCTTTGAAAAGTGGGGCTCTCTCATTTCCAGTTACTAGAAATACAGTATATAGCCTGTATATAGACTATGATTCTGGCAGAACAGAAGAGGGGATTATCAGTGTCTAGATCAGAAGGGCTATATAATGCATATTCAGAATGTTCATTTCAGTAACCCAGATAATTAGGTAGAAAAGTCTTTTCCAGTAGGCCTGAAGTTTCGGACACTATGATCAGATGTGCTTATAAGAACTAATGTTAGAATGGCACCTCCAGCAGAGGTTAGAACAGTTGGGGTACATTAAGGCTAGTTTGGAGGGTGTGAGATACCACCTAAAAATTATTTTGCTGTTTCACTCAATTTGATTGGTACAAGTCAAGGCTTTACAATTCAAGCGTTAGGACATGTCCATTCACACTCAGTGATAATTCTTTTAAGGTCATGCTCCCATTTTGACCTGTAGGTGTTATTCAACTATTCATTATAGCAAGGGATAGAGAGCTCAGAAAGAATGTGAAGTTTAATTTGTCCGTTATAGTGCAGTTGGTTTGCGCCAAAATTGTTTATCTTTTCTTAAGTGGATAAGCCCTACTCTAAAAGGAGCAGGTAATTAAGCAGGTGCTGAATTATGCATATTCTGTATGGTTCATAGAAGCTGAAGAGTTCCCCCCCAAAGAAATAGAAGCTACTCCAAATTGCACAATACAGCCCTTGATAAATCACTACGTGTGCTCAAATGGAAACAGACTAACAAATTATTTTGAGCAGTCCTTTATCATCCCCTTTTGATTCCATCCATCTGTTTTTGGTATGCCAAAAGTATTCGGGGCAAATACTATTATTTATCTTCTATCTTCAGTCTTCTATTATATGGTGTTCACAGGCTCCTGAGATCTAAAGCATAGTGTGATAGATCCCCAGAGGTCATACTTAATGAATTCCCATAGCCTTAGATAAATTCCCCTTAATTTCCTGATTTGGAAATTAACAGCCAATATTGCTGCCATAGACTCATGACTCCCAGCATGAAGTCTGGGAGATGATTGGCCAATTTTCAACCTGCTAGAGGCATCTTCACCTGACCTGTGTAAGGGATTCGGAAGACTAGTCTCAGTATCTGAGACTAGTTGAACTGACATGGATGAAAACACCAAGAGCTTAGGCTGCTTGTCACCCATCTGATTCAAAGATACTTCTGACTATACCTGGAGTCCTACCAATGTGCTCTTTGTATATAGGTATGGCGGGCTGCTAATACTAAGGCTATGGTTACACATAAGTCACTGGTTGCCCTTACATTAACCCTCAGACAAACTGTACCATATGAGGGAGAATGAAAATTCCCATTTACTTAAACTGAACTTTTAAATCCTTGCATGAGAGAGAGGTCTCCAACACATTGCAAATCGATGAGGTGGAGACCTCTCTGTAATTCACTAGGTTAAAATTACCATTTAAAACAATAGAGCTTTGGGGAATTTTCTTTCACCATTTATGATGCAGCCGATGCACTAGATTTGCACCTCTTTAGCTTGCTGAATACGGCCCACAATTCCTGTATGGAGTTAAAATACATTTGTAAGTGGCTGAAGTAATCATAAGGGGCTGACCACATTTTTTGACATATCCATTAGGCAACAGTGCAGGAACACTGCTCTTACTGGCAATTACTGTCATGTGGCTGTTGCTGGTGAGCAATCTGGGTAATTTTCTCCATACAACACCAGCCATCTCTTTTGGGCGAGAAGTCACGGGGACTATGTAATCATAACAAAGGTTACCAATGCAAATCTTCCCTAAGCCTACAGACTAGGAAATTCTACACTACACATATAGCTACATGCATTCTATGCATATTGTTTGCTGTAAGGGCCATATGAACAAACAAATCCTGGCCAGGATTTCAGCTTACACAGAATCGGGCATCTGGCTTCGCGGCCAGCACCTTTAAGTATGGCTTCGGCTGCAGCAAGGAAATAGAAAGGCTGGCCACGTTCCCGAACGAGAAACTCATCCTCCTTTGCAACATGCGTAGAGGGCAGGGTGCCCACTCTTGCCTCTAGTGGGACTATGTGTAATCTCCAGTATAAAGCTAAAATGGACTGTGAGTATTATGTGCAACCCCTGGTAATCTGTACAACTTTGCTGGCATACCCAGAAGAGAACAGCAGAATTGTGTAGTTTTTATGCTTTAACTCTCTTTGTTTGCCTGTAATTGTTGTCTTATGTTTGTGCGCCGTGACCGCTCTAATATGCAATTTATTATCTTTTTGTCTGGCTGGATAAATCGCCTAACCCTCAGTCTACCAAGCAGTAACCCCTGTACCAGTCACGCATTATATATATTACAAAAATTCAAATCTACTTATACAAATTAACCCTGCCATGACCTCACAAAAAATATATATAAATGAGCATCTAAAACTGAGCGGTGATCCGAAATGGTAAGGCCCAATATCCCTTCTTTATTTATGTTTATGTTTATACTCAACTTCAATCCACTAAACTGGAAATTTACGTTAGAAATGACATTCTACCTCATAATTATCCTATGCCCTTGTTCATAAATTATTCTTTATAAAGAATGATCTTCACATTATTTGTTCTTTAACCCTTAATTTCTTACTCAGATCAGTCGCTCAACCAAGTGTCCCATAAATACAAACATTTAATTCTTCTTTCACATATTAAGTTTTTACACTTTTAATATTTTCAAAGTAATACATTTAAAAGCTGGTGAGTACAAATGATCACTCCAACATAATACATAAAAACGTGAATATGTAAATATATATTCACTCCCCTATCCCCCAAAAATAGATATAAATCAACAAGGAGAATAGTCTTCATGAAGAATAAGGATCACAATTAGACCTAAGTGTTGTGGATGTATAAATGTACATCATGTTTACTATTCAAACCACTCAGTTTTCTAGGCCTCAAGCAGATTTATAATATCACCCCCTCTTTTATTTAATGTTGCCCTCTCCATCCCAGGAAGGCAAACACTGTGAAGTCTGAGTCTGTACATTCCTGAAAGTGACGTGCCACCGGTTTTCTTAAATCCACGTTTTAGGGGTGTTAACCTCCTGAATGTTAGAAGGGTCTCCAAAAGACCCATTTAAAACAACAGAAATTTTGAAACTTTCCTTTGTTCCCTATGGTGCAGTTGGTTTGACACAGAATTGCTCCACTTTGCCTTTATACATTTGTCTAAATCTCATTGTACAGCATTACAGAATATACTGGAAGTTTTCAGAGATATTAAAATATTATTGCAAATCTCACTGTTGGTTTTATCTATTGGACTGTTGAGGGTTGACCCTTTGTACTATCAACTCTTTTGTGGGATCTTTATAATTAATATTATAAATAGATTAAGGCGTGTACTAACACTCAAACTCATATGACGGAATCAGTCTTCTAGCTCTATGTATGCCTAACGCCAATATAATACGCTTATGTATGGCTAAAATTCTTACCTTAGTTAACCCTTTGAGTGCCAGAGAGGTGCCCAACTCCTTGCCAAGCAATGCATTGGACACCCCTCTGACATTCAAATGGTTAATGCTGATTGCGCCAAGTTGAGGGCAGTGGGGGTAGTATATGGGCATTTTGGGGTTTTCCTTTTCTGTGCATCACGTTTACACTATGTTCTAACACTGCACAAAGGAAGTGGTATAACTTCCCTCCTTTTTCCCGAGCATGGGAGGTATTCAGTTCTTGATGGCAGTATCAAGGGAATAGTTTGTGCCTGCCAGTATGCACTAAAGTGCATACCATGTAGTGCAGGCTCAGAAGTTGTAGGCAAACACCAACTGAGTTGCACTGGAAGATCTGTACTTGCCCTCTTTGGGTTCATATACTCATGCTCCCTTTTTAGAATTTCAGAACTTCACATGATCCCAGGTAACCAGGATCCGGCTAGTTAATCTGATGTGTTTCTAAGCTCCATCCGTTTGCTAAGCCACAGCAAGCAAGGAAATGAGAAGTTTATTTATAGGAATAAACAAAGGGAGCATATGATGCAAGCAGAAACTGGCCAAGGACCGATCAAAGTGCTGCTTTTAAGCAATAATTCAAACTAGACAGGGGTTAATTAACACTGCTTGTCAGAGTGTAGCAAAACAAGAGGGAACCTTTGAAATCTTTTGTGTTTAAAATTCTGCTTAGTATATCACTACCTTCTTTTTTGACTTAATAAATATCTACACCAAAGTCAAATGGGCACTGAGCACATAATTTATTATTAACACTTCCTTCTAATAAAATCTAACTTATCTTACTATCTGGAAAATCCTAAGGTCTCTATGAATTTTGCTCTTGGTTCAACAGATGTTTGGGGGGATTACTAAAGATTTTGTGCTAAACTAGGTACTGGAACAAATGTCTTAGTGCTACGCCAGACTAACTCCAATTTACTAAACTGCTGAGGCTGACAATTCTCCTTTGTACACCTCTTGCTCCGGTGTGTGTGTGGGGGGGGGGAGTGTATGGGCATATCAGTGTGTACCTTTCCTCTGTGCCTGTAACAACAGAGAGATTGGCAGTGGGAGCAAGGGTAGTTTACATTATTTCCCTCTCTCAAGCATTCAGGGGATTAAAAAGATCCTTGTAAATCCCTGGGATTATTTTTTGTCTCCAACGTAATAGGTGGTTTGCCCCAGAATTCCTCCTGGTTACTTTTCTTCCTACATACCAGTCACAGTAGTCATGTCAATTGCATTTCGTGGCAAGTGGAATATTATGCTGATGCAGGAAGGAGTGTATTTTAATATAGAAGAATGGTGAAGATTTATTTGACATAAGTATAAATGTATTGATAATTTGCCTTTTATGTCATTTTTCACTTCTGATAAACATTGCCAAAGTGAAAATGATCATCACTCACAATAAATTGTTAATATTTTTATTTAAATTGTTGCATATGTTCAAATATAAGGTACCATTTTATATGGGTCATTGGGGCATAGAGAGAAATTCAGTATTGAATAGCTGAACCAGTGGGTAAGTGGGCAGCAGCCATACTTCCACTACAACAGGAGGGGTGAACTCTGGAGAACACTTCAGCTTGGTGTCCTTTTGAAAGGTTGTCCACTATTGAGCGACAGAGAAAACGTTGCATTAAACATGTTGCCGTAATGAAAAGAGCAATATCAGAATCTAAGTCACATCAGAAGGAGCAAGTGTGGTACCACTTGCGCTCAAATGGTTAATGTACATGGATATAAGCACTAGCAGTGGATGGATGTGTGATTCCTACATGTGCTGTGTGTAAGAGCGGTATTGAAACATTTCATTAAAAACATTGTTGTACTGAATTGCTTGTGCAGAGTGTAGGTTATCATTTTCAAAGTGAACCCGTAATATCAGAATCTCGCCCTTTTAGTGCAGGTGAGATTCTGATATCGCCCTTTTTATAGCAGCAACATGTTTAAAGCACCTTTTTCTTTGTCACCCAATAGTGGCTGACATTTTGATAGTGAACCAGGAAGCAATGCATTCTGAATACAGGATACAATAGCAATCACACTTCGAAGGAAGTCATTGAACAGTATGGCAGAGAAAAGGTGGCTGCCATCAGAAATTCCTTTATTATTTTTATCAGTGGGCAAAATTAAAGCATCAATATGCAAAGAAATATGCTAAATCAAACAAAATTGTCAGTTGTCCCAATAAAATGTTATATGCCGAACACTGGAAACATTTACAGGTTTTTAACGATGTACATCTTGCATGGGGCCACTTTTGGACACCCACTTGCCGGCTCTAGTCTCTGTTGCAGTAAAAGTAGGAGGTAGGGTCTTTGTGGCTTCCACCAGATCTGGCAAATGGTGGCTGCCATATTATTGAGACATCAGTGGTGCACCATCCTATACGGTATGATATCAGGGCAGATGTCTAATGCTTGCCTAGCTCGTTTTCTTTTTTTTTTTTTTTCTCACAATAAAAAATACAGACTCTTATCATATAAACATAACTTAACATTACATTAAAAATCAACCCATTCAAACCACACTACCCATAGTCACCCATTACAATTTCCCATTATGATCCCTGATCTTCCTCATTTATCCGATACCCCTGACAATTATCATGTATATGTTTAAACAAATCATGTTTCAACCATTCTTCTGCCAATTTGCTGACTCTCCCCCTTGATCGGCTTACCCACCACAGCCCAGCCTCCATGGTTAATTGAAAATGTAGTTGCCTGACCACCTGTCCCCAAGTACCTATCACTGGAGACTTCCAAAACCTTGCTATCACCACCTTAGCTGCAACCATACAATGGGTAACCAGCAACTTCCGTGATTTATCCATATTTGGCCACCCAATATGCAACAATGCGACCTCCGGTTTCCTCCTCAATTTAACTCCTCCCATTACATCTAAACAATCAAATATCTCCATCCATAATGGCTGCAGTTTATCACACATCAAATGATTTCATCCTACTACCCTCTACTAAATCTCGTACCTAAACTCAACCAGTTTCTCAAATTCAACTCTTCCACCCACTACATCAAATCTTTTACATAAACAAACTCCGGTATCCTATTTTCTAAACTCCATAACAGTTTTATCCTTGTCCATTCCAGTAAAAGATTTCCCAGAATAAAATTATTATAATTACCTCTATTCTTTCGATTCCTTTGTGGCATCCAAATCAAGTGGGAGAGAGAGCTGGTGGCAATACTATTACATTCCATTTTATACCAGGGTTCTTTCATATAGTCCTCCACTTGCATCATATGCACATGCCTGATGATATTGGCTTTATAACATTGACCTATAATTGGTAGTCCTAAACCCCCTCTCTTAATATTCTTCACCAAAACTTTAAACCCCACTCTAGGTTTCTTGTTTTTCCATATAAACCTGGAAAAACTATCCTGTATCATCTTCAGCCAAGCATCAGACATGCGCAATGGTAGATATCCAAATACATAATTCCATTTCGGTAGAATATACGATCTTATAACATCAATTCTCCCCATCCATGATATCTCTATACTCTGCCACTTATTTAACAATTTCTTTGTTTCTCTAAACATATACATTACATTCTTCTGCATCAAATCCTCTACTTTAGAAGTCAAAAATATCCCTAAATATCTTACTTCACTTAAATTCTATTCAAAACCAAATCTTGCTTGCAACGCCTTGCATTCTTTATCATCTACATGGATAGGGAGAATTATTGATTTATCAACATCCTATATAATAATAAACAGAGCGTCCAGCTCTGTATCAGCCGTGGCGCGGGCAGTCTCCCCTGCGCGTGACTGCCCCGCGACCGGGTGGAAGTGATACTGTGGCCCGTGTAACGGGCTGTTCAACTAGTTTCATTTATAATTAGATACCAAAGAATACGCCTCCACCGTTTCCAAAAGCCTAGACAACGATTGCTGTGGTTCAACCAAAGTGACCATCAGGTCATCTGCATACAAAGATATTTTATACTCCTCTCCCCCAATTATACAACCCCTTATTCTACCATCCTTCCTAATAGCAACCGCCAGCAACTCCATTGTCAAGATATACAGCAGTGGGGATAGAGGGCAACCCTGTCTAGTGCCATTATGTATCTCAAACCACTCTGACTTGAAATTCTTCCCAAAAATTCTAGCACTAAGCTCACTATATAACGATTCTACCGCCCTCATCATGCGACCCTCTATCCCCACTGCTGCCAAGACCTCAAACATAAAATCCCAACTTACACGGTCAAATGCTTTTTCTGCGTCAAATGCTATTAACAATGTTGGCGTTTCCCCAGCATTAGCAATATCTATCACATCAATCATCCTTCTTATATTATGATATGATAATCGACCTGGTATAAACCCTATTTGATCTGGATGTATAATTTTAGCTATCACCCCCTTCAATCTCTCAGAAACAATAGAGGCATAAATCTTTATGACTACATTCAACAGCGATATCGGCCTGTAATTTGTAACAACCGATGGATCCTTGTTTTGTTTAAGTATAGGGACAATGTGGGCTTTCAATAATTCTGCAGGGCAGGTGGTCTGTTCACTCAAGTCATTAAACATCTGCTCCAAATAAGGTGCAACTTCCAACTTAAGTTTTTTATAAAATAGTGCACCAAAACCATCTGGTCCTGGGGATTTATTAATTTTTAGCTTATTAATTACTTCCATCACCTCCTGTGTCGTAAACCCACCACTCATCCGTTCCAACTCTGCGGCTGTAATTTTAGGTATCGGACACCTACTCACATATTCTTTCACCTGCTGTTTAGTTGCGCCTATAGGTATATTATACAAAGAGCTATAATATTTCTCAAAACTCTTCCCTATCTCCTCAGGCCTTAAAAGTATCTTTTCCCCTCCCTAATCTTAAATATAGAGCTATTAACCTGTTTCTTCTTTAATTTATCATTTAACATCTTCCCCACTTTATTAGATCTATAATAATACTTCTGTTTCAAAGCCTTACGTTTCATGGCCACCCTCTCTTGCTCACGCTCATTAATACTCTGCTTAATTTTCTTTATCTCTCTCTTATACTCCCCACAAGGAGACAATTTATTTTTACTTTCCATCTCATAAAGAGAGAGAGATACAAATTTGCCAGATTACACCCTCTCATCCTTTTTGCCCTTACCCCAATCTTAATTAAGTGTCCTCTCACAACACACTTATATGCACACCAAAGTGTAGCCGTAGACTTTACAGACCCAGTGTTTTCTTTAAAATACTCTCTAGTCAGCTCTTCTAATCTAACCTTATTATCTCTATCCTGCAACAAATAATTACTAATTTTCCACTCCCTATAATTATACCCCCATTATAACCCATGGTCTGCCACAAAACCGCATTGTGATCAGACCATACTATTTCCCTAATCAATACTTTCCTGATACTATTTACCAATTTTATATTCCCCACCACCAAATCAAGCCGTGCATATGAATTATGTACTGATGAGTAATGAGTATAATATCACTCTGAAGGATGGAAAACTCTCCAAACATCAAATAATTGTTCTTTTCTCAAACAAACTGACCAAAGCCCGCACCATTCTTACACATCTTGAGTCCACATTTTGTCCTTTCCCCAACATTTTATCTACCAAAGGATCCGGTACACAGTTATAATCACCTGCCAATATCACTGTTCCCACCGCTATATTCTCTACCCCACAGTTGTTTTAAAAAATATACTTGATTACAGTTTGGCAGATATATGTTTACCAAAGTGTACAAAATATTGTTAATCCTACAGACCATAATAATATATCTAGCCTCACAATCACATTCTTTATAAATAATCCACTGATTTCACCACCATTATCGCCACCCCTCTCTTTTTTTCCTCTTTTAGAGAAGTGGCGATAACATGCGCAAATCTATTATTCATAAACATCTCCACCCTTCCAGACCAATGTGTTTCCTGAATCATGCAGATATCTATTCTTTCTTTATGAATCAAATCGTATAACATTGACCTTTTATAGGGGGAATTCAAACCCTGGGTATTTAATGAAAGAAACCTCATTATCCTCCACACATCTCCATTCTCAACTGCGATGGGTGACTGCGGCCCTCTATCAAACCTTCATTCACACTTACATACATACAACCAAAGGGGGTCATTCTCCTCCCCCCTTTACCTTACCCATTTTGTACCCTCTATCCCAACAGAGAGTACAAATCAAAATAAGCTAAACCTTAGCTAAACAGATGGAACGTATCCCAGGACATCACTTCACGTCTCATACATAGCGAGGAATAGCAGAGGAGGGGAAGAGGGAGGGTGAAAAGGCGGAGGGAAAAAAAAAAACATACCCATTCTCAAAGTATCCTGTGAATCACCCCCCCCTAAATAATTCAAATCAACCTTCCCAACCAATCCCATGGTGTTACCACCCACTAATCCAAATCTCCTCTACCTACGAAAACACACATCTAATAAAAAAAAAAAAAACAAAACAAAAAAAAACAAACTCTCTCCCCACCACCGAACCAACCCCCCCCCGCCATCACTTCCTTAACAACCTATTCCTCTACACCCTACCGCTCCTCCAACCATTTTAAAGCTACAGCTGGCTCCGTAAACGCCTTCTATCCATCCCTTGAAAAGACCAACAATTTAAAAGGAAACCCTCATCTAAACTTTATGTGTTTAACTCTCAACTCTCCAATGACAGATGCAAATTGTCTCCTTTTATTCCTAGTGGCCCAAGAAATGTCAGGCAGAATCATTACTGAGTCATATTTATCTTCCATCTTCTCCTTTGACCTGTACAAGTTCCAAATCAGTTCTTTCACACTGTATGAATGTAAGCAGACAATCACATCCCTTGCTGCCTCCTGGGGTGAATTCTTAGACTTGCTCAACCTATGAAATATGTCCAACATCTCTTCCTGGTTTCCGTGCCTTACTCCCAACGCCTAAAAGTAGTCCAATAAGAATTGTTTCAACGCATTACTCCCAATCTCCTCAGGGATCTTGCGCAATCGCAAATTACATCTTCTTGATCTGTCTTCTATCTCATTTAACGTATCCTCCAAATCCTCGCAGCATTTGTTCAGCTGCTTGTAATTATCTTGCATAACTGCATATTGAAAATCCATAGTTTCAATCTTGTCTTCTATCTTTTGCATATTATGCATAATCGGGCTATATCTGCCTGCAAATCTTTTGTACTAACGTTTATTTCCCTTTTAATTTTATTAAACTGAACTGCAAGCCCTTGATCCAACATTTCTGCCCAGATCCCAGATTGATCTGAAGATACAATATTGCCATCTTCCTGCGCCTTCTCTGTAGTCTGGCTTTCTGGGCTATTTGACAGTTGGGAGGGATAATAGTCAGATATTCTCTTATCAGTCTTTAGCTCTTTGACCTCCTTTTTATTTTTCTTCCCTGACATTACAGGCTCCTTAGTCTTCCTAGCAGCCATCTCCACACAATACCATGTAAACCAATGAGTTTGACACTTTGCGTCTAAGCACACCCAAATCTTCCAATCCTCTGTACACCACCAACTTCAATATAAATTTTCACAAGCCGTAACCAACGGCCATGGTGTACTTATCTGTATAAGGGTGCTCTTCCAGTCCGTGCCATCTGGTGTATTCCCACTGCTTCAGCACTGTTCACTCCACTAGCAGCATCTCCCTTAAGAACTTGCCAGCTAATGCACATAGCGTTGCACTTTGCTCGGCTGCATACAGCCCTCCTCCCTTCATGCCTGTCACCTCCGCCCCAGCCAACAGCCGCTCGCAATCCGGGCTCTCACTCTCCTTCGTCGGCCGCCACCAACCTCCTCCCACAAGCGGCCAGCCGCCACAGTGGTCAGTAGGGACCTCTCTCGGTGCTCCGAGCCTATGTCACACACCCTGGGATTCGCGCACCATCGGAGCTACACACGCATCACCCTCACGTCATAGCTCCACCCCTCGAGAAACTGCCTAGCTTGTTTTCAAGGCTCTGGTAGCCCAAGGATTGACTAGAGCAGGAGTGGAGTGCTTTTTAGTTGATCCACTTTTTTTTTCTTTTTTGGATTGCAGTATTACAGTGGCCTGAAATTGTACAGTGGCGCTGTTGCTATAACATGGTATAGAGATTTATGTTCAACTGACCAGAGCTGTCCATAGGATGGTGTAGCAAACAGTGCCACTGTACAGTTTCTAGCCACTGTGATACTGCACCTAAAAATTCAGGTTTGAGCTGTAATAACTTTTGAATAAAACAACTTTCAGCAGTGGGAGTATTCTTGTTTTACTCAGGGGAAAAACTGTACAATAAAAAAATGTTTACATATTAAGTGTTACTTTTCACCTTTTCATACAGAAAGATACCTGACAATGAAATCCCTTTGTGGAAGATCAAAGCCACACATGAGTACCGTTAACATGGGCACAGGACCACAGGTGTGTGCAATTCATTGTGAAGCAATGCATTGCACACCTCTCTTGTCTTCAAGGAACTAAGAAGGAAATATGCTGTCCAGCCTCATCAGCAGAGACTATAAAAATGTAATATTTCAAACTACTCATCAGAGAGCCGCATTGAAAGCATTTTAGATGCACTATATATTTCTATTAAAATAAGCCATATCTACTTTTTGAAGATGACTTCATATTAAATTACTTTCCAGTAGCTGATATAATGCACAAAGGAGAACTATGAGGTTTTGAAAACCCTGTGAACTGCAATCCTTTCTATGAAGAATCTTCTGATAATCTGACAAAAGCATCAGAAATAAGATTCTAGGGAATTCATTGTATCTAACAAAGAAACTGGAACCTAGACTGGATCAAGTTTATAACTGAATTGTAGACATTTTATAAAAAATAATCATTAGCTTACGTAATGGTCCACTCTGTACTACAATGCACATATGCTTCTTGCATAGTTTTTTCATATTTTATTATTATCACTTTTTATTGGACATATAGCCTTAGCACTAGTGATGATCGAGCACCCCAATGCTCGGGTGTTCGGGTGCTCTGACCGAGCGCCCCCGGAGGCTCGAGTGCTCGGCCGAGCACCCGAGCCCCATTGAAGTCAATGGGAGGACTCGAGCATTACATCAGGCACCCCCTGCTCTGATGAGGGGAGGGTGCCTGGTCCATAGGAAAAGGGCAGAAAATCATGGAAACACCACAGAAATGGTTCAGGGACAGCATAGGGAGGATGTCTGGATGCATCTTGGACTCCAACGTCGCTGCTGGGAACGATGTTTCGCCCGTAGTACGCCATTTTTACAGACTGACCGTAAAACACACAAAAAGGAAGATAAAAACGATTTTAGGCGAAAAATTGTTACCAATCAGTATTTGCTGTATATTTACTTGTATATCATCTGCAAATTCTGCAAAAAATTTAATCGATTTTTCGGAACTGGGGCCATGATTAAGAGGGAAACGTGCGCAGCGTAAAGCAGGTGTTCAACGTGGTTATAGCCCGGGTAAGGTACAGCATTCAGGAACGGAGGCCGCAGCTACCACAGGTTTTACAACATGTCCGTTTGCCCTTGTTAAGTCCAAAATTTATAGTCGGAACAGTGGGGTCTGATCCATTGAGTAAAAGTGACGAAGTGACTTAGTGGATGAAGCCAAGAACTACCTTCCGCTCTGTCGAACACCCCAGCCCTATTTAATTCAATGGGAGGACCTGAGGCACTCCGATACAACCTGTATATCACAAAATGGAGGGCCTCATTCACATTGTGGTACAATAGTTCAGGTAGTGGTCCAACACTCATAAAGCCTATGCACTAAGTGAAAGGGCTGCCAAAAATTAGACTGCAATGTCACTCCAATACACCCTTTATTACACATAAAGGAGGGCATCATACACACCCTTGAAAAATTAGGATTAATGGCCTGCTGGTGGCCCTCTAAAACATTAGGGGCGAGGGCATGCCGCTAAGCTGACCATCTAAAACATTAGGAATGAGGGTCTGCTGCTGAGCCGACCATCTAAAACATTATGGGTGAGGGTCTGCTGCGGAGCTGACCATCCTAAACATTATATGCGAAGGCCCGCTAGTGAGCTGACGCTATAAAACATTATATGAGAGGGCCCGCTAGAGAGCTGACCCAATAAAACATTATATGAGAGGGCCCGCTAGAGAGCTGACCCAATAAAACATTATATGAGAAGGTCCGCTGGTGAGCTGACCTATACAAAAATTGTCAAACAGGGCCCGCTGGTGAGCTGGCCCTATATAAAAATTATATCACAGGGCCCGCTGGTGAGCTGGCCCTATATAAAAATTGTATCACAGGGCCCGCTGGTGAGCTGGCCCTATACAAAAATTGTATCAGAGGGCATATGGAAGAGGAGGAGGACGATGAGAAGATTAAGAGTCAACCATATACCCGTTTTTTGGGTGGAAGGGGTGAATGGGAATACAGAGTATTCTCATCATTGTAAATAACATATCTAAAGTGACTTTATGTTCCCCCGGGGCTTTCCTCCAGTGGAGTGGAGAAGTCAGGGGAAATCCAGGCCTTGTTCATTTTTATAAGTGTCAACCTATCAGCATTTTCGGTGGAAAGGCGGATACGCTTATCTGTTATGATGCCACCAGCAGCACTAAATACCCGCTCAGACAGAACGCTGGCGGCAGGGCAGGCCAGCACCTCCAAGGCGTAGAGTGCCAGTTCATACCACGTGTCCAGCTTGGACACCCAGTAGTTGTAAGGCACAGAGGGATCATTGAGGATGCTGACACGGTCTGCTACGTACTCCTTCACCATCTTCCAAAACTTTTCCCTTCTTGTGACACTAGGCTGCGCATCAGGGTGAGGGTGCTGGCGGGGTGTCATGAAGGTGTCCCACGCCTTGGAGAGTGTTGCCCTGCCTTTGTCGGAACTGCTGTGTGCTCCCCTTTTCTTTCTTGGCCAAGTTAGCACGTACTCTGCCGCCAGCGTTGTCAGATGGAAAATTTTGGAGCAATTTTTCGACAAGAACCTTCTGGTATTGCACCATTTTGCTTGTCCTCTCCACCGGAGGAATGAGAGATGAGAAATTCTCGTTGTAGCGGGGGTCCAGAAGGGTGAACACCCAGTAATCCGTGTTGTCTAAAATGCGTATAACGCGTGGGTCACGGGAAAGGCAGCCTAACATAAAGTCAGCCATGTGTGCCAGAGTACCAACAGGCAAAATTTCGCTGTCCTCACCAGGAGGATGACTCTCAATCTCCTCATCCTCTTCCTCCTCTTCTGCCCACCCACGCTGAAGAGATGGAACTAAAGTTCCATGGCTACCCTCTGTAGCGGAGGCAACCGTGTCTTCCTCCTCCTCCTCCTCCTCCTCCGCCTCCTCCAATTGTCGCTGAGAAGACGAAGTGAGGGTGCTCTGGCTATCACCTTGTGTAAGCTCTTCCTCCCGCATTTCCACCTCTTCCACATGCAAAGCGTCGGTTTTAATTGTGAGCAGCGAGCGTTTCAGTAGACACAGAAGTGGGATGGTTACACTGATAATAGCGTTATCGCCGCTCACCATCTGTGTCGATTCCTCAAAATTGCGTAAAACCTCACAGAGGTCTGACATCCATTCCCACTCCTCACTTCTGATTAGAGGAAGTTGAACGGAGAGGCGACGACCGTGTAACAGCTGGTACTCCACTACTGCCCTCTGCTGCTCACAAAGCCGGGCCAACATGTGGAAGGTGGAGTTCCAGCGCGTGCTCACGTCACACAGCAGCCGGTGAGCTGGCAATTGTAAGCGCTGCTGCAGCTTCAACAGGCCGGCTGAAGCTGTTGATGACTTACGGAAATGTGCACACTAGTGTTGAGCGAGCATGCTCGGCCGATGCTCGGATCGGCTCGAGCATCGCTCTGCTCGGCACATGGCGGTACTCGTACGAGTACCGCATGTGCTCGCCCGCCATGTTCGGGTCTCCTCCCCGCACGTTTTGCGGCTGCTGCGCAGCCAATAAACGTGCAAGGAGTCTCTGACATCGGTGTAATGCCAGCAGCCATGTTGGCTGCTGGCATTACACTGATTGGCTGGCCAGAACCCGTGGTCGGGTGCTGTATAGCACCTGACCATCGAGTTCGGCTCAGTCTGAGCCAGGGAGAGCTGAGGATAGGAAGGGAAAGGCAGTGTAGGGAGGAAAAAAAAAAAATTGTGAAAACAAAGAACCAAAAGTCCTTTTTAGGACTACTGTGTGTGGGGGCAGCAGGTTATTTTGTGTGGGGGAAAAAAAAAAAAAAAAAAAATATTCTGTTTAGTGTGAAAAGTTGCAGATTAGAGCACATTCTGTTTAGTGTGCACAGTTGCAGATTAGAGCACATTCTGTTTAGTGTGCAAAGTTGCAGATTAGAGCACATTCTGTTTAGTGTGCAAAGTTGCAGATTAGAGCACATTCTGTTTAGTGTGCAAAGTTGCAGATTAGAGCACATTCTGTTAAGTCTTCAAACTAAAATATCAAAGTCACATATTCCATTCAGTGTGCGTCGCCGCAGTTTAGCAGCACATTCTGTGTACTGTGCAGAGTTGCAGAATAGGAAGAAATACTGTTAAGTCTTCAAACTAAAATATCAAAGTCACATATTCCATTCAGTGTGCTTCGCCGCAGTTTAGCAGCACATTCTGTGTACTGTGCAGAGTTGCAGAATAGGAAGAAATACTGTTAAGTTTTCAAACTCAAATATTAAAGTCACATATTCCATTCAGTGTGCTTCGCCGCAGTTTAGCAGCACATTCTGTGTACTCTGCAGAGTTGCAGAATAGTAAGAAATACTGTTAAGTTTTCAAACTCAAATATCAAAGTCACATATTCCATTCAGTGTGTATCACCGCCGTTTAGCAGCCTATTCTGTGTACTCTGAACAGTTGCAGAATAGTAAGAAATACTGTTAAGTTTTCAAACTCAAATATTAAAGTCACATATTCCATTCAGTGTGTATCACCGCCGTTTAGCAGCCTATTCTGTGTACTCTGCAGAGTTGCAGAATAGTAAGAAATACTGTTAAGTTTTCAAACTCAAATATTAAAGTCACATATTCCATTCAGTGTGTATCACCGCCGTTTAGCAGCCTATTCTGTGTACTCTGCAGAGTTGCAGAATAGTAAGAAATAGTGTTAAGTTTTCAAACTCAAATATCAAAGTCACATATTCCATTCAGTGTGTATCACCGCCGTTTAGCAGCCTATTCTGTGTACTCTGAACAGTTGCAGAATAGTAAGAAATAGTGTTAAGTTTTCAAACTCAAATATCAAAGTCACATATTCCATTCAGTGTGTATCACCGCCGTTTAGCAGCCTATTCTGTGTACTCTGAACAGTTGCAGAATAGTAAGAAATACTGTTAAGTTTTCAAACTCAAATATTAAAGTCACATATTCCATTCAGTGTGTTTCACCGCCGTTTAGCAGCCTATTCTGTGTACTCTGCACAGTTGCAGAATAATAAGAAATACTGTTAAGTTTTCAAACTCAAATATTAAAGTCACATATTCTGTGTAAGATGAAGAAGGCGGGTAAAAAGGGACGGGGAAGTGGACGTGATCCTGAAAGTTCAGGGCGCGGGTCAGGACGCGGAGAAACTGTGCCTGGTGCCAGAGCACAAGAAAGAACGACATCCACCATACCTAGCTTCATGTCTAATTTTACAGGGCGTCGCAGGACATCACTCTCGAGGTCCGACCACTGCGAACAGGTGGTCGGTTGGATGACAGCTGATACTGCTTCCAGCCGGTTAAGCACCACCCTGTCTTCCACCAAGTCCACTCTCAGTAGCCAAGAGTCTGGTCAACATAATCCTCACTCTGATCATCCTTCCTCCCACCATACACGGTCTGGTCAAAGAAGTGATCCCACACTGGGATATAGTGAGGAGCTCGTCTCATCACCAATCCTTCATTTGACCCTCTCTCCAAGCACGCTTGCAGAGGAACATGACATCTTGTGCCCTGATTCACAACCTCTAGAGGGTACCCAATCACAAGAAGATGACAGATGTGAACGGCATTTAAGGTCAAAGGAAGTAGTGGTTGATGATGATGATGATGAGACACAGTTGCCATTAAATCAACCACTATTTCCGTCTCAAGACCTTGTTGAGGAGAATGTTATACAGTTGTCAATGACTGAGTATGTGGTGGGATCAAGACTTGAGGAGGATGATCAGAGTGAGGAAGTGGAGGAGGACTTGGTGGACGATGAGGTGACTGACCCCACCTGGGAAGGTGTAGAGCCGAGCGATGTCAGCAGTCCTGAGGGTGAGCCATCTGCAGCACCGCAACAGGCTGGAAGAGGCAGTGGTGTGGCTACAGAAAGAAGGCGGACCGCACCAAACCGGCCCGCAAATGTTCCACGGAGCACCCCCTTGCGTAAATCTACCTTGCCAAGGGGTAGGTGTTCCGCGGTATGGCGTTTTTTTAAGGAAAGTGCGGACGACAAAAGAATTGTAGTTTGCAACCTGTGCCACACCAGAATGAGCCGAGGCATGAACACTAGAAACCTCACCACCACCAGCATGATCCGACACATGGCATCCAAGCACCGTAGTAAGTGGGAGGAACGCCTGGATCGCCCATCTGTGTCTGCAGGCCACACCACTGCCTCCTCTTCCCCTGTTTTCGGTGCCGGCCAATCGCCTGTCGAAGGCGCAGGCCCGCATACCTCCCGCCCTGCACCTGTACCATCTGAAGCACCATCAGCGACCACATCCACTTCCCTGTCCCAGCACAGCGTCCAAATGTCGTTACCCCAGGCATTTGAGCGCAAGAGAAAGTACCCAGCCACCCACCCACAGGCCATAGCACTAACCTCACACCTTTCCAAATTACTGGCCATCGAAATGCTGCCATTTAGGCTTGTGGACACTGAGTCCTTCCGCAGCCTGATGGCAGCAGCTGTCCCTCGGTACGCGGTCCCCAGCCGCCACTACTTTTCCCGGTGTGCCGTCCCCGCATTACACCACCATGTGTCCCGTAACATCACCCGTGCCCTGACCAACGCAGTTACTGGGAAGGTCCACTTAACGACTGACACATGGACAAGTGCTTGTGGCCAGGGACGCTACATTTCCCTGACGGCACACTGGGTGAATGTCGTGGAGGCTGGGAGCGACTCGGACCCTGGGATGGCACGGGTGCTACCCACGCCGAGGATTGCGGGCCCTACCTCCATCAGGGTTTCCACCAGCACCTACGTTATTGGCTCCTCCTCCTCCGTTTCCACCTCCGAATTCTCTACACGCAGCGCCACTCCCCCATCAGCCAGTAGCTGGAAGCAGTGTAGCACTGCAGTGGGGAAGCGTCAACAGGCCGTGCTGAAGCTGATCTGCCTTGGGGACAAACAGCACACGGCCTCAGAGCTGTTGCAGGGGATTAGTCACCAGACCGAGCAGTGGCTCTCGCCACTCAACCTGCAACCAGGCATGGTTGTGTGTGATAATGGGCGTAACTTGGTGGCGGCTTTGGAGCTCGGCAAGCTCACACACGTACCATGCCTAGCGCATGTATTTAATTTAGTGGTGCAGCGATTTCTAAAAACCTACCCCAATGTGCATGATCTCTTGACCAAGGTGCGCCGCGTGTGTGCACATTTCCGTAAGTCATCTACAGCTTCGGCCGGCCTGTTGAAGCTGCAGCAGCGCTTACAATTGCCAGCTCACCGGCTGCTGTGTGACGTGAGCACGCGCTGGAACTCCACCTTCCACATGTTGGCCCGGCTTTGTGAGCAGCAGAGGGCAGTAGTGGAGTACCAGCTGTTACACGGTCGTCGCCTCTCCGTTCAACTTCCTGTAATCAGAAGTGAGGAGTGGGAATGGATGTCAGACCTCTGCGAGGTTTTACGCAATTTTGAGGAATCGACACAGATGGTGAGCGGCGATAACGCTATTATCAGTGTAACCATCCCACTTCTGTGTCTACTGAAACGCTCGCTGCTCACAATTAAAACCGACGCTTTGCATGTGGAAGAGGTGGAAATGGGGGAGGAAGAGCTTACACAAGGTGATAGCCAGAGCACCCTCACTTCGTCTTCTCAGCGACAATTGGAGGAGGCGGAGGAGGAGGAGGAGGAGGAGGAGGAAGACACTGTTGCCTCCGCTACAGAGGGTAGCCATGGAACTTTAGTTCCATCTCTTCAGCGTGGGTGGGCAGAAGAGGAGGAAGAGGATGAGGAGATTGAGAGTCATCCTCCTGGTGAGGACAGCGAAATCTTGACTGTTGGTACTCTGGCACACATGGCTGACTTTATGTTAGGCTGCCTTTCCCGTGACCCACGCGTTATACGCATTTTAGACAACACGGATTACTGGGTGTTCACCCTTCTGGACCCCCGCTACAAAGAGAATTTCTCATCTCTCATTCCTCCGGTGGAGAGGACAAGCAAAATGGTGCAATACCAGAAGGTTCTTGTTGAAAAATTGCTCCAAAATTTTCCATCTGACAACGCTGGCGGCAGAGTACGTGCTACCTTGGCCAACCGAGAAGGGGAGAAAAGGGGAGCACACAGCAGTTCCGAGAAAGGCAGGGCAACACTCTCCAAGGCGTGGGACACCTTCATGACACCCCGCCAGTACCCTCACCCTGATGCGCAGCCTAGTGTCACAAGGAGGGAAACGTTTTGGAAGATGGTGAAGGAGTACGTAGCAGACCGTGTCAGCGTCCTCAATGATCCCTCTGTGCCT
Organism: Rhinophrynus dorsalis; assembly: GCA_037306005.1. Lineage (NCBI taxonomy): Eukaryota > Metazoa > Chordata > Amphibia > Anura > Rhinophrynidae > Rhinophrynus > Rhinophrynus dorsalis. Next base: position 380,326,532 of record CM074720.1, on the reverse strand, counting down.
TACAACTACTGGGTGTCCAAGCTGGACACGTGGTATGAACTGGCACTCTACGCCTTGGAGGTGCTGGCCTGCCCTGCCGCCAGCGTTCTGTCTGAGCGGGTATTTAGTGCTGCTGGTGGCATCATAACAGATAAGCGTATCCGCCTTTCCACCGACAATGCTGATAGGTTGACACTTATAAAAATGAACAAGGCCTGGATTTCCCCTGACTTCCCCACCCCACTGGAGGAAAGCCCCGGGGGAACATAAACTCACTTTATATATGTTATTTACAATGATGGGAATACTCTGTATTCCCATTCACCCCTTCCACCCAAAAAACGGGTATATGGTTGACTCTTAATCTTCTCATCCTCCTCTTCCATATGCCCTGTGATATAATTTTTATATAGGGCCAGCTCACCAGCGGGCCCTGTGATATAATTTTTATATAGGGCCAGCTCACCAGCGGGCCCTGTTTGACAATTTTTATATAGGTCAGCTCACCAGCGGGCCTTCTCATATAATGTTTTATTGGGTCAGCTCTCTAGCGGGCCCTCTCATATAATGTTTTATAGCGTCAGCTCACTAGCGGGCCTTCGCATATAATGTTTAGGATGGTCAGCTCTGCAGCAGACCCTCACCCATAATGTTTTAGATGGTCAGCTCAGCGCACGTTTCCCTCTTAATCATGGCCTCAGTTCTGAAAATCAAGGAAATTTTTGGGAGAATTTGCCTCTGCGCACGTTTCCCTCTTAATCATGGCCTCAGTTCTGAAAATCAAGGAAATTTTTGGGAGAATTTGCCTCTGCGCACGTTTCCCTCTTAATCATGGCCTCAGTTCTGAAAATCAAGGAAATTTTTGGGAGAATTTGCCTCTGCGCACGTTTCCCTCTTAATCATGGCCTCAGTTCTGAAAATCAAGGAAATTTTTGGGAGAATTTGCAGATGATATACAAGTAAATATACAGCAAATACTGTTTGGTAACAATTTTTCGCCTAAAGTCGTTTTTATTTTCCTTTTTGTGTGTTTTATGGTCAGTCTGTAAAAATGGCGTACTACGGGCGAAAGATCGTTCCCAGCAGCGATGTTGGAGTCCAAGATGCATCCAGACATCCTCCCTATGCTGTCCCTGAACCATTTCTGTGGTGTTTCCATCCTTTTCTTCCCTTTTCCTATGGACCAGGCACCCTCCCCTCATCAGAGCAGGGGGTGCCTGGTGTAATGCTCGAGTCCTCCCATTGACTTCAATGGGGCTCGGGTGCTCGGCCGAGCACTCGAGCCTCAGGGGGTGCTCGGTCAGAGCACCCGAACACCCGAGCATTGGGGTGCTCGCTCATCACTAGTGCACACACGCGGCGCACCTTGGTCAAGAGATCATGCAAATTGGGGTAGGTTTTTAGAAATCGCTGAACCACTAAATTAAATACATGCGCTAGGCATGGTACGTGTGTGAGCTTGCCGAGCTCCAAAGCCGCCACCAAGTTACGCCCATTATCACACACAACCATGCCTGGTTGCAGGTTGAGTGGCGAGAGCCACTGCTCGGTCTGGTGACTAATCCCCTGCAACAGCTCTGAGGCCGTGTGCTGTTTGTCCCCAAGGCAGATCAGCTTCAGCACGGCCTATTGACGCTTCCCCACTGCAGTGCTACACTGCTTCCAGCTACCGGCTGATGGGTGAGTGGCGCTGCGCGCAGAGAATTCGGAGGTGGAAACGGAGGAGGAGGAGGAGGAGCCAATAACGTAGGTGCTGGCGGAAACCCTGATGGAGGTAGGGCCCGCAATCCTCGGCGTGGGTAGCACCTGTGCCATCCCAGGGTCCGAGTCGCTCCCAGCCTCCACGACATTCACCGAGTGTGCTGTCAGGGAAATGTAGCGTCCCTGGCCACAAGCACTTGTCCATGTGTCAGTCGTTAAGTGGACCTTCCCAGTAACTGCGTTGGTCAGGACACGGGTGATGTTACGGAACACATGGTGGTGTAAGGCAGGGACGGCACACCGGGAAAAGTAGTGGCGGCTGGGGACTGCGTACCGAGGGACAGCTGCTGCCATCAGGCTGCGGAAGGACTCAGTCTCCACAAGCCTAAATGGCAGCATTTCGATGGCCAGTAATTTGGAAAGGTGTGAGGTTAGTGCTATGGCCTGTGGGTGGGTGGCTGGGTATTTTCGCTTGCGCTCAAATGCCTGGGGTAACGACATTTGGACGCTGCGCTGGGACAGGGAAGTGGATGTGGTCGCTGATGGTGCTTCAGATGGTACAGGTGCAGGGCGGGAGGTATGCGGGCCTGCGCCTTCGACAGGCGATTGGCCGGCACCGAAAACAGGGGAAGAGGAGGCAGTGGTGTGGCCTGCAGACACAGATTGGCGATCCGTGCGTTCCTCCCACTTATTACGGTGCTTGGATGCCATGTGTCAGATCATGCTGGTGGTGGTGAGGTTTCTAGTGTTCATGCCTCGGCTCATTCTGGTGTGGCACAGGTTGCAAACTACAATTTTTTTGTCGTCCGCACTTTCCTTAAAAAAACGCCATACCGCGGAACACCTAGTCCTTGGCAAGGGAGATTTACGCAAGGGGGTGCTCCGTGGAACATTTGCGGGCCGGTTTGGTGCGGTCCGCCTTCTTTCTTTAGCCACACCACTGCCTCTTCCAGCCTGTTGCGGTGCTGCAGATGGCTCACCCTCAGGACTGCTGTCATCGCTCGGCTCTCCACCTTCCCAGGTGGGGTCAGTGACCTCATCGTCCACCAAGTCCTCCTCCACTTCCTCACTCTGATCATCCTCCTCATTTCTTGATCCCACCACATACTCAGTCATTGACAACTGTGTATCATCCTCCTCATCAAGGTCTTGAGACAGTAATTGTGGTTGATTTGATGGCAACTGTGTCTCATCATCATCATCATCCACTTCCTTTGACCTTAAATGCCATTCCCCTCTGTCATCTTCTTGTGATTGGGTACCCTCTAGAGGTTGTGAATCAGGGCACAAGATCTCATGTTCCTCTGCAAGCGTGCTTGGAGAGAGGTTCAAATGAAGGATTGGTGATGAGACGAGCTCCTCACTATATCCCAGTGTGGGATCACTTCTTTGGCCAGACCCTCTATGGTGGGAGGAAGGATGATCAGGGTGAGGACTGTGTTGACCAGACTCTTGGCTACTGAGAGTGGACTTGGTGGAAGACAGGGTGGTGCTTAACCGACTGGAAGCAGTATCAGCTGAAATCCAACCGACCACCTGTTTGCAGTGGTCTGACCTCGAGAGTGATGTCCTGCGACGCCCTGTAAACTGAGACATGAAGCTAGGTATGGTGGATGTCTTTCTTTCTTGTGCTCTGGCACCAGGCACAGTTTCTACGTGTCCTGACCCGCGCCCTGAACTATCAGGATCACGTCCACTTCCCCGTCCCTTTTTACCCGCCTTCTTCATATTACACGGAATATGTGCCGCTAATCTGCGGCTAGGCACACTAAACAGAATGTGCCGCTAATCTGCGGCTAGGCACAGTGAACGGAATATGTGACGTTTATTTTTTAAACTTTGCACACTAAACAATATGTGCCGCTAATCTGCGGCTAGGCACAGTGAACGGAATATGTGACGTTTATTTTTTAAACTTTGCACACTAAACAATATGTGCCGCTAATCTGCGGCTAGGCACAGTGAACGGAATATGTGACGTTTATTTTTTAAACTTTGCACACTAAACAATATGTGCCGCTAATCTGCGGCTAGGCACAGTGAACGGAATATGTGACGTTTATTTTTTAAACTTTGCACACTAAACAATATGTGCCGCTAATCTGCGTCTAGGCACACTAAACAGAATGTGCTGCTAATCTGCGGCTAGGCACAGTGAACGGAATATGTGACGTTTATTTTTTAAACTTTGCACACTAAACAATATGTGCCGCTAATCTGCGGCTAGGCACACTAAACAGAATGTGCCGCTAATCTGCGGCTAGGCACAGTGAACGGAATATGTGACGTTTATTTTTTAAACTTTGCACACTAAACAATATGTGCCGCTAATCTGCGGCTAGGCACAGTGAACGGAATATGTGACGTTTATTTTTTAAACTTTGCACACTAAACAATATGTGCCGCTAATCTGCGTCTAGGCACACTAAACAGAATGTGCCGCTAATCTGCGGCTAGGCACAGTGAACGGAATATGTGACGTTTATTTTTTAAATTTGTGCCCCCCCAAACAAAATATAACTGCTGCCCCCACACACAATAGTCCTAAAAAGGACTTTTGGGTCTTTAAAGAGTTCAAAAACACTTTTCTTCTCCCTACACTGACTTTCCCTTCCTATCCTCATCTCTCCCTGGCTAAGACTGAGCCGAACTCGCTGGTCAGGTGCTATACAGCACCCGATCACGGTTCTGTCCAGCCAATCAGTGTAATGCCAGCAGCCAACATGGCTGCTGGCATTACACTGATGTCAGAGCCTCCCCGCACGTTTATTGGCTGCGCAGCAGCCGCGAAACGTGCGGGGAGGAGACCCGAACATGGCGGGCGAGCACATGCGGTACTCGTACGAGTACCGCCATGTGCCGAGCAGAGCGATGCTCGAGCCGAACCGAGCTTCGGCCGAGCATGCTCGCTCATCACTACTTAGCACCTTTGATTTTAGAACTTTTTGGCATGGAAGAGTTGCTTTGGTGATCATTTTCCCTGGTTAATCTGCTCTGTGTCTAGGCCACAAAATATCACAAAGCACCTACACCTCCCCAAACATACATGTATAGACCATACTGTACTAACAAGAACTTTCACCTTCCCTGATGGACCTGCTGTATGGTAGGACCATGCTACACCACAAAGTACTTTCTCTCTCACTGTAACCAGACCAAACTCAGAGCAGTGGAATTGTGGCCTCTGGTGGAACTGGAGGCCCCATGTAGAGATAAACATTAGGGTACATTTACATTTAGTTGTAGGTTTCCTTTTCTCCTCTTCCTATTGAAAATGCATATATGAGTTGTGTGCCCATAGCACACTCATTCACTCTGACCACAACATTTCATTGGTAACCTTCTATATTTGGGATTGTTGAGAAACTAAGGTGAGGGCCCCCCGAAACAAGAAGCTCTAGTGAATGCCATGTATGCCAATGCATTAAAATGCCCCTGAAAACACAGCACTACAAAGCAGTTTCAACTTCTCTGATCAACTCTCTATGTGTCTAGACTATTCAGCACCACAAAGTATCTTCACCTTCCTTAGCAAACCTACCGATGATCTAGATCTGGATGACTGTACATCAAAGCACTTTCACCTTCCCTGATGCCCCGTGTGGTGGAACTGTTCTGCTCTACAAAGTACTTTCACATTCTCTAATGGACCTGCTGTATGGCTTTAGCACACTGTACTACAAAACACTGTGATCTTCTATGATAAGTCTGCACTGTGTCTACATCACATTGTACCACAAAGTACTTTCACCTGTGCTGATGGACCTGCTATATGTAGACCTCTCTGCAACACATAATACTTTCACTTTGACTGCTGGACCTGTTGTTTGTCTAGACCACACTTTAACACAAACACATCCTCTGTGTGTCTAATCCCACTGTACCAAAAATACCTCCTCCTTCTTTAGTGGACAGGCTGTGCATCTGAACCACATAGCCTGTGTGTCTAAACCACAATTCACTTCCATCTTTCCTGATGGACCTACTGGTTTACTTTAATACAATGTGCCACGTATCCCTATCGTCTTCCCTGATGGACTACAAGTGAGCAGACCAACACTCTGGTCTAGATTTGCATTTCGGACAGGCCCTAGGCAAGCCATTCTTATGTGACCCTATCCACATCTGTGGCCACCTACTGGTCACGCCAACTAAAATTTTGAATAACACATCTTTCAGCAATGGGAGTTCCCTTGTTTTTCTCAGGGGGGTAAACCCTACCACATATTTTTTTTACATTTTAAGTATTACTATCCCTTTAAATTGGTATAGGGTTACACTATGTGTTTATTCGTTGTATAATACATAAATGATGCATTCATATTAATGTTTTCTGCTTGATTTTTATCAATATTCAGTTGCAGACTATTAGGAGAGGATATAACATGGATTTCCCCAACTGGATATCAAGCTGCATCATTATATCATCTACCTAGACAGTGCTACTTTTTTTTTATTTTTGTAATGTCTTATATGTTTGTGTGATTACTTTTACAATATGTATATTGTGACATATGAGGTATATTGTGACATGTAATTCATACAACCTATGAGGTAATTGTGACACGTATTTAAAGAGTGGCACAGTAGGAAGAACTTAGCATGGTGTAAACATATTTCCAAGGCAACAGAATCTAAGAGTGGGATGAGGCATTTGTATTGTTGGAAGATTGGCTAACAAAGTTGCCTACGTAATGACATTGGCTAGACACTGACATTAGAATGTCATAATGACTAGAACATCTAGCGCCCATTTCGGCCACTGATTTGAAGCACTGTTCTGTTTGGCGGATTAAGAATTTCAAGCTGCTCTGGGTGGCTCTATATTTGAGGATCTCTTAAGAAATGGAGTTGATCCTGAAACTTTGAGCGTCATTCACAGTTTTGGGTAACAATGTGTCTGCCTGTGCTTTTTTATCGAATATTGCTATTTTCTTTTCCTTATAATGTTCTTAATTAGGGGAGCTAATTGTATATGATGCTAATCACAATATAAAATCTTTGCATACAATCTAAAGCATGGTGTGCATTTTGTGGTAATAGCTATTTTATTTTCTATGCCAGACCAGAGACCAGCCCAACCCATGAAGAACCCCATGGATCTTATGGTTATTGTGTCTAATTATGATTACTTCTTCTGGCCACCTTAACTGAGCCTATCCCGTGAAAGTACGCTAAGTTTCCCTGGCCTCCATTCTGAGCAAATACATTCAGAATGTCCCTATAGTGCTAAGATCCTTGTGGCTTAAATAACAGATTCTGGGGGTGACCAAAATTTCCATTCTCCCATTCACAGACACTACTGCAGGGTAATTGTCCTCTACTCTGGTGGAGCTATGAGGAAGAGGTTGCTATAGATCAATGGACATCAGTGTACAGTCTGATCTTTCTCTGGCACGCCACAGAATATTAACCCTTTGAGTGCCAGAGGGGAATGCAACGCATTGCTTTGCAATGTGTTGCATACCCCTCTGGCTCTCAAAAGGTTAAATCCTAGATGGATAACTGCCTTTTGACTGCTGTGGCAGAAAGCAATGATTAGTGGAGTACAAGAAATTGTACCGTGCCAAAGCCTTAGATTATCATTGTACTACAACACTAGTGTCTAGAGAGTTGTCTGGAAGGCATTTTTTGTAGCCCAACAGCGGTATCACTTTCGGCCATAGTAGGCAATGCGCATTTCTCCTTCTAATGTTTAGGGACTTTGTATTTTCCCAGAAGAGAGTTGCCTGGAATAAGGGACACACATTTAAAATCCAAGACTGTCCTGTGCATTCAGGGAAACTTGGTCACCCTAGTGCAGGGCCAGCGCCACCTATAGGCGAGGTAGGCGCCGGCCTAGAGTGCACATTCTCTGGGGGCGCATCGGGGCCCACCCCACCTCCCACTCACCACTTATTGCCCAAGTCAGTGGCACAGCTGGGGGAGAGCCCAGAAAATATTAGCCTGCCCGTTTAAAAAAAAAAGTGCAATTCGGTGCCCTCCCTTGGCTGGCTATTTTTTTAATGTAGCACAGCGATGCCCGTTTCTCTCTCCCCCTCCGCTCCTTCAATCCTGGACAAGGATTGAAGGAGCAGAGGGGGAGAGAGAAACGGGCATCGCTGTGCTATGTTAAAAAAATAGCCAGCCAAGTGAGGGCACCGAAACAGAGAGAGAGAGAGAGAGGGAAAAAAAATGAATGTGCACAGGGAGGAGTAAGTGGAAGGGGGGTCAAGAGAGGGATCAAGAGTCAGACAGGGGAGAGAGAGAGTCAAAGGGGGGATCAACAGTCAAAGGGGGGATCAACAGTCAGACGGGGGAGAGAGAGAGTCAAAGGGGGGATCAGCAGTCAAGAGGGGGAGAGTCACCTATAGAGAACATACACTCTGACACACTGATACACATTTAGAGAAGCACACACACACCTACACACTTATATCCTTACAGAGACTCACACACACTCACACACTTATATACATATAGGGAACACACACTGACACACATATACATACAGGGAACACACACACTTACACATATAGAGAACACACACACAAACTGACACTTATATACATATAAGGAACAAACAAACACACTGACACTTAAACACATACAGGGCTGGCAAGTAGGACACAAGCGGTGGCAAAATTAGGTTTTGCCTAGGGTGGCAAAAATCCTTGCACCAGCCCTGCCCTAGTGTGATAATATTGATCTCTTGGGTATAATAAGAATGATTACTGAGGATGAGGATGAGAGAGCATTACAGAGGAGAGATTCAGCCAATGTAGCCACATTCATTTAGGTAGGGGAACAGACGTGGAGTAAGTATATGTTGAAAGTGTCTGTGTGTGGGGAGTTTAAGACAACACAGAGGTTGCCCTATAGAACATGCACTGTACCACAAGGCACTTTCACTTTTTCTAATGCATAACTGTACATTTTGACCACACCATATAAGACAGCTCTTTACTCTTACCTGAGTGGCACTCAGAGGGTTAATAATAACCTCCCACTCACCTTACTATGGTCAGAAAATACTATGGGCAGGAATAATTCTTCCCTTCATTGAGTCCTGGGTGTCATGTCCATGAAGGCAGACATGACAGCTTCTGTCTATTTTTTCCTTCAAACTGAAGCAAGCAGAGTACATGAGATTACTTAACCCTTTAAGGACCAGAGGGACATGTGACACATTGCAATGATCAGAGTTTTGGATCCTGTGATCCTTTTAGCAGCTGTCATGTGGGCGTGTATGGACAGGAAGATAAATCAGGGGTTATTAATGAGTAGTTCTTCTTTAACCTGCAGTGTGTCTAGATCATACTGCCCCACAAAGCACCTTCCACATCACTGCTATGGCCATCTAATACATAACAATTAAAATGCCCCTGTTCTGGATAGTAAACTCTTAACCCTTTGAGTGCCAGAGGGGTACGCAATGCATTGCTTTTTGCAATGCATTGTTTACCCCTCTGGAACTTAAAGGGTTAAGAGACAGACTATTTGACTGTTCCCTCTAAGCTGTGAGCAACCAAATCCTGAAAGTGGTAAAAGTGCAATTAAAACTGGGTAGCGATGCATGGGAATCTGTTATTAAAATACAGCCCTGCACAAACAGTCCTCTTTAACTCTTTCAGCAATGAGTTGCTCCCCTGTGCACACCGTAGGGGAACATAGCTCTCTGGTCCTTTTTTATTGGTATGTCTTAAAGGAACACTAACACCAAAAAACTAAATTGGGTGATATCGGAACTATTATGCACTCGTAACTAGCATCTGTAAACTTTAGTTATTTGATGTTGCATTCTTTTAAATCTAATCCCAAACTTGCATTTGTATTCAGTATAGAAAAAGTTTGTTTAATTGTTTGTGCACTTCTAATGCCATTAATGTACTGAGATTATTACCCACTGTTCTTCTTTTGCGGCCCGATAACAGATAATAAAATGCTATCATTTCTGAAATACCTATCAAGATTGCTGCTGTAATGGAAGCCTGGAGAAATCATATGTACTCAGAAAACAGATCATTTTTACAGAGGCCTGCATGGAGTACAATGTATTTAACCATTAGAGTGCCAGAGGGGTGTGCAACGCATTGCATTTGCACACCCCTCTGGTACTCAAAGGGTTAATTAATTGTGTATCACTCCAGATCATGTTCTGTTCCTTTAACTTCATGAATGTTGGAGATGCACTGGAGACATTCAAAGCACACAAGGGGTTTATTGTATTGGCAAAAGCTGCACTAAACGTATTCTCTATTGAACAGAGCTGTGAAATGTTTGCATGTTTATACATGAACTGTAATAATTCTATAGACTACTTCTATATCTTACACTTTGTACAATATTATATGTGGCTCATATTTTAAACTACATTGTCTGAGGCTAGAAAAACCATGCCAAGAGGACTTTGGCTGAGTTCATATATTGTTATCATTTTTGATAAAACGTACCATTCAGTTTCCCTTTTCCTCTAATTTCAAAAGTATTCATCTCACAACTGTTAGCACCTTATCACAGTGTATTCCCAATGGAACCCATATTGATAACACAGCTGGAAAACTTCATTGCAAATGTCAACCCACTCCCCAATCTCCACTAAAAATCCATGATTTTAAAAAGGGTAGATTTATTAAATATTATAATCATTTTACATTTATACCATTGCATGTCTAATGGGACACCCCTTTGGTGCTTACACGGTTAACCCCTTAACGACCCATGACGGTCCAGGAACGTCATGGGTTGTTTACCGTTAAGGACCCATGACCGTCCTGGACCGTCATGGAATTCCGGGCTCCCCTCCTGGCTGTACGCAGTTCAGGAAGCCCGGAAGCGGATGCCACAAAAAAAAAAATGCTACGTGGTCCTTAAATGACGGCCACATGCGCAAACTGCCGTCCTTAAGGAGTTAAAGGTAATCTTAGCTGGAACTGTCATTTTGTAACAAATAGGTGATTTTAAAAGATCTTTTAAAATTAACTATATTTATGTTAGGAGACTGGTAGAGTAAAAGTGATACCTTTAGTTGAGTAGCTTTAGAATGCAAGCTTTCAATATAACTTAGGTCTCTTAACCCCTTAAGGACCCATGACGGTCCTGGACCGTCATGGGTTGTTATACCCTCAAGTACCAATGATGGTCCTCGACCGTCATGGAATTCCGGGCTCCCCGAATGGCGTGCAGTCCAGAATCGGAATCTGAAAAAAAAAAAAAATGGTCCCTCGTCCTTATGTGACAGCACCATGCATGCGTGGCCGGTCCTTAACGGATTAATCAGGCACGTTACAGTACCTTCATTGTAACTAATAATGAATAGTGGTATTGCGCTCCTTCTGGCTGTCTTTTTGCTCATTCTAACATGCTCAACGAAGAGACATAAGTTTCCTTGAAAGCTTGCACTTTAAAGCTACTCATTTGTACCATAAAGATATCACTTTTACCCTACCAGTCTCCTGCTTTTTCTGCAGTTAACACTGTACCACCTTTTATCTATATTTGTTAGATATTTTGCATTTAAAAAAATAGTTTATAAGAAATATAGCTTTATTTATTTGTCAGTTCAAATCTCCCAAGCTTGCCTGACATATTATACATTCCACTATGTGCTACACTTCCAAGTGCCACTTTCCACTAGCTAGTACTAGTATTTTTTTAAAGGAGCAGTAAATTATCTTTTATGAAAACTGTCAGGGAGAGAAAGAGTAATAACTTCCTGTCAGTTCAAATTGTCAGTAACTGACTCAGGGCTCGATTCTATTACCAGCGCTAAAAAAAAACAGGCTGTGTATTTTTTTAAGTCAGGTTTTAGTATCCTATTACCCGACTTGTGAAAACAAAACCAGCGGTAATTACACATACCGTCAGTCAAAAAAAAAAAGCACATAGGATACAATTAAAAACAACGTGCAAGTAGTATCCTATTACCCACGCTCAGTATTAACGCCTGTTTTGTTTATACAATTTAAGTTTGAACAAAAGCAGTGTAGAATACAGTATACAGCACAGAAATCTGAAACAGATTGCCCCCCTTTGACATTTTAACCCCCTTTAAAATTAGACTTACAGTGCTTTCTTTCACCATTTTAATTCGACAAATAATATTCACATTCGAATTTTAACCCTTCTCCTTTAAAATTCAACTTAGAGTGTTCCCATGACCTTCTGTCTCCATTTTATTTTGAATAATATTGCTCCCATTCAGCATTGATTATTCGCCTATTTTACTGCAAAATACAGACTCTTTATGTGTCACAGTGATCCCTGTGCAACAATGTATAACTAGCTGTGCTAAGTGTGAAAGACCTCTCACTCCAACTATTTGTTGGCTAAACCCATCTGATGTGTTAATGCTACAGTAAGAAGTGATACTAACCCCTCCTTTACTGTTGTGAGGAAGGTTACTGAATAAATTTGACCCAATTTACATAACAATAAGTGAAACTATTATAAAAAGGAGTCTCCTGTAATAACTCTGGAAGCATGCATCTACCAGCAGTGGGAGTACCTTGTTTTATTCAGCAGGAAAATCCCAATAATATACTATGTATTTTCCTGTTTTTATTACAGGTTTACTAAAGTTAATTATGACAAACTATATTTGGAATGGCTAGGACAAATAAAAGTGATTTTGAAATCTCTTACAGAATCCCCTATTTTTTACAAAGAGATAGTTTCACTTTAGGTAACAGTGCAGTTTCTGTTTCATACAGTTCAGCGCTTTCCATTAATTGATTTATGATTTTATAAAGAAAACTGTTCAAGAGAGACTAAAGTATAGGACATAAGGAACATGAAATATAGGGTCTTATTCATGAAGCTAAAGGAGATCAACTCTGGTGTAAATCACCTGCAGTATAATGGGTATATATAGATATATTCCTATAGCATTAATTGGGTTAAAGGAATATGGGGAATTTTTACATCTACCCTACGGAACCCTTGGTTTGCTCCAGAACTGTACCTATTTACCATCCTGAATACAGCCCTTAGTTTCAACATGGCACATATATGAACAATACAAACTTCTCAGAAGCAAGGAACCTTTTTTCCTTGGAAAGGGGGAGGCACACTATGTCAGTACAATACAAAGTCACTCAAAATACGCAAGATCAAAACAATCAATTATTAGTGCTTTGACTAAATCCTATGAGGGAATAAGTTTAGGACACTTCAACCAACAATCTATATAAGTTCCAGATTTGTTACAGCCTCTCCAACAAAGGTTAGCAGGGAGTTTACCCACTTTAAAAGGTTTATGAAGTTTGGTATACCCCAGAAAAAAGTTTTGTAGCCTGGTCCTGTGTGAGTTGTGCAAAGGGACAATTTAAAGGTAGCTTCCCAGATATCTGACCAAGTTTCCCCATGCAATGAATGAACCAAAATCTCTCTCCCAAACTTTCATGCACTGGAACCTCAGGTTTGTTTGGTCTAATGTAAGAACTGAATATATCTGGAAGATCAGCCCTTTTGAGTAATTTTTTTAATCACATGCTTTTTCAAATAATATCAATGGTTTGCACACTCCATCACCAATCTGCAAAGATAATACAAAGTGTTTCAACTTTAAAAAACAAAAAATGGTCCTGGGTGTCAAATGTACCTCAAGGGAGAGGGATTTAAAAGGGACAATGGCTCCATTTTTAAATATGTTCCTGATCCTCCACAGACCCAGGCTGGTTAATGGTCAAAAGTCACTGGGAGTAAGACCAAGTGGGAACTGCTTGTGATATAGATCCACTGTCATTGGGAAGGGCTGTATATAATATGTTTCAGGGCAAGTCTATGCCATAGTAATAAGTATGGTGGGGCATGTAGTAGTTAGGAGTAATCTTTCATGTTGTGGTATACAAATGTACAGGGCAAGGGGAGACAGGAGTGAAGACTGAACTAAAGTCTTCCTCATTTTTTGAGGGGCACTGGGAGAGGCCAGGCTTGAATGTGGCTCAGCTGTGCCACAAGATATGTTAGACGACCCACCCCTCCCAGTCATTTTGTGTGGTGGAGATTATGTCTGGGTACTCTAGGTCTTTTTATCACTTAAGAAAAAGTTAGTGATGGATGCATGGAGACTCCTTATATCACTTGTGTGTTTTTGTGTGTGTAAGTGTGTGAACTGGGAGAGAGAGAGGGTCTGAAACAGGTACATTAAGCAGGGCAGGATATACATCTTTACACTAATTACTTATTTCATCCATGAAATAGAACATGAATCCCATTTGGTCAGGTCTAGTTGGATGGCCTGTAATAAAAGGGGATCATTTAATTTATACATTTAATTCAGTTTTTTGGGATGGCCACCCCCAAATATTTAAAGTGTGTAGGGGATCAGTTAAACGCTGTAGTATTATTGCTGATGAGAGTGGAGGTCATGTAATCGGTGTATGCAGATCATTCCAGATGTATCTCTTAATATTAAGGCCCAATAATGCTGGGAACATATTCCTAATTCCTTAATTAAAGAGTGTATGAAGACCAAGGATAGTGTAATGGCAAGGGGACTTATAGACTAAGGAGTGATAAAGAGGTGATAACGTGGAGATAACTTCTCCAGTAATATCACTTCTCTTGTTCCTATGTTTTTTTATAGAGCCTATGCGCTAAGATCTCCAAAGCTGGAGAAATCTTAGTGCATTGGCTCCAAGGAATAACATAGGACCTAAAGAAGTGATATCACTGGAGAAGTCATCTCCACTAATAACATCTTTATCACCCCTTTGTGAATCTCCCCCAAGGTCACCTAAGAAAGCACTTATTTTGTATTCCCATCTGCTATACTGTTATGCCTTTTGTTGATGAAGTATGCCTGGCAATCTCGAGGAAGGGTTCAAGGAAGATGGCAACTAGTACTGGTGATAGGCGGCAACTATGTTGGGTCTCACTATATATTTGAAAAGTGGAGAGGATGGTGCTCGAGTGGGAAATTGCAGCCACTGGTTAATATATAGGGCTCAGATTCCATTTGGTATGGAAGTGTGAATACCAGTATATTCCAGATTGGACAAAGGAAGGGCCAAAGAACCCTGTAAAAAAAAACTTTTCTGCATCCAGAGAAAGGACGGTTGATGGTATCTTTTGATCCCCAACCCACCAGATCAAAGCAATACATGTGAGGATATTGTCAAAGTCTTGTCTGAAAGAGACAAAACCAAACCTCATCAATACCTATTATTTGAAGAAGGAGAGGTGAGAGCCTGTTCACTATAATCTTTACAAGTATTTTAGGGTTACAGTTTAGAAGTAAAATCAGTCTAAAATTTTAAGACAACATCATTTGTCCTTCAGTGATTAAAGGAAAAATCCAGCTGTAACATGTCCATTGAGAACTGGTCTCCATCCAGTGATGCATAAAAATGAGTCTTACAAATCAGTGCCGGGTTTGCCTAGGGGGGCACAGGAACATTTTCCAGTAGGTTGCATATCCTGGGGGCGTTCTTGCCACCATATACCTATATTGGGCTGCTCTGGCCACCTTTTCCGTGTTCCGCGAGGGAGCAGATATAGCTACGTTGCTATTGGCACAGATCTATTCAATGGCATTCCCTCATGGTCCTGCTCTTTGTGAAGGAGTGACTCACTGATAGCAGTTGGCTTGTGTGACTCTGTCTTCAATGGCTCACTTCTTTGAGCAAAGCAGGACCATGAAGGGCAACAGATCTTTTCCACCCTAAGCCCCAAAACCGCTAGACCATCATTGCCAGAGGATCCTCTCCCTGCAACAAGGTATGCAAATTACAAGGGGGAGGATAATTTTTTATAGAGAGCAGGTATATTTTATTCTGCAAGGGTGGATAGGTAGATTACTTGTAGAGGTATTAGAGGCCAATTTTAGGTATGTGGTGGGATAGGTGTCTCATTTTAGGTATGCAGAGGGGACATGGTCCCATTTTACGTATAGAAGGTAAGGATAGATATAGAATTTTAGATAAGGGAGAGGGACTTGTAGGCATCATTTTAGGTATGTGGAGGGGGGATGGGGAACTTTTTAGGTGTGTGGGCGAAGCCATGGGTGACTCATTATAGGTATGGGGGACAGGGTCTCATTTTAGATATGCTAGATGGACGGAGAATGAGGGAGTCTCATTATAGTTATGGATAATTCTAAGTGTTATATTTGGTCTGTAGAGTGTTGGGTGGAGGGAGCCTAATAGGACATGGATGGGTGTTAGAGGTAACCCTAATAAGACATCGGTGGGCATTATGGGAAAATGTTGGGCTGCATTTTATTCCCAATCTGGCCCTGTTACAAATAGAGGGCTAGAAAAGGATTTAGGGCTTTGTGGAACTGGTATGAGAAACTGACTGGGCCAGGAGTCTTGTGTGTTTTCAACTGCTTCAGAACATCTGTGAGCTTATCCATAGATATAGGCACATTCAGGGTATGAATAAACTCGGGGGGATTTTGAGAACGTTGCCACAATTTAGATAGTCAAAAATCTTATCTTGTGTAGGGTTTATATGTGATGCGTTTTTATTGAGCCGCGAGTAGTATGTTTTCAATATTTGTGTGATGTCAGAAGAGATACATGTTCTGATGCTGTTAGCATCTTTAAGGGATAGAATCATCCATTGTCTGTTGGTGGATTTCAGCCTGTGTGCCAGTTAGCCTGTCAGCTGTTTTTGATTTTTCATAGAATGTTTGTAAAAAGGTGTTTAAATGTTCTATCTTTGTAGGAGGTTGATGTTAATTTGGCTCCTCATAAATATCAGTGTGTCTTGTATAGCAGGATGGAATGATAATGTGTTTTCATTCTCCGAAATGATAAGTTTTATATGTAGTGATATCATTGTTTTGGTTTTAATTCTCTTTTAGTGGTTTTATATGCTGCCTATAAGGGTGTCAAGCATATTGTCATCCCCTAGTAGAGACCTCCATTGGGTGGCACGTACAAATATCCACACTTTACAATAGGAGGACCTCACTAAAGTCAAACCACACATGTAATAAAGCTATTTTGCATCGATAATGTGACAGAGTAGGATGAGTCCACCAGAAGAAGTAAAAAGCGAAGTTTGACTTGTAAGCAGTTTAATAAGAAGGGTAAACTTTGTTAGTAGGGTTTAGCTTTTCCAGACATGCACCAGTCCTGTAACATAAATCCAATACACAAGGATACGGTTACTCTTATCCTCACATAGCCTTTTTGGCGATACGCACTGGGATGTGATCACGGGGCGACATTACTCCTGGATGCCGAATATTCTATTTTTTATATCATTCTTACTGCCACAGTAGGTTGTGTATTCACATTTTCTTCTTTTTCTCTACTACTTGTATGTATTTATTCACACATATTATGTATATTTCCCTGCTTACATGTTTTAGCTAGGATTTTTCTTTAAATCTACACTTAGGATATGAGTTAGGGTGAAGTATTGTTTTTATCTACCAGTTCTCCGTGGTTGTTTAGGACTGTATACTTATCTTATTGCACTTAATTGTTGATTAGGTTCAATATGTAGCATTTGAGGTAGGGGTTATTAGTCCCCTTTAATTCTTTTTCTCCTTACCTACCATTTGATTTTACCTTTCAACATCATGGTCCCAGGAGTATTTTGATACCCCGTGTTGTATTTAGAGTTTTTAAATTTCTCCTTTAGATATTTGTTTAGGTATATTTTTGTACCTTCTTTGAATAAAGATTACAATTTTCATATACGATATCCTTATGGTCCTGAGTGCCTCATTATAGGGACTTCCTGTTCCCATTAATATACCAGTGTGGTTAGCACTGCTTCTATTTTTGGTATTTGTTTGGACTTATATGGCTGGCAGGATCTCAAGATAGCCAAAAGAGCACAAAGAGGTTGTGTGTAATTAGAGAACTAGGGATTTGTGAAACTTATCTATCTGTCCAAGAACGGTAGGATATGGGGCTGGGGTGCCTCTGGATGGGAGTTATATATTATTACATTTGAAGAATTTTCACATCAACCCTATGGTATAGTTGGTTTTCCTAGAATTTTCCTTTAGCTTTGTGGCTATGTACAACTCTGTTTGCACTTAAAAATAGCTAATTTGCAATATCTGAGCCTCTTTTGTCAGTGTCACAGATATTGCAGTATTACTGTTGAAGGGTGTCCAAGGGGTAGGCAATATGGGTAGGTTCTTGATCTGGGACCTGGTGAATACCTTTACCTTTCTTTACACCTACTCTGTGGGTGGTGGAATTGAAGCTGTGGCTTATTGGTCTGCTCTGTAGGCATTGTGCATTTGAACCTATGTATGGGTATGATTGCATTTGCATAGACACAGTTGTTTATATAATGAAGAAGCAGTAAAGTAATGTCTTGCAGACATCTCTAGCATTTAAGGGTTAAAAGAGCTATTTAAATAAATTGGGATTTTGAGACTGTTTATTTGTTCCCTATGGTGCAGCTGGGTTTTCTCCAGAATTGTACTGCTGTACCTTGGTACATGGAGCTCACTTAATAAATGTATCACTCTAAAAACTCAGTATAGAAAATATGATGCAAAGAAAGAACTGGTAAAAAGATCTAATTAACCCTTTGAGTGCCAGAGAGGTAGCCAATCCTCCGGTCTAGGATACCTGAATCTAGATGTGTACCTTACCCCTAGTTACAACCCTCCTGCCATGACTCTAAAGAGTATCCTTGACCCTTTGTGTGCAGAGGGTTATGCAACGCATTGCTTTGCAGTGTATTGTATACCCATCTGGCATTCAAAGGGTTAAACAGAATGTTGCATTGCTGCTCTATTAGCAGAGACGTTAACCCATCTTCACTTCCGTTAGTACAAATCTCAGTGTGTATGAGTGGGCCATAGCCAGTAAATGATACTCTCATTCAGAATAGTGGTGCATTAAGTGCAATTTACATATCTGGGTCATGCCAAGAGAACACAGTGTTCTTTCCCTTAACCACTGCCACGAGAAGATTGTTAGCTTTTTTGTGTGTTAAGAACAATTTACATATTTATACAGAAGGAAACTTGCACATAGATACCGATTGATAATGGTTATGTATTATGTATTCCATGATTTTGCTGCTCCCTATGAATTATTCAGAGCACATAATATCCACAATGTTTTCAGCATATTCAGTTACACTAGCATTATTCTGCTGATGTGGCACTGTGCAAGGGGAGCCAATAGGAAGCAGGGAATGTGCTGTGTGCACACAGAAACACACTGGAGAGGGTTTTTATTAGCCTTAATGAGATCTGTGATACAAGAGGAATGTCAGACAGACAGTGAGGATGATGTACTAAGAAAAACAGTGCAATTCAGGAACAAACCAATTGTACCTTAAGGAACAAATAAAAATTCCCAAAATGTTCACTTACTATAATTGGGTTTTTAACTCCTTGAATACAAAACAGATAGCTAGCATTCAAAGGGTCCATCTACCTTAGTGGGAATTAGTAATCTGCTGCAAAGAAAGTGTACTATAAGGGACAAATGCCAATTCCCACTTGTTAAACAGTCTACATTCACAATGCGCTGTAGACTTTGCTATCAATCAAGGTATCAAAAGTAGGCTGATCAGATCTCACCTTTAACCGGGGACACATAGGAAATAGCCATTTTGCAGTACTTCACTGAAATCAATGCAGTCCTGCAGTGTGCATTTTTCCTGTGCATCCCCGGTTAAAGGTGAGGTCTGGTCAGCCTAATCAAAAGCCACATTTAGATCAGGGTTGTCCAAGTCCAGTCCTCAAGGGTCACCAACAGGCCAGGATGTAAGGATTTCCTTGCATAAGCACAGGTGAGTTAATTAGTGGCTCATTCCCGGAGCAGTGGATAATTCGCATTAACCAGGTAATAATTCTGTTGACTAGCACTACTGAACAGCTAGTAGCCAAATGAGGAATTATTTGGGGCCATCTTTGTTAAAGGTGGTAATTCCACTTTAAATCCTGGCCTGTTGGTGGACCTTGAGGACTGAAATTGGACAGCCCTGACTTAGATCAATGGAAATTTAGAAAATTATTATTAGTGTCCTTGGTTTGCTCCAGACTACACCTTTTCTTAATACATCAGCACCACTGAGATGCTTGTACAAAGACTGGAGCAATTCTTGGGCAAACCAGCTGCACCACAGGGGGACACAAACACTTCCCCAAATTCCCATCATTGGGATTTTAACCGCTTAACGACACATGATGGTCCAGGACCGTCATGGGTAGAATCGTATTAAGGACCCATGATGGTCCTGGACCGTCATGGAATTCTGGGCTCCCCACGCGGCTGCACGCCATTTGGGGAGCCCAGAAGCGGATGCGGCAACAAAAAACAAAAAAATGGTCCGTGGTCCTTAACCCTTTGAGTGCCAGAGGGGTACGCAAAGCAATGTGTTCCATAACCCTCTGGGAATCAAAGGGTTAAGTGATGGCCGCGTGCGAGATCGGCCGTCCTTAAGGGGTTAACCCCTTGAAAGCTAGAGAGGCCTCCAGATCTGCAGGAGTGCGGTGAGTAAAAGTAAGTGATGTGCCAGGACTGTCACTGGTCCTTAAGCGCCGGACCAGCGTGACAGTCTGGGTACAACATCGGACGCGAAGGGGTTACATTTTAAACAATAAACATTGCTTTTTCAATGGATTGAAGCTCTCTAGCATTCAGTTCGTTAAAAAGGTCCATGGAAATCAATGTTGGGCTTTCCAGACCACACCTTTACCTGGGGATACATATGAACACTGTATATTGCAGGGCTGTCTTGATTTCAGTACAGCCCTGGAATATGCATATTTCCTATGTATCCCCAGTTAAAATGGAGGTCTGGTTAGCTTTGCAGCAATACAAGATTGCCACTAAAATGGTTGTAGCCGAACAAGCCACCCATGTTAGCAAAGTGTGAACTAGATCTTACCCTTAGTATAACCACCACTGTAAATCAAGTTATGTACATATTTTTCTATGAATGGTCTGTAATTAATGATCCAATTTAAAGCCTGCCTTTAATTCATACCTCCTTAAACACCTTGGAGGCCTCGACAGTCTGAGAAAATAATCCATGGTACTGCGGAACTATGTATTAGATTGTGAAGTCAAAGTGACCAGCTACAAATAACGTCAGAGTTCGAAGATAAAGAAATAAGTAAAAGTATATAGATATACTAGAGAGCTGTATGAGGCACACCTTCCTAGGTACACCCTTGTGTTCGTGTAGCACCTTGTATGCATGTGTGTATACCTTTATTTATATGGCACCAAACAGTGTATGCAGAGCCTTACAACAGTCGTATGTTACAATACATAGATGGGGATAAAATAATTGTCACAGTCGGAGAAACAGTAGGAGAGAGTTCCCTGCCCCAAGAAGCTTATAGTCTAAATGTGTAATAGGAGACAGACAGCAGGGTCAGTGCATGGTGCTAGTGCTCCAGAACAGGGCTATCCAAGATCAGTCCTTCAGGGCCACTAACAGGCCAGAATTTAAGGATTTCCCTGCTTAAGCACAGGTGAGTCACTCAAAAGAAATGAGCCACTGATTAAATCACCTGTGCTTAATCCAGGAAATCCTTACATCCAGGCCTGTTGGTGGCCCTTGAGAACTTGACTTGGACAGCCCTGCTCCAGAAGATAGAATTCCCAGGTAGATGTAAAGACAGAGGGCGATGGTTCTAGACATGGGGAGAGAGGTATAGAGTTCCATAGGTAAGGAGCAAATCTCGAGGATCACATGGTTGTGCACAGCATTGAAAAGCAATGCAATGTACACTGCTCTAAAAGAGTTGAGACATCTATTAATGAAGATATAATCCCCTTTAATGTAAACTGGCTAGAATGCACGTTTAGCTAGGGACACATGAATAATGCATACTACAGGGTTGCTTTGATTTCAGGGCACCCCTGAAATATGTACATTTCCCATGTGTTCTCACATAAAGGTAAGGTCTGGTCAGCTTACTTTAACGATAATTTGTGGGCAAGTTTCATATAAGGTCAAAAGATAGGTGTTAAATGTAAATAAACTAATTAACACGTTAATAGTATATTAAGATGCACCCACGTGGAAGCAATACACAGGGCATAAAATGTTCAGTTTCTAAAAGTGGCAAAGGACAGGCTTGATTCCCCTATAGTGTAACAATGTGATTATGTTCTGATTGCCTGCATATTACTGTCTATTAGAGTCATTACACAAATTAATGCTAACAGGTTTGTAATCTAATCAGACTGTATGTAAAGCTGTATCTGAACGTATTCCCATATGAAGTGGTGAGATAGTACACAGTTGTACAAGGACAGAGCAAGAAGAAATGTTCCCATTAGAGAAGAACAAAGCAAAACAACACAGGGACATTCACTGAGGCTGGTGTACTAAGACGAACTGGAGCAAACCAGTTGCACTAGAGGGGACAAATCAACTGAAATTTGTGAATCTTTTGGTTTAGATTGAGCTTTAAACCATTTGAATGCTAGAGACTGCTCTAGTATTCAAGTGGTTAAACGCGGTTTTTAAATCGACGGGAATATTTGTCTTCTATGATGCAGTTGGTTTTCTCCAGAATTTCTCATCTTTAGCTTGCTGAGTAAGGCCCACAGGGAGTCTGATTTACTAATATGGTGCAAAGAAAGTGTACCATAAGGGACAAAGACCAATTCCCACTTGTTTTAATAGAGTAGATTCACAATGCGCTGCAGACATTCAAGGTATCAAAAGGCCCATTTAGATCAGGGCTGTCCAAGTTCAGTCATCAAGGACCACCAACAGTCCAGGATGAAAGGATTTCCCTGATGAAGCACAGGTGAGTCAGTCAGAATGAATGAGACACTGATTAACTCACCTGTGCTTAATCAGGGAAATCATTAAATCCTGGCCTGTTGATGGCGCTCGAGGACTAAACTTGGACAGCCCTGATTTAGATCAATGGATGCACTTGGTTTGCTCCAGAATAGCTCCTGTTCTTCTTAGTATATCAATCTCTGGTTGCCAATCTTGGGCTTAGAACATAACACAGGTGACGGGACTGTATAAAGGGCTGACTTCTACAACTTTACAGAATGAGTTTGGAAATGATTCAGTGAAAGTGAGTGCACTTCCTTTTTGGATGTCACCTATTGTTTTGGTTCAGAGTAAATTTGACACAAGCTTCATAAATCAGGCAACATTTCCATGGCAACATTTTTAAGGCTACATATAATAGGAGCTCTTTTGAAGGCGACATATACAATGACACATATTGAAGCAGTTGAAATATCCAAGGCAACATTATGATGTGCGTGACATAACTATAGATGAGTTCCTGGCAGGCAAAATATTGAACTCTCCATTTTGACACAGGCGACATAATGAATGTGCCATTTTGATGTGCAATTTACTAGTCGCCAATGCAATTGGATACCTATCTCTCCTCGTATGATTACAGGTGATACTAGTTAGTGGCTCAATCATCCTGAAGGATCCCCATTTGCTGATGATAGCTCAGCCAGTGATGCTCAACTGAGGAAATCGTGAATACATTGGTGGGAGAGGGCCTTGTTGACAGTTTTGAGCATCTCTTGTCTAAACCATAAGTTCTTAACCTCAGTCTTCAATCTTCACAAACAATGCAGGTTTTCAGATCTCCTCACATGACCTCTAGGTAGGGTTGCCAATATCATATGTTGAAAACTGGACACATATGAAATGAAAAGTATGGATACATGGGAACCATTGCAGGCCTGTATGGGCGCTCCGTTCCTCATAGACAAGGGTACAGCATACCCTACGTGATTCGGTGCAGAGACAAAAGAGGAAAGATGACCATAGACGACTGCCGGCACCTAACTTTCAAGTAGGAGACAGAGTGTGGTTGTCTTCCCGTAACTTGCACTTCCAGGTTCCCTGTGGCAAATTCGCTCCTCGATTTATTGGTCCTTTCCGTGTGTTGCGTAAGATTAATCCAGTGGCTTATGTGTTGGAATTTCCAGCCAATATGCGCATACATAATGTGTTCCATGTTTCCCTGTTGAAGCCTTTGGTCTGCAACAGGTACACCTCTGCTCCTGTTCGCCCTGCTCCCGTGAGAGTTGCAGTGGTAGTATAACGATTATGAATCAATGGTTTTAATACAAAACATGGAATACGTTATGTATCCTCATGCTAGCCGGAAGATCCAAAGCATAGGAAACCGGGTTGACTTTACGGAGTACCCTAAAGGGACACACAAACCTGGGAGCCAACTTATTGCATGGAACTTGCAAATGGAGGTTTCTCTAAGACAGGCATAACCTATCCCCCACCTGGAACGAAGGTGCAGGTAATCTCCTATGATTGGCATTCCACTGATGTCGCTGAAATGAAACACCAAGAGCCCTCTGTACTTGTGCCCATGTGGAGTGGAGCTGCCATATATGCTCATCTGGAGCCGGAATTTGCTGTGACTGAAAGGAATCTGGGAGCAGACAAGGTTGAAACCCATAATTGGTCAAGAATGGAGAGCTCCCAGAAGATGGGTTGATCGCACAGTTCCTAGCAAACTCCGCCCACGGCAACAAGTCAGCCCAATTGCCATGATGATCTGATACAAAACAGCGCAGGAATTGTTCCAATCCCTGATTGGAACGTTCAGCGGCCCCGTTGGTCTGGGGTTGGTAAGCTGAGGAAAAGGACAACTGTATGCCCATCTGGTCACAAATTGCCCTACAAAATCTGGATACAAATTGGCTCCCACGATCGGAGACTAACACTCTGGGTACTCCATGAAGCTGGAAAACTTCTTTATCAAAAATGATGGCCAGTTCCTTAGAGGAAGGTAGGCCAGGGAGGAGAACAAAGTGTGCCATCTTCGAGAATCTATCAACCACCATCAGGATAAATGAATACCCGTTAGACACCGGTAGCTCCCCTAGAAAGTCAAACAAAACATGTGATCATGGGCGATCACCGTTGGGGACAGGCTGGAGCAAACCAACTGGAAGGTGTCTCGGGGATTTGGTACAAGCACACGTGGTACAAGCTGCCGTGAAGGCCGCACAATCTGAGCACAGAGAAGGCTGCCAAAACAACCGAGACAAAGACCATATCAGCTGATCGCGACCCACATGACTGGCTGCACGAGAAGCATGGTAGGTTTCAAGTAATTGAGTACAGTGGGGCTCCACCACAAAACACTTGACTACTGGTTTTTCCATCAGAGCATTGGCCTGGGTGGCCAGGATCTTTTAGCCCAAAGGCAATGTGATACTTGTACGCAAAGTCACCAGTATGAGATCAGGTGGAATAATTGGCGATGGTACTTCGTCCTTCTCAAGCTCAGGACCAAATTGTCTAGACAGGGCATCAGCCCTGATATTCTTGGAACCGGGTAAGTATGACACAATGAAATTGAAGCGTGACAAGAACAAGGCCCATCTGGCTTGTCGGGGGGAGAGTCTCTTGGCCTCTGATTTTTGTGATCTGTCAAGATCAGCACTGGAGCCTTCATACCTTCCAATAAATGTTGCCATTCCCGTAAGGCGAGAATGATTGCCAAGAGTTCTCTATCCCCGATATCGTAAAGGCTCTGGGCTTTGGACATCTTTTTACAGAAGAAACCACATGGCATCAATATTTTCCCAGGACCATACCACTGTGATAGGACTGCCCCTACTCCTGTTTCTGAGGCATCCACCTCCAGGGTGAAAGGTAACGTAGGGTCTGGGTGGGACAGTACTGGAGCCTTAGAAAATGCAGATTTCAGCATCTCTGGCTCCGCGGAGGGGGGGGTCTTTGAGGGGGGTTACTGTTACAGCTTACCTTAGTTTCAGAGTCGTCAACAGGCGTGAGGCTTCAAGCATGCAGCAGGCCTCTGTTTTATGTGTATGCTTCCTGTAGTCTCCTCCTACCTACTTCCTCCCTCTGAGCTGCTCCTCCTACCTACTTTCTGTGGCGGGGTTTAAAAGGCAGACTGAGTCCTGACTCAGTTGCCCTTGCATTGTTGTTCATAGCAGTTCTATTACCTTGGGCTCTGTGTATGACCTGGCTAGTCTTCCATCCAACTTGGTGCTGACCTGTGGCTCTGTCTGACTATTCTTTTTCTTATCCCTATAGTGAACACCCAACCTGGTGCAGACCCGTGGCTCTGGCTGACTACCTGAACTGTGTATGACCTGGCTTGTCTGACTACCCCATCTGACTTGTGGCTCTGTTTGACTACTCTTACGTTTGTTCCTTGTACCTAGCAGACACCCAACCTAATGCGGACCTGGGGCTCTGGTAGACCAGCTCTGATACTAACTGCAGGCGAGTCAGCTATCTAATTCCCATTCTGACTGCAGGCGTGAGTCAGAGATTACTCCAATCTGACTGCAGGCGTGAGTCAGAGTTCGCTCCATTCTGACTGCAGGCATGAGTCAGATATTGCTCCCTACTGACTGCAGGCTTGAGTCGGTATGCCCGCTCCTGTTCATGGTTCCTGCTGAGACTACCAGTGGCTAAGGCCTAGTCTCTAGCACTGTGGTTTAGCCTTGCATCACATTATTCCTGATAGCAGGGTTGCTGGCTTTAACCCTTTGCCTGTTCCTTTGTATGTACAGTATCTCACATAAGTGAGTACACCCTCACATTTTTGTAAATATTTTTATTTTATCCTTCATGTGACAACACTGAAGAAATGACACTCTGTTACAATGTAAAGTAGTGAGTGTACAGCCTGTATAACAGTGTAAATTTGCTGTCCCCCTCAAAATAACTCAACATACACCCATTAATGTCTAAACCTTGGCAACAAAAGTGGGTACACCCCTAAGTGGAAATGTCCAAATTGGGCCCAAAGGGTCAATATTTTGGGTGGCCACCATTATTTTTCAGCACTGCCTTAACACTCTTGTGCATGGAGTTCACCAGAGCTTCACAGGTTGCCACTGGAGTCCTCTTCCACTCCTCCATGACGACATCACGGAGCTGGTGGATGTTAGAGACCTTGCACTCCCCCACCTTCCGTTTGCGGATGCCCCACAGATGCTCAATAGGGTTTAGGTCTGGAGACATGCTTAGCCAGTCCACCACCTTTACCCTCAGCTTCTTTAGCAAGGCAGTGGTCGTCTTGGAGGTGTGTTTGGGGTCATTATCATGTTGGAATACTCCTTCGAAGGGAGGGGATCCTGCTCTGCTTCGGTATGTCACAGTACATGTTGGCATTCATGGTTCCCTCAATGAACTGTAGCTCCCCAGTGCCGGCAGCACTCATGCAGGCCCAGACCATGACACTCCCACCACCATGCTTGAGTGTAGGCAAGACACACTTGTCTTTGTACTCCTCACCTGGTTGCCGACACACACGCTTGACACCATCTGAACCAAATAAGTTTATCTTGTTCTCATTGGACCACAGGACATGGTTCCAGTAATCCATGTCCTTAGTATGCTTGTCTTCAGCAAACTGTTTGCGGGCTTTCTTGTGCATCATCTTTAGAAGAGGCTTCCTTCTGGGACGACAGCCATGCAGATCAATTTGATGCCGTGTGTGGCGTATGGTCTGAGCACTGACAGGCTGACCCCCCATGCCTTCAACCTCTGCAGCAATGCTGGCAGCACTCATACGTCTATTTCCCAAAGACAACCTCTGGATATGAAGCTGAGCACGTGCACTCAACTTCTTTGGTCGACCATGGCGAGGCCTGTTCTGAGTGGAACCTGCCCTGTGAAACCGCTGTATGGTCTTGCCCACCGTGCTGCAGCTCAGTTTCAGGGTCTTGGCAATCTTCTTATAGCCTAGGCCATCTTTATGTAGAGCAACAATTCTTTTTTTCAGATCCTCAGAGAGTTCTTTGCCATGAGGTGCCATGTTGAACTTCCATTGACCAGTATGAGAGAGTATGAGAGCGCTAACACCAAATTTAACACACCTGCTCCCCATTCACACCTGAGACCTTGTAACACTAACGAGTCACATGACACCGGGGAGGGAAAATGGCTAATTGGGCCCAAGGTTTAGACATTATGGTTTAGACATTAATGGCTGTGTGTTGAGTTATTTTGAAGGGGACAGCCAATTTACACTGTTATACAGGCTGTACACTCACTACTTTACATTGTAGCAGAGTGTCATTTCTTCAGTGTTGTCACATAAAAGATAAAATAAAAATATTTACAAAAATGTGAGGGGTGTACTCTCTTATGTGAGACACTATATATATGTATATATTTTCTTTGTTCATTTTGTCAATAAAATTGCAATAACTATACCGTACTGACTCCGTACTGATACTTTTCTGGGTATCTGTGACAGTAAGTGGCCCTACTTAGAGGTAATCATTGGATCTGCAGCCCTCGGCTATATTTGAGTTTGACATGCCTGACCTAAAGTATTTGGTCTTTGTGTCACCATGCAATGGACATTTACTAGTTTGCACCTATTATGGGAGTTGCTAGATTCCCAAAATTCCTGAGGCTTGGTCCGCCCTACTGTATTCTTGCAATATGCAGCCCAATTCCACTATTACATGCACCATGCAGGCAACAAGACACAAGGCATAAATTATTTTGTCCCCTCAGTCAGTACGTAGTATCACCACTGTTTTCTGTTGAGACTAATAATATATCAGGCGAGATATTCATTAAGCGATGATAAAGAGGTGATATAGCGGTGATAAAGTGGAGATGACTTCTCCAGCTTATCTCTTCTCCAGTCTCTTCTCAGCTGTTTATTATTCAGTTCCACCTTAAGCATAGGTAGATCAATCACAGATCTTTAGACCTAATGTGCTAAGATCTACAAAGCTGAAGAAATCTTAGTACATATGCTCCATAGAATAACATAGGAACTGGAGAAGTGATATCACTGGTGACGTCATCTCCACTTTATCATCGCTTAGTGTATCTTCCCCGAGATGTTTCTAGTAGATACTATTCAGCCCTTTAACCTCTTAACGTCATGGGTCCTTAACAGAATTCTACCCATGACGGTCCTGGACCATCATGGGTAGAATTCCGTTAAGGACTCATGACGGTCCTGGACCGTCATGGGTTAAATGATAGCAGCGCTCCTCCGCGCACGCTGCTATCATTCATTCCAGGATGAGACTGACCGCTCCAGTACCGGAGTGTTCAGTCTCAGCCCTTCTCACTTGTGCCGGGTCATGTGATTGCTGCAGCAGCAATCACATGTACCAGCATTCTGAATGAATGAGGCAGTATGCAAAGCATACTGCGTCTGTGTCTCCCCTCTGCCTCTCTGTCCCTTACAATCAAAGTAAGGGAGAGAGAAGCAGAGAGGAGGCACCTAGTGGAATAAAAATGTAGCAGCTGGAGGTATTAACCCCTTCACTGCTGTGCTGGAGCTGGATGGATGCAGGTCCATTTGTGACCTGCTAAAAAAAACTTTTTTTTGGTTTTAAAACACAACACTATTATTTTTTTTTTTGCAAAAAAAATTTAAAAAAACAAACATGTCAATGAACAAAATTGGGAGTGTGATTGTTGTGGAGCCATGTAATACACTTATACACACCACCAAATGTCATCAATAAAAAAGTGGGAAAATAAGGTGGGAAAAAAGGACATGGGGATTTTCACCCGAGGAGGATAGTGCCCACTTAAAACTGCCCATTTTGTAGGTATGACTGACTGGTCATACCTTTCATGCAGTCTCCACAAAAATTCATTGCACCCAAATGATCACAAGAGAAAAAAAACAGTTTTTTTTTTATTTTTTTTTTTTTACAGTTTTCCTTAATTTTAATAAAATAAATGGTAGGTTATCCATTTAAGTGTGGTATCAAAAGAAAGCCCTATTTGTTCATAAAAAAACTGTATATAATTTTCATGGGTAAAATAAAGTACTTAGAGGGAAAGTACTGGTGAACAAAGTCAAAAAGGTCAGAATTGCTCTGGTCTTTAAGTGAAATCCACCTCCGATTTTCCCGGTCCTTAAGGGGTTAATGCTGAGAGGTGTTCAGTGCAATGTTTTGCAACAGACTGAAGAATGCTCTCTCTAGAATTCAAGGGGTTAACCCCTTAAGGACTACATGACGTCCTATGATCGTCATGGTCCTTAAATACCTAAGGACCGATGACGGTCATAGTACATCACATACTTTTTACTTACATCGCTCCACCGGGAGCACTGCAAGTAAAAATGGGGCCTAAAATTGACCTTTCCAAGACTGGAGCGATCTCTTTCAGGCCCCAAAGCGGCACGCCGATACACACAACAGGTCACATGTAGCAGCGCATCGGCAAGGATCAAAGTGGTCTTTATGGGAAGGACTGGTCCTTAAGGGGTTAAAGCACAACATGTTCCTAAATAGTAAATCACAGAGCATCACACTACATCGCTGCCATTACTCTGACTACAGAAACCATCACAATCAGGAAGTAGAGTTAAAGGGATAGTAATACTTCGTTTTATCTTTATTTTATTTTGTAGGCATTAAAAAAACATTAAGAACGATATATGTCTTATCTCTCAAACCTTTATGGTTTGAGATATATTCACAAGCAAAGTTTCCCCTCCCGCCCCTTTTACCTAGTGTAAGCCATCTCTTCTCAGATGTGGAATCTGGTTGTAACACCAGACAGATAACAGCAGGGGACAATCTTCTTTGTATGAGAACAATGAAAGCCCTGTCCCCCTTGACAAGTTTTTCAGGTTTTTCCCTTATCTTAATTGAAGATTGTGCCTCTCTGCAGTCTACCTGGGCACCTCCCTTCTGATCTGGCTGAACAGTGTTACATCAGTAAAAGGGGTGGGAGGGGGATATTTTGTCATTGAATTACTCTTGAACTACAACTCTGACAGAATTGAAATAACACTCTCCAAAGTCCAAATACTATGATGATTAATTAGAGCTGCTTTTATTATGAAACATTACTATCCCTTTAAAAAGAAGCTGAATCACCAAGAACAATGGGGGTATTTGTGCATCAATTTGACTGCACCAGAGGGGACAAATGAAACATTCATTTGATTTAAGTGGGGATTGTTAATACCTTGAATGCTAGAGAGGTCTCCATCGCATTTCAAAGCAATGTGTTGGAAACCATTCTAGCACTCAAGGTGTTAATAATCCTATTTGAATCTTCAGGATTTTTTGGAATTGTTATTTATTCCCTGTGGTGCAGATTGTTTGCTCCAGAATTACTCCAGTTCTCAGTACTTGATCCTCATATCGCTGACACCACTAGCCCTACTTTGGAAACTAGTCCCCATAACTCAGAAGTAGCACATCAGCTCTACTGTGAATAGTTTGTGTGAACATATATGCCCCAGTATAAAATGAGTCACTGTATCCTTTTTCTTTGCATGGAAGGAAATTACGTGACTCTGATTTTGAAGAATTGTGTGAAACAGAAAAATAAAAAAAACTGACAGATTCTGCCAACGCAGAGAAGAAATGCCAGTTACATAAATAAACAAATGTGAACAGGGTTTTATCACGCGGCTCAGAGTTAATCGCATTCACCCAGGAAAAAAGAAAGAAAAAACATTGCTATAAAATGACAGCTTTGCAATCTCGTGATCCAAGAAACCAATAATTAAGATGATTTTGGAGAACAGATGTTCCTTTATTGAATATGCGTGAAAGCAAGATTCACATGGATCAAAATTTGACCTCTAATTTGAAATTGTTGTGATGAAAGCGCGGTATGTTTGTGGAATGATCTCACAGCTCTCTCTCTTTTTTTTTTTTTTTTTTTTAAGTTTTCAAGTGTAAAAAAAAAAAAAAAAGGTAAATACTCAAAAAAGCACTATGTTGCAAAGAATGTATATGCAACCAAAGAAAAGCAATCAATGCAAAAAAATATAGGCAATAAGTTCATAAAATTAACGTCTCTTGAATACGATGAGAGTGTTCTCCATGTGTGATATGATGCAATATGTCACACGCCTCTTCTGCAAGCAATAGATCATGTAAAAGACACAGGGTATAAATGAGGGGCACCACACCAAATCTGGACTGAACAGGCCAACCTTTATTACTATATATATGAATTAGTTATTACATTTAAACATGCTCAATAGATAACATAACTTATCCCAGTCCCAACACCCTTAGCATGGCCAAACTGAACAGGTTCATACTTCAAGTTCACCATCAATTACC
Source organism: Rhinophrynus dorsalis (assembly GCA_037306005.1). Lineage (NCBI taxonomy): Eukaryota > Metazoa > Chordata > Amphibia > Anura > Rhinophrynidae > Rhinophrynus > Rhinophrynus dorsalis. The sequence goes on along the minus strand of CM074720.1, from coordinate 380,294,901 downwards.
AACAACCTCCCAAACAGAGGTAACCAATTACCCCACTGTGCACCAGACCGAGCCAGCTCCAGTGGGTAATGTAACCCACCAGCGTCATCCATTTGTGGCAAACTACTTTAAGGTTACTCCCAAAGGACAATTTATTTACCTTATCATTTAGACACCCCCAAACAATTGTATAACACTGCCCCAACCCTCCCCTAAGAACAACCCAGGACCAGGGAAGGGAGGGCAGAGATGTCATTCCTCTATTTTCTCCTATTCCATGACAGGAATTTTGACCTGTTCCCCATGGGGCAATTGGTTTATCTGAGAATTTCTCCAGTATCAGTACATCAGCCTCCGGGAATGTACTATCATACTATCCAGTTTCCCGCTTATTCTTTTCAGTCAGTATGCAAACTGAATAGTGTCATGTTGTACACCAATAGGAAAGATATGTGCATGCTGCAAAAAATGGAAACCTGAATGCTTAACAATGGAAATTATTTTATGATTAATAACAGTGCATCCAATAAAAATCAATTTTAATATAAATGTAACAGATAATTTGATATCATATCCATGCAGAACAATGAAATTCTTCTGTGGAGAATTCAAAGCTGATGTACACGTGGCTTAGAGCAGGGGTGGGCAAGCTTCAGCCCTCCAGCTGCCAGCCTACAATTCCCATCATCCTCAGCCAGTCAAAAGCCGAATGGTTCTTATCTGCTGTCAATTACTATGTTTCTATGTTTCTAAAAACCAGCTGAGAATGATGGATATTTTAGTCCAATAACAGCTGAAGCTTGCTCACCATTCACTTAGAAGGACTAGTGAATAGAATTATGAATGCTTACTAAATTGCACTACTATAAGCCAGCAGTAACTCCCTTATAAATGTGGTGAATGCTTTTGATGATGTCCTCCACAAACAGTCTGCGTACCTCTATTGTACATTCTTCTGTTAATGAGATTCTGGTTGCTGACAGGAAGACAATCTATACTGGAATAATGCCAGATCAGACTGCCTCAGGCATGTCTAGCGATGCTTTTACATAAATGATTAGTGACAGATGCTATAAATAGAGGAATTTAAAATTACCCTTTAATTTCTTTAGCTATATGGCAAATAGATATTAAGATTCATAGAAGTGTACCTCTTACGCCAGAATTAAATAACAGGTAAATGGATGAATTACAAATTGAATACTTTAATTTGTGTCCATCAGAAAATTCATTTATCGGATTGTAACTGGTAATCTCTAATTCATCAATTTTTGAGTGCCATGTGAATTTTCCTTTCCCATCCTCTGGGTTCAGGCTGGCTGATACCATAGAATTCTGTAGAGTGCACATACATATACATACATTTATCATATATGTTTATACGATTGCATCATGGTCACTGATATTTACTCAGTATTGTCCTCCAATTTCCCTGCCTATCAAACACAAGGCGGGGAAATATGTTTGATTGTTAATAAATAACATAATTTATATGTCAGCATGCTCCTCCTGTATGTTTATGAACTGTCATTTATAAAAAAAATAAAAATAAAAAAAATAGGTGGTTTTGAAAGATATTTCAAAATCTTATACAATGTATATTTTTGTTAGCCATTAAAACAAAAATGATGGAGGCATTTAGCTTCATTGCTTTGTCAATTTAAAACAGTATTTGCTGGCATGCCTGTCAGATAGTAACAATTCATACTTCTCGAGCTGCCACTTTCGGTTGACCAGTATTGGGTAATTTGCATAAACTGACAAAGACATAAAGCTAAATATCGCATAAACCATTGTTTAAAATAAAAAGGCTAACAAAATCAGGTGATTCTGCAAGCTCTTTGCAAATCACCTATTTGCTACAAAGCAACAGTTTCAGCTCTGCTATGTAAAATAGGCAGATCGGCTACTGTGCCATGCACAGAGCCCTAGGAACAAACATATTCATCACACTAAGCCACATGTCATACGTAGAGTCAAGCCAGCTATACCACAGGACACAGATAAAAAGTCTTATTGATTTAAATGGAACTTTTAAACTATTAAGTGATAAAGAAGTATCTAATGCATTGCCTCACAATGTGTTTGAAAACTCTTTAGAATTCAAGTCACTGAAAGCCCATTTAAGTTTGTGGGAGTTTTTGGAATTTTTATGTGTCTCTTTCGGTTCAGTTGGATTCCTCCATATTTCTTTGGGTATATAGCCCACAGAACTAAAACATGCAAGATATGAGCTGCAGTAGATAATCTTGTTCCTGTGGATCAGGTATGCACACAACCACTGACGTGACATTCCGCTGGTGCACAGATAACACACCTATGCTCTGTTGCAGTCACTCAATTGGATATTGTCCTAGGAGTTACAAACATAAGAAAGCATACTGTATATACATCACAATATATACAGTTCACAACTGGCTATTAGCAATATTATCTGGATTATTATTATTCATTTATATAGCGCCAACTAATTCCGCTGTGCTGTACAATTGGAAATAGACATTCCGCTTCAAACCCTGGCCAATCCGGGTACGAGGATTGGGTGGACAACCCTGGCCATGAATGTCATAGCCGCCTTCAGCCTATCAAATGCTGTGGGAAGGAATCTGGCCAACCAATCCCAGGACCACCTACTTTCCCCCATGTTAAGTCAATGGGCGCCCTTTAAACCCATCACCTGATGGTGGCAGCCAGTTGGTGGACTGCCTACATTTTTTCATACAAGTCTATGGCGTCCCTTTAACTTAGTCACATAGGTTGGGGAAGACAATCTGTGGACCGCCTACTTTCCCATGCAAAGTCTATGGGGCTCTGTATCCATGTACATCAGTCTCTTTTTTTAGGGGTTTTACATGGCTCCTAAAAGAGCCCCCAAGAAACGACCTGTGGTCCGTTACATTTCTCCCCATTTTGAGTCCCAAGCAGAAGCAACCTTGGTGGACGGTTGTTTGGTTATCCGGGGAGGAATCTCCTGTCTTTGAGGCCCATAGTTCGTGGGAGGTGCAGGTAGTCTGTTAGGGACTGGAGACTGAAGAGATCTGTGGCTTGGTGAAAAATGAGGGGTTGCTCCCGCCTTCGTGTCCAAGGCCCAGAAAAGTTTAGGTGGACTCAGGGGTCCAGCTACCCAGGCAGAGACTGGGTCCAGCTTCAGGTCTGGGGCCATCGGGTCTGGATACAGGGGAGGTCTGGGAGGGGGCAGTCCTGTGAGGCAAAGAAGCTCCAGCAATAATGGATGGGCTGGGGGGATGCTGGTTCTGGAGGCTCCACGCCCAATGCCAAGGATCCGGTTTAGTGTAACCCAGCAGGTACGCAGTGGCACCCCCCCACCCCCAGGTATGAGCCACAGGAGAGAATGGTGGTCCCACTCTCCTGGGCTTGGGTAACACAGGGACTGGTGAGGGCCTCAGTCTAACTCACGAGGTCAGAGGAAATGAAGCCTCTGGAAAGGACGATGGTGCCACTCTCCAGGGACAAAACAACGGAGCCCCTGGAGAGGCAGGGGTCCAACTCTACAGGCCTAGGGTAACGCAGCCATTGGGGAGGACACTGATACCACTCCCCAGGGCAGGGGCAACAGAGCCATTGGGGAGAATGCTGGCCCCACTTCCCAGGACAGGGTCAAAGGGGCCACTGGAGAGGACAATATTCCCACTCTCCAGGGCAGGGGCATTAGAGCCCCTAGGAAGGAAGGCGTTCTCACTCCCCAGGGCAAGGGTATCACTTGAGCCAGTGCGGAGCGTATTCCCACTCACTAGTCCAGGAGCATCAGAGCCACTATGGAGGATGGCAGTCCCACTCCCCAGGGCAGGAGCAACATATCCACTGAGAAGGACACCTGTCCCACTCCCCAGAGCAGGAGCAACTGAACCTCTGGAGAGGATACATTTCCCACTCTCCAGGGCAGGAGCATCAGAGCCCCTGTGGAGGATGGCGGTCCCACTCCCCAGGGCAGGGGAAACAAATCCGCTGGGGAGGACACTTGTCCCACTCCCCAGGACAAGAAAAACGGAGCCCTTGGAGAGGACACATGTCCCTCTCTCCAGGGCAGGGGCAACAGATCCACTGGGGAGGACACTTGTCCCACTCCCCAGGGCAGAAGCAACAGAGTCCCTGGAGAGGATACATTTCCCACTCTCCAGGGCATCACTAGAGCTGGTGAGGAGTGTATTCCCACTTACTAGTCTGGGGGCATAAGAGCCACTGGGGAGGACAGAGGTCCCACTCCCCATGGCAAGAGTTTCATTTGAGCTAGTGAGGAGCACATTCTCACTCACCAGTCCAGGGGCATCAGAGCCACTTGGGAGGACAACTGTCCCACTCCCCAGGACAGGAGCAAAGGAGCTACTGGAGAGGACAATATTCCCAGTCTCCAGGACAGGGCCATCAGAGCCCCTGGGGAGGATGGCGGTCCCACTCCCCAGGGCAAGGGTAGCACTACGGGATTCCTTCAGTCCACTGAGATAATGCTGCTCCACTGCCATCACAAACCAGTCTAAAGTCTCTTCTGATGGATTGGGTCCCAGAAAGGACAGTAGTTTCTGCACTCTCCACTTTATTGGGTCACCAAACTCCTCGCATGAGACTTCGACTTCAGGGTCAGAGTCGGCATTGATCTCAGTCCCCGGCATATCCAGTTGCCATAGAGACCAAAGCACCGACTCTTCCTGTAGCTGAGCGGATGAGTTGATCGCCCAGCCTTCTTCCTCCCTTTGGTACTCCTGCACTCTTTTTAGTAGTCCAGTGTACATCTGTTCGATATCCCACTCTCAGCTTGCTAAGTCACCTAATTTCTCCTGTAGGTTCAGGGGGACGTACCCACCAAGTATATCTTCTATCTTGGCTCTAACCTCCCAGTAGCGCCTGGAGTCCTGACAGCCAAAGTTAGCATCCCAATGAAACGTATCCCATATCAGTCCTTGAGCGCTGCATCCCCAGTGAGGTGGGGAAAGGGTGCTGGGTGACCCAGGAGAATACTCCTTGTCCATTTTCCTAAAGAGAGACCAGTTATCACGGTGCCCGTAATCTGCCTCTGGATGAGTTACCTGTCGTATCCCCCCTTGTGGATCAGTAGCAGCATGGCTGGTTGCTACTGTCTGCTGGCCTCTCTGTTTACAGAAGCGAGCCACTACATCGTGCTTGCTATTTTGTACCAGCATCACTAATTGGCCGATTGATGTCCTGCCTTCCCGGTGGGCCTTATATGCAGCCTTCAGTCATAGCTTCAGTGCCCTTTCGTGGTGTACCAGTGCATTGCTTAGTATTCTGCTTTCTGTTGTGACCTGTGCTTGGCTGCTGATTCCGATCCGTGTATGACCCCTGGCTTGTCTGACTACCCCATTTGTGCCTGAACCTTGGCCTTGTCTGTCTACTTGATCTGTGCTCGATCCTTGGCTCTGTCTGACTACCTGATCTGTGTATGCCCCCTGGCCTTGTCTGACTCCACTTGTGTATGTACCTTTGGCCTGACTGATGCTCTCCATCAGGTACTTGAGCCTGGTCTCTGCCTCACTGTGTTGCCCGGGTTAGTCTGCTGTCGCTAGGCCTTGCCAGCACTCTAGGTCTTACCACGGGTATTTGCCTTGGACCCTAGCATTCTAGAGTATTACATAGTAGATAAGGCTGAAAAAAGACATGCGTCCATCAAGTCCAGCCCATGCCAATAACACCCCTGTTGATCCAGAGGAAGGCAACAAAAAAGCCCTCTGGAGCAATTTCCAATGTAGGTGTGTGTGTGAGTGTGTCAAATAGTTCCCCGGCTCAATATCCTATTTGCTTTGAAGCCATCTGTCATAACTGTCAATATTGTTCTGTGCTAGATAGGCATCCATTGCTTTTTTGAATGCAGTTACATTATCTGCAAGCACAGCATCCCGAGGCAAAGAATTCCATAGCCTTACCGCCCTTACTGTAAAGAATCCCTGCCTGTGTTTTAGTCGAAAGCGCCTTTCCTCAAGTCTTAATGGATGACCTCTTGTTCTTAGCTCAGCTCTTTGCATAAATAATTCATTGGATAGTTCTTTGTATTGGCCTTGAATGTATTTGTAAATGGTAATCATATCACCCCTTAGACGTCTCTTTTCTAATGTAAACAAACCCAGTTTGGCTAGTCTCTCTTTGTAACTCAGATCCTCCAATCCCTTTATCAGTTTTGTTGCACGTCTCTGCACCTTTTCCAGTTCAGTAATGTCTTTTTTTTAGAACAGGCGCCCAAAATTGTACTCCATATTCTAGATGAGGCCTAACCAAGGATTTATACAGAGGTAGGATAATATTAGCATCCCTTGCTTCTACACCTCTTTTTATGCAGGCTAGTACTCTATTTGCTCTTGCAGAGGCTGAGTGACTCTGCACACTGCTGTGAAGACTATTGTCTATCAGTACACCTAAATCTTTCTCTAATGAGGATTTCCCAAGTTGTTTCCCATTTAGAGTATATGTAGCAAGTTTGTTTCTACAACCCAAATGCATAACCTTACATTTATCTACATTAAATGACATCTGCCACTTTTCTGCCCATTCACTTAGTTTATCTAAATCCTTCTGTAGGGAAAAAACATCGAGCTCTGTATGTATTTCCTTACATAGCTTAGTGCCATCAGCAAAGATTGAGATGCTACTTTCAATTCCCACTTCTAGATCATTAATAAACAAATTAAAAAGCATTGGGCCCAGGACTGAACCCTGAGGTACCCCACTTATAACCCTAGACCAATTTGAAAAAGTTCCATTTACAACAACTCTCTGCCATCTATCATTTAACCAGTTCTCAATCCATGTACAGATACCACCACCCAAACCGAAGCCTTTTAATTTATGCAGTAACCTGTTGTGAGGCACTGTGTCAAAGGCTTTTGCAAAATCCAAGTACACTACATCAACAGCAATTCCCCTGTCCAAATTACTACTCACTCTTTCATAAAATGCAAGTAAATTAGTCTGACATGATCTGTTCTTCATGAAACCATGCTGATTCCTACTAATGATATTGTTTGTCTTCACATAGTTCTGAATACTATCAGTTAATAACCCTTCTAGTATCTTACCCACTATGGAAGTCAAGCTCACAGGTCTATAATTTCCTGGTTTGGATCTTGCTCCCTTTTTAAACAATGGAACTACATCAGCTTTCCTCCAATCACAGGGCACTATGCCTGATGAAAGCGAATCAATAAATATTAAGTATAATGGTTTTGCTATTACTGAACTAAGTTCCTTAAGTACCCTTGGGTGTATACCGTCCGGTCCAGGCGCTTTATTCACTATAACCCTTTCCAGTCTCTTTTGGACCTTGTCCTCAGTAAGCCATGTAGATGTTGGAGGAAATTCCATGGTTTTGTCTGTTTGCCCATAGCTTGTCATTTCTGCTTCCTTTGTATATACTGAAGCAAAGAACGTATTTAGGGTCTCAGCCATAGCTTTATCCTCACTAATCAATTCACCTGTTTCAGTCCTAAGAGGACCAATATCAAGCTTAACTTTTTTGTTGTTAATATACTTGTAGAATTGTTTAGGGTTATTCTTGCTCTCGTTTGCAATGTTTCGCTCATTTTCTATTTTAGCTAGCTTAATTGCTTGTTTGCAGATTTTATTACATTCTTTATATTTTTTAAATGATGCATCTGACCCATTTGACTTAAACACCTTAAAAGCCTGCTTTTTATTTCTCATTTCCCTGCTAACCACATTATTAATCCACATTGGTTTTGCTTTACTTCTCTTGTGCTTATTCCCCAATGGTATATATTGACGTGTATATTTGCCCAAGAGCATTTTAAATACATTCCATGACTCTTGTGCATTTTTATCTTTGAAAATTACATCCCACTGGATATCCTTTAAAGCTTCTTTTAACTTTGTAAAATTAGCCTTTTTGAAATTGAATGTTTTGGTTAAACTCTTGTATTGGGTTTCTCATAACAAACTTCAAAGGATACAATATTATGGTCACTGCTGCCCAAATGTTCCCTTACCTGCACACTGTTTACAATGTCAGAATCGTTTGAGAGCACTAGGTCAAGCAAGGCCTCTTTTCTAGTTGGCTCCTCTACTAGTTGGGACATAAAATTATCATTTATCATACTTAGAAAAATATTTCCCTTTGTTGTGCCTGAAGTCATATTGCTCCAGTCAATTTCAGGGTAGTTGAAATCTCCCATTATAATTACCTTTGCTGACCTAGCAGCCTTTTCCATTTGCAGTAAAAGCTGGGCTTCCTCCAACTCCCCAACATTAGGTGGCTTGTAGCAAACCCCCACCAATATCTTTTTATTATGTCTGCCCCCAGTGTGTATTTCAACCCACAAGGCCTCTACCTTTTCATTGGACCCTTCATTTATATCTTCTCTTAAACTAGGTTTTAAGGCCTGCTTTACATATAGGCATACCCCTCCTCCCCTTTTATTAACCCTGTCCCTCCTACATTGCTTGCTGCTTAGGACCCTGAAGTTCTAGGGTATCGTTCCTGCTGTAGACCCTAGCGTTCTAGGGTAGCGCTACTGCCTCTTAGCCACCCTCTCTCCATCTCAGGTAGACTGTGAGAACTGTAGGCAGATTTTCTCCCTGGTTCCAGTAGTGCAAGCTAGGTTCAGTGTCAGCTCCTGGGTAGTGGACTCACCGTGACACCAGTATCAGTCATGTAGCATCTTCTCCTCTTTGATGCAGCTGTCCAGCACTGTTTTCCATTCTTCCAGGGGCTGCTCGCTCAGCAGTGACTCCCACAGGGTCCATAAGTCATCATAGAGCTGCGGGTCAAATGCGTAGGGGCTCAGGGCATCAGGGTATGCCATTCCTTCCATGTCTCAGCAGTTGGATCCCAAGTGGTGGATTTCAAAATGAGTCTTAGCACCCCCCCCAGTTTGTATACCCCCTAACACATATGGTCATAACATAACATAACAATGAAATTCTGTTATTAGAATTATTATTAAACCTCTCTAGCATTCAAGCTGTTTAAATGAATGGTAGTTTTTATTTGTCCACTAGGGTGTTACTGGTTTGCCCAATAATTACTCCAATTTTAGTACATCAGCCTCAATTACCCTTTCTGTTTCAATAGTAGTCTCCCTTGGAAAGTGTTCAGAGCAATTTTGCTATAATTATAAAGCTAGAATACATTTCAAAGGGCTGTCCTTATGTTAGTGACCTCCTAATGAAATGCTAATTAGCGAGACTAAGGGTCCTATGTTCAAAAGTCAAAATAGTGTTAACGTTATTATTAGCATCAAAACATGTTTTGTGTTTAAATGACAAGAATGTTTATACTTGCTATTGCCTTAAGAGTTTACTTTAACCCTTTGAATTCCAGGGGGATATCCAACTCATTGCTTTGCAATGCACTGGATACCCTTCTGGAACTCAAAAGGCTAAAGAAATGTACTTAAACGTGTGAATGCTTACACTGGAACCAAAACTAATCATATGTTAAAAAAATGACATCATTAATGGGGCAGTATATCCAAATACTGAAAATAATAATGCTGTAGAGTAAATCAATGGTACTCCAAATGCCTTTAAATTATTTTTCAAAAATGACTAAAAGGATAATTTAGCATTTTTCTGATAGCTTTAGTTCAAGATGTTTGCAGCCAGGTGGCGATGTTGCTATATCATCTATGGGAAGCTTGTGTCTGCAAAACTTGGAGTTTCACAGGCCATAATAGCAACAGCTCCATCTTGAATTCTATTGTTATACTCTACAGAAAAATCCCTACATTATTTTTTTTTAAATAGAATTAGTTCATATTATAGCCCTTTTAATGTTTTTATTAAGAATTACAGGAGAAAAAAAATCTGGATTTTACATTTTATACTTAAATGCCACAGTTACATGCATGTGCATCAGTCAAATTAAAATAAATTGTTTCCATCAGTTTCCAACGAAATAATAATAAACAGTTGTTTTTAATATGTTCTATGTTATGAAGATTCCTTTAAATAAAAGGAACAGTAAACTTTTTCATGGAAAAAATATATATTGTAAGGCTTTCTCTGCTTAGTAAAACAAGGGTACTTCCAATGCTAGTAGATGAGTTTTCTCGAGTTATTACAGTTAAAACTGTTGTTTTTATTACATTAACATTGCCCACTAGTAACTAGTTCTTCTGTTGCATTCTGTGGGAAAGGTGAAAATGTGAGCGTTACTGTTGAGTCACTTCCTGTCAGTTTAAACTTCAGGAAGTAAGCTCCCTGGATCTCCATTTCCAGAGAGTATAACAGTTTTCACCTATTATACCTACTGTATAAAACAACCAGCAGTGGGAGAGCCCTTGTTTTGCTCAGCAGGAAAAGCTCTATAAGCCACAGGTTTTCATAAAAAAGCAAAATGTTTACTTCTGCTTTAAGCAAGATCAACATTTCCTAATAACAATTTTTGGACATAGGGCCCTAAGTCACAACTAGTCTTTATAGGGAAACTGTAGGGGAAGTTGTACTAATATGGTTATTTTCCAAACTATGCATTGCAGTCTATTTTTATGTGTACCTGTGTGCCTGCTTTTACATAGAGAATTTTCCTCTTAACCCCACTTGAACCAAGGTGAAGAGCAATGAGTGTTTTGAGACATTCAGTTCCTCTGCTACTTGTTTAGTGCCATGTCCTAACCAAGGTACAAAGGAAACTGGGATAACTTTACATAATTTTTTTTGCATGCTGCAGAGAAGGAGTTCAAGGCTTGCTTGCATAACAATCTTAAAGGGATAGTAATACTTCGTTTTATCTTTATTTTATTTTGTAGGCATTAAAAAAACATGAAGAACGATATAAGTCTTATCTCTCAAACCTTTATGGTTTAAGAGATATTCACAAACAAAGTATCCCCCCCTGTTCAACCAGATCAGAAGGGAGGTGCCCAGGTAGACTGCAGAGAGGGACAATCTTCAATTAAGATAAGGGAAAAACCTGAAAAGCTTGTCAAGAGGGGAAGGGCTTTCATTCTTTTCATACAAAGAAGATTGTCCCCTGCTGTTATCTGTCTGGTCTTACAACCAGATTCACATCTGAGAAGAGATTGCTTACACTAGGAAAAAGGGGTGGGAGGGGGAAACTTTGCTTGTGAATATCTCTTAAACCATAAAGGTTTGAGAGATAAGACTTATATCATTCTTCATGTTTTTTTAATGCCTACAAAATAAAATAAAGTTAAAACAAAGTATTACTATTCCTTTAACAACAACTGTATGTGCATCAGTATGCACTAAAGCAGTCATACGCATGAACTGAAGGCTAAAGTAAGCTGCAGTGGTGCGTTTGTATGATCCATACTGAGTTAACAAGGTTTGTAACCCTTGCATGCTAGATTGGTCACCATCTCATTGCTTTACAATGAGTTGGAGATGTATCTAGTATGCAAGGAGTTAAAATCTCTATCCACTATAGTGGATAATCTAACAGAAAATATGCCTGGAGGATTCTGGGAAAATGAACTCCATGCCTGGAACGTGATGCACGGTTCCCCAAATAACATAGCAGATATGAATGAGGCATTTGCAGCAGTACAGGTTACACAAGTTATTCTGGTGTATGAATTTGTAGACTAGCTGTCTTCTTATTACAAGCATGTTAAAAATACAATCTGTGAATAGTCAACTGAAATGAAAAACCACAAAGTAGAACTGTGTCTACCTGAGGCCCCACAAAGGTTGTGGTAAGAAGAAGTAATTTTATTTGACAATACCTCCATCCAGGGAGTTCAGTGCCACAAGGGTACTAATTAGGACCATTGTGAAACAAATATTAAAATATTCTGGTCTTGTGCAATCAATATACTGCTACCAGAATGGTATAAACCAGAGGCAGGCAACCTAAGACCCTGCAACTGTGGAGAACTACTATTCCCATTATCCCCAGCAAAAACTGCCCACCCCTTGTATAAATGCAGGGCAAATAGGCAAAATATATACTTAGAACTGCTAATGGTAACTATCCCAAAGGGTATAAAGTGGTTTTTAAAAAAACGAATGCTGTCATAAAAGACCAGGGAAAAGGAATAACAAGTATTTCATCTACTAGTGGCATCAGTGTGGGACCCTCAGCTGTACTGAGCTAGCCTGTGTCTAGAGACCAAGGGGGTGGTATGCACTAAGGTGTGATACATTGGAGATAAACTCCACAGTTCTCATAGAAGGACAGAGAATTCTGTATTCAGGGAGGCTAGTAAAAGCAACCTTACTTTTGAATATTTATAATATGGTAGCCCTATCATCACCATTTCATTAAGGGACATTTATGTAAAAGACATTTTAAGCAGTGCTGTCTTGCAGTATGCTTTTTCACAAGTGGCACCTATTTGAGTGAAGATATGATGATATGGCAGTCCTTTTACTCATTCATCCTAGTGACCAGGAGATTCACAATCATTGATTTTGCACTTTCAAAACTACACTATACGTAAAGGGTTAGCAAAAAATAATAAAAACAACACACACTCGTCTGACAGAATTTTTGGGCACTGACTACAAGTTTTAGGAGCCATTGTAGGGATTAGTTCACAAACTAGAAAAACTTTTCCTGAGAGAAATCCGTATGTGGTGGGACATAGCAACCTTGGAGAAATATATTGCTTCTAACATGATACCAAGGGGTTTGCAGTTGAGCAAGTTACCTACGTTTGCCTCAGACAATTAAGTATTTATGATGAAATGGAACTCCATCTTGTCAGACTGTTGTTTGAAATTAATGAATCATATTTTGGACTACAAAAGGGAGTCCTATAATATGAAACAGAAGATTTTCACTTTACAGGAACAGGCAAAAACATTTAGAGATCATACCAGGGGCGGACTGACCATAGGGGCATTTGGTCACGGACCAATGGCCCGTGACCGAAGGGGGCCCGCCGCCGCTTCCAGCAATGCCACTGCCGCCTGCCACTTATGGAGCCCGTTTGTAGCGCTGCTCAGCAGTTCTTCAACTACGGCCGCCGGCGTGCCGTTCTAGTAATACAGAGCGCTGGGAGATGACATCATCTCCCAGCCTCTGCATTACTAGAGGCGCGCAGGACCTTGGCATCCAAGCATCTTATGACCCTGCGCCAGGGTAATTGCACGGTGGTCAACTATGCCATTGAGTTCTGTACCAATGCCACAGAGTTAGACTGGAATAACGAGGCCCTGATGGCCGTTTTTTCCCAGGGGCTCCGAGACACCATGAAAGACAAGATCACGGCACGCGATCTACCCAACAATTTGGACTTAGTGATCGAATTATGTATTCTGGTAGATACCAGAATCAGAGAGCGGCCCTCTTTTAAGGAGTACCTGCAGAGGTCCTCAAACAGAGGGTCGGCCAATTACTCTGCTCCATCCTACCCCCCTCCCCTCCCAGTCCTCCGGGACTTGTATATAATGATACTGAGCCTATGCAGGTGGATGCCATTTTCAGGAGGAGGCCCCCGGTTGCGGAAGGCCTGCGGAGGCCACAAAGTAATTTGTCCCCTCATGTTTCTAACCCACCCTATCCTCCCTCTCCTCCCATGCCTCTGGATCTGGTTTCAGAGTGGTGAACCCAGGCGGGTGAGTGTCACTTGGCTTTCTAGGGAGGAGAGAGCCTTTAGGAGAAGGGTAGGCTTGTGCTTGTACTGTGGTAAGGCGGGTCATTTGTTATGGTCTTGTCCCATTCGTACGGAGAGACGCCGGAATGCTAAAATGGGCCGGAGACAGTTGATAGGGGGCATTTCTGGGTCTCCAGTTCTCCTTTTGGATAAGCCCGTGTTGACGGCTTGTATTTATTGGGCTAATCAATCCACCTCAGTTCCAGCGTTACTGGATACTGGGGCAGCTGGCTGCTTTATGGATGAAGAGTTCACTGCCAGTAAAAACATTCCATTGCTGCCTCTTGCCTCCCTGTTGGCCGTGGAAGCCATTGATGGCAGACCACAACAACCCTCTCACATTACACATGAGACCGCCTTGTTAACCTTGAGAGTGGCAGACCTACATACGGAAACCCTGAAATTTCAGGTAATTAACTCTCCACACCATGCCATGGTCCTGGTGTTCCCTTGGGTCCAGAAACATAACCCCAGGATAGATTGGCACACTTGTGAGGTGGTGGACTGGTCCCCACTATGTAAAAAGTCTTATCTATCATGTTATCACGGTGCCTGTGATTGCTCTCCTTTTGTGTCTATCACCAGTAGGGGGCTCTCCATTGGCTGGCTGCCTTCAGCCCGCCCTGTATTGCCTATTTAAACCTAGCCTGGGCACCCTTTGGTTGCCCTTTCGTGTTGTCTCTATGCTGTTTGAGTCTACACATTGTTCCTGAGCTTCCTGGGCCTCTTATGCATTCCTGTGACCTGTATTCGATCTGTTCCAGTGTTACCAGTCGAGTAGTTCCTGCTTCCGTCTGATCCGGTTGAGCCACCGCTTCCTGCTGCCAAGTCGCTGCCGTTGTTCCTGATTCTGATTGATCGTCTGTATGCTGGTTCCTGCTTCCATTTGCTGGTTCCTGTCCAGTTCGCCTACAGTCATCTGATGTTCCTGAGTCGCCTTGGTGACATTTCTATCTTCCCGGCTGTCTCAGTATTGTTAGCGTTCCACGTACAGGGTACTGGTTCGCTCTTCTCGCCACCTGGCTGTTTCAGTATTGTTAGCGTTCCACATACAGGGTACTGGTTCTCTCCACTAGCCACCCGGCTGTTTCGGTATCGCTAGCGTTCCATGTACAGGGTACTGGTTCGCTCCTCAAGCCACCCGGCTGTCTCAGTATTGTTAGCGTTCCACAAACAGGGTACTGGTTCGCTCTGCTAGCCACCCGGCTGTCTCAGTATCGTTAGCGTTCCATGTACAGGGTACTGGTTCGCTCCTCAAGCCACCCGGCTGTCTCAGTATTGTTAGCGTTCCACGTGCAGGGTACTGGTTCGCTCCTCTAGCCACCCGGCTGTCTCAGTATTGTTAGCGTTCCACGTACAGGGTACTGGTTTGCTCCGCTAGCCACCCGGCTGTATTGCAGGATTATTAGCGTTCCACGTACTGAGTACTGGTTCGCTCCATGCACACCTGTTTGCTATTATAGTATTTGATGTTCCATGTGTGAGGGCACTGGAGATCTCCACATCCATACACTGTCTCTGGTGCTGGTCTTTCTGCATTCCCGTATGCTGGTCCGAGGCTTTTGCCTGTCATTCGCTGGCGGCCTACTTACTGACTTAGCCTCTTTGCCATTATAGTGGCTGTTGTTCCACCTTCCAGTCACTGAGGCTAGTGGTTGCCATATCTCCTGTCAATTGGCTGCCTTGCCCGGTATTGGTAAGGCCGGTAGAACCTGTCCTATTCCTTGGGTTGCCTTACCCGATATTGGCAAGGCCGGTAGAGCCGGTGTCTATCTCCTGTCTATTGGCTGCCTTGCCCAGTATATGATAAGGCCGGTAGAACCTGTCCTGTTTCCTTGGGTTGCCTTACCCGGTATTGGCAAGGCCGGTAGAGCCAGTATTAGCCTCCTGTCTAATGGCTGCCTTGCCCGGTATCTTGGCAAGGCCGATAAAGCCTCACCTCACGAGTTTCTATTCCCTGGCTGCCTTGCCTGGTATCTTGGCAAGGCCGGTAGAGCCTCAGCTCACGAGTTCCAATTCCCTGGCTGCCTTGCCCGGTATATTGGCAGGGCCGGTAGAGCCAATATTGCTATTGTTCGTATTGTATTCCTGTCCAATAAAGATATATGTGTGTACACGTATGATACCCTACGGGGTTGCCTTAACTTTTCATTAAAGTTGTGTTTTTACCTAACTCTGCATCTGAGAGTCTTTACAAACCGTGACACATGACCTGTAAGAGTTATGCAGGCATCAAATTCCCTCATTCCAGAGGAGTACACTTCTTATATAGACGTATTTAGTGAAAGCCAAGCTGAGCTCCTGCCACCTCATAGACCCTATGATTGCACGTTGGAATTGCTTCCTGGGACGACACCCCAGAGGGGTCGGGCCTATCCCTTGTCTGTGGAGGAGAATAAGCTATGAAGGAATATGTGACTGATGCGCTAGCTAGGGGCATCATACGTATATCCACATCTCCCGCTGGTGCTGGATTTTTCTTTGTCAAAAAGAATAGTCAGACAGAGCCACAGGTCAGCACCAGGGTGGATGGTAGACTAGCCAGGTCATACACAGAGGCCAAGGTAACAGAACTGCTATGAACAACAATGCAAGGGCAACTGAGTCAGGACTCAGTCTGCCTTTTAAACCACTCCACAGGAAGTAGATAGGAGGACCAGCTCAGAGGGAGGAAGCAGGTAGGAGGAAGTAGGTAGGAGGAGACTACAGAAAACAAACACATAAAACAGAGGCCTGCTGCATGCTTGAAGCCTCGTGCCTGTAGAGGACGCTGAAACCAAGGTAAGCTGTAAGGAAAAATCATCCAGACCCACAAGACGGAAGCGTCTTTGTTGGCCAAAGGATTGGGCTTTTCTCCTACAAGACACTTTAATTTTTTGAACACAGTTCTAGATGTCAATCGATTCACGAGGAGATTGACTTTAAAGAAATTTTTTGCAGATTCACATATGGATACTGTGTCAAATGAGGACTTACCGAGACTTGGTACTATTGAGAATATCAGTTATGATTGTAATTTTGAGTTCTCTGATCTCTGTAGTTTACAAGATCATAAAGCCTGATTTCTATCCTATTCAGGCTAGGGGCATTTATATAGATACATTTCAATCATTGGTATAGCGAGATCTCAGGATTCTTTATGAGAAACAGAATTCTGGTAATTCCAAGAAAATGAAGAATAATTTGAGTCCGTTAGAGAGAAAAGCTTTGGATACTTTGGCTATGGATGCCTCTACAGTAATTTGCAATGCGGACAAAGAGGGCTGTGTTGTAGACCTAGACTCAGGAGTTTACAATCAGGAGTCCCGAAGACAATTAAGTGATACTGAGTCATATCAGACTCTGTTGCAAGACCCAAAAAAAGCCTTCTCTAGAAAGCTAACCGATTTGGTTGAAGGTGGAGTCTCTACTGAGGTGTTGACCAAGGAAGATTCAGAATTTTTATTGGTGGCTCATCCTGTTACACCAGTTTTCCACCATCTCCCTAAGGTGCACAAAAATGAGAGGCCACCATTGGGACGACCACTGAACGAGAATTTATCTGAGTTTGTGGATACTTATTTACAACCCCTGGTTTTGCGATTACGTTACACCAGAGACTCTGGCCATATCCTGGAATTTTTTGAAGACCTCCAAGTTACAGGTGATCTGTCATGGGGATCTATGGATGTAATGTCACTCTACTCCATGATTCCCCATGATGAGGGACTCCAAGCTTTAGAATACCATCTTGAAAATTATAGTGACTATTCTTTGGAGCTTAAACAGTTTTTGTTGGATTCTATTCAATACCTTCTACAGCATAACTTTTTTAAGTATGATGGTAAGTTTTATTTGCAGATACGAGGCACCTCAATGGGAGCTAAAATCGCACCATCTTATGCAAATTTATATATGGGGTGTTTTGAGGAGAAGTTTATTTATGGGGTCACCAATAAATACCGTAATTTAATAAGTATGTATAGGAGGTATATCGATAACCTCCTGTTTATTTGGAGAGGGACACAAGAACAATTCCAGGAGTCTGTTGATTATATTAATAATAATCAGTTCAATTTGATTTTTACTTATTAATTTCAAAAGATGTGGAATTCTTTTTTGGACCTTGATTTGTCTTTTACAACTGACAAAATTAATACTTCAGCCTGTAGGAAGCCTTGTGCAGGAAACTCATTCCTGCACGCTAAGTCATGTCATCCATGGCATGTCATTAGGGGAGTGCCAATGGGTCAGCTCTGCTGGCAGCTATATCATGTCAAGGTCCCTTTGTAAATTACCAGTTGCCAATGAAAGTGGGCCTGGACACACCAGTTTTTAGGCTCATTAAACATATCTGTTTAAAGTGACTATACCCTGTTTATTTTGTTTGTTGGTTTTTCAATAAGTTTAATAGATTTAGATAATTTTGGTTTCGTATTTGGGGAATCTAATTTCAGCAGAGATTTGTTCTCTGACCGTTCTGATAAAGGCATTATAGCTAATTGCCATAATTATCAAAACAAATCACATACCTCCACCTTCTAAGGCTGGTAGTTTCCCTCAGAATGGTGGAATAAATTAAAGGGAATAAATAATCATTTAAATTATTTCAAAATGGCAGCTCCCATTAAGGGGTGGGGGGACTTGGAAAGGTGGCAGTTACTCTTTAAGGCAATTTTATATTTTCTCCATCTGCCCTGCAGTCTGCCATTTGTCCCCATTGCTAGCATTAAACCATGACATATATATAAATCTTATTTGAGAGAATAAGGTCAGTTTAATCCTTACATCATTTCCATTATTTTTGTTGACTTTTTTTACTGGTTGTATTATTTACCAGCAGACATTTATTTTTAAGACACTGGCTTTATCCACAATGTAGCATTTGCCAAGTTCATACATCTTGGCCATTTTTAGCAGGGCACAATGTTTTATGTCTTTGGTCTGCTTACCACATATTTTATAGAGAGTTGAAGTCTCTTGTGTGCTAATGTCAGGGTAATACACTTTCCTGTAAGTAGTGCATCACTTCCTCTTCCTGTTACCAGATCAAAGTGGTTCAGATTGTGATCTAGCCTCTGAAATAATTTTTTTCTGACAATTACTTATGTGTCTGACCTTGCTTCCTGATCTTGCTAATTAAATATTTAGAAGCCATGGGTTCTAAATGTTTCTTGATCCTAAATCAGTGCTGTCTACCCTGACCTTCAACCTTTCCATGACCTCATTTCTCCCTGGCCCTGGTCCGTGAAATGCCTCCAGTTTCCTGTCTGCTTATTGCTGAGCAGAGTAATCTATCTGTACCTAGCTGCTGCCAAACATTGTTTCCTCTAAATGAAATGATCCTCCTGTACTGCCTTATTGAACCATAGAGATCAGTGGCTATATTCAGTGGTGTAACTATAGGGGTCGCACCTGCGACAGGGCCCGAGCACTCCAGGGGCCAGGCCTCCCCCCTCTGCCTGGCGCCCGCAATCTCCCGCCGGCGCTCTAGTAATGCAGAGCGCTGGGAGATGACATCTCCCAGCGCTTTGCATTACTAAGAGGACCACGCGGGAGCTCCAGGTAGGAGATGGAGACATTGTGGAAAGAGTCATTGTGGTCAGGGTAGGCCCGTGGCACTTGTACCAGGGCCCGGAGGCTTCTAGTTAAGCCTCTGGCTATATTACATAATCTAGCATTATGTCCATTAAATATGATAGCTCAAACCAGGAAGGCAACACTGGAAACTGAACCAATAGTACTGTACAACTCGAGAGTAGAGAGGGAAACATGGGAAATACTCTTCTATATTTGTGAGTCAGAAGAGAAAAATGGCCAAAGGTCATTGCTATTTTAACATATCACTTCCATGTAAAAGTTTGTCCACCCAGTGCACTGATGGGAGAAGTAAGACTTATTTTTTCACATCACTGCAGTTAAATTGGTGGCTTCATTTCTGCCTTAAGAGTTTCATATTCTATTTTGGAAACCTTATGTAAGTGAAAACACCCAAAACCTCAAATCTTCTGTCTACGCATCCTCCAGAGCTTGAAAGATAAAAACACTGCAGCCTGTTAGAGCTCTTCTGCCAGGAAAAGTCTGAAAGACTGATATATGGGTGTAACTATACATAAATGACAGACCCAGGAGAGAAAGAAAAATGGTTTGAACTTTGCTGAAAATTCTAAGTAACTTTACAAGCAAAACATCCAGCCCATTTCACCGATCAGCCTGACATCTGCAGACACTCTCATGCTGAATGTATCAGAGTATTGCATTTTTAACATGTTCAGTGAGTTTGTCACCCCTCTGGAACTCAAAGGGTTAATAATTCAGTAGAAAATAAATGAAACGGATGAGTATTTGTACTAGGTTTTTAAAGGGGACATTAAACTCCAAAATGTGGTTTTATCAACTTTGCTTTTTGTTATTTTTGATAGTTTTATATTTTTTTAAAACAAACAAAGCAATTATATTTTCAGTTGGAGTAACTTTTTAAAATAAAAGGTCTTTCCCCAAATTAAAATTATGGTTATTGTTGTAATGTGGGCTGGTGACACAAATGTCAAAATCAGTTTTTAATTTTTTGTTTGTTTGTTTGTTTTTGTGAAAGTATTTTACTGGGAAGAAATGCATTGAGATTGTCTCTCATTTTCAAGTATGTCCTGTACTCATTTTATCTACCTCAGAGTGGGGAAAGGCTGAGCTGACCTTGCCGGAACTAGAACCTGTCATCTTGCAGCCTGAACAGATTCTACAGCTGGTGCATTAACCAACTGAGCCATCTCACCAGCTTCTTTGCTGATAATATCATCCTGACCCTGCACAATGCAATAGAGACACTCACCAGCCTTCATAAATTGTTGTCCAAATTTGGTCATGTTTTGCTTTTTAAAATGTCTTCAAATCAAAGGCATTGTGTATCAGATATGATGAGCAGATTATCCAATGATAAAGATTATCCATCTTTATACACAAGTTGCAAGAACACACATTTAGGTATCTGAGTATTAAGATCCCCACTAACATCACATATCTTTTTAAAAGTCAACTTTCCTCTTTTAATTCCAGAAATCCCTCACCTCCTACAGGAATGTTCTCACTTTGAGATCTCATAGCTAGGAAGAATAGCGGTCTTAAATATGGTAATTTTCCCCAAACTTCACTACTTTCTGCAAACAGTACCCATACGTATTACTAACTACATTTTTCTGTTGTACAGATGGTCTGCTTACATTTCATATTGGCTTATAAATGGCCTAACTTACCCTTCAAGGTGCTTCAGAAAGTCATACTCCAGCGTGGGTTGTCAGTTCCTAGTTTAAAAAGTTATTAACATGCTGCTGTTCTTGGCCAGGTGGTGGCAGGTTATCTAATTGTTTCACTATAAGTTTGACTACCTATAAAGACTATATGCTAAAAACTGCAAATTTAGCACTTTATCATTCAGTATGGTTACTTTTTAATCTCAAATCCATTCACATCGATAATTTGCTGAATGTCATAAAACTTTCCTCCTTTGCTCTCAAGTATTTCCATATTATCAATAGTTCAGAAATGCTTGGCCAAACTAAAGTTAGAAGGAAGTCTTTATTTGTTTAACTCCTGAATAGAGGTTACTCTAGGACTAAATTTATTAAAATGGCAGATTGGCCAAACAAATGGAACATGACGTTTAATGCAGGAAAGTATAACGTTATGCATTTGGGAAGAAAAAAATCCCAATGCTACTTAGGAACTTAATGGAATCATTTTAGGAGACTCAATGCTAGAAAAAGACCTGGGAATTCTTGTAAACTACAAACCTGGAGACAGTGACCAGTGTCAAACAGCCATAGCAAAAGCAAACAAAGTCCTGCCTATAATAAAAAGGGGTATTAACTCAAGAGTGGATAACATAATTTTGTCACTGTACAAATCGCTGGTAAGACCTCACCTCAGATATGCAGTGCTGTGTTGGGCACCAGTTCTGAGAATTAATATTGTAGAACTAAATAGAATACAAGGAAGAGCAACAAAATTAATTAATGGAACTGATGACTTGACATATGAGGAACATCTAGACTTGGTTTATTAACTCTAGAGAAAAGATGAATGAGAGGAGATCTTCTTCACTGGATAAGTATATTCAAGGTCAATACATTGATCTCTCTGGTAAGCTTTTCATTCCAAGGCCAGATCAAATAACATTGGGCCACCCCTTAAGATTAGAGGAAAGGAGGTTTCAACTTCAGCAGAGGAACAGGTTTTTTTTTACATTTAGGGCTGTTAAATTGTGGAATTCTTTGCTCAAGGATAAGAGAAGACAGATGTATTTCAAGAGGGAATGTACAGGGTTATACTGTGTATTAGTAAGTAAAACAGAAGATTCTAGTTAATAGACTAATACTTATTTTGGTGGCAGGTGGCTGTAAAACCTAGCGTTGCTCAGTAGCATGGACCAAATCGGCTCCCCATTGGTTATAAGCTTACTTGAATTAGCATGGATGAAGCACCCAAACAACAATTCAAATATTCCAAATAGTAGCCACAAGCCTCCAAATCTCCCATGTCAGTTCTGAGCTTACTTGGTGCTCCACCAAGTAAATGGGCATTACATATGGTAGCCTCCAGTATTGAGCTTCAGGCATCTTCATGGCTTCCCACTCTCAATGGCATCCCATGTGGTGCCAGTCTTTGGTATACAGTGTTCTACTGTGACCAATACATTTAAGATCAAAAATCCTTTTGGTCAGGATCAAACAGATCTTCCCAATTTCCCGGGGTTATTTATAATTTGATAAGTTTGCAGGGGTGGAGACAACTCCTACCAAAAGATGGCCAGTCAAATGGCCAGTCAAATGAGGAGAATCTCATAATGCACGGCAAACACTGTAAAAGAGTAACAGTAATAACAGAATGTACAATGTAAAATATGGTAAAGTGGCATATACATCATCCAACATACTAAGTGGTGTAATACGGGACATGAGTAGTGTCTCTGGGGACACAAAGAAGAGGAGGATAATTAAATATCACCAAAAATAATGAAAACATGGTAAAAGTGCAATATAAGTCCCTGGTGAGGGAAGCAATGCTATACAGCCCATTGATTTTTAATATCCCTGAGATGTCCACAAATAACACTGATGCTCAGATAGACTGAATGCGAGACGAAAACAAGAAGAAAAGGGAAACAGCGCAAAAAAAGTCCTCTAAGTGTAGTATTGAGAACTAAGACGATCCTTCACCAACACCCATAGAATACTACTCACAATTTCAAGAGGCTTTCACTTGCCTCTCAGTATAAAAGCATGTACTGGTGCACAGCCCAGTTAAGTGTATTTCTCTTGGTTTCGATATGCAGCTCCTGGGTTCACAAGCCACGGACTGTTCAATCTTTCCACCACTCATATGGGACTGTAAGAATATTTTGATTTGTGGAAACAGCCACTCTAGCAAAAGGGCAATAATATACCCAATGCAGTACTGAATTAACCTATATTTATTCAAATGATCCCTTAAAAAGAGTAAATATGGAACTTCTTACAAAGGCCAGAAAGCTCCAGGTTCAAACAATCAGTACACATCGATATATATAAAAATATTTTGTGCCTGGCAAAACACACCCAGGGGCGGCAGTAACGAGGTGTTCCTGCTCCCACTGGGTGATTCAATGGGGGAGTGATTTTCACAGGACTTGCAGGAGCCGGATGCCCCTGCTACTCCTGTGAAAATCATGCACGGAGTTGGCCCGCCCACCACTATCCAACTGAGGAAAAAAAAAATGTCTGCCACTCACTCCTACACCACACACACACACACACACACAGATACACCACACACACACATATACATACACCACACACATATACATACACCACACACACACACACATATGTACACACACACATACGTACACACACAACACACATACACACCACACACAAACACATACACACCACACACAAACACATACACACCACACAGACACATACATACACCACACACACACACGTGTTTTCAGTTCGCTCTTGCTGCACCTTTTTCTCCTTTCTAACTCTCACTCACAGCAAACTACTTTCGATAGGGTTATCTGCAGGCCCACACACCTCCTACATCATCGTGCATGCAGCTTTAGAGCCCATAGAACGCCAAACACACTTATTATTCTGGCACTTGCACATACAAATTTTATTGCTAACAAAATCTCTTCTTTTCATATTTCACACACACATAAATATTGCTCGCATATCCATACATCTCCATCCTGTACCCGTACTGCACTACCTTACTCCACCTCCCTTCCTACCTGCACCTCTTTCTCCTGTCTCATATATTCACGGCCTGCATGAACTCAAAGCCATCAAACAACGAGCTTCACTACTCCTCCTGTCCCTTGGGGCCCATGCACATAGCTTGGCCCTCAGCCTTGCCCTCCTCAGAACAAGTACAGTAACTGCATCATCCCAGGAAGTCATTCAGGGGCACTCAGGGACTGGAGTTCGGGGAGCTGGGAATGTGAATCACGCACCTTAATGATGCCCATCCTTTTCCCCTTTCTCTGCAACTCTATTTGTGAATCCGTTCACTAAAATCACTGGGCCAAGCTGATTTTTTATTCAAAGTAAGAATCCAACTTCAGCCTCATATCACCGGTAATTAGCACTCTGGAGCCGGTATAACTACAATACCAGCAATTGAAAAGCTGGTATTGTGTGCGTCCGGGGGAAGGGAGTGAGGTAAATGAGCGGGGAAATTCCAGTCCAGGTTTTGGTAAGCACACCCAAAGAAAAAAAACACAGTTAAAATTGCTGGAGTGCAACCAATTTTGACCAAAATAGCTAAAAGCAAATACACAAAGTATTGGTGCACATCCAAATTTTCATCACCATTAACCCTTTACTCTGCGGCATTGTGCCTGCACATCACTACTGTATTAAAGATGAGGATTTTGTCACATCATATGGCCATAGAATGCTAAGCTTGCCACCAACGCCAAGGTACTTCATTTTGGCAAGTACCTAACCCAGTGGTTCTCAACTCTCGTCCCCAGGACCGACCAACAGGCCAGGACTCGATGACCTCCCTGCCAGAGCACAGCTGAGCCAACCAATGAGAATAAGCCTCTGATCACCACACCCACGCTCCAGCAGAGAAACTCCCAAGCCCCGGCCTGCCAGTGGGCCCCGAGGACAGGAGCCGAGAAACACTGACCTAACCTTAATATGCTTTGTCTTATTAGCTGAATCTCTCCTACTTTAGGCATTTACCAACCTTAATTTACAGACATTATATAGTGTCCTAGATACAATGAACATTGCACCTGGGGGAGGAAGGGGAGCTTAAACCAATAGAAGCTGGTCAAAACTTCAAAAAGTACAATTCCAGTCCAGGTTTTGGTAAGCACACCCAAAGAAAAAAATCACAGTTAAAATTGCAGTAGTGCAACCAATTTTGACCAAAAGGCAGAGAGTATAGTCGTTGCCCACATTCCTGTGTAGTGTCCCCGCAGCTTAGTCGGGAGTTAGAACAAGCATGGCTGAAGTTTGGTCTAGTCCAGTCAAGCTGCCATACACTGTACTGAGCTCAGTCTCCCGCCGCCCTGAGGTAGGTTCAGATCCTAGTAATAGAAAGTTCTCTGCTCTGTACCAGAGGATTTACCACCATGGCTGCAGATTCCGGTCTCCATATGGCTTCAATGATCCCAGCCTTAGAAGAAGGTAAATAGGACGCAGTTGTTCTCAGACTATGCTCCAATCACTAAGTGGTGCACCTAGGACAACATGCACATAATACAAAGTGGAGCATATCTGGTAAAGACCAACTGTGCCAGTTAATCTGTTAATTGTTCCATACTGCGCAGGATGCCTTCATGTCCCCTTTCTCACTTGGCACTAACTGTGCAGTCTGCAGTGGCTACATGTCGTGGTGCTTTCATGTCCCCCGTTCCAGCAGTGACACTTTAACGCATGCTTAAATGACAGAAGAATGAATGGCATTTTCAAGTTCACTTGATTAACACTTTAAGCGGCAGAGGAGTACCGAACACATTGCAGCTTTCTGGAAGATAGGTGGTTAAAAAGAGCAGTTCTAATAGAAATAAACATGAATAGGAACTGAATAAATTTGGGATTTTCGATTCCATTATTTGTCAGTGAGCAGTGGCCATACCTAGGAACTTTGGAGATTGGGGGGGGGGGTTGTCTGGATATATGTGTGTGTGTTTATGTCAGTATATATGTGTGCCCCATACTGTAATTTTAGGTATTTATGCATCACATTTAACACGGCCCTTCATTTATCTTGGTGCTGTTTGCACAAGACAAAGAATATCGTCCTCCGCCATTCTGATACAAATTGCACTAAATTCTCTGAGGAAGTGCGGTATAGCACAAAACCAGCTGTACACCAGGATACGAATCAAAATCTTTGTTTGGACTCCACTTCCCCAGGGGCACTACAGAGAGGGACAGCTGCTTAACACTTTCAGTGCCAGAGGAGCATGAAATGCCTTTACTACACCTCTGCCACTCAAATGCTTAAAGTCGTTATGCTTCCATTCCCTCTCTCTCCTCCCACTTTCCCACATTTCTGTTGGGGTATGCATGAATGTGTATGTGTATGCATGCATGTATGTGGGTGTGTGTGTGTCTGTATGAATGTCTGTATGTGGGTGTGGGTGTGTCTGTATGAATGTCTGTATGTGGGTGTGTGTGTGTCTGTATGAGTGTCTGTATGTGGGTGTGTCTGTATGAATGTCTGTATGTAGGTGTGTCTGTATGAATGTCTGTATGTAGGTGTGTGTGTCCATCTGTATGAAAGTGTCTGTCTCCGTGTCTGTGTATGAACACAGCCTTCACAATAAAATTGTAGAAATAAAAACAGACGGGCAACACCATCCCACACTGCTAGTAAAATATAAAAGTATAATTAGTATGTAAGAAAATCTATTGATCTACTAGTATAAAATCGCCTAACACGTTTCGTGATACAATAGTCACCTCTTCAGAGGACTACATACATCCTTGAGACGATAGTGGCAGACGAAAAATAGCCTGAAGCCAACAAAGAGAAACATATGCAATAAATGAAATAAACAAAGTATATATGAGAGGATCATTATGCACCACAGTGAATGAGAATGTGTCAAATAGTATATTAGGACTAACACAAAAATGCATAAGTATATCTACCTATATATTTTAATTTACGGGGTTTTTTTTTTTTGTCAAAATGCTACCTTGAATAAAGTGTCTGTAGCATGCAAGGGCTAATATGCTTTCCATATAACCCTTTGAATGCTAGAAAGTTCTCGAAAGCATTGTGCTGAAGACCATGCTAGTATTCAAGGGGTTAAATAATTTGAGTTATGAATGGATGCACCGTACTCAGTGCAGCTGGAACAAAGTGATTTATTACAAGCCAAGTGCCAGTTGTCTGTATCTGATAAGGCTGCATTCTTACAGTAGGCATCATCCTCTCTATACCGAGGTGAAACAATGGGCCTTCTGTAGAAAAATAACTGGAGTTACTCTAGAGTAAACCAACTGCACCATAGGGGACAAATAAACATTCCTAAAATTTCAATGCACTTAAAAAGAGCTTTTTATCCCCTTGAATGCTAGAGAGGCTTCACAATGCATTGAAGACCTTTCTAGCATTCAAGGGGTTAAAAGGCCAATTTACTTTAACTATTTTTTTTTCTGTTTCCCCTATGGTGCATTTGGTTCTTTCCAGAATAACTCCAGTTATTCTGGAGTAAACCAACTGCACATTAGGGAACAAATAAACATTCATAAATTCCTGTGCACTTGAACGGAGCTTCACAATGCATTGGAGACCTCTTTAGAAATCAAGGGGTTAAAAGCCCAATTTAATAGGCTTTTTTATTTGTCCCCTGTGGTACAGTTGGTTTACTCCAAAATAACTCCAGTTTTATGGGCCTACGAGCCGTATGTATAAAGGCAAAGACACACAGTCCTCAGGCAAACCAGCTGTGCCTCAGGGGACAATAAAATATTACCCACATTTCCATGGGCTTAAATGGGATTTTTAACCTCTTGAATGATAGGGAGACCTCCAATGCATTGTGAAGTAATGTGTTGGAGACCTCCCTACAATCAAAGCTAATAAGCGATATTTAAAGCAGTATGGATTTTTATTTATCCCCTATGGTGTAAGTGGTTTGCCCCAGGACCGTGTAACTTTGCCTTTATTCATAGGCCCAAAAAGAAGACCTTTATTGAACCAGGATTTACAGATTTACAGAACAAAGATGCAGGCCATGTGATATAATTTATGTGGAACACATTAAAATTGTTATGCCAATTATAAAATAATAACAAAAAAAAGATAATTCCGTGACAGAATAATATGTTGTAAGGAAACCAGTCTTGGGAAAGCGGCCTAAAAATGCAAAGCATTTGTTCCCAAGGGTTAGAACGTATTCGTGTGAGGTCTAGTGACTCGGTAACAGACATGTTGAAATTATTTTTTGTTATTCAAGTGTTGCAATATATTGTGTTACTTTTCCTGCACCTCAAATGAAAAAGCCCAGGTACAATTTAACCCCTTGGGTACCAGATACTTTTCCCACTCATTTTACCGCATTCAAGTAAGCTAAAGTGGTGACATTCTGGTTGAAAACCTACAGTCCCACAGGGTAGAACTAAAATTGGCCCAAACTCCCATCAATTTAAATGTTTTATTTTAACTCCTTGAAAGCGGGTACATTAATTTAATTTGAATGACGGAGGGGTATCCAATGTATTACAAAGCAATAAGTTGGATACCCATCTGACACACAAAGGGTTAAATCAAGGGAACTTTTTATTTGTCCCCATGCATCAGTTGGTTTGCCCAAGAAATGCTACTCATTTAATTTGTACATCAGACCACTAGTATGCAAGGGGTTAGTTCACAACCAGGGGTGGAATGAATGATGCACAAATTATTCAACAAAATGAGGATTACAGTTTTTGCATGTTATGAAGTCGATGTGGCCATTATATTAGATGGCATATGTACACTGACTTGCATGTAAGGAGCTTAAGTTCAAAGGCAGGAATTTTTTTTTGTGACAGTATTTTTACAGGAAGAATACATTAGATTGCCTCCTGTTTCAGTTGTCCTAGACTCATTTTATCTACCTCAGAAGGGTGAAAGGTTGAGCTGACCTTGCCAGGACTAGAACCAGTGACCTTGTGGTCTGAATAAATTGTGCAGCTGCTACATTAACCAACTGGGCAAGTTAAAATGTTAGAATTAATATACTATTATATTTACCTATGCACAGAATAGCTTTTAGAAGTCACCCAGAGATTTTACACGTTACATTTAATTATCATTTAGAACTTTATTGTAAGCTGTATCAGTGTTATCACAAACACACACACTTGAGTAGTCATCATATTAAAAACCACAAAGATCTGTATAATGAGCATTAATGGAGAATAGGTAAAACACTAAAAATGAATTAAAAGCATAGAAGAGTAAACAAAGTACAATTAAGTTTGAGTTAAAGTGATAGTAATGTTTCACAAAAAATGCAGCTTCAATTAATCTTCATAGCAATTGAGCCATAGAGAGTGTTATTTCAATACTGTGAGAATTTTAGTTCAAGAGTAATTGAATTATAACGTTTCCCCCTCCTGCCCCTTTTACCTAGTGTAAGCCCCCACTCCTCAGATGTGGAATCCAGTCCATAGACCAGAGAGCTCACATCAAGGGTCAATATTCTACTGTGAGAACAATGAAAACCCTGCCCCCCTTGACAGGTTTTTCAGCTTTTTTCCCTTATCTTAATTGAAGATTGTCCCTCTCTGCAATCTACCTGGACACTCCCTGCTGCTCTGAGGTGATCAGTGTTATATCAGTAAAAGGGGCGGGAGGAGGATACCTTATCTTTCAATTACTTTTGAACTATGACTCTGACAGAATTGAAATAACACTCTCCAAGGCCCAAATACTATGATGATTAATTAGAGCTGCTTTTATTATGAAACATTACTATCCCTTTAAGTGAAAGCACTCATGACATGCAGAATCCTCAATTGTCCTTCCAATCTGTGAACATTCCACCCAGCAAAATTACCCTCTTATTTAATTTATACATAAACACAAAGACACAGATATGGGTAAAATGGCCACAGCCTTTTATTTCCAATTAATAAATAAATAAAGAGGACCTTGCCTGTACTACATATACTGAAGAATAAATTCCATAACCAGCATTCAATGAGAATACCCTACTATGCCATGCCGTCCTCCTTTGAATATTCCGACTGCTGCTGCCACCAGGTGAGGGCAGCACCGATAAAAGTGGATCAAAACATGCAGTAATCTAGCACGGGAAGTAGTAGCGTCTCTCCCAATCATTCCATCTTTTATAAGCGGGGGATACCCTCCCTTTCGCACCTAGTCAAACTGATCTTACATGCATTTCTCCGGCAAGGTCCTCCTGCCATAACGAGACCACTGAACACCTTCTGTCTGCTGTCATGTGCCTTTATGCTTATGGCTCCTGGGTTTATTTTAAATCCCATATTCAAGAGGATCTTATATTTTGTATCTAGTAATGTTCTTCCTGCAACAGTTGGCATGATTCAGTGGTAACTGGTAGCAATCTGATAACTCTCTTGCTAATTCTCCAGATTTAAAGGGATACATCCTAATATTAAATCCCCCACTTACCTTAAAGGGATACTAACACCATAAACAGAAACATACCTGAAATACCTAGCAAAATAGCTATGATAATGGGAGTTCTGGATCCCTAAAAACAGGCAGGAATATGAACCAGGAGAGCAGATGTAAGACTAGATTTTAGGCCTCAGAAAACAAAAATAATTTTTACAGCCTAGCAAGCAGTACATAGAATGTAAGTGTATATAAACCCAGATCATTTTATATGTTAGTGTTCCTTTAAATTAAAGATTCAGTTTGGAAAAACAATAATCTCATGACTCATAGTGCCAATTAGGAGGTTCTTTCCAGATTAAAGGGGAACTTTCACCTCAAATACACTGTGTCGCATAGGATAGGGTGACCACATGTCCCGGAATGCCCGGGACTGTCCCTTATTAGGGGTCTGTGTCCCGTGTCCTGGGTCACCCCCCACCCGGACAACAAAGAGTCCCGGAAATGAGCAACATGCGCCAGTCCAGCCAGCCATTGAAATGTATTTGCTATATGGTCCTCATTGGCTGGCTAAGCCAGCCAATGAAGACCATATAGCAAATACATTTCATTGGCTGGCTGGACTGGTACATGAGAGACATCTGGGGTGAAACAGGTATGCTGGTGCTGCAAGTGAGACCTGCGGCTGAGGCTCCCGCCAGCCTTGACCATCTTTCTGAGGCTGACACAGAGCCTCAGAAAGATGGTCAGCGCCGGCAGGAGCATCAGCTTTGGGACTAGGGTGACCACATGCCCCAGAATAGCAGAATGGAATGTGGTCACCCTAGCATAGGATTATCTACTAAAATGGTACGTAGGTTGGTGTCTTTTTTATATATAAGTACATACTTTATTAGATATTCCTTCTAAGATTTAGACTTGATGTAGGAACTTCCGCATTCTGCAGCACAGGAAACCACTGGCACAGGCCTGCAGGACTTCCCAGTCCTCAAATTCTCCTCCCACCTCTCTCGCTGTTCTCTCTGGGAGCATTTTCATGCTTCCTTTCATAGTGATGTGCAGCACATACATTGTAATAGCAAGCATACGGAGCTTCTGTTACAATATACTTCCTGCACATCACCATATAAAAAAAACCTTTTAACTATTATGTGAAAAAAATCCCAATAGTAGAATTGCATATGTTTTACTCAGCACAGAAAAACCTGCATTGCTTTGTAATTCATTGGAGACCGTGTGTACATTGAATGGGATGTACTAAGGTGTGATAAAGAAGTGATAACATGGAGATAACTTCTCCAGTGGCATCACTTCTCCAGGTCCTATGTTATTCTGTGGAGGCAATGCATTAAGATTTCTCCAACTTAGTGTATAGGCTCTATAGAATAACATAGGAACTGGAGACGTTATCTCCACTTTACAACACCTTAGTGCATAACCCCCCTTGTGTTTGTGATCTCTTAAAAAGTGAATCATAATCAGTGCCTTATGCAGAAAGCAAAAGAAAAGAGATTGTTGAGCATACCAGTTGGACCATTCATTTAAATTAGTCTTATAACCCCTTGGGGGAGATTTACTAAGAGGTGATAGAGAGGTGATAAAGTGGTGATGACTTCTCCAGTTTATCAGTTCTCTAATTCCTATGTTATTCTATGGAGCCGATGCACTAAGATTTCTTCAACTCTGGAGATCTTAGTGAATAGGCTCCATAGATTAACCATCACCACTATCATCTCTTTATCACATCTTTATCACAGCTTAGTGAATCTCCCCCCTTGAATACTAGAAATGTCTGCAAAGTATTGAAAAGTAATGTGTTTGAGACCTCTCAAGCATTTAAGGGGTTAAAAGTCTCATGTAAAGTCAATAGATGTTGTGTACACACACACACACACACACCATGGTGCAGTTCATCTCAGTATTGCTCATCTTTTCATAAATCCCTTAGATGTTTACACTGCTCCTGGGAAAGCTACTTTCATTGTCTAAGTGTCAGCTACCCATGCATTATCTGTGTTGACTCAGGCCACTGTGCATCACTTAGGACCATGGGAAGCCTTATTCAGATAACCTGAGTGGTCAAGCAGATAACTTATAAATTAAAAGGAAGACTCTACACTCTTCCATGCTAGTGTTTGTGTTTCCTGGTTTATTTTTCACTACAATATACAACCAGTGATAATACATTACAGATTAGGAGAAGAAGCTTCTGTAATAACTCAACCTTCTCATTGCCGTATTGAAAGCTTTGTTTTCTGAGTTACCAGCTGTCAAGTCTTATCCAGTAGAAATAAAAATGTTCACTATCTGCATCATTGTGTCATTCTTTCACTCCATCCAAAAAGCATAAGCTATTTTGCTGATGTCAACTTCATCTGTTTAGTGCACATTTTCAAAAAACAGATACTATGGGGTAGATTCCCTAAGCGGTGATAAAGTGGAGATGACTTCTCCAGCTTATCACTTCTCATATTCCTATGTTATCCTATCCACTCTATGCACTAAGATTTATTCAACTTTGGAGATCTTATTGCATAGACTCTATAGAATAACATAGGAACTGGAGGAGCGATGTCACTGGAGAAGTCATCCCTGCTTTATCACCACTTATTGAATCTCCCCCAATGTGGCTTTCAGGATCAAACCAGCTACACAAGGGAAAATCTAAATTCCCATTGATCAGATTGGGCTTTTAACATTCTGAGTGTTGGAAACATCTGCAGTGTATAGCTTCCAATTACACTGGAGATCTTTCTAGCATTCAAGAAATTACAATTCCCATTTAACCTTTTGAGTGCCAGGGAAGTATACAACGTATTGCAACACAAAGGGGTGAATCAGTGGGGATTTTTATTTGTTTCCATGGAGCAGTTGGTTTGCCCAAGAATTACTCCATTTCATACATCAGCCCCAATGATACAGTTCAAGTAACGCACTGGACACCCCTCTCATTCCTAAATGGCCATATGCACCATACCCTGAAACTTAAATGAGCTCACCCTGAGATCTTTGAAATATTAACCATTAATGCTCCAAAAAAGTAGATTTTAGGTGCTATGTCAATGTTTGCTCTAAACCAGAGATGATTGAATCAGTCCTCAAGGAACTTTTAACATGTTACAGTTCTGTGTTATCATGTTTTATACACTCACAAGACAAGCAGGACTTCTTCTTCTGTCTTTCTGGTAGAAATATCACTAATCTAGACATTAACCCTATGAGTGCCAGAGAGGTATCCAATGCATTGTTTTGCAATACATTGGATACCTCTCTGGCATTCAAAGGGTTAAATGAACAGTAAACTGATGTAGATGAATAACATTGTACTCTCTGACCCTGAGACTTGGTTAAAAACCCTGGGAGTTCCCAGGTAATGCATAAGGCAAGTATAGTCAAATATATTACCTTTATTGGCTAACTAAGCAGATTTAGGATGCAAGCTTTCAAGACCTCTTAGGTCTCTTGCTCATGCAAGTTGAGGAAGAGACCTAAGAGGTCTTGAAAGCTTGCATCCTAAATCTGCTTAGTTAGTGAAGGTATCAGTTTGGATACACTTGCCTCCTGTATTTCTACAGCTAACACTGTACCAACTCTCATCAGGTAATGCATACGCACACATGAAAATACAATCAATTCTGAGAGAAACAGATCTCTTCATCAGGGACAAATAAAAATGACCATTGATTTAAATGATGCTTTTAATCCCTTGAGTCCTAGAGAGGTCTCAGACTCATTGATTCCCAATGCACTGGACACCTCTGTAGCATTCAGTTGGTTAAAAGTCCTTATTAGATCAAAGTGAGACTTTTTATGTCTTCCCTTTTATACGGTTGGTTTGCTCCAGAATTGCAGCACTTTTTCACATAAAGCCCAATTGACCAATAAATTCCATCATTTAACCTTTTAGGGACAAAAGGAGTGTGCAATGCACTCTGGTCCTTAAACTATTTAAAGCTGAACTTTCAGCTATTACTAAGTCGCCATGCATTCATTAAGCGCATGGCAACTAGCTTGGAAATCCATATCTTACCAAAGAAATCCTTGCTGTTTGGAGACTGGAACCCAGGCTACAGGGCAGACATCTTGTATGCGTGCCTGTGCTGTCAGCCCCGTTATCCATTAAGTAGCGCTGCAGTGTGCCGCAAGGTAACCGGAAGGGACTGACGGCGCAGGCGCTCAGACCACACTAACCTGCCCGTCAGCCTCCAAACGGCAAAGATTTGTTTAGAATCTGTTATTTTTTAAAGGTAACATATGGATTTCCAAGCTAGTTGCCATGTGCTTAATGAATGCATGGTGACTTAGAAATAGCTGAAAGTTCTGCTTTAAATTGTGACAAATCGTTTGATAACACTTTAAGAGTCAGAGGGCTGTGCAACATATGAATTCACAATGTGTTGCACACCCATTTGGCATTCAAATGTTAAGTCTTGACACATAGTTGGGAAATTCACATTTCTGCAACACGTGTTTTATAAACAATTTAACTTAACCTCTCAAGGACTGGTGCACGAGCGGCCAGCACTTAAGGACCACGGAGCATTTCTTTTTTGTTGGATCCAGTTCAGGGCTCCCCAAATGGTGAGCAGCAGAGTAGGGAGCCCTGTATTCCAGTGCCAGGACTGACACTGGTCCTTAAGTGCCAGACAGCCATGATGGTCCTGGCACATCATGGGTCCTTAAGGGGTTAATAGAAAGAATAAGTACTAGCATTTATGCTTGGTTCTGAGACACACAAAAGTGCAATGACATAACCAGTGATTAGGGTAAAGTTACATGAGGCACTATGGGCCAGATGCCCAAAGTAAAAGTAGAGTAATTCTGAGGCAAAGCAACTGCATTATAGGGCCAAATGAAAGTTCCCATATACATAAATATATATATATGTATATATGCACACATACACTAGGGGGAAATATATTTGAGTTTGACATGCCTGTCTTAAATGGTAGAGGTCTCTGGTGCATTGCTGAGCAGTGCACTGGAGAGCTCTCTTGAAACCATTTATTTTGCCCCTGCACCTAACCAACATCAATTTACTAAGCTATGTACACCAGAATTCCTGTCCTTAACACTGTGTACCCAAAAGGGAGGACAGTAGGGTCAATCTCTGGGCATTTATGGCAATTCTTTCCTCTACGCCTTTATGGCTATGCACTAAACATGGCATAAAGTAAATGGCATGGGTGTATGCCATTTTCCTGTGTATGTTGTGTGGCTGGTGTATAGGGCTTTCTGGCATTAAAGTACTAATTATGGCATGGCGGACATTGTCCTGCGATATACACTACATCACTCATAAGCTGTAGTGTATACCCTGGTACAGTAATGGCATTAGAGGCTAATTCCAGTGGGCTGTACTGGGGGATTTGCGCATACACACACGCGCACTAGTGTGCTGCAACTTTCAAGTGACTGTCAATAGTTGCAGGGAAGCTGCAGCAAGGTGTCAGAGGTCATGCCATCAACATTCACATTGCACTTATCAGTCTGTGTGACAAGCATGGGGCATCAATATATTTGGGAACCTTTGAAGCTAAGGAGTGTTAGGGAGGGCGTGTCTGAATTAAGAAGTTTGCATCATTATGGGACAAAGCTTAAATGAGATGGGTGAGGAGTAAGTGGGGTTTACATGAAAGCGAGTGGATTGGGTTGTAAAATTGGTAGAATAGCATGGAACCATAAAAAAAAAAAAAAAAAAAAAAATGAGTTTTCAGGGAATATCCAGAAAGTTCCAACATAAGCTAATTCACTGTCACTCCCCATAGGTCACTATGACTGCTTTCTGATACATTGCCTTATAGTACATCCCTGCAATAAAGATTCAGATGATAAGATCCACCTGTGTGACCTAAGCCTTACACAGCTGTAGGGATGAGGTTTCAGTTAATTTGATATTCAGTCATTTTGTTGTTTTGTAAGCCCTGAAACACGTTTAACACCCTTAATTACAAGCAGTCTGTGCTTTAAAGATTGGTAATGGTCATGGCACCTCATTCATTTTTTTTTATAGCACAGTGCAACCATGGGCGTGCTGTGACCGGGAGGGGGGGTTCTAAAACCGACTGCGCCAAAACTAAAGGAGTCTGTTTTTGCCTCTCCCACTGCAAGCCAGTACATGTGATTGCTTAAGTGTACTGGCTCACCAAACACAAAAGAAAAATGGACTTGGTCCTCCGGTGCAGGCAACCCCTGGACTGCCGGTCCTTAAGGGGTTAATGAGCAAGACTTTTGAGTTTTACTATATAAAAAAGTTTAATTCAATTTGTACCAGAATACGAAATGCGTTTGAGACCTCTTTAGCATTCAGTGGGTTAAAATCCAAATTTCAAGAATCGGTTGACATTTTCATTTGTCAACCATGGTGCAGATGAATTGCCCTGGAATTGTTCTTCCTTAGATTCCTGAATATGGTCCAAAACGTGACATCAAATGGCATACCTGCCAACACTGTAAATGACCAAAGAGGGACACTGTTTTATGTATGTGGTGTTGCTGCATGGATGGTTGGTGGACAGGGAAACACTAAGAATGTTTAGGTTATTTTATGACCCATTGATATAAAATACACAAACCAATGTATAACAATGTGTTGAGTACCCCTCTGACACTTAAAGGGGTAAACAAATATTAATACAAGTTTTATTGCTATGGAGCAATGTGATATACTTATAGACCCCATACAGTCTGATCTTGTAAAAAAAAGAGAGACACCAGGGTGGGAAAGAGGGAATTGGGTCTCAAAGAGGGGCACTTGGGAGGTATGAAATTACCAATCTTTGAGCTATTTTCAATAAACGAGAATGTTTTTAAAGAGGTATTATCAGGAATGATGGATGTGACAGGTCAACTCCTTCTTGTCTGTCAGAGAGCTGTATTCAGTAAGAGACGCAGTTCTGGGTAAACCAATTGCACCATACAGGACAAGAGAAAACTCCCAAAATCCTCATTGATTTAAATATGATATTTTAACACCTTGTATGCTAGATAGGTTTCCAATGCAGGGCAAAGCAATGCGCTGGAGCCCACTTGCATTTAAGGGGTTAAAAAGCCAATTTAAATCAATGGGAACACTATGGAGCAGTTGCTTCACTCCAGAATTACACCACTTTATCCTACACCACTTTATCCTAACGTTTTACAAAAACAGCAGCTCCAGTTAATCTTCATGGTATTTGGCCCACGGAGAGTATTATTTCAGTCCTGTCAGAGTTGTAGAGAGTAATTGAATGATAAGTTCTCCTCCTCCCACCCTTTTTACCTAGTGTAAGCCACCTCCCATCAGATGTGGAATCTGGTCCTGAGACCAGACAGGTCACAGCAAGGGACAATCTTCTTACTGTGAGTATAAGGAAAACCCTTCCCCCTTGACAGGTTTTCAGGTTTTTCCTTATGCTCACTGAAGATTGTCCCTCTCTGCAATCCATCCGGACAGTCTTGCTTCTATGAAGTGAGCAGTGTTATATCAGTAAAAGGGGCAGGAGGGGGATACTTTATCATTCAATTAGTCTTGAACTACAACTCTGACAGTATTGAAATAACACTCCCCATAGCCCAAACACTATGACTATTAATTGGAGCGGCTGTTATTGTAAAACATTACTATCCCTTTAAATGGCTTGATTAGCAATTAGCCTTTTGCATG
This sequence comes from Rhinophrynus dorsalis, assembly GCA_037306005.1. Taxonomy (NCBI): domain Eukaryota; kingdom Metazoa; phylum Chordata; class Amphibia; order Anura; family Rhinophrynidae; genus Rhinophrynus; species Rhinophrynus dorsalis. The sequence continues at coordinate 380,257,149 of CM074720.1, read as the reverse complement.
CCAGAGGGATGTAGAACATACTGCAAAGCAATATGTTTGATTCCTGGCTGCCACATAAATGGCTTTGATACCAATATCAGGTACTAACATAGTGTGCATTCCTGTTTTGTCCCTTCTCCGAATCTTGTCTCTTCATTGACTGTGCGACAAAGATTTAAAGCATTTTGCTAACAGCTTAATAAACATCTGTAAACACTTATCTATAGTTTTGTTTCTAATAAGAAATTGGACTCCACTGAATGATATTTGAGCGCTCAGGAGCCTTCTTGCAGGACATATCTAGATTTATAAATTGAAGCCTATTTTCCATTTGGCTCCCAGTTTAGTATGACCCATTATTCTCAGGCAAAGTTCATACAGTGACATTTTTGCTTCCTTTCAAGTCACTTGTTGCATAAAACTAAGAAAAGCAATGTGTAGCTGTTCATGATGGTAATAGTATAATTTTAGCTGCAGCAAGCAGCACAATACAACCAGATCCCTTCTGCAGTCTTCACATCTTGCCTTCCTTGCTCTCTTATCTGAATCAGCTGGATCTTTAACCACAGGCCTAGCGATTCTGATGCTGGGTCAGGAATTAAGCAAGTTTATATGCTCTGCACAGCTGTGTTTCATTGTCATATTTACATATCAGGTACTCCTAGGAAAGGTACTCTAGGGGGAAGATTCACTAAGGTGTGATGGTATCCTTTTGAAATATTGCATTTTTAATTGCGCTCTCCTTTAAGCCACATTCGGCGGACATGACAATCTCGCATTGCATATCAGCACGAGATTGTCATGTTGTGCCTTTAAACAGTGCAGTCGCTATTTAACCCTTTAACTCCTTGCAGTGGCAGTCCTACAACACCCGGCGAGCCACCGGTTGCCCACCCCTGCTGTAGACAGCAGCATAGTGCTGGGATCCCAGGCTGAACTTTCTTCCTATTTCATTTTTTTTATCCCTAAAACACAAATGTATCCCTAAAAAGCATAATATTTTAATAAGCTTCACAATAATCTTTGTCTTTTTGTGGTACGCAAATAATTGTTTTATTACTGTTTGTAAGATACCAACGAATGCTTTGGACAATAAATAGCCACATGAAAATGACATTTAACCCCTTAACGACCCTTGACGGTCATAGTACGTCATGGGTCGATCTGACTGAACAACCCATGACGTACTATGACCGTCATGGAATTCGGGCCCCCCCGCGGCTGCACGCCGTTCAGGGAGTCCGGAACCGGAAGAACCAAAAAAAAGAAAAAAAACTCTGTGGTCCTTAACTGACCGCACCACGTCGATTGGCCGGTCGTTAAGGGGTTAAACAACTGCAGTAACTATCAGGTTCATTTGTCCATTCCTTACGTTTCTAAGCAACATTGAATATAAATTATTAGGATCAAAGTTTGAAGTGAAGCTCGCCCGTCAGCACCAAGTGAGTAGGGGGTGGACCGAACTGTGTGTGGGTGCGCCAGGGTGCAATATCGATCGCGCTGTTTAAAGGCACTAGATGACAATCTCGTGCTGATATGCAATGCGAGATTGTCATGTCCGCCGAATGCGGCTTAAAGGAAAGTGCTATTAAAAATGCGCTATTTCAAAAGTGAACTGGTGTGATAAAGAGGTGATAAAGTGAAGATGACTTCTCCAATTCCTATGTTATTCTATGGAGCATATGCACAACTTTGGAGATCTTAGTGCACAGAGTAAAATAGGAACTGGAGAAGTCATCTCCACTTTATCACCATTTTATCACGCTTTAGTGCATAACCTCCCTGGTGTCCTCATCACAGCCAAACTTCTCACATCACCCCACCGCCAGCCCCATCCACTGTTTTCTGTTAAGAGAAAATATCCTTGGTCTGTTCCAAACAACAACTATAAAAAAAAAACTTGAATCCTTTGGTTGCTAGAGAGATCTCAACAGTAGCCAAGGGGTTAAATAATAGCTTACAAATGGGTAAAAAAAAAACTGGTGCAGGGACATTGAGATTGCTCTGGCCGTACCCACAATTTAGGAGTGTGGGTGTGGTCAGCACAGCTGAGATGCTCTAGGCAGTTTACTACTCTGCCTATTGAGAAACCAGGGCCTTTTGGCAGTGATACAATTTCATTGGAGCTGCCAAGCTTTCTAGAAATTCAAATTATGATGCTGGTATACAGCTTGCCCAGCCAGTTTCCTGGAGCCTGTCTTTTAGTGTCTCTATCTAGTCTGTTTTTCTCCACACCTTACTCCAGTGTATATCTAGCACGCCAGACATAAATCTGAAAATTAATGCATGTGGTCAACAAACTGGATAGCAACACACACTGAGCCATTTTCAAATACAAAACCAGCTACACCACTGTAGACAAATACAAATTCCTGAATTTCCCATTAATTCAAATGGGGCGTTTAACTCCTTAAAAGAAATGCATCAGAGATCTCTTGGGCATTGAAGAGGTTAAAACACTGTTTAAATATTTAGGCATATTAATTTTTCGCCTATGGTGCAGTTAATGTGTCACAGAATCTCACCTCTTATTGAATACGGCCCTTCAAAAGACAAGAGTAAGGGAGTTGACCTAGTACCTTTCATTCTAGGAAATCCCCAGTCATATTCACCATTCTGGAAAATAGCTCTAATAAAGATTAAACTGAAATATAATCGACTTGAGGGATGATAAAGTGTTACTTAAGGTTTTTGTTTTTTTTTATCAAAAATAGTGATTTCTTTCTTCACCTTTTCCTTTCTAGTTCCTTTGCTTTGAGGCATCCAGCATGGTATGCATCTCGCCATGTTTTATTATTTGTTGTTACACATGCACGCTGGGCCATGGGGATCTCTCCATCATCTTGCTTAGCGAGGTGGTGGGAGCAATGCTACAATCTGGCAGGGAGGGTAATATTTTTAGGTTTATATAAAAAAAAATTAGATTTATACATTTTTTAATCAGTATAATGGTTCGCGTTTTTTAATTGCATTTATTATGTGTGTTAGAATGCACATACGTATATGTGTATTTGCATGTATTTAGCACATGTACCTATATGCATGCTTATTTTATGCATTCACATTGGGATGATAGTTTTTTTTACACATGCATGCATTTTTACAGCTCTTGCTCTATAGTTGCTCCCTCTTCACCATTTGTGTTTAGTTTACACCCTAGAGTGGCTCTATCATAGGGGACAGTGGATTCCATCCCCACTTTCCCTTCCCACAGCCTTCGTTATCCTATTTAAAAATAAAATCCATCACTTCCCCTCAGATGCAAAGTGAACAAATCTAACTCACACTGAAGATGACTAAGTGAAACATTTTCTTTTCTTTGCACACATGAAGTAGCCAATCATTGCTCAGCACATTGCATAAAGAGACATGTGGTCTTATTATTTATTGTCCCTGGACAGAGCTAGGCATGCTCTCTTAATCCATGCCAGAAACAAATTGAAAATAGATAGGGCTGGGGAATAATGAGCAGTAACTCCATTGTGGGCTACTGAGCATGTTTTTTTTGTGTAATGTGCTGTGCACTGATTGGCTACTTTATGAAAAAAAAATTAATTTGAGGATGAATATCAGTCATACTCAGGATACACCTTTAACATTGTAGAAGGCACTCCATAGCTACCAATGAAGAAAAGCATGGGCAGGCAGCCAGAGAGTGCTAAAGGGAAGGGCTTCCTGCTCCACATGCCGATTCACCTTTCCACCTGCAGGATAAACCAGAGCAGGTGTATACCTATAAAGAGCTGCTATTGTAGTAAGTAGGCTTCACAGCATGCCCCATCTTCAATAACAACACCTCCTACTCCGATTCACACAAGGACAAGGGTACAGCTTGTTAGCATACCTCTCAAGTGTCCCCCTTTAGGAGGGACAGTCCCACTTTGAGATCCAAATCCATCTGTCCCTCTTTCCAACCCTGCTGTCCCCCTTTTTAGGAGATCAGAGTGTGTGTATATAAGTGTATCACATTTCTCCGCAGCCATAGAACTCACATTAATGTTTGTTTATACTTCAGTATATGTGTTTATAAATTAGTCTGTGTAAATAAAATATTTTCTTCTTGCACTAAATCACAAAGAGGTGTCAATAAGTCATGAAATAGCCTGAAATTTCTTGATAATGCCCTACCCACCAGCCATACCCCTAGCAACACCACATACAAAATTGTGCCTCTTTGACTATTTGAAATACTGGGAGGTATGTTAGCTGCAGTAGATAGGAATCCAGTCAGCAGTTCTTTTAGAAGCTTGCACAAAATACATGACCTACTAAGCTTTGCTTCCTCTTCCCCTGCTTAAAGGGATAGTAATGTTTCATTATAAAAGCCGCTCTAATTAATCATCATAGTATTTGGACTTTGGAGAGTGTTATTTCAATTCTGTCAGAGTTGTAGTTCAAGAGTAATTGAATGACAAAATATCCCCCTCCCGCCCCTTTTACTGATGTAACACTGTTCAGCCAGAGCAGAAGGGAGGTGCCCAGGTAGACTGCAGAGAGGGACAATCTTCAATTAAGATAAGGGAAAAACCTGAAAAACTTGCCAAGGGGGGCAGGGCTTTCATTGTTCTCATAGGAAGAAGATTGTCCCCTTCTGTTATCTGTCTGGTCTATGGACTGCATTCCACATCTGAGAAGAGATGGCTTACACTAGGTAAAAGGGGCGGGAGGGGAAACTTTGCTTGTGAATATCTCTCAAACCATAAAGGTTTGAGAGATAAGACTTATATCGTTCTTCATGTTTTTCTAATTTCTACAAAATAAAGATAAAACGAAGTATTAATATCCCTTTAATTATTTTAATGGAATAACCTGGTAAGTGACATATGTCTCACCAGCTGGTGTTAGACTAACACCTACAGTATAATCTTCAGCCAAATAAATGCTGGCTAAGAATAATGACATTTGTATCCCAAATCCAGCTGGAAAGAAGCAGGTTGCTCACCCCTGATAGGAGTACTGGAAGTGTCTTGTTCCTCCTATTCCTTTGGCTTGTGTTGGAGGAATTGAAAGAAAGGAATACCCAGCATGTCAGGTAACTGAAAAAAGTGTAAGCATTTCTGGATATGCTAATATTTTACATTACTGACCTAAACAGAAACTTTAGGCCAATTTGCTTTACACTATCAGCTGTGTGTTGCAAACTGTCCCCATTTCTAGGGAGATATCATATTTTTAAATGGTTATCAAGTTCTGAGCTTCACCACATATTAATATCGCTTAGTATTATTGTACTACAACTACCCCACCACTACTTGCACCAGTCTTCCTTCTATCCCCTCCTCCCTTGCACCGAGCCTTGCTTCCATATAAAAAGTAGAGTGGTACAATTCTGGGGAAAGCCAGCTCCCCAATAAGGGACTCCATGAATGTGCTAAATACTAAAGGGGTTTAAAATCCCCATTTAAAATTAATTGCAATTAGGGGAATTTTTTGTGTGTGATCTATGATGCAGTTGGTTTACTCCAGAATTGTGCTACTCCACTTTTATACAGAAAGCCTAATGAGAGAGAAGCATAAGAGGTCCCTGCACACAAAAGGTTATAATATACAGGCAGTAAGGGGGATTGATACCAAAGTCTAAGAACTTGGAGTGCTGAATGGTCCAGCCACAGAGTCTGCCCCAACAGTGAAAGGAAAGTTACATGTAGGGTTATGACTGAACCATGAGGAGTGAGAGGTATAATAAGGAGAAGCTGCCACAGCTTAGATATAGAATAAGGGTATAATGAGGTCCAGCCACATAGAAATATGGAGTAAGAGAGAGAGAAAGAGATGTGGTTACAGGGAAGAAGGGAGTTGAAGTTTGTTAGCTATAGAGGAGGTTATGAGGGGATGTTACAGGATCTGATACACCATCCATGAAGAGTTATAGTTTCAGGAATCTTTCAAAAGTCTGAAGGCTAATGAAGAGTCTTATCAACCAAAGTAGAGTGTACCATAGTTTGGGGCAGCTCCATAAAACTTTAGCAGACGAGAGTGAGATATGGTAATCAGAGAGGAGAAGATGTGTAAATCATTTACTGATGATTTGGTAAAATCTGGGAGGCAAGAGTTGAAATATAGGAAGGGGCAGCATTGTGAAGTGCTTTTTAGGTTAGACTCAGATATATTCATTTAGTTTCAGATTAATCAGACAGCTAGTACAATGACTGTCAAAGGTGGGGTTTTGCCTAAAAAACAGATTGGATAGGGGACAGAAGAAAGAGGATGACTCGTTGGCAGAGGGTTGCAGTAATCAAGACAGGAGCGAATGAGGATATGCATTAGGGTTTTTGAGTGAGGAAGTGACAGATACAAGAGAGAGATCTGAGGTGAAAGCAGCAGGATTTGGCAAAGGCAAAACAGCTGGCAAGTGTGGAAGTAACAAATACTAGGGTGAAAGCATCAGGATTTGGCAAGCGAGCTTGGGAGGTGGGAGACATAAGAATCATTCAAAATAATTTTAACCTTAGGGGCAGGGAAATAGAGAAGAATTTCTATTTCAGATATATTTAATTATTTGTTTTAGAGTGTAAATCAGTTCATAAGTGAGAGTGTGATGTTATGGGAGGAGAGGCATACAGTTGATACTGTAACTAAAAGGAATTGATTAGATTGCCTACAGATGAAGAACAGAGTTGAAAAAGAGGGGTTCCATAACAGAGCCTTGAAGTTCACAACTATAAGAGTGAGTATAGAGATATGTTGCCTGAAAGTTAAATGCTAAAGGAGAAGTCAGATACACAGGATGAGAAGCAGGGTAGAATGGTGTCATGAAGTTCAAAGGAGAGGATGGTTAGAATGAGAAGTGTGTGGTAAGCTGTGTCAAATGCAGCAGAGGGGTCCATGAGTATATCAACTGAGCAGAGGGGTTTTTTAGTTAGGAGAATATCACTGGCCATTTTAATTAATGCAGTCTTTATTGAACGACGGGAGCAGGACACAGACTGCAGGTAATCCAGCCTGGAATAACTGAGATGATATGTCTCCTTATTGGCCTACAGCCACAAAGATTATTCAGAAGGTGGGGGCTTGTGATGGCCCAGGGATTTCTGCATTTCCAATGATATATGGCAGTTTTGTGGTATAGTTTAGACTTTCCAATGTAATGATATCATTTGTTCAGTAGTTTTGACTATGGCTATGGCCTGAGTTAAATCATAGAATCACTAAACCTTGGTGATCCTAGTCCCAATACAAGCTTTAAAGGAGATTAAGTGGCTCTAGGATATCCAGGTCCCAAAAGCAACACAACTGATGTGCCAAAAGATATTAGGATGGTCAACGGCATGTGCTAGATAATCAGTAGACCTTCCCTGGTGTGATTAGAACTACACCCAACTAAAATCCACTGCACCATGCAAATAGACACATCCAAGTATATAAATAACATAGAAAAGTTTTATTCATAACAGTATAAAAGAAAACAGTCCTTATCAATTTGAATGGCTCACAACTGCAGGCAACCTCAGGTAGCCAGAGGCTCATGGTAACATCAATGCATTTCACTTTTCACATATTAATCATCATGATTAATCGGTGAATACACAAAATGCGTTGATGTTACCATGAGCCTCTGGCTACCTGAGGTTGCCTGAAGTTGTAAGCCGTTCAAATTGCTAAGTACGGTTTTCTTTTAGACTATTATGAATTAAACTTTTCTACATTTATTTATACACTTGGATGTGTATTTACATGTTGCAGTGAATTTTAGTTGCGTGATCCTAGTCCCCCCCATGGCCAAAACACCCACTTGTTATATGACCCAACCCCAGGGTTATCAGCTGCCTAGGACAGAAATGCACTCAGCCTATACAATGCAAATAAAAAAGTTCTTAAACAATGTAAATGGTCAGTACAGGGTATATAACCTGTAATTGTAACTAACCAAATAAGTATATGACGTTAATAAATGGCCTCTATGAACTAGTAGTGGGTGTTTTCTGCAGGGGGATTGCACTGGCCACAAAACTTTGCATGATGTAAGTGGCCAATAAGACTGAAACAAAAAGGTTTGGAGCCCTAGGCAATGGTTTACTCTAGATAGTGGGGAACCCAGCTCTGGCTAGATCATTCTCTCTCAAGGACAGCCCCAGCATCTGCCCTGTTTCTGCTCTATGAGAATACAGTTTGGGAACAGACTAAACCTGATCTACCCTGTACTGAGCGGCTGAATTAATTTACCTTGTTTGTATCGTCCTCCTTCCATTGCAATGAAATGCATTGGTGACTTCTCTAGCATTCAAGGGGTTAAAAAGCTACATTTAAGTCAATGGAAATTTTTAATTTGTCCGCTATGGTGTAGTTGGCTTGATCCAAAAGTGTAACACTTTAGTTTATTGAATATGGCACAATTCCATTACAAAACATAGAATTATCTCTCTTATTCATGTACTTAATGCATAAGAGGACTTTAATCTCCCTGTATTTTCACATGAAACACTTTCTCATTTACCTTCAGAGCACATCTTTTCTGTGATGATTTATAGAATTCTAAGAATGTCTGCACATTAGCAAGCGATCGATGTTCATAACCACATTCTTCTATGGTTCCTATGTTCAACAGAAAAGAGAAAGAGTTCTGGGGAAAATGATTTGCACTATGGGGGGTGGACTAAAATTTCACATTCATTTAAATGGGAATAATTTACCCCTTGAAAGCTAGAGAGGTCTAGAATGCATTGCTTTAGAGAACTCTCTAGTATTCAAGGGGTAAAATCCACATTTAAATCAACCTGAATTTTTAGTTCTCCCCTTTTATTTTCTTATGAATTAGCTTTTATTGTAAAAAGGGACATCACAATGTGATCAAACTCTGAGTGTCATAAAGGAGTCATGTACATGTATATGAGAGGTCAATACAAGGATCTCTCTGGTGAGCTATTCATTCAGATCAAATAACCAGGAACCTCCTCTTGAGATTAGAGGAAAGGGTTTTTACAGTGAGGTCTGTTAAATTACAGAATTCCTTGCCCAAGGAGTTGGTTAAGGCAGAAACAATGGATACATTTAAAGTGGATCTTTCACCTGCATAAAAGATTCCCTCTATGTATTCTACTTACAACAATAACATGTAATCTATGATTATTTTATTTTTCAATGAAGGCTATAGCGAGATTTTCATTTTTAAATGGAGCCAGTGACATAACTTCTGGACTGGCTGCAGCAAAACTCTGTCCTCACTTGTCGTCTGTTCCCCTCCCCATGTAGTGCCTTGTTCCAACCTCTTCTGATGATGGAGGATTCCTCCGTTTGCGATGGAGCAGTCTCTTGCCAATGAGAGAGCTCCATCTAACATGGAGGAAGCCTCCGTCATCAGAGGTGTAGCCATAAGTCACCGGCCCCTGGTAAAAAAAATTGCCATGGGCCCCGCCAACCACACTGCCCACCCCACACTGGCCACCTCCACATTGCCCCCACACTGAACCCTGCAGTGTCCATTTCCTACCTCCCTGGTGGTCCAGTGGCATAGCAGGAGAGGTATGTGCCTCCTTTTGCACAGACATCAGAAGCTGTAGGTCCCGCACAGTTCTCTCTTCAGTAATGCAGAGCGCTGGGAGATAATGTCATCTCCCAGCACTCTGCATTACTATAGTGCCGAAAAGCTCAGCTGCTAGAGGTCAGTGCCAAAGAAGGCAAAGACCTCAGATTCTTGCGGGTGCCGGGGGTCGCAACCCCCTGCAACCCCTATTGTTACTCCAGTGACCGTCATCTGAAGACGCTGGAACAAGGCAATACAAGGGGAGTGAAACAGACGAGGATTGACAGGCTGTGGGCAAAGTTTTGCAGCAGCCTGTCCAGAAATTACATCTCCGGCTTACATTTAAAAATTAAAATCTCGCTATAGCCTTCATTGAAAAAAAAAAAAAAAAGATCACAGTTGTAAGTAGAATACATAGGGGAAAACGTTTATGCAGGTGAGAGATCCAGTTTAAGAGAAGAGCAGATACATTTTTTTCCAAAAGGGAACATATAGGGTTATACTGTGTATTAGTAAGCAAAACACGAAGGTCTAATAGACTAAATTATTTGGCAGCAGGAAAGCTATTTAATTCTCATGTCTCTGGGTTATGAGGCAAAAGTTGAACTTGATGGACTTTATTCAAACTAATTTACTATGTTACTATGAGTCCACCATATTGCTTCTCAGTACCCATGTGGTGCTCAAATGAGTAACCCTGGAATATTGCCCATCCCATACTCTGAGTTGGGGATTAATGCATTTAATTTAAAGGAAAAAATAACACCTCCTAATAATAACCTCTCCACTTACCTTACTGTGGCCACAAAATCCTAATGGACCCTCTGAAGTTTACCCTTGAGCCTTTGCTCAAGAGAGAACATATTCAATCAGGCCTGGAAGTTATGTCCATGTAGGGTGACCACATTTACTTCCTTCCATTCCGGGACACTGTTAAAGCGGCAGCGTACTCACGTGACGTCACATGTTCAGAACGGGAGTCAGCTCCGGCGGGACTCAGCCTCACTTCATGGAGACGGAGTTTACTTGTGCTGCTGTTTCAATCCACCTATTCCGTTCTGTCCGTCACTACTACTCACCAGCCAGCCAATGAGGAGAGGACCATTGTGCAAATACTGTCCTCTTTAATTGGCTGGTGTTGGTGCCTGCAGGGTGTGTGTTACTGTGTTGCTTGCTGTAAGTAGGCTGTGACTGGGCTGGCACTGTCAGAATACGGCTGACTCGGCTAAGTGAAAGCATTGGGTGACTTTCATTTCCTTTATTCAGGGACTCTTTATTGTCCCGGTGGGGGATGACCCGGGACGTGGGACACAGACCACAATTAAGGGAGAGTCCCAGGTGATCCGGAACACCTGGTCACCCTATGTCCATGGAGGCAGATGTGACAGCTGCTAGCAGGACATCACACTATGTTCACTGCACATGGTAATCTTAACCCATTAAGGACTAAGGGAGTATGTGAGTTCTCCTTTAACCCTTTGAGTGCCATGGAAGGGGTTAAAAGCATTATCTAACTATGGAACTGAGGCAATGCGGCTCTGCTCTTACTTGTAATGGATAGCAGAGTAGGGTAATGCCCGATGTATCACTTTATCTATTCTATACTGGTTATAAACACAGAAGACACTGCTTTGGCATCTAATGAACATTACTGTATGAATTTTTAGATAATATCATTACAGGAAAAAAATAAACTTTAGTAGAAATTAATATTGTGAGAGTGAAAGAATAAGGAGAGACAAAGCTTTCAAAAAGTATATGAACAATAACACCTAAAATGGTATGGAGTTATGTACATTGAACTATCTTGTACTTAAAGGGATGGTTATGTCCCAGTAAAAATATTTTGCATTGTGTAGAGCTTAAAATGTTGAATTGAATGCAAAAAAATGTATCTCTCAAATTGCTATGGTTTGAGAGATATCTGCATTTAAAGTTTGATGTTTCCTGCTGTCAGCTGTAAAGCTGTCCCACACGTATTTAACTTCCCACAAGGTAACTCTGTATGTTTAATAAATTAATATTTTCTTCTTCTTCATTTATTTATATACCTTTTCTAAGGCATCACCTAGGGTTGCCATCCAGCCGGTATTTTACTGGCACAGTCTGTAATTAGCTCCCCGGAGCTGGTGCCGGTTTAACTACTATACCGGCAATTGAAAAGCCAGTATTACTGCGCATATACTTAAACTAATTACACACATTTTCAGGACATTTACTGCATAAACTATTTCTTTGTTATCCTGTGCACACTAGTGTTTCTTATCTAAATGCCTGATCCTAAAATGTACCTTTGACATTTAGAAGGTTAAATATTCTCATCTGCTTGACTACTAAATTAGGATAAGCATCAGGGTTAGGCTTTGTACTGAGCATTAAGGAAATTTTAAGTCTGTAAACGTGTGCTAGAGAAACAGTCTTGCAGTGTGCAAATCAACAACTCAATAGAACAAAAGACATATTCCATAAAGTTTAACAGCCTTTAAATGCTTGAGGAATGAACAATGCGTTACACACCCCAATGGAACACAAACAGTTAATAATTAATGCTCTTTTTTATGTGAAAAATAAATAACATATTTGGCTGGCTTTTTTAGCTATACCTTGGCAAAAATAAATCATAACAATGAGCATAAAAAAAAGTCTTTATCACTCAGCCTTCTTCATATCTGCATCCTCAGGGAAAAGTGCCACAGCCAGCTTCCCACAGATACCTCTACGAAGGCCTCCTGCGGCTTCCCAAAAACTCCTGCCTTTCCCTAAAGGTGGCCAAGCACACAAAGACACATAGGAGTTGTAGTCATGTCACCCATCTTCCTGTATTCCTCTCCCCTACTTTTAAACTACAGGTCCCAACTCCCAAACATCAACGTGGCGTGCACAACGTCCTAACATTAAAGAAGGCGTCATCTTCTGCCAGCGTGCACATAAAAAAAGAAATAAATAGTTTATGCAGTAAATATCCTTGAAATGTGTGTAGTAAGTATATGTGCAGAATACCGGCTTTTCAATTGCCAGTATAGTAGTTATACCGGCACCAAGTCGCTAATTACCGGCTGTGCCGGTAAAATACTGGCCGGATGGCAGCCCTAATTTAATTGCATATACTTTACTTCAATTTCACTTAAAATTACTTCAGATCCTCCTTGTAATTCATTTTCTGACAATAATATCAAGGCTCTCCAGTTAAAACACTGCTTTGACTACTTAAAGCAAAAGAAATTAAGAAATATGAATGCCACATATCTGCCGAGAACACTGATACCCAGTGGGTATAGATTACCAAATTTCTTTCCCTCCCTGGAGCCCCATCCAAGCAGAAGGTAGTGAATTTCCATTGCACTCCTCACTTCCAGATCGAGTAGCTGTACTGTGCAGGGTAACATATTTTAGAAAGTGGAACGTTCAAGTAAAAATTGTTTCTCCCAAACTCCACATGAAATAATATTAATATTTCAGTTATATTAAATGAACAGTAAATAACATGACTCCCCTGCCTCCATGCAACCTAGAATTCCAGGCTGAGGCAGGTGTGTGGGGATGCTGCTCATAACATAGGTGACTTTGCTGATGACGTGTAACAATAGAAGGAGGGGGAAATAAGAACAAGCGCCCCTGTGTGGCATCAAAGGATCACGAAACTACTCCACCACCAACACCCAAAGGTGCGTACTCACAAAATACATAGCCGGGTAATGGTATATACCAGACCCAGCAATCAGGAAACTAGGGATATAATACTGCCCCCAGATACAGTGTCTCCAACAGATGTCTTGCAATAATGGGCTGCACTCAAATGACACGCTCCCCCTGAGCGGCTAGGAACTTGTAGATATAGTGCATAACATAGAAGGCAAACACAAGAGAGCGCCCAATGGTATAATACGTTACAACTGTTTCAATGAACATAAAAAAATTCAGAGATTGCACTCACATGAAACTGTGGTCAGAGAGCTGATATCAGTCAATCTGACATACACGCTAGTGGAGAAATTGCTTCTCTCTCCTCTCGGAAGGCTGGTGATCAGCAACAAGAAAATCTGCTCCGGACAAACGGTTGGATCCAAAAAGCCACAATTTAATCAATAAAATACCTGTAATAAAAACAATATTAAAATATTGTTTTTATCATAAGTATTTTATTGATTAAATTGCGGCATATTAGATCCAGCCATTTGTCTGGAGCAGTTTTTTCTTGTTGCTTATTAACAGCCCTCCGAGTGGAGACGGAAGCAATTTCCCCACTAGTGTGTATGGAATTTCCCCACTAGTGTCTATGGAATAACAACACTGACAAGTACAGATACAGTAAAATCAATATCTTTATTAAAATAAGATAAAAAAATAAAAATACGGAAAGCACTTCCCCAACCCTCACAGGACCAGGTGTGGAGACAGCACACGATCCACTAACGGAACAGAAACTGATCCCAATCTGACTACGGAATGGGAAGGTAGCAAGGACAGCAGTAGCTACTAGTGCAAGTAAAGCGGAATCACCCAAACAAAAAGGAGAAATGCTCCTCTAGAACGCTAGGGTACACCAAGGTAATAGACTCTGATACCCTAGAACATAGGGTAAACCTACAGGCAATGGCGACTAGAATTCCCCAAAACACTAGGGTAGCTACGGGCAATGGTGACTCAAATCCTTAGTACACTAGGGTGCACCCAGAGGCACTATCCGTCCGTATCAAGCAGTATAGAATAGCCAGAGACGAAGTCTGGTGCAGCGGGAGAATACTGATCACAGCTTGTACCAGACAGATCAGCTAGAGCACAGTCTAGCGTAGGAGTGGAGTCATATTGGATAGTCAGCCGGAGCCAGAGTCAGCACAGAGCAGTTAGTCAGTCAAGCCAAGATCAGTACCGTATCGGATAGTCAGCTGGAACCGGGGTCAGCACAGAGTGGTTAGACAGCCAAGCCAAGTTTGGTACTGTATCAGATAGTCAGCCGGAGCCGGGGTCAGCACAGAGTGGGTAGTCAGACAGAGACAAGAGTCACACCGGAGCGGAAGGCAACAAGTCAGGGATCAAACATAGCCGGAGTTAAACGTATCCAGAGGTCACACGCGGATTAGAGCATAGGAAATAATCGCTAGAGCACAGGTACACCACGAAAGGGCAGAGTACTGGCAGAATGAGGCCTATAAAGCCTAGCAATTAGGCGGAGACTAACTCTGGCAGTTACCACAGGCCTATATGAATAGCGAACGTGCATAAGTGTGACACTCCGGAATTGATACTAAAATGTCGCCTGCAAACCTCAACAGCGCTCCCGGAGGGCAATCACGGGCACCGTGATAGTAAGTCAGATTGACTGATATCAGCTCTATCACCACAGTTATATGTGAGTGCAATCTCTGAATTTTTTTTACATTCACTGGTACATTTGTAACATATTATACCATTGGACGCTCTCTTATGCTTGTCTTCTATGTTATGCACTATATCTACAAGTTGCTGATTTTATTTTTATTTATTTAGAAAATGTTATACCAGGAAGAATACAATGAGATTTCTCTTGTTTTCAAGTATGTCCTGGACATTACATGGTTGTCTTCTCCGATCTTTCTTACTCAACCCGAATGTCTGAGTTGCGTGATGGTAAGGTAGTCACACTTCCCAATAAAAGGTCACTTGTATTGATCATCCAGTACTACTGACTGGGTGAGGAATACCTGGTGGTGTGTCAGGAGGGTCCTGATACCCCCACCCCACATCAACATCTGAATACTCAAAAAATAGAGCATATGTGTCAGAGGAACTTCAACTGGTGCTGCAAATGCAAATCATAGGGTCCCAGCCAATTGCCACAACAGTATGTCTGCTAATACCAATGACGTGCCATTTGTCTCTGAAGAGTAATAGCTAATGAATACAGTAGGAAATTCTATAGTTCTAAGATTTCAGTACCTTTGAAGGTGTGGAATTATAGACAGAAAAAAAAAACACTTTTTCATTTAATGCCATCCTCTGAAAATATTTGTGCACCCCAGATTAGGAGAAGTCAAATGACCCCTTATACTTTTAGAGCACTATGTGACTGTTATGAGGTAATTATGCCTTCAAATGGTATTTAGTGCATTTTTTTTAAGTACATGAAAATGTTGACCAAAATTATTTAGTTACCAGTTTGGGGCTCCAGGGAGGGACAAACATTTGTGCAACTATATATATTGGGTATAGTTGTTCTTAGAAGATATGTGGCAGTCATATTTCTTACTTTTTACCTGGCTTAGCATAACAAAAATGAAGTAAGAAATATAAATGCCACATATGCAAGTTCAATCCTCAAGGGGCACCAGCAGGTCAGGATTTAAAAATTTCCTTGATTAAGCACAGATGAGTTAATCAGTGGCTCATTTATTTTGATTGGCCCAACCCTGCTCAGAGAAATCCTTAACTTCTGGAACGTTGGTACCTTTTGAAAATAGAACTTGGAAACCCATGTGCAAAATTTTTCTAAAGATTACAGTACCTTGTGACTTTAGTGTACATTTCTGAAAACCCCTATATTTAACAAATATTTCCTTGCCTCGTCATTTTGTGAAGAAAGAAAGTTTTCTGATTTATAACTTAGTTTGCTTTCAGGAAATATGTTTTTAAACAGTTATTGAGCTGTTTTAGGGTAGTTTTACAATGTAACCCATGGAAAATACACTGGTAATTATGGGTCTGTGCAGGCCATAGTGTATCAGTATACCCAGGGAACTGAGTGCTTTTAAAAATGATTGAAAAACTTTCACAACCAGCATAGAATGCTTTTGATGTAGGGTGTATGATATTAGCAAAGCATTTTGACATCATAGATTGTCACACAAGCAAAATTTACTTCACATGAGGAACTATGAAAAAGCTGAACAATATATAGTTTTCCATATATAACCAGGATGTTATCAATGGGAATCACAGCTACAAAAAATAAGTGAATAGCAAAATTAGTGTAAATGTGCCCGGCCTCCAGGGTTCATAATATTCCCCAAGCCCCTGGGACAGAAAGAGGTAAAGGAACATTACCGTCTCCTAATAATAAAACCCCCACTTACTTTAACCATTTGAGTCCCAGAAAGGTATCCACGCATTGCATTGCAAAAGCACTGGATATGGCAATCATGGCAGCCTCCTTGGACACCATGATATCCATGCCTAATTAAAGATGGGAGGAATAAACCATAATTTTACACACAGTTTCATGAATTGTTCAGCACCGCTTTTCATATAATAATAATACACTGCAGTTTTGCAATAATGTTTCTTTAAACCTTTGGATGATAGAGAAATCTCCATCTTCAGTGCATCCAGTGGGTTAAGCAGTAGGGTGACATTGTTAGAAAACATGGCTAATTTGCTATACACCCCCCCCCCTCCACATACGAATGGTAACATTCTGTTCATTAACCCATTGAGTGCCAGAGGGTTAACCTTTTAAAGGAGAAGAGACAAGAACTCCCACCACATTATATACTATCACAGGGAAACGCTAATGGCTACTTTGAATTTCTCCTGTGTTCATTTGTTCAAGAAGTAACATCTTCAATCAGTACAAGATGTTATGATACTTGGAGACGGACATGAAAGTGCTGGAAGTTTTTTCAACCTGATGCAGACAGTGCATGAGCCTACTTAACCCTTTTAGGTTACATATAATGAAGAAAAGCAAGACAAAGAAATTGTCAATAAGCCAATGCTGAGAAGGAGCAGTTCGAAACTGTATATCCCAATTAATCAGATAGCTAAATATGAACATCACAAGGACACACAAAAAAAAAATCTAACTATTAGCGCTTTCAAAAACAATGTGACTTAAAAACATCAACTATTCATATATTATGGAATAGTTGTTAAAACGGTATCCTTTTGAAACGTTGCACTCTGCACCGTGTGTCTTAAAATGTCGCATTTGTTTGGTCGCGTCAATGCTAATGGCACATGTTAAACAGTCGCAAATTTAACATGTTGCGCGTCTTAAAATGTCGCATTTGACATGTCACAAGGCTTAAGGGTGCAAGAAGGGTGCATTAACAGCGCACATTACAAAAAAGGAGGACACTGTAGTGACGCATAGAGGGCTCAGTCATGACGCATTTCGTTTTGGGTCAGTTTTAGTGTGTTTTTGGGTTGGTTTTAGTGGGTTTTGGGTTGGTTTTAGTCTGTTTTGGGTTGGTTTTAGTGTGTTTTTGGGTTGGTTTTTGTAGGTTTTGGGTAGGTTTTTGTGGGTTTAGGGTTGGTTTTGTGTTGGGTTTTGTGTTGGTTTTTGTGGGTTTTGGGTTGTTTTAGTATGTTTTTGGGCTGTTTTTTGTGGGTTTTGGGTTGGTTTTCAGTGTGTTTTGAGTTGGTTTGGGGTTGGTTTTTGTGGGTTTTGGGTTGGGTTTTGTGGCTTTAGGGTTGTTTTTTGTGTGTTTTGTGCTGATTTTTGCATCCTTATTGCGTCCTTAATGTGCCCTTACTGTATCCTAATGCATCCTTATTGCTCCCTTACTGTATCCTAATGCGTCCTTAAGAGCGCCTAACTTCAACATGTGATCGAAATTTTGACACAGGCGACACATAGAATGTGATGTGCTGGCGATTGTCGCATTCAGCATGTTGGAATTTAAACATTCACATTGATGCGACCAAACAAATGCAACATTTTAAGACGCGCAGTAAAGTGCGACATTTCAAAAGTAAACCATTAAAACAGTCACTATTTATGTGACAAATGAGTTGGGGCAACAGGTAAAGAATGCCTCCTATGTTATTAGAATATTTGCAATGGCACACAAAGGGTTAAGCGAATTCATTTTCACGGCATATAAAGTAACATGTTCCTATCAGTCTTATTTGGTGTAGGTCTGGTGTCAGTTGAGCAATGCTGAGATTTGCAACATTCTGGTAATCCCATTGGTAGTTGAGGAGTTAAGAGATTAGTGTAATTCATGTCACCTGGTATCGCAGATTTGTTATATAATTGTAGGAAATCCAGTGCATGCTGCCAGCAGGTTGTAGATAAGCCCAAAAAGCTGTTGGGCTAAGCTGGACAGATGCACGTAAAGATTTAGTACCAGCTATGTTCCTGCTCAGACTGGTATCCTCACGCACTATCTTGCTCCATACAAAACGTAAATATTCTAACACTTTCATTGCCTGGAGACAGACAAATGTTTTGCTCTGAAATATATTGCTGGTCCCCATGGCAACAAAAAGGATACAATTCATATTACTGTACACAGCAGCAGTGAACAATTTATTTGTGGTTGATTATGTTGGGAATTGTAGTACAACAACAGATGGAAAGACAATGGTTAACCATCTCTGCAATTTTGGTGTGAATGTGAGACATAGGTGGAGCAGGGGTATGCAACTGCTCAGCACTAGTGAGTTAACTCTTTAAGAACCAGTGGGGTGTGCAATGCATAGCGAACAATGAGTTGCATACCCCTTTGGTCCTTAAAGGGTTAATCTGCAAATTTAGTTATGAAGAGGTTAAAAATAGGCATGAGAGAAATTATTCTTTAACCCTGGCAGTTTCAGAGGGGTATGCAACGGATTGCTTTGCAATCTGTTGCGTACCCCTCTAGCACTCAAAGAGTTAAGTTTGCTGTTAGCATGGGACATGCCACTTTGACCGAAAACACTCTTTGAGAAACATGATTTTCATTTCAACTGGTTTTCAGGAAAAGCAAAAAGGAAAAAAGAAAAAAGCAGGTTTGCGAACAATCACAGGCCAATCAAACCGGTTCCAGAGCCAGTCACTTGTCTAACAAAGTAGCAGAGCTTCCTCTCGCACAGGGGCCAATAAATCAAGATGAACTGGGGGGGAAATGCAATAAGGTTTGATAAGGGATCAGGGTGGAGATATGGTGGCGTATTTGTTTTAATTACATATCGACATATGAACAAAGATCTTTTCTCCACTGTATTCCTGTGAATACGCTGCAAGTGCGCCAACATCACCGTACTTTCACCAGATTTAGTGTCTACTTCGATACTGACTCATTGGCATATTAAAATACAGATTTCTGAGCTATAAAGCTAGCATCCCCCTGGAGTGATCCTAAGAAAAAACAGCTGCCCCATAGAGGACAAAACATTCCATTGATTTCAATGGAGTTTTAACACCCTGAATGCTTAAGGTCTACCATTCAAGGGTTTAACCCTTTGAGCAATGAGTTATACACCCCTCTGACACTCAAAGGGTTACAGCCCCATCTAAATGTTTTAATGTTTCTGTCTCCTATGATGCAGTAGGTTTGACCCAGTATTATTCCAGTTCCTCTTAGTACACCAGCCTGTCTCTCCCCCATTTTCCCACTCTTCTTTCACACCATATTTTGCATAATATTTCACAAAACACTGGAGACCTCTCTAGCATTTGAGGGATCAAGAGCCCCATTTAACTCAATGGGAATGTGAAGATTTTTATGTATTCCTTGCATAGCTGGGAACTCTCCGTTTTTTCCCCGGAGACTACAGTTTTGACTCTACGTTACCGGGTCCCTGGGGCAGAGTGTGAATCTCCGGATGTGGGGAGTTTCTGATGAAATTCTGCCGACTTGTGCTCCATCCCACTACGTTCTTCCCACTCCCCACCATTTTCTCCTCCTTCCCTAGACAATTAGAGCAATTTTATGTTTTTCAGAGGGGGATGTTTTTCAGAGGGGGGGTTGTCCCACCCTCCACTCGTGATTTAGCCCAGTCCCTTTTATGACACAAATCGCGTCATTTCTCTCAAGAAGTTCCCAGGTATGGTTCTTTGTAATACATTTGGTTTGCTCCAGAACTCCATTACTTTTTCTTAGTACCTCAGCCTCTGTGAGTGTAGGATAGATATTCTACTGTCCACAGGTTGTCACAGACCCACACATGCACTGCCACATGCACTGCCACTGCAGCCTTGTTCCATTGTCAACTGGTAGTCACAGACTCACACATGCACTGCCACTGCAGCCTTGTTCCATTGTCCAATGGTAGTCACAGACCGCACATGCACTGCCACTGCAGCCTTGTTCCATTGTCAACTGGTAGTCACAGACCCACACATGCACTGTCACTGCAGCCTTGTTCCATTGTCCACTGGTAGTCACAGACCCACACATGCACTGCCACTGCAGCCTTGTTCCATTGTCCACTGGTAGTCACAGACCCACACATGCACTGCTACTGCAGTCTTGTTCCATTGTCCACTGGTAATCACAGACCCACACATGCACTGCCACTGCAGTCTTGTCCCACTGTCCACTGGTAGTCACAGACCACAAAGTGCACTGCCACTGCAGTCTTGTCCCGCTGGTAGTCATAGACCCACACATACTCTGTCTGACACTCCAACTTTGTCCCACTGTCTTGCTTGTAGCCACATAAGCACACATACACTTCCTTACACTTAACCTTGTATCACTGTCCCTCGGGTAGTCACAGAACCACACATACACTGTCTGACACTCCAGCCTTGCTCTACTGTCACAGTGGTTGACACAGAATTACACATACACTGACACCCATGCCTTATTCCACTGTCCAGTGATAGACAGTTCTTCTCTGTGCACACCTTATTATAGTACCGTCCCTTTAATTTTCAAGTCTCCTGTACTGTGATTCATTCCCTGCCCGGTTCTACTATGTCTGCACCAGGCCACGGAGACTAACTGTGTCTGATGGGGAACAATGATATTTCTGGTAGAGAGACAGGAAAACTCATAATTTCCCCATCAGACAAAGTCACAAAGACTCCCCCACCCAGTGCAGACATAGCAGCAGTGGCAGAGAGATGATCATAAATGAGACTTGAAAATTAAAGGGACGGTGCTATAATACAACAGGGCACAGTGAAGGAGAGTACAGGGTCTAGGGATCCCTGTAGTTAACCCCATGAGGGCCAGAATTGTGTTCTATGCATTGATTCGCAAAGCATTGCATACCCCTCTCTTCCTTAAGGACTTAATAGAGGCAACAAGGATCAGGTCAGTGATGACTGGTGGTAGTCGTGGCGGTGTGGGGATGAGGTACAGGGAAGTGATGAAGTACTCTGAGTCCCCGATTGGTCCCCAGTCAGTAGTGTAGAGCTCCCTGATGTCTGAATCTCCCCTCTGATTTCGCTCCAAGGGAGGAGCATGTGGTGAAGTAACAGGACAGTACCGTAATGAATCACAACAGAGCCCCTGTTAATTAACGGTTCCTCAAGTAAGTAGTAACAGGACACATTTTATAAACCTATAAACATTTATACACAATGTTTGTGATATCAAAACAATCCTTATCATCAGTGCAGACACACAATGGACTATTCAAATGTTGATTCAGGTGATTATTTGGATCAACGGTTCAACCCTAACCTGAGATTTCATTGTCCCTCTGGGTAAGGGATCTCTCTAGGGAAAGTTTCAGAATAATCTACCACAGACATATGTATTCTACATTCATTTAGCAGACAAAATGATAGCAGAAATGTAAAAATCCATAAAACATTTTTTCCAAACTACCAGTTGTTCTATGAGCAATCGCAAAACTACACTATTTGACCCTTTGAGTGCCAGGGGTGCTCAGATTAGTGCTCTATAGTGCACTGCTCATCTGCCATGCATGTGTTTGAAGAAAAATAGGTATATTAGGCATATATCAGTTTCCCTAACCCTTTGAGTGCCTGAGGGGGGTATGCAAAGAAATACCCTCCTTCACTCACAGTTAAACCCTGGTAAATTAATGCACTGCACAGCTCTCTGATTCTCAACAGGACAGAAACATAATAGAGTGAAATCAGGGAGAGAATGAGAAGGCCACACACACATTTAGGTACCATGATCTCACATTAGCGGAGCAGTAACCTTGTTATGTAATTTCTAATGATTTATTGCACTTCTTTTTACACTCTGGCAGCACAGATGCCTCTCTTGGAAAGTTCAGTATCTGGCGGTGGTTTTTTTTCCACCGCACGGTAAAACCAATCAGATCCAAGGACCAGAAGAAAGAGAAACAGCAGAAGCCAGCACAAGTCATATTCAGGCTTTGAATGTTCTCTATGTACATTAAACATCATTACCGTGATTGTATAGGATCTGTACTCTAAATATAGCCCTCCTTCCTAAAGCACATTCAATGTTGTGCTCTCGGGTGAATGAAGATTTTACAATGAGCAGTTTTTCCAACCACAGGAACTTCAAATGCTCCTATAAATAACCTGAACTTGTTTGTGTATTGCAAGCATAGGCTTCAAATGTTATGAATATGGGGCCTTATTTATCAAGCTACATATGAGCAATTTTGGAGCAAACTAACTGCACCATGGGGGAGAAAATTAAAATTCAGCAAATGCTCTGGATTTAAATGGGATTTTGAACCATACTGGAGAGGTCACGCGTGCAGTGGGTTAACCATGGGGGGAATAAAAATCACCATACATTTAATGGGGCTTTTAACCCTTTGAGTGCCAGAAGGGTACACAATGCATTGTGAAGTAGTGTTTTGTGTAACCCCTCTGCCACTCAAAGGGTTAAAAGCCCCATTTGAATGCATGGCACAATTTGTTCCTTTTAAAACTGCATCTCTAGCTTGATAAATAAGGGCCGTGGTGTTTATAAGGAAGAACAGGTCAGCAGTTCTGTGTCAGATAATACATTTGCCCTTAATAAATATCCACAGAATATATCACAAGAACTGGAAAACTTCATAAGCTTCAGAACCTATTGAATATTGCAGCTGTCCATTTTAAGATGCATCCAGTTTTACAGTTACTTTTAGTAGTGCCTAGAATTGGCTCCCGTCTCAGATTTTATGCTATTATTTTAAGTCCAAAAGTATAGCATCAGGTATTTCCCCTTAAACTCTTATGCCCTGTGCACACAGGTGACTTGAGCAGTGTTTTTAAAGCATACGTGTAAAGCAAATTGTTTCCTGTGCTGCTGTTCCCATTTTGTCACGTGTAACACACAGGAATGCAATATTCTGCACATAGGCCTTTAATGATTGCGTGTTAGGGGAGTCCAAAACATTGCAAAGCAATGTATTGGAGCACTATTTATCATTCAAGAGGTTAATAGTTTGTCAAAAACATTTGTTTAACATTTCCCATGCCATTTAATGCAGATTGATAGCCCTGCTCATCAAGAACTTCTGCCACTAGCAGCTACAACAAAATAACCTGCCACTGTGCATTAAACAGCATTACCCTAGACATGATGCACGCCCTCCCATGCAACACAGGCCAGCCTGTGCCTGAAAACAAAAATATATCTTGCTACTTTTTTTGTACTGCCTTCAGTCAGAATAACACAAACATGCTACGCCTGGTGCTTCTGTGTATAAGAAAAAGAATGGCTTGTTATAGAATCCATTCAAATAGAAATATATTTATAGAATCAAAGGGCCATATTCAGGAGACTTAGAGGAGCCAGAAAAGACTGAAGGTGCTTAGTCCAGCAGGGACATGGTGGGATTAGAGATAGGGAATTAGACAGGTGGTAAGTAGTTAGGGGTATGGGTTGCCAGGCAGGAGGGATAAAGGGGGTAAGAGACAGAAAGTTCTGCCTCTTTACCCCCTATTGTTAGAGAAGCAACATCCACTCTGTCTGGGTTATTTTTTCAGTGCTTTATTCCCTCTAGTCCAGAGGTTCTCAATCTGTTTTTGCTTGGGGCACCCCTAACACATAATCTAGAACATTCGGGGCACCCCTAACATATTTAATGTACTTTATCAAGGGCATAATGAAGGTTCCATACATAAATATACAGTTATTATTAGGTCTTACAATCATAATAACACAATTAAACATAATGTGCATAACAATTTCTATAAATCTTTATTTAAAATTCAATTTTTGTTAGTCTTCATAGAAAACATGGGGCACCCTAAGCTGATGTCAGTGGCACACCAAAGTGCCACGGCACCCTGGTTGAGAATCACTGCTCTAGTCATTTCTGGCTTGTGCCAGCCAATTCCCTCCACATGGACACACTTCAGGGACATAGTGAGAGAGAAGACTGAACTAACTCATTGGTACAGTGGTATACTCATAAGCTATATACTGTGGGGAAGCTGCACCAAATCAACTACAACAGTAGAGGTTGAGCAGAGTGAGGGGTTAGCAACCACCACCACCTGCCTTGGTTGCAACTGTTGCATTGGGTTTGTGTTTAAAGGAAGAGTTAAAAGCATAGCGAGATGGAAGTCTAATAGATACAAAAGTTATGTTAGGTGACATTTATTATCTTGTTTGTTGTTCATTTGTAAATCTCTCGCCTGCTGATGTGAGGATGCTAGGCCACGCCTATATTCACAGAGCTGCAGAAAATGAGCTAATGTGGAGAAGTTTGGGATTCCAGGGAGCACCTGTCAGATGGAGGGGACTGAAATGATTAACCTATAACCAGTGGCTGCGGTAAGCTCTGTATGCCAGCAAGTGGGAATCAGGTCCTACAATTTTAGTCATTTATGCAGCAGTTAATGATTTAGGCTTTATTAAGACAATAGATTTGATTAGCACTATAAAGAGGAATAACCAGTTCTGAACACTTTTGATTGGAGGTAGCACCCACAATCCCAAGTCCCTGGAACACTGCAGAAGCAGATTGAATAGGTTAGTATAGGGCTGTCCATGTTCGGTCCTCAAGGTCCACTAACAGGTTAGGATTTAAGGATTTTGCTGATTAAGCACAGGTGAATTAATCAGTGGATCATTCATTTTGACTGACTCACCTGTGCTTAATGAGGGACATCCTTACATCCTGGCCTGTTGGTGGACCTTGATGACTGGACTTGGACAGCTCTGGGTTAGTCTCTAGGTCTGTGTGTACCAGTCCAGCACAGGCAACTGGAAAAACATAACCAACCAACTGGCTCAGGTTCAGTTGTGTGGGGTCCAGGGATCTCAGTAGGGCTGCTTGCATCACCTGGCAGCTGATGGTTTTATTCTCCTTACAGTTGGGACATGGTTGATCTGAACATCCGGGTAGGCCTCACTGCATGCAGGAACAAACATGAGGACGACCTCACCAGACCTACAAGCTGAAAGGTGGTTGTAATTGGTCAAGTCTGATGCATACTGGTTGAGATGGTTTTCAGGCAAACCATCAAATGGCTATGGTCATTACACCTACAGTTGGTTGTCTGCGAGTTGAGATCTGTTTCTGGTTGGTTCTGCACAGATGTGACTTTCAGTCAGTTTTTTTCATGGTCAAAATCTAACTCTAAACTTGTGTTTTAATGCTTTCATAGAAAGTTGCGCTTGTGATCCATACAATCACTGATTGATTACTTTGTGCAGTATGCAATGAATGACATTATTTAAAATCAGTTAGTCTAAAAGGAGTTCCTCTTCTGATCAATAATGATGTTAACTTATCTGTGACAGGTTTCCAGACTGCAGTATCTATTCAAGTGTACTTTAAACAAGCAGGGTAATGCACAAGGCATATATAAAAAAAAGGGAGTATACTCTAGTAATAAGTGTCTTTTTATTTGGTTTAGAGAAGGACTCACCTATGTAGGTGTCCTTTATAAAGCACTTTAGTTCTGCCTATTTAAATATTTTGCATTGTTTGCACAGACGTCTGTATATAATGATCTCTGTTAAGGTTTCCCTTTAGTTCACCTCCAATAACAACAACAACAAAAAATAGCTTCAATAGCACTGAATGGCTTGCAAAGGTCTGTTGTCTGTTTCAGTATGCAAAATGATAAAATTAGCAGTAGACAACATATATAAAATGAAAAAAGAAATATACATAGATATAAAGTGTAGATATAACTGCTGTTTAACCCACTTGATTGCTAGAGGTGTTTCCATTGTCTAGTGGAGCAATGCATGGGGGATATCACTAGCACCCAAGGGGTTCAGAACACTTACATTGTTAAGTCCTTCTGTTAAATTAAAGGGTGAGATACAGGGCTGGTTTTCCAATTAGGCAAAGAAGACAACTGCCTAGAAGATCAATCTTTGATGGGAGCCTCTGCTATGCTAGTCACACTCACTTTTTGAATTGTGGGTGTGGCCATAGCAATCAATTCCACAGCAGTATTATTGAACCTATTAGATGCTAGAGAGGCCTCTAGCAGCCAAGGGATTAAAAACTTGTATTTTATACTTGCATCTTATAATCTAACAATACTTTCTGTGCAGTGGAACAATGAACGATACTGTGGATGGGGTCATAGCCATGGGTGGTGGTAAGAGCATCTAGAGTGACTTGCCTAGGGTACCTGGGATGTAAATATAGCCCTGGTTAGAAGAAGGAGCTTTATAGCTGTAGGAATGTACCCATCACTTATGAAAAAAAGAGTGCCCATAGCTGAAAACTCATGGAGCTCTACAGGATGGATCACTTCCCTTTGCAATTCAGGGAGATTTCTCTCTTACCCTTTGAATCCTAATGTCAGCAAATTTGCTGAAGCAAGGTTTCAGGGTAAAGGAATGATATATTACTCTCTCTCCCAGAATCACTGCTTAAAGAGCGGATGTTGCCCAGCCCTACAGATCATGCAGATCTGCAGGATGAATAAACAGGGCTTTGCAGAGTTTAAGCTATAGGAGCTCAATTCCCAGTACAAAGCACTGCCATGTCATAGACAATGTTGATTTTAGGTTGTCTTGGATCTGGTTAGCAATCTTTCTCCCATCTAAAGCACAAACCATACTCTTCTATGCAGTTCACGTCACTCCAGCATATTGTAAATAGGATGGAAGGGTGAAACATACACTCCAGTACCATATTTGATAACAAATGTCAAAAGTAAGATCTGTGCAGTGTTTATGTATGTCCATATTTTATATATGTTTTACGAGCAATCATTACAGGGAGCTCTGAAACAGAAAAGAGCTACAATATATGGTGTCAGGACGGTCTAGCCTTGTGTGTGTGCCAAAAAGCAATGTGCTGCCCACCCATTTGGCATTCAGAAGCTTTCTTATTAACCCTTTACCTGCTATTACACAAAAGGTCATTCATTATATTACAGGGTATATCTGGCAACTAAAGGTTACAGTAAAGTCTAATTTTTCTTTATTTTTTTTTGGAGTATTTTTTTTTTTTAAACAATAATCCTTTGAGTGCCAGAGGGGTACGCAACGCATTGCTTCACGTACTCCTCTGGCATACAAAGGGTTAACCTTTTAAAGGAGAACATATAATAACCCCCATATTATATACTATCGCAGGGAACCCCTAATGACTATTTTGAATTCTTTCTGTGTGCATTTGCTCAAGAGGTAACATCTTCAATCAGTCCTGGATCTCATGTGCATGTCGGCGGACATGACAGATGCTGGAAGTTTTTTCGACCTGTTGCAGACAGTGCATGAACCTTCTTAACCCTTTAAGGCTACATATAATGAAGAAAAGCAAGACAAAGAAATTGGCAATAAGCCAATGTAGAGAAAGAGCAGTTTGAAACTGTATACCCCACTGATTCAAATGGCTAAATATGAACATCACAAGGAAACAAAAATCAAACTTTATTAGCATTTACAAAAAACAATGTGACTTAAAAACATCAACTATCCATATTTTATGGAATAGTTTGTTACAACAGTCACTATTTTTGTAAGAAATGAGTTGGGGAAACAGGTAGAGAATGCCTACTAAGTTATTAGAACCTCTAAAGACACTTCCACGAATTTAGTGAATGAGAATCTTAGTACCTAACGTCTATGAAGTTTCACATTGCTAATAAAAGCTAGGTGTCATTAAGTTAGAAGGCTCATTCAATACTGACATATACAATGTATCTTTCTTAATTCAACTAAAATCATGAACAAGATCCTAAGTCTATTTATATGCACTTTCCAAGTTCTAGCTATCTAGAAGTATCAGTCTAATACAGGTTGGATAATAGATGAACTTGTTGGCACTTAGAGATCAAAGCTAAGTATATGAATGCAGTTGATCATTTCTCAAGCCCTGCATATAGTCAAAAATGCAGGCCGTCTGTAACGTTTTTTTAAGACACTCAGACCAGTAGGTTAGAATAAAACACAGTTTTATTAAAAGACACGAAAGACTGCCTACTACAGGCAATGTAGTATGATTGGAAAATGATAATAATGTACAGATGCCCTCTCAGGCCCAGTATACAGGGAAATTAATATATACTGTCACAGGACAGGCATAAGCAAGCATTACAAGTACAACATGGTTTAAAGTTCATGGAAAGCAATCAGTCTCTATGGTGGTGTGTTTCACAACGCCCATAAGATGGTAAAGGAGTGAGACTGTGGTGCAAGATGTAAGAGCACCAGTCAATAAGGCAGAACTGAGACTACTACTTGTGCTGAGCAGGGAACTGAGGCCACAATACTCTGCAAGAGATAGCACACGTTGAGCCGTGAGCACCCTACCGGTGCGGTAACGGAGACAATGTACACTGCAAGAGCTGAGGAGTTTAGAGCCAATAGCACCCAACTGGTGCGGTAAATGGAGACCATGTACACTGCAAGAGCTGATGGAATCGCCCAATAGCACCTGACGGTGCGGTAACGAGATCACTTCGAACAGCAAGGGTTACCGGAAGAGCAGGCTACAATGCTCTGCAAGTGTAAACGGAAGGCTCAGGATTAAAGGAGGCAACAGTGCTCTGCAAGTGTTAGCAGAAGGCTCAATGTAACTGAGGCAACAGTGCTCTGCCAGTGTTAACGGAAGGCTCAGTGTAACGGAGGCAACAGTGCTCTGCAAGAGTTAATGGGAAGGCCCAGTGAATTGGAGGCAACAATGTACACTGCAAGAGCTGAGGTGTTTAGAGCCAATAGCACCCAACCGGTGCAGTAAACGGAGACATGTACACTGGAAGAGCTGATGGAATCGCCCAATAGCACCTGACGGTGCAGTAACGAGATCACTGCGAACAGCAAGGGTTAACGGAAGCGCAGTGATAACGAAGGCCACAATGCATGCAAGTGTTAACAGAAGGCTCTTTGTAACGGAGGCTACAATGCTCTGCAAGTGTAAACGGAAGGCTCAGGGTTAACGGAGGCAACAGTGCTCTGCCAGTGTTA
Organism: Rhinophrynus dorsalis; assembly: GCA_037306005.1. Taxonomy (NCBI): domain Eukaryota; kingdom Metazoa; phylum Chordata; class Amphibia; order Anura; family Rhinophrynidae; genus Rhinophrynus; species Rhinophrynus dorsalis. The sequence goes on along the minus strand of CM074720.1, from coordinate 380,227,746 downwards.
ACGGAAGGCTCAGTGTAACGGAGGCAACAGTGCTCTGCAAGTGTTAACGGAGGCTCAGTGTAACGGAGGCAACAGTGCTCTGCAAGAGTTAATGGGAAGGCTCAGTGAATCGGAGGCAACAACTCGGTCTGCCCTATATCAGCACAGTGGAAGTCAGAATGTCACCCAAGCGACACAGGATCAGGATAACAGCTGGAACACAAGCAGGGTCGTCAGGATAGCCAGGTCAGGTCACAGAGCAGGAATGTCAGACAAGCTGGGTCAGATCACGGAGCAGGAACATCAGCCAGGCCGGGTCGAGTCACGGAGCAGGAACCAAAGAGAGTAGTCAGACGGGTCAAGTCGGTACACAGGAACACTGCAACACAGTAACACTGGTACAGGAACACCACGAAAGGGCACCTGACAGGTGCCAGAGGCCCAGTATATGAAGGCCATACTGGAGGGGCCAAACAAAGCCCAGCCAATGGGAGCGCACCACAACAAACAGAGCAGCAATAACGTTAGTTATGTGGGTCCTTGAGATGAAGAATTCAATAAGCGTGGACTTTTCAACTCAAAAACACTCATGGCCCTACGTGTTTCAACACACATCTGGCTTTTTCAGGGGCACTATATATATTATTTGTAGTACTACAAATGCCTTTATTGCATAACGTAACTGTATTTATTCATAAACGATAATCAATAAGGATTCCTTTCATTAGACCTATCTGTATATGTTATTTTGCTTTAAGATCAATATCTCTTATTTAGAGTGACAGGGGTACGATAGTAGGTACAGTAGTGAATTTTAGTATATAGTAATGACCAAGCAGGTAGTATTTGCCCTTTATACATTGCATGAATTGTATTTACTACTGTCGGTCCTTTTCAAGTATCGTTACATCTGGCTCTTTTCTACGGATAACATGAGACAATTGATATGCATACTATGGGTCCTTATTACACTAAATTTCGGATTATACTTTATAATGTAGTCCTTTATTTTAGTTATGATATAACACTTTCGTTATGGTGAGGAATTTAGTCCAATACGTGTATCATATGTTCGAAAACGTTCTTGTGTTACCATATATGGTGTGACTCTTGTGTGACAGTTTATTATAGAAGCTTGACAGTGATTACTACACATTTATGCCGTTCATAATAGGGACCTTTTAACTTTACCTATTATGCTGGGGTTTAGAGCTTAGTCTCTGATGAGAGAGGTTCGCCTATAACAACGGCGGCATCTCAGTAGCTATTTTGGGACTCGATTAATATCATTTTCATGATACCGGGTCCCTTAATGGTAAGTGTATTTATGTTTTTAACTGCTGTCATTTATTTCAGTTGTTTATTTACTCATTTCACTAATTGTTTTATTGGTGACACACGAGATCCAGTTAATTGCGCTGGATTTTTGGCGCGGTTTTCACGCTAAGATGTGGGGGAAGGTATTTAAAGAGTTTGTTTGCTACACTATTGTATCTTGATAAAGGGTACGCTGTTAGCCGAAACGTCGATCTCAATAAACTTGTAACAACATTTCATATGGAATTGAAGTCCTGTGAGTGCGATCTCCTTGCTTGAACTGTATGTATCATCTTCATTATTTGATATGCACCCAGGCGATTGTATTTGAACCACAGTGTGTGCGGTCCACTCCACAACTACTATTATTATTTGTAGTATTAGATATTGTTAGATCTGAGAAGTCTTAAAACATTGCTTCATTCATCTATGTATGTTAACCCTTTAAGGACCAGAGAGTGGGCAACACAATTCAAAGCAATGCACCGCATACCATTTTGACCCTTAAAAGGATAAGATTACCTTGTGCAGTGATCAGAGTTTGAGGTCCTGCTAGCAACTGTCTAACTTCATGGGAATGACATACTGGACTGATATATATTATATGTAGAACAAATGCACAAGGGAAATGCATAGTAGTAGTTAGGATCTCATAGTAATAGTACTCTTAGCTGGGGTGTTCTTAGGTGGTGGTCTACTTTGAGAACCAAAGGTGTACACAGTGCATTGAGTAGCACACTACTCTGGTTAAAATTGTGCTTGAGAACATAATTTCTGTGAGGAACAAAATTGCAGTAGTCTAAACCTCTCCACTGACATCACCATAAAAAAGATAATTACTTGAATGTAAATTTGCTATTTTTCCCCAATGTTATTTTTCCCCCACTTATTTTGGTGTGAATTTTACAGTGTCTTTCAAAAGTATTTAGACCTCTGATCGGTTCTCTTGTATCTGAATCACAAATGGTACGTTGTAATTTTGTTTTGTATGATATTTTATTGTAAAGCACTGAAACATAAAACCAACCATTCGCCTTACGATAATTGGTTTTATGTTGGGAAATATTTTCAGTAAGAATGAAAAGTTGAAAAATACATTGCTTGTATAAGCCACCTTCTGTGACAATAACAGCTTCATGTCTTTTGGGGCGAGTATGTACTTGCTTTGCACATAGAATTAGATTGATTTTGGGCCATTGTTTATGGCAGATTTGCTCTAGGTTGTTCAGGTTGAGCATTGCTTGTGGACTACAATTTTCAGATAGTGCTACAGAGTCTCACTGGGATTGAGATCAGGACTTTGACTGGACCACTGTAGGACATTCACCTTCTTGAGCCATTTCAATGTTGCTTTGGTTCAATGTCCCACTGCAAGATGAATTTCTCTAAGTTTTAGTTGATTATATTTTGCCCCATCAATTCTCTTTTCAGTTTTAACAAGATATCCAGTTCCTGCGGATGCTAAGCAGTTTTGCAGCATGATGCTGCCACCGCCATACTTTGTGGTATGTTGAGGAATGGACAGTGTTAGGCTTGTGCCACAGAGCACTTTGAGCTTTGGCAAAAAAAAGCCTTACCTTAGTCTCATCTGACCAGAAAACCTTTTCCCATATCACAGCTGGGGCACTCAGCTGGGGCTTCCTGACAAATTCCAGATGTGCTTTCAGATGGTATGTTTTGAGTAACTGCTTCTTTTTTGCCGCCTTCCCATAAATACCCGTGTTATACAGAACTCTTGATATTGTTGACTGGTGCACCATTACTCCCCTCCCAGCCACTTAACTTTGTTGCTTCGTCATAATGATTTTGACCCCTCTATAGCATCTCTCACAACTCTTCTTATTTGAGCATGCAGGTTTGAGTGACAGCCTTTTCTTAGAACTGTCTTGGTAGTGAGATGCAACTTCCACTTCCTGATTATTGATCCAACTGTGCTCATATCCAAACATTTGATATTATTTTATACCCTTTTCCTGAACTATCCATTTCTATTACTTTAAAGGGATAGTAATACGTCGTTTTAACTTTATTTTATTTTGTAGGCATTAAAAAAACATGAAGAATGATATAAGTCTTATCTCTCAAACCTTTATGGTTTAAGATATATTCACAAGCAAAGTTTCCCCTCCCCGCCCTTTTACCTAGTGTAAGCTATCTCTTCTCAGATGTGAATCTGGTTGTAAGACCAGACAAATAACAGCAGGGGACAATCTTCTTTATATGAAAACAATGAAAGCCCTGCCCCCCTTGACAAGCTTTTCAGGTTTTTCCCTTATCTTAATTGAAGATTGTCCCTCTGTGCAATCTACCTGGGCACCTCCCTTCTGCTTTGGCTGAGCAGTGTTACATCAGTAAAAGGGGTGGGAGGGGGACACTTTGTCATTGAATTACTCCTGAACTACAATTCTGACAGAACTGACACAACACTCTCCAAAGACCAAATACTATGATGATTAATTAGAGCTGTTTTTATTATGAAACATTACTATCCCTTTAACTTCTGTAGAGTGCTCTTTGGTTTTCATTTTCCAATTAACCAATGATCCTTGAACGGTGGGGATTTTATCCTGGAAATGTGACAGCAACTTTAACAGTGCAGAGGTGAAGGCCAACGGTAAGGTAATTGTTTCCTTGTTAGACCAATTTCTTTCCTGTGTGTAAACTGGGAGCTGACAGGGATGAATACTTACATAACCTACATATTTAAGTTTGTTTTTTTTTTCCAACATAAAACTGATGTCACCTTACAATAATTGATTTTGCTTTTTGGTGTTTTCAAATAAAAGATACAGAACAAAGCTACAATGTACAATTTGTAGTTCATTAATATGAGAAAATTGGACAGCGGTCTGAATATTTTTGTAAGGCACTTAGGGGAGATTTATAAAAATGCAGTTAATTGAAAAGAGGAGTTAAAATGGCTGTAAGATTGTCTCTGGTAGTTATAAAAGTATTAAGGAAAGTTTGGGAAGACATAACGCTGTGTAATAGGTTTTTTGTGTTTTGTTTTTTTAATGGCGTAAGGAAGTTTGTAAAAAGTGGCACAGAGTATTTATAAATAAATGTCGATATATTCAACAACTTAGCGACATAATTTTTGCCTAACATTTAAGGCCATGTCTGATCTGTTCTTTTTCTTTACGGTCACCACATATAAATGTAGCTAAAATACTTTATAAATACCAACACTATAATAAGGGAATTTTAAGGATCCATTCACAAAAAGGAACAAGAACACTTTTTATAAATCTCCCACTATGGCCCATATTTATAGACACAAAGTGGATTTATTCTGGAGTAAACCAACTGCACCACAGGGAACAAATAAAAATTGCTAAATTCCCATGCATTTGAATAGATGGTTTTTTCTTTTACCCCTTGAAGGGTAGGGAGGTTTCCAATGCATTACAAAGCAATGGTTTAAAAGCCCCGTTAAATTTAACAGGAATTTTTATTAGTCCCCTATGCTGCATTTGGTTTAATCCAGAATAACTTCAGTTTGCTTGTATATAAATATGGGCCAATATGTTTATGCAATTGTTATTTGGACTTACATTCAAAATTACATTTTTTTCAAACTAATGATCTCTACCATTAAAAAGGATATCTCCTGTAAATGAGAGCTGAGAATATAATTTTAAATAGCAGTTACTATTAGCCAGCATTTGTAAATAACATTTTCCATAGGAAAACTGTAAATCTGTCACAAATTAATAGTAGGGAAGCTAATGCATTATATAATACTAGTGTAAAAGCCCATGTACACGGGCCAAAGTGCGTAAAGAAAAGAAGTACACGGCAGGTGTACTACCGCAGACCTACACCTCCCAGCATTCTGTGCGTTCGGGCAGTCTCTACTTCACACGACTACATCGGACAAACATACATGTGGCCTTTTATATAATAAGGATATGGTATTGCCTGAAGGTCAGATTAAATGGATTGACGGGCAAATTAATGGATAGGTGTGGTATATGACAATTTTTAAAGGGGATATGATTAATAAATGAGAGAAGTCATGCTCTTATATAATGTAAGTACAATTTATTTGAAAATAAACTGTGGATTGGTTTTGCCATGAATGAATATGCTTTGAGGCTCAGATTCAGTAACATATATGGCTAGAGGCGATATAAGTAATTGTATATGATTGTTCCTACAGAACAGAATCTCTGTACTGCTGACAGATGTGTGTATAAGGTACATGTTATAGAGCAGGTTGGATACCCCGAGATTCTCCAGCTGCTGCTGGACTGCAACTCCCTTCATACCACCTGTTTGCAATTGGCATTGATGGATTTAATTTGGGTCCATGTTGATAGCAGTGAGCATTAATTAGGAAGCTTGGCCCATTATGTGATATAAATTAAATATTAACAGTACAACCCTTAGAAGAAAGGGGGGACTTTCTGCATGGGTGGAGGTGCTACCTTTATATAGCACTATTGCTCTTGGTATGGAGAATACAATAGGAGTATAGAACTCAATATAAAGAACCTAGAACAAAACCTACATTTGTGGCAACTGGTAGTTCCCCAGCTGCTGATGGATTATAATGATACACTCATTCTAATATATATCAGGGAAAGCAACTGGTGACCACCCAGCTATTACAAAACTACAGCTCACATCAACCTGAGCCCGCATTTGGCAGGTAGAGAATCCTGGGTGTGTATGTGCTTAGTTCAGCAATGGCTGGGCTTTTTTCCTTTATATGTGGAGTTTGTCATAACATTCAGAGAATATTGTGTTCGGGCTCAAGACTCCGATACCATGACCTTCCTGTTGCGGGCCTGCTGCGTGATCCTTCCGTACCTGAGATTTATTCATCTGTCCGGCAGGTGCGGTCTGTGCTACAGGAGGAGTCATGCTCACTACCGGTTGCAGATGGGTTGTATGTTATATTCCCTCCACCTATATCCTCTTTCCTCCTCCCCTACCGTTCCCTTGACACAGTTCTACCCCGCCACGTAAATTCTTCTCCCCCTCCAGCCTAGTCAGCTGGTCGGTGTGGCAGTCTCTACTGTGCATGACTGCATCGGACAGTCTCTAGTGCGCATGACTGCATTGGACCAACATACATCTTACCTTTTATATAATAGGATTATAAGCAACATACCTGATTTGCACTGTCCCTGTATGCTTAATAGTAAGGGAAGGGGGGCATATTAGCAGGACAACTACATTTTTAAGTCAGACAAATTTACCTGACAACATACTGTATGGCAACCTCATAGGCCAGCCACACATAAGGTCTCCTGCATTGTTACTGCATTTACTTTCCTGGCAGTGAAATACTGGCTCATTGGGGAGATTCGCTAAGCAGTGATAAAGAGGTGATAAAGGGGAGTCATCTCCACTGTATTGCCTCTATCACCTCTTAGTGAATCTCCCTCATTCTCTACACATTGCCCATATTGAGGCTGATGTACTAAAAAGAACTGCAGCAATTCTGGGGCAAACAAACTGCACCATAGAGAACAATTTGATTTAAATGGGTGTCATGGTTCCCAGGAATAAACCAGGAGTCAGTACGGTAAAGTAAAACAATCTTTTATTAGAATAATACCATTAATGCACGCAAACAGATAATACACAGAGGGTGATCAAAGAGGCAAGCACTGTATCAGAAATAGCAGTCCGCAAATAGATCCACCACACTGTCCGAGACTAGGCCTCAGCCCACTGGAGCCTCGAGGTAATTTGGAATGCCCAAAGGACTAGCACTGACTCAGCCTGCAGTCAGTCTAGGAATCTGATAGAGCCCCAGGTCCGCACTAGGATGGGTGTCTGTGGAGCGTCGACCAACACGTGGAGGAAACAGACAGATCCCCCTAGTCAGCACCATAAAGGACAGTCAGACAAGCCGGGTCATACACGGAGCGGGTAGTCAGCCAGAGCCACAGGTTTGCACCAGAAAGGATGTCTAAGCCAAATCAGAATGCACAAGAAGAAATGGACAGACAGAGCCACAGGTCAACACCAGAATGGATGGACAGACAGGACGGGTCAAACAGTTCAGGTAGTCAGGCAGAACCACAGGTCCACACCAGATTGGGTGTCCACTACACTATGGGAGCAGGCAAAAGAGTAGTCAGACAGAGCCACAGGTCAGCACCAGAATGGATGGTCAGACAAGCCAGGTCATACACAGAGCCCAAGGGAAACAGAACTGTATTGTAAAACAATGCAAGGTCAACTGAGTCAGGACTCAGTCAGCCCTTTAAACCCCTCCTCAGGAAGTAGGTAGGAGGAGCAGCTCAGAGGGACAAAGTAGGTAGGAGGAAACTACTGGAAGCAAACATAAAACAGAGGCCTGCTGCATGCTTGAAGCCTCGCGCCTGCAGATGACGCTGAAACCAAGGTAAGCTGTAACAATTGGTCATTTGACCTGTTGAATGCTAGAAAGGTTTGCTTTTCATCAGTCACGATATTAACCTTTTCAGTAGAGGTGCACCGAAATTTCAGTAGCCAAAATGTTTTGGCCAAAAAAGGCATTCTCGGCAAAAAGCCGAAATAATAAAAGGTTGAAAACCCATGGAGGCAAGAAATAGTAAGTACCTTCACCGAAGCTGTGGGCAAACTGGCAAAAAAGTGTTGACAGTTCAGGCACATCGCAGAACAGTTGATCCAGATGACATCTGAATCTGTCATTCTCCCCGTCAGAGGTCATGTTCCGTTTCCATTCTCATTTCCGGTTCTAATATAATAAAATTATCCCAAAACCTATTTAAAAAAAGGGTGGGTGGAAAAAAAAAAAAAAAAAAGTCATTTTCGGTTTTCGGCCAAATGCATCTTTAAGTTTTGTTTTCGGTTCAGAACTTTCATTTTGCTGCACTCCTTCAGTGCCAGAGAGTTATCCAGGCGTACAGTTGGTATGCGCCTTTTACTCCTAGGACATCAGCCTCATTGTAAACTTTCCTCCAAAATCATAAATATTTGCACACTTGCAAACCAATATGTTTTTGGAAGTTTTTAAATGGGAGGCAGTGCCAGGTTAACTATTTGAATATAAGAGGAATGTGCAAGTCCATTGGCGGCTCTGCATGTATGGCCCCAATATACTCAGGGGAGCCATTAGCCCACTTATGTCATATATTTTCCCTCTGTCTGAAACCCTTTTTCGTTGCTTCTGTCAGCGCTACAGCAGTTGCAATGCGGAGACAGAGGAAATTAACTTTTGTTTCACTCCTCTCTCTAGACTCCCAGGTAGTGGGTTCTGTGTGTGTGTCTTAAGAAGAACAAGTTTGTTTGTTTTTTTTTGTTTGTTTTTTTAAACGACAACTTGTGTGGTGTGGGTTTTAACCCTTTGAGTGCCAGAGGGGTACATAATGCATTGATAAGCAATGTGTTCGACACCTCTCTGGATCTCATGGGATTAAACAATAACTTTCCCCATTTAGGAGATATATAAATCTAGTACAAAAATATATCAGTCACTATTTTTGTATAGAAAATGAGTGCACCTTTATATAAAAAGTTTTTTTGTGCATGAAAATTCCTCCTTTCTTCCAGGTACACCATATGTGTTTTCCATATTTGATTCCTCCCTTTCCTTTTCCCCTCACATTAACTCAATGGGGCTAGAACATTGCTAAAATCCGTCCGTTTCTCTCCAAAAAAAAACCTACTAAAACTCTTGTGCATGCCCTCATTCTGTCCAGCTTAGACTATTGCAATGTCGTACTAACTGGCCTCCCTTGTTACCCATCTTTCCCCTATGCAGTCTGTTTTAAACTCGGCAGCATGAATCACCACATTCTCCCCAAAAACTGAATCTGCTCACATCATTCTTAGAAATCTGATATGGCTCCCTATTCAGCAATGCATCACTTACAAAGTCCTTCTTCTCACCTTTAATGCTGTCTGCACTGCTACCCCCTCCTTACAACTCTTCCCTCATCGCCTCTTATGTTCCTGGCCGCCTCCTGCACTCAGCACACAACACCCTTCTTGTGGCACTATCCACACCCTCTGCCCTCTCAAACCTTCTTCTCTTTCTGCTCCCTCTCTTCCTACATCTTGAACAATCCCCCCTCAGCACTTGATACCCTCATACCCTGTTGTCTGTCTCCTATTACCTATTTTAGACTGCAAGCTCCTTAGGGCAGGGACCGCTCTTCTATTGTTTCTATGAATGTGACACTTATTTTATCCGGTTTTAATTATTGTAACATACATCTGTAAGGTGCTGCGTAAACTGTGTGGCGCCAAATAAAGATACGTACACCATAATTTTTGTCTCAGTCTATATATAAAAATGTTTGCATTTTGTGACAGTTTTAAGGGTTTTTTTTGCTTTTAATTTGTATTCCACCATCTCCTTGGTGCAATCTCAATAATCAGCTTATGTAAGATACATTGAAAATGTCATAATACGGAGGAAAAGGGGTTGCAGAAAAACTGCAGATTGAGACTTTTCATTGAATTTAGTATGCATGTATAAATCTCATGCAGAACTTCTGCACATATATCATCTAGCCAAAACACAAGACTGCTTTTGACTTAATTTTTTTTTAACCCCTTAAGAAGCAACGGTCCTGGGAAGTTTCCGTCTCATAAGGACCGCTTTGATCCTTGCCAACGCGCCGGTACACATGACCTGTTGCGTGTATTGGCACGCCACTTTGGGGCCTGAAACAGATCGTTCCAGTCTTGGAACGGTCAATTTTAGGCCTCATTTTTACTTACAGCACTCCCTGTGGAGCGATGTAAGTAAAAAGTATGTGACATACTATGACCGTCATCGGTCCTTAAGTACTTAAAGGGGAACTACCACCCCTTAAAAACTTAACCTGTGCTGATTCTTCATCTGGCGACTAGCTGCTTAGTAGCGCTAGTCGCCAGAAATATTACCCGGTTCTGAAGATTTCTGCCTTTTTCGGACGGTCACTGGAACAGGAAGCACGGACGTGTCTTCACAGTGACGTCCGTGCGCCTGCTCTGTCAGTCCCTTTTGCACCGCACGGTTCAAAAGGGACTGACAGCGCAGGCGCACGGACGTCACTGTGAAGACACGTCCGTGCTTCCTGTTCCAGTGACCGTCCGAAAAAGGCAGAAATCTTCAGAACCGGGTAATATTTCTGGCGACTAGCGCTACTAAGCAGCTAGTCGCCAGATGAAGAATCAGCACAGGTTAAGTTTTTAAGGGGTGGTAGTTCCCCTTTAAGGACCATGACTGTCATAGTACGTCATGTAGTCCTTAAGGGGTTAAATACATCTTCTCCTGAATACCATAAAATGATGGACTGGGATGACTAGACTAGCATACCCATAGTTCAATTTATCTAAGGCTTCAATGACACTGAAAAAAAGATGGCTGTATTGGATTGGTGCAAACCTCCTGTACTGTTAAATGAAGACTCATAACAAAAAGGAAATTGCCTTATATAATTTTAAATACCATGTACTTCCAGCTAATATCAATAAAATGTAGTTTTATATCAGATCCTTAAAATCAAATCCTAAAAACGTGCATTTTTAATTAATGTACAAAATATCCTATATAGAGAGTTTTGTTGTTTGTGCACAGCAAATGCTGTTAACGTATTGATTAGTACTCACTGCTCTTCTATTCAAAAAGGCTGATGATATTATATTGTCTGTTAATGGACATTAGAACATATCACTTATGATACATCCATCAAGATTACTATTGTAATGGGAGCATTTTTACTCAGGCTAGTGCATTGCAGGAGATTGAAGTATGCATAGTACAGAAGTAATTCTGGATTAAAGGAAGTACACTATATGGAACAAAAGGGGAGATTCACTAAGCAGTGATAAAGTAGAGATGACTTCTACAGTGATATCACTTCTCCAATTCCTAGGTTATTCTATGGAGTCTATGCACTAAGGTTTCTTCAACTTTGGAGATCTTAGATCATAGGCTCTATAGAATAACATGGGACATGGAGAAGTGATATCACTGGAGACGTCATATCCACTTCATCACCACTTAATGAATCTCCCCCAAAGACTTCTAAAACTCCTATTATTTTTACATGTGTCTTGAATCCTAAGCAATCTCCACTGCATTTGCTTTGAAATGCACCGGAATCCTCTATCACTCACTGGGTTACAAGCCCCATGTAAAGCACTGGGAATTTTTATTTGTCCACTGTAATGCAGTTGGAACAGTTCCGGGTAACGGCAAACCAGCTGCACCCCAGGGAACATATATGAAGTATAAAATTCTAATTAGTTTAAATTTAGCTTTTAACCCCTTAAATAGAAACATTTATATTAATGAGAATTTTTATGTGTCTCTTAAAAACTAATATAAATGTTTCTATGTCCCTTATAGTGTAGCTGGTTTGCACTAGAATGTCTCCAATTGGTCTTAACCCTTTGAGTGCAAGAGAGGTGCGCAACTAATTGCTCTGCAATGATATGCACACCCCTCTGGCACTCCAAGGGTTAAGGCCCATAGTATCAGAATGATACTAATCATTTAAGGCTGGGCACATGAAACTGGTACTAGCCTCAAGTTTCTTTCAAACAACTGTAATTCTGCTTTAAATTTGCTAATGAGAGTTATGATGTTATCAAGGAGGGAGAGAAGAGGATAGGGTTTTTGTTTGCAAAGCAACACACACTACAGACTTTAGCACACAAAGGGGGTTATGTACTAAGGCCTCTAGACTAAGCTTTCACACGCAGGGCCCTCTGATCCTTTGGTTCTCCACATTGATTTGTACTATTTAATATCTCTGTATGTCCATTCCCTATTGTACAGCTCTGTAGAATTTGTTGGCACTATATAAAGAATAATAATAAGGCGTAATAAAGCAGAGATCATTTCTCCAGTTCCTATGTTATTCTATAGAGCCTATGCAATAAGATCTCCAAAGAGGAAGAAATCTAAATGCATTGGCTCCATAAAATAACTTAGGTACTGAAGAAGTCATCTCCACTTTATCACACTTAGAGCCCCCCACCAAGTGTTAAACTGAATTCTAGGATACAGGTGGACTCAACCTTTGTATAAATAGTTGTTATAAACCATGTAATGGCAACTAGTCATTTAGCCCCTTTTTGTCAGAGGCCTGTGTAACCCATTGGTGGTTATGCACTCAGAGCCGGATTACAGGCAAGGAGCCCAAGGCTCCTGCCTAGGGCCCAGTCAACTTGAGGGGGCCCGCCAGAAACCGATCCTCCCCCTCTCCACAATCACTGAACAGTTTATTATTATTCAGAGCACAGACTTAAGCATTGGTCAGGGTGCACATCTACTGGGGAGCGGAGGCAGAGCATAGCCACACTCACCTCGGGGACGGCGGCTGCTGTATCTGACTGTGAATGGTAGTACAGACAGCAGCATGTTGTGACATTGCACCATCACACTGCAGCCAATGAGAGAGGAATGCTTTTACAGGATACTCTTCTCTCATTGGCTGTCTGTGCGTGTGATGCGGCGCAGAGATGGTCAAGGTTTGTGGCAGAGTCCTGCCTGCTACTTCTCTGCAGAACTTCCTGCTCTGGACTCCCCAGCACTTGCAGTGTATGAAAGAGGTCTGCACGCACATAATGGGACCTGAGCTGGGGAGCCGCCTGTCCAGCTTGGCTTGTGTTAGGAGCAGACAGGTTCCTAGCAGCAATGCCTTGGCATAGTGACCAGTACAAGGGTAAATTGCACTATATGGCTTGTGGAAATGCTAGCTCTTAATCAGGGGTAGTTATGTCTTGGATCATAATGTGTTCAGGACTAAAACTTCCAAATGCCTATCTGGGGATGATGGGGGTTTTATTTCCAACAACTGAAGTGTAGCTAGCCTGGGTTAGGGAGGGAACTGCTCAAGACACATGAATTTATGTTTGTCCGCTCTCTGCCCCCCCCCCTAGGCCAGTAGGTCCCTGGTCTGGAGAGGCCTGTAAAATGTGTCTAAACTGAAAATTAAGCCTATGAATGCCAGAGATGTACACAATTGCATTGCAAAGCAATGCGGTGTGTACCTCTGAGGCTCTCCCTGGCATTCAAAGGGTTAATTTTCAGTGTAGGCACAGTTATTTCATTTACAGTGGCTCAGAGGGCTGAGAGAGGACAAATTTAAATGACTATATCCCGGACGCCTTCCTTAACCCTGGCTACCTACACAGTGTTTAGTTTACACTAGTGTTTTGTGGGCACAGGCACTCAAAGGGTTATCAAATAACCCTTTGAGTGCCTGTGCCCACAAAACTGTAGTGTAAACTAAACACTGTGTAGGTAGCCAGGGAGGTATGGGGGGTGCTACTATATGGGAGAGGGGGGGCCCTTGAAGTGTTAATCTGGCTCTGTATGCACTAAGACTTGATAAAGAGGTGGTAAAATAGACAGGGCTTCTCCGGTGAGAACACTTAACCAGTTCCCATGTTATTCTATGGAGCCAATGTACTAATATTTATTCAACTTTGGAGATCTTAGTGCATAGGCTCCATAGAATAAAAATGGACTTGAAGAGGCTATATCACTGGAGAAGTCACCTCTGCTTGATCATCTCGTTAATATGCCTTAGTGAATAACCCCCATTTGTGATGCAAAGCACTAGACACCCTTCACATATGCAAAAAGGTCTAGATTGTCCATGACAGAGAAAAGGCACCACACAGGGGCTTTTAACACCTTGAATATTGGAGAGGTTTTTAGCATTTGAGGGGTTAAATGCCCCAATTAAAGTCAATGAGACTTTATGCCTACCACTTTGGTGCACTTGGTTTGTTCCAGAATTGCACCTTTTAGCTTAACGAATAAGGTTGCAAAAGCAGCTCTATGAAAATTACCAGAAACCATTTACTGAAGGGTATATTATATATAAAGCACAATATATGTTAAATTACTTTTATTATATTTTTCAGGTGTGCAAACAAACATCAGAACAGTGATGTCTTTTAAAAAATAAAAAGAAAAAAATATATATACACAAATATGTACAGGTGAACACCAACATATCTTTAGTCTTTTGCACAGCAAAGATAACATTTATATTTAAGTGACTTATGTACAATATTTACATGTATGAAACACTGGCAAAAGTACTTCACAACAGTGCAAGTATATTAAAAAAAAAAAACCCACACACAACACATTATGGAATGTCATGAGATCAAATCAGGAAGCTATCCCTGTGGGCTGGTTCCTAAATCAAAGTGTAAACATAGCAAAAAGGTACCAAATTCTACAAGTTGGTTTTATTTGTGGAGTTTGGCAGGTGGGTGGTGGCATTCTGAGGTATAACAAATTTAACCCTTTGAGTGCCAAAGGGGCATGCGCACCCCTCTGGCACGCAAAAAACACACAACACCTATTAAACAAGAATGAAAAGGTCTTATTCTAATGTCACAAATCAGGAATCCCTTTGTTGCCAGAGACTTCTGCAATATATTGGAAGGCCACAGAGGCACCAAAGCAGAGTAATGCTTTGTGGGGCACAGAGGCACCAAAACAGAACAATGCATTTTGGAGGAAAAAAAAAAATCTGGAGAACAATGCATTGCAGTTCCACACGGCAGTCAAGGTTGTTTACAAGTGGTGATCAATCTTAGTTTTTGTTTTCATTCCACATTTTCAGCCAGCCTCCCCAGCCTCTCCCAGTACATGTGTTTCCTGACCTTGCCACTAGCGGCAGCTCAGACAATTAACCATTTAATGGCTTCTAATTGTGAGACGGAGCAAGAAGGATTGCCATATAGATCTAGTTGTAAACAAAATAGCAAGTGTCCTTATGCGAAATCCAGCTTAAAAATATTTTCTGTGTGTTGGATACCTCTGTGGCACTCAAATGGTTATAGTAGGATGAAGTGCCTTCCACAGCTATGGAAGATATAGGGCTTTAACCACTTGAATGGGGATGCATCACTTTGCTTTGCTCACCCTTTTGGCATGTAAAGGGTTATGAAGCCATACATGTATAAAAAAAATTGTTAACGGACAGTAACATGCTTCTTGTAAACAGATTTGTGTTGTCATTTAACAATAAACATCAACAAATTCTCCATAATTATAAACCCAATCTATGTGTATTTATTACATTGATTGCCTGTGTGTAGATGAAGGATGGGAAGATATAAAAATAAATGAGAAAAATATTGGTAAATGTTATATCCCTGAAGAACTGGAGGAATTCTTTGTTGAACCGACTGCACCATGGGAGGGGGAATACCAAAAGGATTTTAAAAAGGATTTTTTAACCAACCGAGGCCTAGAGAGGTTTTCCGCACATTGCTTTGGAGACCTATCTTGCATGTAAGGGGTTTGAGTGCCAGAAAGGTATCCAATGCACCAGCTACCTCACTGGCACGCCAAGGGTTAAAGCCATTGGGATTTATTTGTTCCCTACGATGCAATGGGTTTTGTCAGTTCATCTTAGTGAATCAGTCTCATGACCTCCAAATTTAACCCTTTGAGAGTCAGAGAGGTATCCAACACATTGCAAAGCAATGTGTTCGATACCTCTCTGGCAATCAAAGTGTTATAGTGGATCTTAAGGATACTACTGCAATAAGGTGTGTACATTTCAACAAAATGTTTTAACCCTTTGAGCACCAGAAGGTTATGCAATGAGTTGTTTACTCCTCTGGCACTCAAAGGGTTAAGATTTTATTGTGTGACAGAAATCATCAATAACTTGGCAGAGACCCAACCTGTGGAAAAAATAGATTGCTCCCTAGCAGATCTGTTCATAATTTTTTACATGGCTAGCCATTAGACCTTATGATAAAGTGACAATACCCTTCCTTTAAAGTGATAGTAATGTCCAAAAATTATTTTATTTTGTATTGTAGATTAAATAAAAATAAATGATTTGCAGCAAACCCCATCTCTCAAACCTCTATGGTTTGAGAGCTATTTGCATTGAAAGTTGGCACCTCTCTCCCCTTCTCCTGATGTCAGAGTCTAGATGACAGCAGGAGATCCTGGTCCGGGTACTAGCAGTCGGATCTTCAGCAGAGCCGAAATTGCTTGATTTAAAAAGAACGTCTTCAATTGAGCGGTCTACAAAGTGTGCTTGCACTTTGTAGACCGTTCCATTGAAGAAGTTATTTTTAAATAACGCAATTTTGGCTCTGATGAAGAGCATCCTCGAGTCACACGACTCGAATCTCCTGGGGGAAAAAGTGATAAAATGGAGATGACTTCTTTATGAAATTATTTTATTTAATCTACAATACAAAATAATTTATTTTTATTTGCAGCAAACCCCATCTCTCAAACCTCTATGGTTTGAGATATGTTTACATTGAAAGTTCACACCTCTCCCTTTCTCCTGATGTCAGCTGTAAAACTGACACAGGGGGGATTCGGTAAGCGATAATAAAGAGGATATGACTTCTCCAGTTTATCACTTCGCCAGTTCCTATGCTTTTCTATGGAATTTATGCACTAAGATTTCTTCAGCTTTGGAGATCTTAGTGAATAGGTTCCACAGAATAACATAGGAACTAGCGAAGTGATAAACTGGAGAAGTCATATCCTCTTTATTATCGCTTACCGAATCCCCCCTGTGTCAGTTTTACAGCTGACATCAGGAGAAAGGGAGAGGTGTGAACTTTCAATGTAAACATATCTCAAACCATAGAGGTTTGAGAGATGGGGTTTGCTGCAAATAAAAATAAATTATTTTGTATTGTAGATTAAATAAAATAATTTTGGGACATTACTATCACTTTAATAGTGAGATAAAAAGAAATGCATACCGCAGCTACTTTGATTTCTGTGCAGCTCTGAAATATGCATATTTCATAAGAGTCCTGATTAGCTTACTTTACATCCATTTTGACATAACCCATTCACTTCCAGATGGGCTACACTGCAAAGAACTGCAGGGTGCTGCTCACCTTTGACTAGATTGAATTAGCTGTTCAACAAGAGATTGACAACACTTTGTACATTGTTCATAAATAAACTGTCAGGCAGCCAAGAGGGAAAACTGAAATAGGCATGGAATAAAGAGAAACTACACAAATTGTCTTGTGCACGGCTTACAGACACCCCTGCATTGCAGAACACATGGTTTGCCGAGGTTGGAGACATCTCTTCTATTCTATGGTTTAAAATCAGACATCTAGAGGCTGTATTCAGTAAGCTAAAGAGGAGCAAATTAACTGGAACATAGGGAGAAATTAATTCCTAAATCCTTTAAAATGAGGCTTAAAATTAATAACCCCCCTTTACTTTGACTACATCCATATTCTGCATGAACTCAGTATGTACAGTCAAACTGCATAGACTTTTAATACACTTATGTCCTTGACAATGAGCTAAATGGATCAGATTGCAGAGAGTTTTCTGTCAAGGAACATGAAAGGAAAAAAAAAAAAGAAGGAATGTAAACAAACAGCAACAGCATTCAGTGCTGCATTACATGCTGATCTGATGGTCTACTGACAGACAACTTTGAAAACCAAAATTCAGTGAGCTTATTGTCAAGAACATCAGATTATAAAGAAAAAGAATAGGTGAGGAGTGTATATAAATTACACATTTACACACACAATTTGACTATAGATTTTATGCACTAATACGTAGAGTCAAAGTAACAGGTTAATGGTCCTTAAACACTTTGGATGCTAGAGAGGTCCCCAATGCACTGTTTTGCACTGGAGACCTTAGCATTCAATGGGTTAAGGGTCCCATTTAAATCAATGGGATTTTTTTTTAAACCATAGCTTTTCCTTTTTAGCTTATTGAATAAGACCCCGCACTTCCATCAGGTTAAACATTTTCGTGTCAATGGATATATGGCTACTCCAACGCCACTCAGATGACTTAATCACTACTAGAATTGGTAGACTGTCACGTCACAAAAGATATTTAGTAGTTCAAATTATGACAGTGGGAGCATCTGTGAAATAGCTCTATAATACATGTTATGCTTTTGTTGTAGTCTCTGTAGTTAACCCTTTGAGTGCCACAGAGGTATCCAACACATGGCAAGACAATGAGTTGGATACCTCTCTGGTACTGAAAGGGTTAAAACAAGTTTGATCTTTTGTATTGTTGTTTTTTCTCCAGCCAAGTTTAGATACAGCAATTCAGTAATTACAGGGTATGCTACAAATAATACTGCTCTGTGGTGAATAGAAGGTGCCAGCACCATAGCCATATAGGACTTATATGAGGGCCCAAAGTGCCTATTGCACAAACCATCTGCATTACACATCAATGCATGTTTACATTAACCCATTCCATGCTGGAAGGTGTGAGGAATTGCACATAATCCCTTTACGTTCATTTTACATTGGAGTCCCCCATTTCTTTCCTGTCACATGCATCAACAGAAGTGAAAATAGTCCTTGTTTCACATAGGAAACACTGCAGTCTTAGAGCCAATGACTTAACCCTTACATTGCGATGGAAACATCTAGGAGGAGGTGCACTAAAGTGTCACAAGAAGGTGATAAAGTGGAGATTGCTTATTCAGTGATAGAATATCATAAGAATTGGAGAAGTACTATGGAGTCCATGCACTAGGATTTCTCTGATTTTGCGGATCTTCTTGCATAGCCTCCATAGAATAACATAGGACATAGAGAAGTAAAGTCACTTGAGAGGTCACCTCCGCTTTATCACCTCTTTACCATTCCTTAGAGCCTAGCCACCCAGATGTCACAATGATCCATAGTATATTGTTGTGTCCCATCAAACGGCATTCTGCGCTGAGATTAACGCATGCATAGGAGCTTGAAAACAATTATGCTTGGTACTCGAAAGGTTAACATTTGTGGCGCCAGATGAATGCAGTGCACACTCCTGACACTGAAAGAGCAAAACTTTGTAGTGCCAGGTGTGTTCAGTCACCCATCTAATACGCAAATAGTTACTAGCACATGATGCTCGTTTAGATTAACCCTTTGCATGCCAGACGGGTACGCAACTCATGCATTGCATACTCCTCTGGCATTCAAATGGTTAATCCATTGACTGGTAGAAGGCGACCAATGCATTGATAATTTGAACGCCCAGAAGTTAACCCTTTAGGACCAGAGGGGGTGTGCAGCGCCTATCTGATCCAAAAAGGGTGGGTCCATTTAAATTTAAAGTCCTTAATCCCTTCGGTTACAAATATTTTGCAATTTCACACATTAATACATGTACGTATTCCAAGAAGGAAATGCTTTTCTTCTCGATATCACAATGCCAATTCAGATTTCGTTAGAACAGGAACAGAGTTGCAAATGCACTGAATGTACACCAGTTTTAGGACCCTGGAAATCAGAAGGGGTGCCTATGGCTCCGTTTGTCCCATTATTTAGCAATAGCATCTATCTGCTCGACGAGTGTGCCACCATCCCCGAGACACCCAAATGCATGCGTTGCAGACCAACTGGCACAGAGTGGGGTTGACATCAGTCTACTTGGCAGGTCCCTGTGCTCCTGACATTCCCAACCGTCTTCATACAGTCTCTGGCTCCCTGCACTCCTCAAACCCATTAGTGATCGGTCCAGACTCGTGGTTGCTCTCTATGGAGGACTCGCTGCCCGTACTCTCCCCGGAAAGAAGCCGGGTCACCCTCAGGTCCGCCTTGAGAGTCTGTAAGTCATTGCCTAAGCTCATCTCCCCCAGGTCACTGATGAGCTGTGACAGCTCGTGCTTCCCCACCTCCTCCTCCTCTTCCTCCCCACATCCCTCTCCCCCGCCTCCGGTGTCCAGCACGTCCTCACACTCGAAGCTCATGGCTCTCTCCTCCTCTTCCTCGCCCTGCAGGTCCTCGGTGATGGATCCCAGTTTAGGGGCGCTCCTGCTCCTCTCTACAGGAGGCTTATAGCAGCACTGTCCATTCAGCAGCTTCCTCAGAGGGACTAGGGGGATGCTCTGTTCCCCGATCATTTGCTGCTGTTGATGCCTGGCATCCTCTCTCCTCTTCAGCCTCTTGAACTCCGCCAGGGCGTTGGCAGAGGTCTGATACAGCAGTAATGCCATGGCTTTAGCCTTCTCAGGTTTGGACACCAGTACGGCGTGGCACCGGAGCATCACCGCCTTGTGCTTCATTTCGTGCCTGTAGATCCAGGCGAATATCTTTGGCAGCCTCGGGTCTGCCACGCAATAAGTCACCCGGTGCAACAGGTAGAGGTGCCCAGGTCGCTTGGCTTTGTCTTCCACATGTACCATGCGGATGCCCTGAGAGCTGACAGTCAGTTTCATCTTGGTGCCATGTTTGCCCATCTCGCTCTTGCTCCAGATCTTACAAACTGCGAGGTCTGTGCAGCCCTCTCCTTTGGACTGCAAGGTGGTTGCATTGCCCAGGTACAGAACTGTGTAAGTAGGGTCCTCCCCGGTGATCTTGATCTTCTTCCTTTTGGATTTGAACATGCTGCCCACCCTAGTCAGTGCCCCTTCAGGGCACGATTTGGCGAAAGTGGTGAGGGCGCTGTAATTGAGGCTCACAGCATAGCCCTTCTGCTTTGTCTGCTTATTATCCTCCTCGATCAAGTCGAATTTGTTTTTCTTCCAGGGCAGCATCTCGTTGCAAGGAGAGCAGACTGAGAACAGAAAGTGCTTCGCGCACTGATTGCGCCTTTAATGCATTCCCTTGCGCTCTGGAGGCAGCGGGGACGTATGACAGCAGCAAAGCTTTTAGCAAGCATTGCATGTAGACAGCGCTCCTCCTACCACTACCGCCTGCTTTCTGCCTTCCTACTGCAACCCATCAAGGCAGAGCAGCAGTAAATATAGTCTGGAGCGAACCATTAGCTCCCTCCGAGCAGGGGAAGCAGACAACTGATTGGACCATAGGCATAAACCAAAAGAAGACATATTCTGAGGAAAAGACCACTGACACATCTCTCACATAGACTGATGTAAGAAGCAGAGCTCTAATAATTCTGGGAGAAACTAGCAGACCATAGGGCATATGTAAATAATCCCATTGATTTAAATGAGTTGCTTAACCCGATGAATGCTAGAGAGGGCTCCAGTTCGACAATTCTCTTTAGTACATTATAACGTCACTATAACTCTGACCTGGAATTCTGGGGCAAACTAACTGCATCGTAGGGGGATAAATGCAAATCCACATTAATTTATACATGACTTTTGATCCACTGAACGCTAGGAATGATAATCAAAGCATTATCTGTATCCCTTTCAGTAGATTAACAAGGACAAGTTAACAAACAACGCGTCCTTTTGCAGTGCATTGAATACACCATCTGACACTCAAAGGGTTAAAAGCCTTATTTAAACAGTTTTATTTCAGCCCTATTTTGCCGTTTGGTGGCTACAAAATGGCTCCACTTTTGTCTGTGCAGTTGGGTTTTAAACCCTTTGAGCACCAGAGAGACGTGTAACACATTGTTTCCACATTCCCCTGAGACAAAAGGTTAAGCTCTTCATTGCAGTATGTCAAGTGCAATGTTTATTTACAAACTGCTAGACAACCAACACATATTTCACAATCAAGTGACTGTCAGCCTTCATTTTGACTTTACATATTGTGCGTTTGCAGAATATGTAAAGTCAAACTGCCCGAAGCTTTGTATATTATTTTTATTTGCACTTTTCGATCCCTGAAATGTAGCTCTTTGAGTTTGTTCCCAAGAGCAGTCATGGGCTGTGAAAGAAGAGGGAGTGCAAAGATGTAACACTATCCCTGCAGTGGAAAAGCCTGCCTCCACTGGAGCATACTGAGCACTCAGTGCTGGAAAGATATTGCAACAGTGTATCGTTATCCATTACAGAATCAGAAATTAGTGAGCACCCTGCAAATGTAAAAAGTTAGATGACTATAAAATGCATAGTCAAATTAATTTACATATTATGCAGCTGCAAGGAATAAAGTCAGAAAGGAGGATGACTGTTACTTTCTTTAACGGAACACCAAAATCTTAAATGAACTGGGGTATAACTTTAAATACCCTGTATCTGTGCAAAAAAGTGGTAGACACCCCTGCCTTTTCCAGGACTCCAATGCTCCCATTGATTGTCCAGGATTATCTTTAATTGGGCTGAAATATGATAACAGCCTGAATACAAGAACAGTGGACAGAAAACACAATTGATTAAATTACTTTGGGACTTTCCTCTCTCTACAAACAGTACAATAACCATGAAATAAATGTTCTCTGAACAGAATACTTTACACTTGTTTTAAGGGGTGTAACATATGAATAATTATTTATATATGGTAACTAAGTAAATTATTTTTACAGTTTATAATCAACCTATAAGATGTTTTGATGTTTGTGTTCCTTTAACAAAGATTACATTTATTTAATCATGAATTCAGTGCCATTTATCTATCATTCCAAACATGAGAATATGAAGCCAATGAGAAAAAAAATAAATCATTAAATATAATTGTATATTTTATATAAATATTATATATACACACACACTGGGACTGATTTACTAATATTTATCCTCAGAAAATGATCCATGTTACAAATGAACAGTATCTCAGTGTTCTAAGAACACAAATTATAACTTTGTTAATATATTAAATTTTGACATTAACAAGAATCTGTGTCTATCTTGAGAGCGCGTAACCTTTTGAGTGCCAGAGGTGTATACAATGCAATGCAAAGCAATGTGTTGAATAATGCTCTAGCACTAGAAAGGGTTAAATACAGGAAGTCACATGCATTGTGTTTTACCATTTGTCAGCTGGTTGATAGAAGCAATTTTCCCATCTCTCCTCACCCTTCACTGAATCGTACGCAGTAGCAAAGTACAGCCTCTTGCCTACAAAGTAAAGTGTATTGAAAAATGGATATGTGGAGCAAATCTGGATCAAACCAGCTGCACTGTAGGGGGTTTTAAGTGTTCGAATGCTAGAGAGGTCTCCCCACATTGCTGTGCAATGCATTGGAGATCCATATAGCATTCACAGAGTTAAAAAGAAAAAGCCCAATTTAAATCACTGCAAATGAGGGCAATTTTTATAAATCTGTTTGGTACATATGACTTGCTCCATAATTGAACCACTTTACCATGATAAAGATGGCCCTACATATTTTAGCATTAGTGTTCATTCACTAAAGAAGTATACTTTATTGTCAGAAATCTCTTCTAACCTACTTACTGACAATGATGTCTTGCAGTACTTAACAGCATAGTGTAGTGGTCCTCAACCCAATGCCGTCAGGGCCTGAAAACAGGCTAAGATTTGTGGATTTCCTTGTGAGAGAGCAGGTGAGTTAAATTGACTGGACCTCTGTGTTCTAGCAGGGAAATTCATAGGTCCTGACCTGTTAGGCAGCCCTGAGGGCAGGTGTTGAGAACCTCTGGCATAGTGGTATTTGTGACATCTAACAAGGACATTAAACAACAATGTGGGAGAATAATGTCTAGTTATATTGCAACTTCCCTATTTCCTGATAACAGATGTGCTCTTACTTTATCATTATGCACGCTATTAAGGTCATTTACTAGAGTTCTCATAGTCTTATGACAATGATTAGTTACTTCACCAAATCTATAGTAACTGATATGAGAACGTACTTATGCCAAAATACAAATTTGCTATAATACGAAATATTATATTTTAACACCAAAATCTGGGCTGGTACTTTTTTTTTTTTTAAACTTGGTATTACATGAGACCAACAAAGCTTTACAGATAGGTATACCACCACCAGCGAACAGCCCCACCAGGGCAATATACCAGCAGTGCACAGCACCACCAGGACAATACAGCAGCAGTGCACAGCGCCACCAGGGCAATATACCAGTAGTGCACAGTTTTACCAGGGCAATACAGCAGCAGTGCACAGCGCCACCAGGGTAATATACCAGCAGTGCACAGTGTTACCAGAGTAATATTTCTTATTAGAAACCCCCAACAGATACACACCCTCAAATAAATAAATAAACAGTATGGTTTGTCTAATTTTGCAGGAGGCAAATAAATTTTCCTTTGCACTCATTATTCCATGCAGTGTCTTGCACAGTATAGCACAGCCTCCTGACCAGAAATGAGTGCAAAGGATCATTACTTCCCCAGCTTGCTGCAAAACAGCACATGCAAGATCACTGTATATTAACTATTTGGGAACCAGAAGAGTCCAGACCACATTGTTTTGCAATGCATTGTACAACCCTGTAAACCCAAACAGTTAATTGAGGTGTATTCAATTGTTGGCTGGGGATGTTGACCACTGTAGCATCCAATGATTGCCCACCCTGGTGTTGTCATATGAAGGTATGGAATGTATATATTTGTGAATGGTAACTTTTATAGAGGTGTTCATTTAACCCCTTGGATGTCAGAATTATCTCCATGTATTATGAAGCAATTTACTGGAAGCCTCACTAGCATCCAAGAGATTCATATAGACATGAATTCAGAAAATAATAATAAAAATAACTAAAAATCACTGTATTTGCGTGGGTTTGACACAAAACTAATTAAGCCAAAGCCAGAGAGGTGTCACTATGCAGGTTTCTTGAAATGAAAAGGATTATAAACAGCTAGTGTGCTAGATCATTAAATTATTCATAGAACTGGTAGTGAAGGAAAGGCACATACATTTACTGTGAGCAGCTCAAGCCAAATATAACCTGACCTGGATTTTATGTAACCCAATAGGACACTGGGAAGATGGCACTTGCTTTGTGCACAGCACTGCAGACTCTGTAACATAAAGAGAAGTTGTTTTACATGAAACAACACTTTCTTTATGAGGTCCTTAGAACATTTGATAATGCATACCATTTGTATAACATATCCACAGAAAACCTGCAATACACATGCTAGTTGGACTCAGCCACCTTGTGGTGAAAGAGGATAGTGGTGAAGACAGAATGCTTTTTGGTTAGTCTTTCATAGAATTAATTATTCTTCTTTATTTATATAGCACCAACTAATTTAGCAGCGCTGAAATGGACAAATACAGACATTTACATACTGTGATTCTCTTTATAATTGAGGTCATATATAGGGTAACTATATGTCTGGATTTTCTTCTTAGGGTATTAAGAATCTGTCCTCTTGGAATTTTAGAGTATGCTGTAAACATTGTGGATTTCCAAGTAGGAGAGAGCAGAGGAACTTGGTTTTTAATTCTCTCTATTACATGCTCTGTGATGAGTGCAGGAAGCTTCCCAATATTCACCACAAACATGTTCCTACTGTTGCAAGAGCATGCGAGTCCTGTGACTGCTTAAGAGTGACCTGTCAGACAAAACGTCATATAGTGAGCACATCGGATCAGTGTCATTGGTGTTCTCAGCTCTGCTGCATTGCTTTTCCCAGTGGCTCTATTGGACTAATACTGATAAGTGAGTGACTTGCTACTAGCAATACTAATATTCTTACTACATCTGCTGGCCCCCAATCCTTGCTAAAGGTTTGCAAAAGCCATACAAGACTAAACATACATAGACTACATGTATTAATATAGCATCTTATTTATAGTTTATTGCTTTGCAATCCACTTCTCATCCCTCTAGCAAAGTGTTAAATCAAGATGATATGCCAAAGTGTCCTGTATTTTGAAAGTTCAAATATGTTAACCAAGTCATATTGACTAAATAGGTAATTATGTAGTTTAAATAACTATGCGTAAAATTAACTACCCTAGCACCACCAAAGAAAGAGATGTATTGAACTCCATCTTGTTAGTAAAAGAGTAGAGCTTGTCTCTTCTGAATCAACTCTTGATCATGCATGCTATACAGCTCAGCTTAATGCAGAGTTAATCAGTTATTCAGCCATTTTCACTAACCCACTTCCGCCAATGAGCCAGATACTCATTTCCAGAACCCTTAAGCAAGGATAGCTAGGTGCCTTTACCCTGTCAGTGGCTACACACCAACTCCTGTCTACTACTGTCTATTGATAGCATCTCTAGCAGCAAACGGGTTCAATAAGTCATTAAAAGGGTATATAAACTGTCAAATGAGATGTTCAAATAAATATAAGAAATGGATATTACAACAGTATATAAACATAAATCAGACACCATAAATCTTGAGCACATCTCTAATAGAGAGGAACTGGAACTGTGCTGGTCTGGCACACAAATCAGTCCAGTGGGTGTGGTCAGAAGAGCTGAGGCTCCTCCCATAGGTAGCTGAAGTTGTTTGCTAAGGAATGGCTTCACATTTCTTAAAAAAAAAAGCATCAGGTCTTTAATACAGGCTGATCAGACCTAACCTTTAACCATGGACACATAGGAAATAGACATATTTCAGGACTGCACTGAAGTCAAAGCAGCCCTGCAGTATGCGTTGTTCATCTCTGTCCCCTGTTAAAGGTGAGGCCTGGTCACCCTACCTTAATACCGGAAACAGTTAAATGAGACTAACACCTATTAGTAATAACCCCCTACACACCACTATGGCCAGAAATTCCTAACATTCTCTAGATTTGACAGATTGTCCTTTAAAACTGGACATTATGAGAAATGCCTGATGCAGGGCTTATTAGTGAGCTGCAATAGTTCCCATATGATCCATGCAGCAGGATTTGTATCATAAGTGTCCAGTTTAAAAGGGATGATCTACCATCCCCAATTATTCCTATGCATTTTCTATTTGTGCAATTAGTCCTGAATGGCATGTCCATGGAGGCAGACATGTCTGTTGCTGGCAGGACATCAAGCTTTAATCATTACACATGGTAATCTTAACTCTTTAAGGATCAGTGGGGTGTGCAGTGCATTTATAGGGTTATGAACAAGCTGATCACAGATCCCTTTAAATGCAGGACACATGAAAAACACACTATACAGGGTTGCACCGATGCCTGTGCTATTCCTGCACAATGACATGGTCATACACATTTTGCAAGTAAATGGATATATTATCACTGTAGATAAGAAGGCTCATGCACTCTGCCTGCTTCAGTTTGAAAAATTGCCAGCAACTGTCATGTCTCCCTCCATAGACATGATATACAGGACTGAATAAAAAGGCTATCTCTTGATCAAAGACACAATTCTTAGGGGTCATTAGGCTTTTCTGGCCAAAATAAGGTAATTGGGGGTTATTAGGAGGGGTTAGTTCTTATTTAATAGATAATCTGGGTCTTCTTTATAACAATATCATTAAATGTTTAAATGCCAGAGGGGTGTGCAATGCATTGTATATCCCTTTGCCACTCAAAAGGTTTAAATACTGGTTTAATAGCTGGCAGTGAGAATTGGAGTTGGCCATTCACAATGTAAAGCTTTGGTGTTAAAGGAACACTAACCCCTATGTAGATAGGTGTCACCGTTACTTTAATACAAGTAGAGACGCATCAAGAAAGCCACTGAAGCCCAAAGCTATAGATATCTACCTTATTTGACAGGTTTTCTGGGTCTCCAGCTATATGATGATGAGACCTAGCAGGCTTTTGCATGATCTGTTTAGGTCTATGGATGTGCTCCCTGAAGTAACTATACATCCTGGAGGAAGAATGCTGCTTTTTCCCACAAAAGGGAGAGATAATCTTTCAAATGGTTGCCTCATCTCCCAGGAAAAAGAGTGGTTGCAGGGTTCCAGAAGGAGCTCCACCTGAAGCACTGACCCCTCCCAAAGACTTTAGCAGATTGCATGATCCATAGTTACTTGTATTAAGGTAACAGAGACACCTTTGTGTATAGGTGTCAGTGTACCTTTTAATGAGGTCTCCAATCTAAGCTGACCAGACGCCTTTCACTGGGGAATCAAAGCAGCCCCGCATTATGCTTTTTTCATATGTGTCCCCAGTTAAAGGTGAGGCCTGGTCTCCCTACTCCAAACTTTAGTTAAGTTTGTTGCCATCTCTCTCTGTTATCCAAAATGTTAATGATATCCCTGCTAATTATTAGAGCAGTTGTTGTAATTGACCCACTTTTGATCAAAGCTGGTTTTCTGTTATTATTTGATACCTTCTTTAACCCACTGGATGAAGGCGAGGTACCCAGTGTATTGTAAATGAACTAGGTTGATGTTATCAGACCACCATTTTAACACAGAGTGTATAATACATTTCATTCTACAAGACTGACAGGATCAAGTGCAACCATACAGAGTTTGCTTTGCATTAGCATCCCACATTAAAAATGGTGATCAGGTCACATTAACCATAGGTGGCAATTTCCCCAAATGTCCATTGATCTGAATGGGGTATAAACCCCTTGAATGAGATAGTTCTCCAACATTCAAGGGATTAAAATGGTACAGTTACCTAGGAAAAAGTGGTTCTAATATGACTAGCACATTGATTTATACCTAGCTTGATCCCCTTTTTTGTAGCAGTTAGCTATAATCCATAAATAAATAGGTATATTTGGAGTTTCCTGTAACTAGTGATCTGAAGTCTGTCTCTAGGCCTCACCTCCTCATAGCAAACAATAGGCTTCAATGCACCTGCATTTTTTAGCCATGGTACAAAAGCAGTACAAAACAGGTTTCATTAACTTTATTTACATAAAAATGCAGTTATAGGCCTAACACTAGTCATTGATCAAGTCGATGCGAATACTGATATATACATAATGGATAGCTATTTTCAAACTGTTCTGTAGCTTACTGGCCCACTAGTTCATGTTTGCTAGCTAATAGGGCTAATCCTTCTTGCATTCCACGAAGGAAAGCTTGGTCTCCCATTAGATTCGACGGCAATTTCATCTGTGTGTTCCACAGACCAGAAGTGAGGATTGGAAGATGCTGGCAGCATTGTCTGCTAATGATGATGTTTGGAGGGACATATAAAGCTGAACTACCACCTTTAAACAACTTTAGCTTCAATAACTCCCCATCTAGTGACTAGCTGCTTAGTAGTGCAAGTCGCCAGAATTACTACCTTGTTTAATAGATTTATCAATTTTTCCGGGACTGACAGGCAGCACGGATCACAGGCATCTTGCCATAATGACGTCTACTCGCCTGCTCTGTCAGTCCCTTCCGGAGCCGAACGGCTCCTAGCAATGCCTCTTAGAGCCGGCTGGGACTGACAGAGCAGGTAATAATTCTGGCGACTAGCGCTACTACGCAGCTAGTGTCCAGATGGTGAGTTATTGAAGCTATAGTTGTTTAAAAGGTGGTAGTTCCGCTTTAAGTGAGACTGGCAGCTTCCTCCCTGCCCCCTCTGAAGCAAGTAACACTTATTCTTCTGCTAGTATCAAGGCACATTCTACCAGATTTGTATCAGCTTCTTGGATGGAGAAAGCATAGGCTTCAGTGGAACAAATTTGTGGAGCCGCAACCTGGTAGAATATCCACACCTTTGTCAGACATCATCGACTAGACCTGCAAGCTGAGAAGGACTCAACATTCGGGAATAAAGTGCTAGAAGCAGTCCATGATCCCCCCCATATTATGAATTAGCTTTGTGTGGTCTCTGGTCAACTTTGTTCAACACTAGAGAAGGTGGGGAAGGGAGGTCCCTTTTATAGTTTTACCTGTCCTGACTAGGAAGGAGGGGCTATCTCTCAGTGTGCTACCTACAGAGACTTAGAGGAAAAGGAACTGACAGGAAAGAAAATTCCTTTTCTTCTTTGTTCCCTGTGGTTAATGTGATCTGACTTTTTAAATGTGGTGCATTAATGAATAATGCAGGACTGGTCACTGTGCAATCCTGCAGAATTAAATCTCCATTAGATTCTGCATTTAAAGGAGCATCTGATCACCTTAAAGGAGCAGTAAATGTTTTAAATGGAAATCTATACGTTATAGGGTGTTTCTTGTAGAATAAAATAAGGGCATCCCCAATGGTGAGTAGTTCTATTCAAAAGTTATAAATGTTCAAACTATCAGGAAGTGAGTAAGAGTATCATTAAGGCAATGGTTACATGGTTGACATTAGTGCAGCGATAACGTGTAACTTGAACGAGCATACATCCAGTTTTCAGCATGCTGACCTGTAGGCTGCCATTCTGACTGTTCACATGACCATTTCTGGATGATGCAATGCTATTTGTATCCTTTATTGACTGGCTGTCCTATGTAGGCATCAGCCAATCATATACGACCAACACCAACGTGGTCCAGCCTTGTGGCACATCTCTGCCCATCCCTCAATGTGAGAGTGTCACAGAGGGAATGCAGCCCATCACAGGTAAGTTGGCACAGGCCACTTGACATACTAGAACAGAATGCAGCCAAGTCACCTGTGTGAATGAACTTAACCTGCAGGGTTAAGGTTACCATGTGCAGGGAGCAAAGTTTAAGGTCCTGTGGTCTTTCTAGCAACTGGCATGTCCACATCAATGGAAATGAAATCCAGCACTGATTGAATTTGCTCTCTCGTGAACAAAGGCACAAAGGAACTATCAGAATTTCATGGCCGTGGAAAGGAGTTTGGCATGTGTTAGTTCTCCTTTTACTATACATAACCCTGGCCTAAAAAATAAATTAAAACTTTTTTTTATTAAAACAGACAACTTTCCATGTTTTATGCATTGGAGACATCTCTATTATTCAAGGAGTTAAGAATGTTGCAAACAGATATACATACTGTAAGTAAGCTTTTCATGCAATTAATTATTATCTATTGGTTGTTATATGCTGCCACCTATCAGATTAGTATGGTATTGCAGTCAGCTGATTCAGTCCCACAGTCAGTGTACTTAGAACAGTGGTTCCCATATATTTTAAGATAAGGCCCCCTTTTAATTATTCACCAAGCACTAAGACTAATTACTGCCCCTTTTTTCACTTAAATATACTTAATGTGTTTTTTTCCATGTGCTGCAATTCAGTCATCATAGTGAAAGAAACTCACCTCTGACATTTAGAGCAAGTTCTGTACAAGAATATAGCAAATGAAGAGCTTTTTCTCTTTGGACAGCTTTGTCACTTTAGCACATTTGTGAGCAGCCTGTGGGTTTCCAGCTCTTGTTGGATGGCAGATCGCACCATCCTCTGCTGCCCAGTGATTCTGATAAAGCATGCATCTATTGTGTACTATGAGCAGAATTCCTGTTTAAAGCAAACTTTGTCACAAATGTTAATTTTACAAATAATTAAAATGTGCCTTTATGCTCTACTAGCATTTTTTCTGTAACAAAATACATTTTTAAGAACTTAACCTTTATATTCTGTTGGCACACTGTGGCACTTTATGTTAATTCCTTACACAGTATGTTAATCCGTTCAATTTGAAGCCAGATTTATTGCTCGCTATGCTATTACATTGACCCCAGTGTGTGGGCTCTGTCTAGGTTAATTCATAGTACAGTGTATGGTAATATACATCCAGCACAGAATCAAATTATCATCAAAAACCGCAATGTACTAGCAACATATAAAGTTAACTTCTCAAAAAACCTATAAGTTGTAACTGTCTTTAAATTACCTAAAATAAGTCCACTTTAATACAAGATACTTTTGGGAAAAAAACAAACTCCAGAGTTACACCAGTTTTCCTCCTATACCTCTTAGCCAGAAGAGTGAGCAAAGCTTTGCTTTGCAATCTTGTAAACCTCTGTGGTTAATAATATTGTGACATTTTCTGCAGTACTGTACTGTTCAACATAATCCTATATAATAATTTGCTAAAACGTGTTTAACAACAAAGTCATGCACAGTAGAGAGTGCCCGTACCACGGCTGATACAGAGCTGGACGCTCAGCCACTGCGTGGGCAGTCTCTACTGCTTATGACTGCCCCGCGACCGGCTGGAACTTGCACTGTGGTTAGGGTTGCCACCCAGCCGGTATTTTACCAGCAGGCTGGTAGAAAATTGGCCTCTGTCCAACGTTAAGTCTATGGAGGGAATGCCATAGCAGGTATTTTTTTGAAGAAAATGTGGCAACCCTAACTGTGGTCCGTGTAACGAGATTCCAGACTCCCTGAACGGCGTGCAGCCACGCGGGGAGCCCGGAATTCCATGACGGTCCAGGACCATCATGGGTCCTTAAGGGGTTAATAGATGTTTCAGAGTATGGAGGATGATGACGGGCGGGTGGTGTGAGGCAGAAGATTCCAGAGAACTGGCACAGCACTGGTAACAATTCAGGGAGCATCAATTAAAGGAACATTATCACCTAAGATGATTAGGGCCTTTTGAATACCATGGGGGTTATGACTAAGGTATGATAAAGAGGTAATAAAGCAGAGATGACTTCTCCAATTATATCACCCCTTGTGCCTCTTTTTCCCCTTCTTTTCACCCCTTGTGCCTCTTGTTTCCCATCTTTTCATCCCTTGTGCCTTTTTTCCCTCTTTTCACCCCTTGTGTCTCTTTTTTCACCCCTTGTGCCCCCATTTTCCCCTTTTCCCCCTTGTGTCTCTTTTTTCACCCCTTGTGCCTTCATTTTCCCCTTTTCACTCCTTGTGCCTCTTTTCCCCCTCTTTTCACCCCTTGTGCCTCTTTTTCTCCCCTTGCCTGTTTCTCTTCTCCTTCGCTGTCTCTCTTCTCCCTGGGTCTCTCTTCTCCGCTTGTCTGGCTCTTCCCCCCCCCCTTGCCTGTTTCTCTTCTCCTTCGCTCTCTCTCTTCTCCTTCTGGCTCTTCCTCTTGCTTTTTACTAAGTCTCCCCACTGCTCTGCACTGATGACAGGCTGGACCATGTCACATGCAGAGACTCTGCATGGTACATGCTGGGATTTTCTTTGTCAGTCTGGGTGCCATTTTTAAAATTCCACTGGCCTCCAAACAGAAGAAGAAAACCCTGGCATGTTCTATACGGCGTCTCCGCATGTGACACGGTCCCAGCTGTCATCAGTGCAAGGCAGAGGGGAGATGCCACGCATGAAATCACATGCCTTGGGGCAGCAAATTGACGCCCCTGTCAGAGTGCCGCCTGGGTCCGGCCCTGTATGTGTCACTGTTTATCGATTTATTGGTTTTGTTTTTTTCTAAAGGGGATCTCTCACCTTGTTCAACACTGACTTCCTCTTGTAGCTTAACGTTTACCATTGAAGCAGTATGCATACACATTTACCTAGACATGTTATGCACGAGAGCGCTCCAGGTCATTTGCAGTCCCCTCCGTCATCAGAGGAGAAGAAGAGCCACTACAAGAGGAGGGCAAATGAACAAGATTGACAGGCTGCAGGCTGGAGCTGTACTCACAGCCTGAGAGCAGCTGACATCACGAGGACAACTTTTAAAACTTTTATCTCAGCAACTACATGGTTAAAAAAAACAAAAAAAAACAAAGGATTACTGCTTCAACAACGTTAAGGTACAAGAGCACGTCAATGTTGAACAAGGTGAGAGATCCCTTTTAACAGGCCTGAAAAAAGGGGCCATTTTTATCTTTTTATGTTAAGACGTAAGAATTTTCTCAACATAATAGGATATTTTCAAAAAATCTGTCTAGGAGTACATAATATTTTAGAGGATTTCCTTTTTAGGTGATACTGTCCCTATAATATACACTAAGGTCCACACTGCAAGGTCTCATCTTTCACAAGGTAAAACTCCCTGGAAGGCATTTCCTGTGCATTATTATGAGGAGATATACAAAAAAAAATCCCCAAATTCACATTGAATTAAATCAGTGGTTCTCAATCTTTTTTTGTTCGGGGCACCCCTAACACGTAATCTAGAACATTCGGGGCACCCCTAACATATTTACTGTAATTTATCAAGGGCATAATGAAGGTACAATGCATAAATATACAGTTATTATTAGGTCTTACAATCATAATAACAAAAGGGAACATAATGTGCATATTAATTTCTATAAATCTTTATTTAAAAGTCCATTTTTGATAGTAGTCATAGAAAACATGGGGCACCCTAAGTTGATGTCTGTGGCACACCAAAGTGCCACGGCACCCTTGTTGAGAATCACTGAATTAAATGTTGCTTAACCCCTTAATGCCCAATGACGTGCCAGGACATCATGGCTGTCTGGACGTTAAGTACCAGTGATGGTCCAGGCACATTATTGAATTCTGGGATTGCAGTGTAGCTGCACTCTGCTCTACAATCCCAGAATGCATCGATGAAAGAAAAAAAAAGTGCCTGGTCCTCTAGAGCGCTAAGCCCCCGAACCCTGTGGTCCTTAAGGGGTTAATCTCTTAGCATGGTGAAGACCGCTCCAATTCACTGCATTGGATTAAAACCACCATTTAAATCAATTGGACTTTTCTTTCCCCTCCTGTAGTGCAAATCATTTACTCCAGATCTCATCTTGTGCTTCCTGCACAAGACACTAAAATTTCTCCACAAAACAAATAGCAATTACGACTTTGTCATCTTCAATAACGATGGAATGTAATTATGGGCCCCAAATACATTTTGCCTTGCTTGCAAATCATTCTGCACTGATAGTTTCCAAAAAAGTACCAAAGTTAATAAAATGTCTCTAGGCATCTAAACCTGCATATATTTATTTCTGTTTGCAAATATTTTAATCCAATTTTATTTAGAAGAAATGCAACTTCTTGTACTTTCTAAATCCATAAATAAATTAAACTCTTTCATCAGTACTACATATTTGTACCATGATTTCCAGGCACATTTTTATTAAGGTAAGACTGTCGACCTAAGAAAGGTTTTAGTTTGTTTTACAGAGAATTAACCCTTGTGTTGCACACTCCTCTGGCTCTTAACCCTTTCAGCTCCAGAGGGGTACGCAACTCATTGTGTACCCCTCTGGCACTGAAAGGATTAAAAGGGATTAAATCTGCCTATATGTTTCACTAATCTTTAGGGTTGCACCGATACCGATACTGGTATCGGTGCCGATACCAGCATTTGCGCGAGTACTTGTACTCGCGCAAATGCGGCCGATGCCAGCACCGATACCCTGTGTCAGGGTCGGTGCTGCAGAGAGGGAGCCCGGGGAGCTGCTCACAATGCTCTCCGGTCACCTCTCTCACTCCTGCAGCGTCTGAGCGTTGCTGCGGGTTACCATGGCAACGCTCCGACGCTGACCTCTGCCGGGGCTCGCGAGAGAACAGTGAGCACCCGGCAGAGGACAGTAAGGGAGGCAAGATGGGGCAGCTGGTGGTGAAAGAGGCAGAGAGGGGGGCCAAGAAAGGAGCAAAAGGAGGAAGGATCAGGAGAGAGAGAGAGAGAGGCAAAAGGGTAAGTCAAGGAGAAGGAGGGGGATCAAAAGGGAGATAAAAAGCAAAGGCAAAAGAAGGGGGCTCAAGAGGGGTAAAATGAAGTAAAAGGTAGGAATCAAGAGGGGGAGAAAGAGTCAAAAGGGGAGAATCAAGAGGTGGTGTGTGTGTGTGTATATATATATATATATATATATATATATATATATATATATATATATATATAATTTTTTTTCCAAGTACTCACCAATACCAATACTTTTTTTTGCGGTCATTTGCCAGTTTTCCAAGTACCTAAAGCATATAGGTACTTAGAAAACTGGCAAATGACTGCAAAAAAAAGGTATCGGTAATTGGTATCGGTGAGTACTTGAAAAAAGTATCGGTACTTGTACTCGGTCTTAAAAAATTGGTATCGGTGCATCTCTACTAATCTTCTTTCTGTAAAACAGTTTTTAGTTAATTAAGCTTTTTGTTTTGGAAGCATGGTATAATATTTTATGCTAATTAGTTCTGTTCAAGGTCATTTATCACTCTCTGTGTTATTAGCAGTGTCTGCAGTCTATGGACTCTGTCTAGGTACATTTGTAGCAGCACAGTGTGAGCTTACTTGATGTACCAGAGAGGATTTGACATAAGTGTATTCTATTTATATTACAAAATAACGTCTACTACACCATATTGTCAGTTATCTTTAAAATTAACTAACTTATCTTAGGGTGAAAGGTAAACGTTGGGCATCTGAGTTGTACTGTGTGAGTGATGTGCCCAAGTGGCAGAAAAGGATGGTGCATGGTATATTTGTAATTTATCTAAAGAGATTCCCCAGTCACATGCTACTGCCTATCACCAAGATGGCAATGGGAACATACTCCAACACAGGGTTCCAGTATGATAACACACTCAGTCTTGATGGCTTATGCACTAAGTTGCAATATCAAACCTAGAATATACTCCAGTGAGATAAACTCTCCAATTCTTGTGCTATTGTATGAAGTCTATTACCAAAGATCTATCCAATAGGGGTGGATGAAAAGTCAGAAACATTTCCTGCATGACTTTTCATGAAAAAACAATGATTTTTCGCTTTTTTCACAAAAGTTTTCTCCTTTTCGCAATGGCCAATACATTTTTTTGCCTATGTTTTCTATGACTGCAACAATTCCCGGCACAATATTAGTTCTTTTGAGGTCTGAAGTGGAGAAATAATTAGCTGAAAATAAAAGTTGTGAGTCCTACAACAAGATATGCCTTGAAAAGGTTGTTAGCAGACTGAGTGCCTTTGTCCTTTGCCCACAACACAAATTTCCCACTTATGTAACATTGGCACAGCCATCTTTGAAAAACAGCTAGGGCTTGGTGTATTCCAGCAGGGTACAACACGCAACATTGGTTCTTTCAACAAAAGAAAAGGGCAGCATGTCAATCTCTAACATTGTGCCAAGTTTACTATCCCATAGGCATACGTTTGCATTATTTTTGTGCAGGTTTTGATTTCTTTCTAAGAACTTAGTAAGTATGGGATAGAAGTACATAGTACAAGAATTGTGTAACTTTATTGCTGTAATGACATGTTTTGTGGAGGAGGAACACTGCAGGATAGTTCTTTGTAATTCACTTTAATAAGATTTTATTTTGTTTATGTTTTTTTCATTCTGAGTATAAAAATGTTGGACATATTAAGGGATAGCCACAAACACACCATATATTTTTAAAAGTGAAGGGTTTGCTGTGTATGACGTGTGGATTGTTCACAGAAAACTGCTTAAATCACAGGAAAGTAGACTGCAGTCATACATATTAGATACATTTCAGTCCAGAAAAAGATTAATTTCACTTCTTGTAATAATTGAGGAGTGCAAATACCAACATTGTCTATCATTATCTTCAGGAAAGAACCAAGGAACAAAGACGTACACAGTTTGTCTGACAGTTCCCGACTATCATTTTTGATGGAAGAGGAGTCATCCTCCCAGGTTCCAACTGACCTTGAAAACATGCCCTCATCTAAGATCCCAGGACACGCTGCAATCCCAGAATGCATCTGTGTTTAAAAAAAAAAAAAAAAAAAAAAAAAAAAAGTGCCGTGGTCCTCTAGAGCGCCCACTCCTGGTCCGCACTGTGTTTAAGGGGTTAAGGGTTCCTCATGTGCCACCTTGCCCAAAATACCCTTAGTAGGATGGAAAAAAGCAGAAGCAGCATGAACTCCTTTGCTGGAAGTGAGTAAAGATGAGTCAAAGAAGCAACCTGAAGCAGAATGCTTCACAAATTGGCACTTGGAAGTGACACTATGCCCAGAGTTGAATTGAAATCCAATCCCAAATAAACATGTTGAGAAGGAATCAAGTTGTGTTTGATATACCTGAAAAGCCAATCATGCTCCTGCAGAAAGGCAGGAACACATTCTCTGTGCTGACATGCTTGGTGGAAACCTGAAGCTAGTACTGGGATGTGATTAAGACAGTAGGACAATAAGCCTTCTATTCTCAGCTTTGCTTTGAGAGAGATCAACACCTTGGGAAACACTAGTGTGCATGTGGGAAGACCAGAGGGTAAACCTGAACAGAAAATGATCTAGGCCTAAAGCAAACCTCAGGTACTTGAGGTGAACAACTGCTACAGGTATATGAAGATAGGTAGCTGTCAGGTTAACTGTCACAGCTTACCTTGTTTCCAACGACGCTCGGCGTCATTCCACGCATCATCTGCAGTCGCGAGACTTCAGAGTGAAACAGGCCTCTGTTTTATGCCATGATTCCTGTAGTCTCCTCCTACCTACTTCCTTCCTCTGACCCTGTTCCTCCTACCTACTTCCTGAGGAGGGGTTTAAAGGGCAGCCTGAGTCTGACTCAGTTGCCCTTGCTTTGTTGTTCAAAGCAATTCTATTACCTTGGGCACTGTATTTGACCTGGCTTGTCTTCCATCCAATCTGGTGCTGACCTGTGGCTCTGTCTGACTATTCCTTTGTCTTATCCTTATAGTGGACACCCAATCTGGTGCAGACCTGTGGCTCTGGCTGACTGCCAGAACTGTGTATGACCTGGCTTGTCTGAGTACCCTCTCTGGTGCTGACCTGTGGCTCTGTCTGACTATTCTTTTGATTTTCCCTTCTACCTGGCAGACACCCTATCTGGTGCGGGCCTGGGGCTCTTGCAGACTAGCTTTCATACTGACTGCAGGCGTGAGTCAAGTATCGCTTCCTTATACTGACTGTAGGCGTGAGTCAGAGATACGCTCCATTCTGTCTGCAGGCATGAGTCAGATTTTTCTCGCAACCTCGGATCAAGACTTCGAGTTCCGGTTTCTGTCCCTGTTCCATTCCTGTTTCAGCCCCTGGTTCCAGCAGAGACTACCAGTGGCTTCGGCCTAGTCTCTAGTAAAGTGGTCCTCCACAGCAGTTTACTATTTCTGGTAGTAGCACTGGCTGGCTGTGACCCTTTGCTTGTACCTGCTATTTTCCTCTGTTTGCTACCTTATTGTTGCTTAATGAATTGCATTTTACTATACTGTACTGACTCCTGATCATCTCTGGGGAACAGTGACAGTATGTAAGGGCCATGAATTCAGATGGTGATAGTAATGCAATTCTTCAAAGCATCCTGGAGAGGATGGCGGCAATGGATCAACGTATTGACTAATTGTCTTTTGCCATACAGACGTTGTTGCAATGCACCACACAACTTGAACGCACGAAACCACAAGTGGTGGCCACCCCCACTCCCTCCCCGGCACCAGTGGCTCAAACCTCTTCTGATGCAGGCATGATCAGGGGGTTGTCAGGTTCTGCCCAGCTCCCACAGCGGTATGGTGGGGACCCAGATGCTTGCCAGGGTTTCCTCAATCAACTCAGCATATACTTTGAGATGGTTCCGCATGCCTTCCCTTCTGAGCGCAGTAAGGTTGGCTTTCTGATTTCTCTCCTCACTGGTAGGGAGTTGACCTGGGCTAACCCACTATGGGAGACAGACAAACCCATTGTGTATAACTTTACAGAGTTTGTGGACTCCTTCAGAAAAATTTTTGATAGGCCAGGCCACATGGCCTCAGTTTCAAAAAACCTTATGACAATTTGTAAGGGCGCACATACTGTGGCGGACTACTCTACTGAATTTCGCACCCTGGCTGCGAAAGTAGGCTGGAATAATGAGGCCTTGATAGCTGCCTTTTTCCAAGGGCTGTGCGACACATTGAAGGATGAAACTGCGGTGCGCAAATTACCTAAAGATTTGGACAAATTAATTTGGTTTTGTACCCTGATTGACACTAGAATCAGGGAGAGACCCTTGTTTAGGGAGAGCCTGCAGAGGCCCTCGGGCAGATGGGCTTCTCATTCTTCTGGCCCATCCTTTCCTCCCTCGCCTCCCATGCCTCCTGGGCTTGTTTCTGACAGTTGAGAACCCATGTAAGTGGATGCCATTATCGGAGAGAGAGGCCAGTTTTGTGACTTACTGGCCTCTGAGGGCACTGAACCCAGGCAAGCGGGTGCTACCCGGCTTTTGAAAGAGGAGAGATCCTTTAGGAGGAAGGAGGGACCTTGTCTGTACTGTGGTGGATCTGGACATTTGTTGCGGTCCTGTCCAGTCCGTCCAGGCCGGGGACAAATCATTGGTGCATTTCACTTTCCCCAAAGGATGTTTCGGATAACCTCATGTTGTAGGCCTGCATTTATTGGGCAGATAAGTCAATCTCAGTTCCAGCATTTCTGGCCCCCGGGTCCACTGGCTGCTTTATTGATGTAGAGTTTGCAGCCATTGATGGGTGTCCCTTGCAGCCCTCACACATTGCTCATGAAACTGAAATTTCAGGTGATTAATTTTCCACATTATGCCATCGTTCTGGAGTTTCCTTGGGTACAGAAACATAACCCCAGGATGGATTGGCACACGTGTGACATTGTGGCTTGGTCTCCACAATGTACTAAGTCTTGTCTGTCATGTCCTATAAGACTCACCCATGCTATTGCTCCACTCCTCCCTGAGGAGTAAGACACATTTAAAGACGTCTTTAGCAAAAATAACACCGGGTCTTTACCACCACATAGGCCTTACAACTGCTCATTGGAATTGTTGCCTGGTACTACACCTCCTAGGGGTCGTATCTACCCCTTATCTGTTGAGGAAAATAAGGTTATGGAGGAGTATGTTTCGGATGCGCTGGCAAGAGACATCATTCATAAATCCACATCCCCCACTGATGCTGGATTTTTTTTGTCAAGAAAAAGGACGGACAGCTACGTCCGTGCATTGACTTTCGTGGTTTAAACAAACTGTTGGTCAGGAATGCTTATCCCATACCTATGATTACTGAACACTTTGACCGTGTCAGAGGGTCTAAAATATTCACAAAACTTGATCTGAGAGCCGCTTACAACATGGTGCGAATCAAAGAAGGGCACGAGTGGAAGACAGCCTTTAATATCCTGAGTGGGCACTATGAATACTTGGTTATGCCCTTCGGTCTGTGCAATGCCCAGGCTGTCTTCCAGGAGTTCATTAATGATGAAAGTTGTCTGCGATACTGGAATGGCCTCGTCCTATGACACTCCAAAGATTTTTGTGATTCGCAAATTATTACAGAAAATTCATAAAAAACTTCTCTACTATTGTCAAACCTCTAACTGACATGACTTGTAAAGGGGCCAAGACCTCTGAATGGTCCCAAACAGCTATCTTGGCTTTTGAAAAACTGAAGGCAGCTTTTGCTGCAGCCCTGATATTGGCACATCCCAATCCCTCCCTGCCCTTTACCCTGGAGGTGGACGCATCCGAAATTGGAGTGGGCGCCCTATTATCACAATGTTCTGCTCCTGGGGAGGCCTTGCACCCTTGTGGATATTTCTCCAGAAAACTGAGATGGTATATCAAATTGGGGACAGTGAGTTACTGGCAATTGTCCTGGCCCTGAAAGAAAAGAGGCACCTATTGGAGGACACTAAGACTCCTATCTTAATCTTGACTGACCACAAGAACCTCATTTATCTTTCCGAGGCCAAGTGCTTGTCTTCCAGGCAGGCCAGATGGGCGCTGTTCCTTTCCCATTTTAATTTTGTGGTCTCATATCTTTCTGACTCAAAAAATGTTAAGGCAGACACGTTGTCTTGCCAGTTTTGCTTGCCTTCCAGGGAGGAGGTTTCACCGTCCCAGATCATTCCAGCTGATCGTATCCTTGCTACTATATAAACCTGTGTTACTTCTCTTCTGGGAGAAGAGATTTTGGCTGCTCAAGCTTCTGCACCGGCTGATAAACCTGATGGCCTTCATTACGGCGCAGTTGTGCATTAAGCTGTTGGAAACCTATCATGCCTCAAAAATTGCTGGCCACATTGGTCGCGACCAATTAATTTGGTCCTTGTCACAAGTATTCTGGTGGCCTAGTTTCCGGTCTGATTGTGCTGCCTTCACTGCTGCCTGCACAACATGTGCTCAAAATAAGTCACCTAGACACCTGCCGGTGGGCTTGCTCCAGCTAGTGGCGAACGGGGAATGTCCCTGGTCACATCTATCTATCGATTTTATGGTCGACCTCCCTCG
The DNA here is from genome assembly GCA_037306005.1 of Rhinophrynus dorsalis. NCBI lineage: Eukaryota > Metazoa > Chordata > Amphibia > Anura > Rhinophrynidae > Rhinophrynus > Rhinophrynus dorsalis. The sequence goes on along the minus strand of CM074720.1, from coordinate 380,186,069 downwards.
CTTCATGGGCTGTACAGTCATATTGATGATTGTGAACACATTTTCAAAGATGGCTCACTTTGTGCCACTTAAGGGCTTACCATCCACTCAGGAATTAGCAATGGTTTTTGCTAGGGAGGTTTTCCGACTCCATGGCATACCTAAAGTAATAGTGTCCCACTTCTGGAGGTATTTTTGTGCTCAGATGGGAATTAAATTGGCATTCTCCTCCGTGTACCACCCGCAATCTAACGGTGCAGCAGAAAGGTCAAACCAAGCCTTAGAACAGTTCCTCCACTGCTATATCTCTGACCACCACGATAATTGGGCTACCCTGTTACCTTGGGCGGAGTTTGCCAGGAATTGTGCTGTTAACTTGTCTACTCAGAGTTCCCCGTTCTTGGCCAACTATGCGTTCCAAGCCTCGGTTCTTCCTGAGACCTTAAAAAGCACAAGCGATTCTGGCTCTTGACGAGCATTTGAGGGCACTCCGTTCCTCTTGAGTTCGGGTAAAGCATACCCTACGTGATTCCGTGCAACCACAAAAAAGGCAGGCTGACCGTAGGTGACTGTCGGCACCTACCTTCCAGGTAGGAGACAGAGTGTGGTTGTCTTCCCGTAACTTGCACCTCCAGGTTCCTTGTAACAAATTGGCTCCTCGATCCATTGGTCCTTTCCGTGTGTTGCGCAAAATTTACCCGGTGGCTTATGCATTGGAGCTCCCTGCCAACATGCGCATTCATAATGACTTCCATGTTTCCCTGTTAAAGTTCTTGGTCTGCAACCAGTATACCTCTGCTCCTATTTTCCTCTGTTTGCTACCTTATTGTCGTTTAATAAAACTGCATTTTAGTATACCGTACTGACTCCTGATCATCTCTGGGGAACTGTGACATTAACGTATACCATCCAATGTTCCAGTTAGACATAGGAAATTATGGCAACAGGGACTATGATACAATCTTTAGTGATTTCAAGTGATTGTGAAATGGTATACAACATACAGCGCTGACCACAATATGTTATCCGGACATTCAATCTGATGTTATTTTCAGTGAAAAAAACAAAAGGGTCAGATGCATCACTTACAAAATATAACTAATGCAATAGAATCTGAAAACAAACAATTATGTTAGCTAAAACTGGAATGAGAAAATAATTGGAAAAAAGAGCAAGAAAAATCCTAAAAACTTCTACAAGTATATAAATAGCAAAAAGACAAAGGGTGATACTGGGCTACTTAAAACTGAGACAATTGGAAAAATTAGTCAGTATAAGACAATGGCTGACACCTTAAACACATTATTTTCTTCTGTTTTATAAAAAGGAAGCAACAGTGGCAGGCTTTTGGCAACATACAGAAGTACAGGATTTCCTCCACCATGTGCATAGCTTACTGAGGACAAAGTCCAAAACAGCTTGGAAAAGTTTATTGTGAATAAAACAGCTGGACCTGATGGCATACACCCAATTGGCTCCAAAAGGGACTGACAGCGCAGGCACATGGACGTCACTGTGACGAGATGTCCGTGCTTCCTGCTCCTGTGAGCCTCAGAAAAATTGCAAAATCTTTGGAACCAGGTAATATTTCTGGCAACTAGCGCTACTAAGCAGCTAGTTGCCAGATGAAGACTGAATACATGTAAAGTTATTGCAGGGTTGTAGTTCCCCTTTAATATGTAAAAACTATTTATTGTAGGGTTTATCCTCCTTAGTAAAACAAAGGTACTCCCATTGTTCAGAGGTGTTTTATTCAAAAGTTATTGCAGCTCAAACATGAATTTTTTATGTGCAATATATCAATGGCTTGAAATTGTACAGTGGCACTGTTGCTACACCATCCTATGGACAGCTCTGGTCAGTTGACCATAAATCTCCATAGAGGTTTTGCACAAAAATGTCAGTTTTGAGCTGAAATAACTTTTGAATAAAACACATCTCGGCAGTGGGAGTACCCTTGTTTTACTCAGGAGGATAAACCCTACCTTTATATATATATATATATATATATTTATTTATTTTTTTTTTTTTAACATATTCAGTGTTACTATCCCTTAAATAAAAGCTGTGACCTCACAATTTACCACCTTATTTCTGCTGTCAGCGCATTTATTTCACAGGAATGGGGGGAGGGGGAAGAAGGAGGTTGGTTGGTTGTTTTAGTGGCTGGAGAGAAAAGAAGGGGGAATGGTGAGTATGACCATTAAGTGTTTTTTTTTTTTTTGTTTTTTTTGTTTTTTTAAGCGATATAGACAATACATTTTTTTTAATTGAACTTTAATATAGGGATTAGTAATACTTAAGTATTACTATCCATTTAAAGCAGACTTATCAGCAGTAGGGTGGGGCTTTGCAGGAGTGTCACAAAATGGGCGGGAAGTGGGAAGAATAGGGTGGGGAAGGAGAAGTGGGAGGAACAGGATGAGAAAGGAGGAGAAGTGGGAGGAACAGGATGGGGAAGGGGAGAAGTGGGAGAAACAGGTTGGGAAGGAGCAGAAGTAGGCAGATTTTCATAAAAGCTCCCCACTGCCCAGAGAATCAGCCACTATCCCTGGAGACCTGTTAATTAGTTACAAAAACCAGAGTCTCCGGGTCAGATACAGAGCGTTTCCAGTTATGCCAGTTACTCCTGTTCATTATATTTGGATCAGCACATAAACCTCTGGGAATACTTAAAACCCCAGGGCCGGATTTACCAATAGGCCGACTAGGCACTAGCCTAAGGCACCCAAATTTGTGGGAAGTCCCGCAGTGGTCCAGTCACACACCTTTTTTTTTCTTTTATTCTAATTTTTTTAAATTTTTTGTTGAGCTGTGCAGTGCTTATGCGGTCTGTGAACCGCAGTTCAAAGGGTGCCACGCCACCTGTTGCAAACTGTGCCTGCCACAGTGAGTGGAGTGATGGTGCCTCTTGCACCGCCCAACCCCTGTCAGACATTCGCTCTTAAGTGACTTGCTGTTGCCTGGCCAGCGTGTCTACTCTCTAGTCCCCAGCTGCATCTGAGGCATTGCGGCTTGGGGGAAGCGACGTCACATGACCGGGCTACATGTGATGTTTATGGCTCCGTGAACTAGGGGGGCAGGCATGGCATTCACTGACCCAGCTGGGTGTGTGTTAGCTGGAATTGGACATGATGTGTGGTACAGAGGTGGCACGAGGGCGGCAAGGAATTGGAGAGCAGCAGAGCCGGCAAGGAGAATCATATCAGACTCACTGACTCAGGCATGTGTATAAAAAATGTATTACCACATAATGTTATTCACTGCTGCTGCCAATGCCATTTACAATATATTGCACAGTTGCATTGCACATCCCCTCTGACACTCAAAGTGTTACAAAGTCTGTGGCTAAACCGAGCTTCCCCAAGGCAAATGCTTGTAATGTTACAAATTGTACCACCTATCCTATTCAGCACATATATACTGCAGCCTGAGGCCATCTTCCTCTCCCACAGACAGAGTAGAATGGCCATGCCACTATTGGTACTTATGGAATGCACTTGTGCTGGAGCGATTGTGCAACCTGCAGCAAGCTGATCCTGACACTTAATCATCTCAGGCACTCGCTGCAGCACACTGCTACAAGTTCTCTCTGCCGTCTGTTGAAGAAGACATCAAAGGGGTGAAAATTCTCCTTTTGGAAATAGTATTTATTATTTTTTATTATTTTGGGAGTGTACATTAATATCGCGTGCTGGCTTCCTGTTTTCTTTAAATGAACACTATGACTTAAAAACATTAAACAAATATGTAGCGCAATAGAATAGCAACCTAGCTCAAAAGATGAATAAGCAGCTATATCTAGCTACCTCTATTCCCCAATGGTAAAAACAAACACCAATAAAAAAGAAAAAAAGATTAGCGCTATATTCACCCTTAAGGATAAAGGATAAATAATAAAAAATATATTTATTAAAAATTATATTCATACATCTAATAGAAATAAGATAAAACCATTTATATTGTACACACTATACATATAATGTAATATTCTGGTGCCTCGACTACACCGGACTGTCGGTGAAGTGAAAGCCCTCAATAATGAACCTCCCGATATCCTAGAGGATCGGACTTCACCCACCTGTCGGTAAGTGAAGTGCCAAACAATAATATCTGGCACGACTCCCTCACTCGACAACCATACGGCAAAATCCCCCTCCAAGTCTCAAGAGGTCCCTCAAGGGTTAACTCTTCTCCGCCCCGCCACGCCAACCGTGACACCTATCCAGAACAATATCACAAAAGTACCCCCAACACACAATAAAAATACCAATTCAATTAACCCGACTATCCATGAAAGCACATGCAGGAATTAACCCTACATATACCTTCACACAAATCTTAGTGATACGCCGTGATGTTCACCAAAATCTTGGTGATACTCTGTGATATACCTTCACCGTCAGAAACCCTATATTAGAGCTCTGTCGACAAACAATCACTCTAAGCACCATACAAGATTACAAATATTACTAATATAAAAAATCATCCTAATAAAAATAATAAAAAAATCAGCAAACTCAATTAATCTGCTGGATACTAAATTGTAACTATCCTGCATGTAACAACATCTCAATCTGAAAAATACTTTTGTATCTTTATGGCATCAATTCCACTTCAGATCTTCCAAATATATATGTCCACGTTTGCACCATATATTTAAACGTCCAATATAATCATCACAGACAGAGTTCTCTTCAATAGAGCATTATTTATATATACGCTCTCAACTTCCAATTATAATATCCAGTGCAGTTATAAAGGACTGGTTTCCTTTCAATAGAGCATTATTTATATGCACACTTTCAATACCGATAATATACTGCACTCAGTTCTTCTGTAACACTCAACAGCTCATACCTTAGTATACATCTCACATCTTCAGAGCACCATTCTGAACCCAATATTGTTCACAGACGCATGCGTTTGTTGTTTTCGCGCGTCAATCTAACAATAGCTGTGGGATCTCCAATGGTCTCTCTTATCCGTCCGGTACGCTGTTTTCTTCAGCAATATATTGGTAATTCGGGCATCTAATTTTCTTTATCAATGCTCCCAGATCCTTTATACTTTCTTCATGCCAACTCCTTTCACTTCACTGACAGTCCGGTGTAGTCGAGGCACCACAATATTACATTATATGTATAGTGTGTACAATATATATGGTTTTATCTTATTTCTATTAGATGTATGAATATAATTTTTAATAAATATATTTTTTATTATTTGATATCACTATATCCTTTATCCTTAAGGGTGAATATAGCGCTAATCTTTTTTTCTTTTTTATGACTTAAAAACAATTAGCCACTTTTTATTTAGAAACGAGTTTTTGAGTTATTTAGATTTATATATGATGCTAATTAAGGTATGCCGTGCAGGCACTTCCTGTCTTAGCCCTACATTACCTTCCCTCACTCACTGACACTGTTCAGTAATGCATTACCCACCTCTCGCCTTAAATGGTTAAGTGTCAGTGAGTGGGGGTGGTAATGTAGGTTAAGACAGGAAGTGCCTGCACGGCATACTTTAATCTGCATAATAAGGGTGTGGTTAGGGGTGGGGCAAAGGCGGGCTAGGGGCACCTGAGATGGAAATCCAGCCCTGAAAACCCATAAAATAATAGGTGTGGTAGGGAGGCAACGATGGGCATCCACACACGTGCCTCCTCCAAATTAACATTGGAGCTAAGCAGGCTTGCTTGGGGTCACATTATAGCTTTGACTCCCCACCACCACCACCAAAAATTCTCTGCAGACGCCCACGTGAGCTGGGCTTTTAATGGCAATGTATGAAGAGTCGAGCTGTAGTCCAATGAGAGCTGGCTTGCCAAGCCATGGATTACGATAAATGTACAAGGAAGAAAGAGAACAGAACAATAAGCATCAGACCCACCCCTCATATAACGGCAGATATACAGGGAGATCTCAGACATATGGAGGGGACACATTAAAATAAAATGTAACCTTTACTTGATTAATAAATAAAATTCCTCTGAAGAAAGAGGCAATCTAAAAGCAATAAAATAAACAGAACATTCTAAGACATTCTCTATGACCTATTCCAGAAATCGAATTTCTACAATGTATCCTGATCAAGGAAGGAGTCCTTCTGAAATAGCCACTGATGATACAGTTTGTCTTTTAATTTACACAATCATTATTGTATTATTACATTGTTATTACTAATGATACAGTTTATTGTCTTTTAATTTACACAATCAATATTATACCTAATAGGTCTTAATATCTGTATGTGACATAGGCTACACAGTTCCGTGACCAGAGCCGGCCCTTACATGGGTCCTGGTGGGTCCATGGGACCCAGGCGGCACTTTGACAGGGGTGGTAATTTGCCATCCCCTCACACACATAAAAACAATGCCCTCCACACCTGCTGGTTAAAATATTAACTTTCCCTAGCAAGAAGATGCAGAGAGAGAGTGTGAAGTAGGTGGTGGATTGAGCATCTTTCTCTGCACACGCTGGGACAGTACTCTCTTTTGTATCGGAGATTCCTGGTGAGTCTTTGGGCTCAGCTAAGGCCCATATTCCAGTACACTCAAGGTGACAGATAGAAAGGTAGGAAGTGAAATGAGGATATCATCAGGTGAAGCCATGCACTGCGCCTCTTGTGGATGGAGTGGTTAGTGCAAGCTACTTAACTTGAGAAATAGAGCTATGCAGTTGGAGATGTGCATGCTCTGCGCTGGTGTGATTACAGTACTTACCTCTCCATCTTTCTCCCTTCTGACTCTGTTGCTGCTGTTTCCTGAAAATTTCCAGTGCTGGATCCAGGAACTACAGTTTATATTTTTAACTTGAGAATAAAAATACTTCCTTTTCTATTACTATAATTAATATTAGCAATCTGCCATGAATACACATGCTCAATGGACACTGCACAGGAGAACACTAAAAGTTATTCATAAACGGTCTAATTTTAACTATTTGGGTGCTAGGAATGTTTAACACCCTTCAAAGAATTAAAACATCACGTGCATTAGAATAATAATTTATTGTACTGGCATCCACCTACTGAGTAGAGTAACTTTGAATCTGATGTGTGTTGTTGCATAAGATTTAAAGTTGCTCTGCCCAGTGTTGTGTGTGATCTTTTATTATCTGCTGTCTTTCTTTCTATAGTCTGCTTCTGACCCCAAGTTAAATAAACATAATCTGTCATTATAGTATTGGTTTAGCCTGGGAGAACGGCTCCTATCCCTCCTGTCACTTTTAACATTGCGCTTCTCTCCCTTCTCCCCTTCATTGAAAATATTCTCTCTTAACCATTTAAGGGCCACGGGAGGTGTAAAATGCACTGTCTGGTCCCTAACAGATTAATATGGGAGGGGGGAAGACCCATGTTTTCTAAATTAAACAATATTATCCCTTTAATAACCCTTTGAGTGCCAGAGAGGTATCTAATGCATTGGCTACCTCTCTGGAACTCATAGGGTAATTTTAACCCTCACCATCAGTCTCACTGTATTTTGTGTGTGTCTGTGTGTGAGATACAAACATACACAACTACTTGGGGTAAAACAAAAAGTAGCAGTTATGGGGCAAACCAACTGCACTATAGGTAAAAATAAACATCTCCCGTTGACTTAAAACAGGATTTTGACATCCTGATGATACAAAGGTGACTAGCACACTAAGAAACAATGTACTGGAGATTTTCCAGTATTTAAAGGGTTAGACTTTTTACTTGAGTCAGTGGAAATGTTTTTGTTCACTATGGTACAAATGGTGTACCCCAGCACAGAACAAAATGTTTTTCAGTACACTGTTATACTGAGCAGTGTGTTCAATATACAGAGAAGCATTATCATTATAAAAGTGTACAGACGTCCAGGATCATTACACATAATATTATCAGTATGGATGCTGAATACACTACAAATCTCACTTTCAGGGTATAGATACTCAGCACTGGCATATGATTAAGGCTCCCATCATTTTGAAACATCTAATATCATATACTGGAACATACCATAGTGTTAATCTCCCTACTAGTAGTAGTTTAATTGGACTGCATAGTGCACCAATAATGCATAATGTTGGCCCAAGCCCCATGTATTTGGGGAACCTAGCTGGTGACTAATAATGTTTACTGGACTGTTTGCAGTAAATGACATCATGCTATACTTCTAACATGTAATGTGACATAATGCTGTTATTAATATGTCATACTAGGGGGAGAAGGAAGGAGACTGTTGGAGGAAGAGAGAGAGAAGGAGACTGACGGAGGAGGAACAGGAGACAGAGGAGGAGAGGAGGAAAGAAGACTGACAGAGGAGGAAATGAGAGAGAGACTGACAGAGGAAGAGGAGAGGAAAAGAGACTGACAGAGGAAAAGGAGAGGAAAATAGACTGACAGAGGAAAAGGAGAGGAAAATAGACTGACAGAGGAGGAGAGGGAAGGAGATGGAAGGAGACTGACAGAAGAGGAGAGGGAAGGAGACCAGTATTTCTGTGTCATTCCCTCTTTTAGTGTCCTTAGGAGACAGGAGTTAGAAAAAAGATGTAAAATTGTGACATCAAGAGGTGTTCATGAGAGTGTGACAAGAGAGAGCCAAGGATGAGGAATCAGACTGTGTACATGGGGATCTGAGACTACCAGTGGGTAGTGGAATAAGTCAAGGGGGTCAAACAGTGTATATGTGGGGTTGTGAATACCAGTGGATCAAGGCTGGGAGGTTAGATATCAAATGGGGATCTCTAATTACCGGTGGAATCAGGCTTGAGGGGAAGAGTCAGGCAGTGTATGTAGGGGTCTCTGACTACAAATGGGCATTAGAATCAGGCTGAGGGGCAGACAATGTTGGTATCTGCGAAAGAGCAGTGGAACCATACAAGGGGTCAGACAGTATATGAGGGAATCTTTGACTACCTACGGAAAAGGTTGGATGTCAGACAATGTATGTGTAGCTCTGTGACTACCAATGGGGAGTAGAAAAGGGTGGGGTAGGCAGACTGTGAATGTCTGATTCTGCGACTACCAGCAGGCCCAATAGGCCTCAGCGGTGTGGGGCCCCCTCAACAGAGTTTGCTGGGGGCCCCAGCATTTTTTGTTATGTCGCTGCACTGGGGAGACTCAGATCTGCAAGGTGTTACCAAGCAGCTCAATTCCTCCTCTTTTCACATTCTTTGCCCACTCTCTGCACGATGATGTGGATTAAGTGGGTGAAGATGAGTTGAACTCAGGTGTGAGGACCCCTGCACTGGCAGCAGCACCCTACTGACTGAATGGAGCAGGGGCGGGTATTGGATTTAATCCATTCTATTACATTACTATATGCAAGAGAGGTATGTGGGCATACCAGCTGCACCCTAGGGGACAAATTCACATCCCCATCGAGTTAACCCTTTGAGTGCTACAGAGGTATCCAACTCAATGCGTTGGATACCTCTCTGGCACTCAGAGGGTTACCTTGGTTTTAAAGTGCTTGAACGCTAGAGAGGCACAAGGTGTTAGAGACCTCTCTAGCATGCAAGGGGTTAAAAGCTCTGTTTATCAATGTATTGTGCAACCATATGACACCCAAAGGGTTAACTCACTTGGTTTACTCCAGTATTATTCCAGAGCTGGAGACCTCTCGAGCATACAAGAGGTTAAAAGTGTTTTAAATCACTGGGAAATGTAGAAATTTGCATATGCCCATGGTGCACTTGGTTTATTCCAGAATTACACCAGCTTAGTACTTCAGCTATTTTATGTGTAAGAGGCCACATAAGGGGCAATTCAAAATGCCAAAGAGCAAACCACCTGCTTTATAGGGGACAAATCAGAAATTCCAGTTTATTTAACCCTTTGAATGCTGGGGGGGTTATGCAATGCCTTGTGCACCCCTTTGGCATGCAGAGGGTTAAATGGGGCTTTTAATATATATATATATAGTGTGTAACATAATGGATGTGGGAATATTTGGGGGGGGGGGCAGCATTTCATCCTTGGACCCAGGCAGCACAATATCTTGGGCCGGCCCTGTCCGTGACTGATCGATCTTTGTGGTTAGAATCCGTCGCTTTGAAATATAAACGGAGCATGTGGCCCTTGAGACTAACAGATATATTAATCGTTGCAATGTGTAATTTTAAGGAACCCAAGTTTCTCTGTACTCACACGTATAAAGAAGATGTTAGAGAAACACACGAGCAGAGTGTATAATATATGGATACATTAGGTAACATGCTACCAGAGATTGAACCATTATTGCTTATTGACTGGCTTTTACCTATTTACACAAGTATTGTTATGTAGATTATAACTAAGTATCCATGTTTGGCTCCGTAACCAGTCGGCCTTCACATTGCAGAGTCAATTAGCTTCAATATGTGGACCATATGGCCCACAATACATGGATCACTTAATATAAAAGTATGTAATTTGAAAAATTAGAGTCACTCATATATCCCAACTCAAAGAGAGGAAAAGGATGAAATTTACCTTTGATATTTCCTTTTCTTCTGTGTCCCTCCACGGCACAAAACAACGTGGGTTTGTCCCTCCTCCCAGCTGGCGTAGGACCAATCTCTTTTCAAAGATTCAAAAGGGCTTCCCGCCCCGCCACCCGCAGTCAACTTTTGTCAGAGCTTTAAGAACACACAAACAGGTTAAAGGGACGGGTGTGCCGTGGAGGGACACAGAAGAAAAGGAAATATCAAAGGTAAATTTCATCCTTTCTTCTGTGTCCGTCCACGGCACAAAACAACGTGGGACATACCAAAGCGGTGCCCACATGGGAGGGAGATATCATATAGATGCATCAAACCAGGCATATTGAAGTCCTACCTTCTAGACCGTGATCCGACTTGCAGGACCTGCCTGCCAAAGCTAGCGTCCACTGAAGCTTGAACGTCAACTCTATAATGCTTAATGAATGTAGACAGTGATGACCATGTGGCTGCCTTACATATATCTTCTGGTGAAACCTCCGCCCTTGAAGCCCAGGACGCAGAAACTGCTCTGGTTGAGTGGGCCTTGATAACATCAGGAGGCTGTAAGCCTGTTCCTAAATATGATATTTTTATACAGTCCTTAATCCATCTGGAAATGGAAGCCTTAGAGGCTGCAGTTCCTTTGAATTTACCAAAAAAATGGACAAATAAATTATTTGATTTCCTAAATTGCTTAGTTCTTTGAAGGTAGATAGATATGCCCCTAACTAAATCCAAATTGTGTAGTAATTTCTCTTCCTTAGTACTAGGATTCGGGCAAAAGGAAGGTAATACAATCTCCTGATTAAGATGAAAGGAGGATACCACTTAAGATCTGAAACTAGGATCAGTTCTCAACACCACTTTGTCCTGATGCAGAACCAGATATGGAGATAGTGAGGATAACGCTTGCAACTCACTAACCCTCCTAGCAGAAGTTATGGCAGTCAAGAAAACTATTTTCAAAGTAAGATTCTTCAGGGAAATCTCCTGAAGAGGTTCGAAGTCAGCTGAAGATGACAAATAATTAAGGACCAGGTTCAGGTCCCAAGGGGCCATCAAATCCTTCAGTCTAGGCCTAACCTTGGAAATGGCCTGTAAATATCTCTTAACCAAAACATGTTCTGAAAATTGTTCTGCCAAAACTGCCGAGATAGCAGATAAGTGCACTTTAATAGAGGCTGGCCTTAATCCTAGCTGAAAACCCTTGTGCAAAAAATTAAGAATTTGAGGAACTCCAATAGATTCTCTAGTCAGGTTCTCTTGTTGACTCCAGGCTGCAAAGATCTTCCAGATCCTATCATAGACCTTGAATGTACTCGCCTTTCTACCCTGGATGATAACATCTATGACAGAGTCTGATAGCCCTTTTAGCTTCAAGGACGTCCTTTCAGCCTCCATGCTGTTAGCTTCCAGAATCGTGGATTCGGATGCTCCAGAGGCCCCTGCTGGAGGAGATCTTTCCTGAGAGGTAAAGGAAGAGGCTGCTCTATGGACATGTTCACTAGATCCGAGAACCACACTCTCCTCGGCCAATAAGGGGCTACTAGAATGACGTCTGCTCTGTCCTTCTTTATCTTTTTTAAAACCTTCGGTATCATAGATATTGGAGGGAAGACGTATGCCATGCTGAAGTCCCAACTGAATCTCATTGCATCCTGCCCCAGAGCTAGAGGATGGTACGTTCTGGAAAAGAATTTCTTGCATTTCCTGTTGTGAATTGATGCCATAAGATCCACTTCTGGAGGACCCCATTTCTGTATTATTTGGAGAAAGATTCTTGTGTTCAGGGCCCATTCCCCTTGATCCACTTGATTCCTGCTTAAGAAATCCGCTTGACTGTTCTCCTTCCCCGGAACATGAGATGCTTTTATTGCTGCCAGGTTTCTTTCTGACCACCTTAACAGTCTTACTGCCTCTCTGTTCATTAGCTTGCTTCGAGTTCCTCCTTGGTTTCTGATGTACATGACTGCCACCAGGTTGTCTGATCTGACGTGAACTGACCTTCCCTTGAGAGGAAGTGCCCACTTTCTTAGGCAATAATATACCGCTCTCAGTTCCAGGATGTTTATGTGCAGGAGTCTCTCTTCTCTTGCCCAAGTTCCCTGAAGAAACCGGTCCCTCCAGCAGGCTCCCCATCCTTCTAGGCTGGCATCTGTCTGTATCAGTTCCCATTCTCTCTCCTTCAACTGGAACCCTTTTTGTAGGTTGCTTGGCTTCATCCACCACAACAACTGAGATCTGATCTGCTGTGGCAGGCGAATTCTCTGCGACCTGTTGTATGGATCTTTGTTCCAATTTTCTAGGAAGAAATTCTGAACTGGCCTTAAGTGCAATTTTGCCCAAGGAACAACTTGACTGGAAGATGCCAAGACACCTAATAGCTGCATGAAGTCCTGTGCCGTAGGAATCCTCATTCTTCGGAATATCGAGACTCTCTTTATTATGTTCCGAATCCGCTCCTGAGATAGACATGCTGTTGATCTTCTGGTGTTGAAAGTTATCCCCAGAAAGGTCAATCTCTGCGAAGGCACCAGGTGGCTCTTTTCCCTGTTTATTAGCCACCCCAACTTCTCCAGTCGTGCTACTACTTTGGCAGTAGACTGGACTGCCTCGGATGCAGAATCCGCTAGGATAAGAATATCGTCTAGATAAGGAATCAGAGTTATTCCGTCTTCTCTGAGTTTCTCCAATGCCACCGCCAAGGTCTTGGTGAATATTCTTGGGGCTGAGGAGAGGCCAAACGGAAGAGCCTTGAACTGGAGATGTTGATTCTCGAAGGTAAATCTGAGGAATCTCCTGTGAGATGGAATCACTGGAATGTGATGATATGCATCCTTTAAGTCCACTGTGGTGAGAAAACAACCCGGATGGACCATGTTCAGAATTGATGCCACTGTTTCCATCTTGAATCTCCTGTACTGAATGAAAGAATTGACCAGCTTCAGGTCCAAGATGATTCTGATTCCCCCTGAAGACTTTGGAACTTGGAATATCACTGAATACACCCCTGTTCGTTTCTGATCCCCTGGGACCTTTTCTATGACCTCGCTTTGAATCAAGGAGTGTATTGCTGTCCTCATCTGCAACTTCTTGATAGGATTTTGAGGCAGTCTGGATGTTCTGAAAATATTCCTTCCCGGAACAGACTTGAAATCCAGCGGATACCCTGTCTCCAAGTTGTGCAGCACCCATCTGTCTGAGTTTGCTTCCTCCTGCCAGACACGGAAAAATTGTTGTAGTCGACCTCCTATTATACTTAGAGACAGGGCCCGCTGACCTTCAGAACTCCTTCTTGTATTGACCTCTTTTGGAGGCTTCTTTCTTGTATCCTCCTCTGCTGGATTGAGGATAACTTTGCTTTTTCTGTTCATACGATCGTGACTGATAGCGTCTGTTGTCACGAAAGGACTGTCTACGATTTCTGTAAGATGTTCCCCTAGAAGGAGATGCTCTCAGCTTTCGATCTTGAGGTAGGAAGGTACTCTTGCCACCCGTGATCTTCTTAATTATGTCTTCCAACTGTTCCCCGAATAACATGTTACCTGAGAATGGTAAAGTCACCAACTTGTTCTTCGATGAGGCGTCAGCTCCCCAGGGCCTCAACCATAATGCTCTTCTTGAGGAAATAGATAAGGAGGAGGCTCTAGCAGATAGCTTTACTGCATCCAAAGAAGCATCGCATGCGAAACCTACCGCCTCTTTGATAGTAGCCACCTCCTTCATCAGTCGTGACCTTGAAACTGATGATTCTATTTTATCCTCCAAATCTGTTAACCATAGACGCATGGCTCTTGAAACACAGGCCATAGAAGTAGCAACCTTCATACTCTGGCCTAATACAAAAAACTGTTTCTTCAGGGAGTTTTCCATTTTCCTGTCCATGCAGTCTTTCAATGCTGAAGCATCTTCCATTGGAATCATGGTTTTTTTGGAAAGCTGTGAAACTGCCGCATCTATCTTCGGGGACTTATGCCAGGCCGCTGTTTCTGAATCATCAAACGGGTACATCTTTAAAAATTTCTTTGAAGAAGATACCCTCTTGTCTCCTTTGGCCCACTCCGCCTTGACCAAGTCAGTTACTGAACTATGAACAGGAAAAACAGGGACTGACTTCTTGGCTCCCAGGAAGGCTGTATCCATGACATCTAATTCCTTTTGAACCTCAGTAAGGCCCAAAGTCTTTCTGACATGCTTCAGGAAGGAATCCATTTTCTCTAAGTTAAACGATGCTGCTTCATCCGTAATTTCTCCCTCTTCTTCATAGGAGTAATCCGAAATGGCCTCAAAGGTATTCTCCTGGTCCTCCCAGTCCATTCTGGTAGATGTTCCTTCATCTGGATCTTCTGTTCTCTGTCTTTTCCTGGGACCAGCTGCTTGCTGCATGGAACTGAATGTTTCTTGCATGGAAGACTTCATCCATGCTAAAAAATCTTGAAACTGTGTAGGCATATTTTGATTAGATTTGCTGGAACAATCCTGACATAGCTTAGCATCTGGAGCAGCAGGTTTTAATTCACACAAAACACAAGTTTTAGGTTTAGAAGCCTTATCTTCCTTATTTTCGGCAGCAGTTTTCTCCTTAGAGGCGGAAGGTTTGGGAGTAGTAGACATAGCTCTAAAAATTAACTTTTATTGACAATCTCTTAAAAAAACTACCCTTCCAGACAGAATAATACTTTAACAATGCAACATTAAACATGTCCCCCTTTAAATCCTGGCTTGCGTTTCACCCTGGAACGCAGAGGCCAGACACATTGCCGTCCAAATCAGTCATAAAGAGAGGAATGTAGGAACTTACCCGGCCCTTCCTGCAGTGCTGAGCCGAACTGGTAGCCACCATCCCCTGTCTGCATATTCCCTGGTGAGCATTGCCGGCAGACAGCTTCCTCGGGAACCGGAAGTCCCAGTTGTAGACCTCGCGATGCGAGAGAGAAGGAGAGGCAGCGGGGCACAGCGTTGCAGACTCCTCCCTGGGCCAGCACAAGCAACAAGGCCGAGGGGGAGAACAGGAGAGCGGGCCTAAAGAACGCAAACACCCCGGGTCGGCCGAAGCAATCAAGACCGAGGGCTGAATGCGGGACGCGGTGAGAAAAAACAAAAAATGCTGTATGCTCCACAAACTCCTTCCTACCCAGCTGGTAGGACCAAAAAGACTGCGGGTGGCGGGGCGGGAAGCCCTTTTGAATCTTTGAAAAGAGATTGGTCCTACGCCAGCTGGGAGGAGGGACAAACCCACGTTGTTTTGTGCCGTGGACAGACACAGAAGAAATAGCTCTAAATGAATGCAGAGAATAATATTACTGTTTCTTCTGTGTCCCCGACACGGCGGTATAAACGAAATGGGTTGCTCCTCCCTCCAGCTGGCGCAGGATCCAATCAAAAACGGGTCTCCCCGTTCAGTATGTCAGTTCAGTATGTCAGCTTGTAATGCTGCCGAGCCAGGGCGGGGAAGCCCTGAAGCCCCGGTTTTTCGCCTTGGCCAGCCAGGGGAGCCGCGAGGAAAGCAGCTTGTGGGGATTCCCCTGGGCAGCCCCAGGTTGCAGAGAGTGCCGCGGCTGAGACGCTGGGAGCAGGTAGAAGCAATCCTGGCGGACCTTCAAACAGAGGATAAGGTAAGACTTCCCCTTTTATATAGAAGGCAGTTATGTGGGAGGCCTCTGCGTTCCAGGCTGGAACGCAAGCCAATATCTATTTAAACGCCATGAGTTCTCCATGGCTTTAGGTCTACATAATTTTTATGTATTTATTAAAAGTTAAATTTTAGCACTTATTTGATCCACTGACTATTGTCATGGCTGCCCCTAAGCCTTCCACTACTCCCAGTGCTAAGGAAAAATCTGTGGACAAAGAAGATATAGTCAAACAGAAGACTTGCTTAAACTGTGATGCTAAATTATCTAGTAGTGAATCCACCAAGATTTGTGCAGAATGCCTGAGGAAAGCAGCAAACCAGGCTATTCCAGACCAGTTCCAGAGTTTCCTGTCATGGATGAAATCCTCCATGCAGGAAATATTTTCAGCTATGCAACAGACGCAGCCGCAAAAGAAAAGGTTAAGAATGGAAGATCCTGAGGAGGGAACCTCTAACAGGATGGAGGAAGCAGATTCAGATAGCATACAAAAAATTCTGTCAGCCTATTCCTCACAAGAAGAAGGAGAAATTACTGAAGAGGAATGAATATTCAACATTGACAAAATGGACATATTGTTAAAAAATATGAGGAAAACACTGGGTTTGGCAGAAGAGCATAAAGAGCAAGAGGTTCTGGATACAGCATTTTTGGGTAACAAGAAGCCGGTACAGGTTTTTCCAGTTCATCATGTAGTGTCAGACGTAATAAAGGCAGAATGGAGTAAAGGGGACAAAAGGGTATCAACGTCAAAAAGATTCCAAAAAATGTATCCTTTTAAGGAAGAAGATACATCATTATGGATAGCTCCCCCTAAGGTTGATGCTCCAATAGCGCAGCTATCAAAGAGGACAACACTTCCCATGGAGCATGGATCTTCACTCAAAGACGCCATGGATAGACGAATAGATAGTACTCTAAAAAAACAATTTTCCTTTTTAGGCCAGTCTTTGAAGATATCTACAGCTCTAACCTGCATATCACGAACCATCAGAATCTGGTTATCAGAACTAGAAGAAAAAATAGAAAATTCAGTATCAAGATCTAAATTAATAAAGGAAGTGTCTTTTATAAAAGATGCAGTGGGATTTACATGCGATGCCTCTATGGACGCCATCAAGCTAGCTGCAAGATCATCATCCCTTTCAGTGTCTGCTCGCCGTGCGCTATGGCTCAGATCTTGGGGAGCGGACACCTCTTCAAAGGCAAAATTAATATCCTTGCCATTCATTGGATCCATGCTATTCGGAGAGCAGCTGGAAGACCTCATTAAAAAAGTATCTGGAGGAAAGAGTCAGTTTCTTCCCCAAGACCGAAGACACAAAGGATCTCCTAGCAGGCCTTCCTTTAAGTCAAGAAAACAGTCTTTTCAGGAAAGCAGGAGGTTTCAACAAGGCAAGTTCTATGATCAGAAAAGACAATCACAATCCCAAAGTAATAGGTCTAACTTCAGGAAGGAGTCCTTTCGAAGAAACCAAGTCAAGAAAGAATCACAATGAGGGTCAGCGGGCCCTGTCTCCGGGTCCAGTAGGGGGCAGACTTCAACTGTATTTACCCCGCTGGAAGAAAAAAACCTCAGACAAATGGGTACTGCAAAACCTAGAGGCAGGGTATCCGCTAGAATTAAGCACAAGACCAAGCAAGAACATCTTCAAATCATCTCCAATTCCATTGGACCTAGAGAAAAAGGAAGAATTAATACGCTCAGTTCAATCACTAGAAAAAAGCAATGTCATTCAGCTAGTTCCAGACCATCAGAAGGGAAAAGGGATATATTCAATAATTTTCCTGACCCCCAAACCAAACGGAGGATACAGAACAATATTAGATCTAAAATACCTGAATCAGTTTATAAAATATCAACCCTTCAAGATGGAAACAGTAGCCTCAGTCCTCAGAACAATAAGCCCCGGAGACTGGATGGCGACTATAGATCTAAAAGATGCGTATTATCGTATTCCAGTCAGAGAATCTCATCGAAAATTTCTAAGATTCAAATTGGCTCTCCATCATTGGCAGTTCAAGGTGATTCCCTTCGGGCTGTCATCAGCCTCAAGGGTGTTTACGAAAATCCTGGCAGTATCTTTGGAACAATTAAGAAGAGAGGGAATAACAATTATCCCTTATCTCGACGATCTATTGCTCTTGGCGAACAATCCCAATCAAGCAAAGCAACAGGTAATCAGAACTCAAGAATATCTACAGTCCTTGGGATGGATTATGAACAAGGAGAAAAGCCAGTTGGAACTGTGCCAATATCTAACTTTTTTGGGACTCACGTTAGACACTTTCAACAACAAAGCAATGTTGTCTCACCAAAGAATCCTCAACATCTCTTCCAGAGTACGGAATTTCAGTTCAAAGTCTATCCAGACCTCACAGGATTGTATGAGTTTATTGGGGACCTTAGCTTCATCCATACAAGTAGTCCCTTGGGCTCGGTTTCACATGAGGCCAGTCCAAAGATGGTTCCTAAAAAATTGGAACAAGAATTCAATCAACATGTCTCAACAGATCAGGCTGACTCCAAAAGTAAAGTAACATCTAAAATGGTGGCCATCCCTAAAAAACCTGAAGAAAGGCTTCTCCTTCCTGGATCAGAAATGGGAAACAGTCACCATGGACGCCAGCCTGATGGGCTGGGGAGGTCATTGGAAGGAGTTTTCAGTACAAGGAAGCTGGAAAGAGTCAGAAAAAAAGATTACACATAAATATTCTGAAGAAGTACTTGAGGAACAAGTCAGTCAGGATTCAATCGGACAACACCGTGGCAGTAATGTATATCCGGAATCAGGGAGGACTGGGAAGCCCATTGCTGAGCAAGGAAGCAGAGAGAATCCTGAGATGGGGGGAGTTAAATCTAATACAATTATCTGCATCCCACATTCCAGGGGATCAAAACATTGCAGCGGATTTTCTAAGCAGAAACATCCTGGACCAAGGGAATTGGTCCTTGAACAAGGAGGTCTTCAAAGAAATTGTGAAAAGATTGGGTCAACCATCAATCGACCTGATGGCGACAGGCGAGAATACAAAATGCACTGCATTTCTCTCACGCAAATACCATCCACTAGCGGAGGGGGTAGATGCTATGTCCGTAAGATGGGATTTCAGTCTAGCCTACATATTCCCTCCAATACCGATGATTCCACTGATCCTAAAGAAAATAAAGAAGGATCAGGCCAACATAACTATGATAGCCCCGGATTGGCCAAGGAGAGTCTGGTATTCGGAGTTGAAGAACCTCTCGGTGGATCATCCCTGGAAGCTGCCGAACAGACGGGATCTTCTGCAACAAGGCCCTATTTTTCACCAGAATCCAGGATTCTTCAGATTGATGGCATGGAGGCTGAAAGGACATCATTGAGGTTGAAGGGTCTATCAGACTCAGTCATCAACACTATAATTGCTGGAAGGAAAGCATCCACATCTAAAATCTACTTCAGGATATGGAGAATCTTCAGAAGGTGGTGCATCAGAAAAGGACTAGATAGATTATCTATTTCTACGTCATACTTGATTTTCTTCAGGATGGCTATGACAAAGGATTAAGGCCAGCCTCATTAAAGGTTCAACTATCAGCTATATCAGCCATACCTGCACAACAATTTGCGGAAGAAGATGTAGTTAAAAGGTACATTAAAGCTATAAGTAAAACCAGACCTAGAATAAAGAGTATTATACCACCCTGGGACCTGGGGCTAGTACTCAAGCAATTAGCGGTCTCCACAAAGTTTGAACCATCGGATAAGATTCCAATCAAGAACCTTACATTAAAGGTGGTATTCCTAACAGCCATAACCTCAGCCAGGAGGGTGGGTGATTTGCAAGCTTTATCTTCAAAATCCCCATATCTAATCTTGCATCAAGATAAAGTGGTTCTAAGAACACGTCCTGGATTCAAGTCTAAAGTGGTATCAGACTTTCATCTGAACCAAGAAATAGTGTTACCATCATTCTGTCCTGACCCGCAGGACGCTGACAATAATCTGCTGCATAACTTGGATCTAGTAAAAAATATCTCAATTTACCTGGAGAGGACGAAAGAATTCAGGAAATCAGATTCCCTCTTTGTACATCATCAGGGTAAACTCAAAGGCACAGCAGCCTCAAAGGCCTCAGTGGCCAGGTGGATAGTAGAATGCATAAAAATGGCGTATTTGGAGGCAGGGAAGACACCCCCAAAAAACCTAAAAGCTCATTCCACCAGAGCCATGGCAGCATCCTGGGCATCGAAGGCCGCGGTATCTCCAGAGGAGATTTGTAAGGCTGCTACATGGTCCTCCATGAACACGTTCATTCGTCACTACCAGCTTGCTGTCCAAGCATCGGTAGATGCAACATTTGGGAGGACAATTCTACAGGCAGCCACTAAGGTAATGGGTAAGATTTACTACCCTAGTTATATTTAACTATTACTGATTATAAGCTTCTTTAGGAAGCAGGGTGGGATGCTAGAGCTACCTTAATTTTTATCCCCACCCGGATGGGGTACTGCTCTGGTATATCCCATTTCGTTTATACCGCCGTGTCGGGGACACAGAAGAAAGGGAGAAATTTACTTACCGATATTTCCTTTTCTTCTGTGTCCCCCCACGGCGCTCCCACCCGTGTATTAACCTCTCTATATTATATTTTTCAGCTTTGACAAAAAGTGAACTGACATACTGAACGGGGAGACCAGTTTTTAAACAATTTTTGATTGGATCCTGCGCCAGCTGGAGGGAGGAGCAACCCATTTCGTTTATACCGCCGTGGGGGGACACAGAAGAAAAGGAAATACCGGTAAGTAAATTTCTCCCTATTTGGGAGGTGTACTTGTTTACTGTCTGGACTGACTAACCAAAATCACTGAGTAACAGGTTGCCAGAGAGCGGGATACTGCAAAAATCTCCCTGTGTAATGATCCTGCCTACAGCCTTTTAAACGTGATTTTCAATAGCTTTTTGCAAAGAAACCAAATATAAATGAAAAGTGCATACTCTACGTTGTAAGGCCATCAAAAACAATTTGGAAACTGGCCAAGTGGAAATATATGGTTAGTCATCAATGATTAAAGGGTAATATTTGTGATCAAGATAATTTGCAGAGAAAGAAATTGCCTGTCAGACATAAGTTTGCCCCCAGCTGTAACCTGAACCACGTTTCGCCCAAAACGGCTTTCTCAAAGGTTCTAGTATACTTTCACGTGGCCAGTTACCAAATTATTTTTGATAGCCTTACAGAGTCGAGTATGCATTTTCCCTTTGCTTTTGGTTTCTTTGACCTAGTGGGTTCAACCTAATTTTTGGCAAAAAGCTATTGAAAATCACATACATATATTAAGACTCATTAGGTATAATAACAATTGTGTAAATTACAGACAATCAACTGTATCATTAGCAATAACAATGTAATATTGATACAATAACGATTGCGCGTACATGTAAGCAATCAACTGTATCAACAGTGGCTCTTTAAGAATGACTGCTTCCTTGAGCAAGATACATTGTAGAAATTCGATTCATGGATTAGTACATAACGAATGTTCTGTTTTATTGCTCTTAATTTGTCTCTCTCTTCAGAGGAAATTGTATTTATTAAGCAAATAAAGGTTACACTTTATTTTAATGAATGTGTCCCCCTCCATATGTCTGAGATCTCCCTGTACATCTGCCGTTAAATGATGGGTGGGTCTGGTGCTTATTGCACTGTTCCCTTTCTTCCTTGTACATTTATTTCATAAAACTATAACAGAATAGCACACTCCCTTCATGTATTACGGGTTGGAAGCAAAAAAAACTCCAATCGCCAGCACTACGCTACCTTAGCATTCGCATTTCTACCAAGTACGCCTGTTCATTAATTCCTCCAAGTTTAATATCGCGTATGTAATCTGCTAGAATCCTAAAGCCATCTGAGCTACGAACAAAACCCCAAAGCACTACCACACAACCTATCAGAAACAGTATACTTCCACATAGGCGGCTTCCGGTGCACCAAATATTTTGTTCCGCCTCGTTCCTCACTTCCGCTCTATGCGCATGCTGAGGGGATGGGGAAGAAGAAGGCAACTTGTGGACTGGGAAGATCCCTGATCCGGGAACGGACTCAGAGCCAGAGGGGTCTGCGAGCTAAGGATTCCTGGGTATTTGTCACGACACATCAAAATATAGTTATAGTTCTGTGAGATTTAACCCCTTGGTTACTAGAAGCAGTTCGTTAAAGACCTCTGTAGCATTCCATGAGCTAAATAAACTATCTGTTGTGTGTAAAGGGAGTACTCGTAACACTAATACATGTAAAAGGTTCGTAGAAAAATAAGATGTCACTGCTTACGAATTTAGTGATTGTAATCTGAAACTTGATTAAGTCTTAGTAGATCAGTAATAGCTTGATAAAAGTTAATTATTAGAGAAACCACTCTTCGGTTGTATGACACTTATATGAACATATTCTACAAGGATACAAATAAATCAGGACAACCGTGTAGTGAGTGTCTCGTAAGTGTCATGCATTAAAGAGGAGATCTGGGCCCATTATTAGATAAACGTGTATAGTATATGGTAGTGGGTAAATATTAGGGGAACCTTTCAATACTAGAAAACTAGTACTGAAATTGGTGCCTTTTTTATTATACGTGTGTTTATTGGGTCAACGTGTTTGGTCCACTTCTGGACCTTTATGAAGACCGTTACAATTAAAAACACAATGTGATTTATAAACCCTGTAATCCACAGGGTGTAATTTATGTAATATACATGCACAGTGTGTCTCAGGGTTAATTGTTCTGAATAGTTTACAGTCTGACTGTGAGATCATGTGTAGGTAGGCTCATGTCGACTATGGTTTGAAAGCAAAATGCTTACACTTTATTTAACCCTTAGACTGCAAGAGAGGTAGCAAACGCATTGGGTTGCAAAGCTTTAAATGCCTCTCTGGCACTCAAAGGGTTAAAGGATTGTGTTACAATAACCATAATTTCAATAGAAAACAAGTGGTTTCCTTTCAAACCATAATCCAATGTGTTGCACCACATATGTATATAAATTTTATGATTACTGGGCAATTTACCAGACTAACGCATGTCTAACCTACTTGTACTTGTGTAGATGTTACTTTTTGAAGTATTATAGCTATCTCTTTTTCATTTCATATAGACCGATAAATCATACCTCCAAAGTGTCCCTCTTTTAGACCTAAATCCCTCTGTCCCTCTTTCCCACCCTGATGTCCCTCTTTTTAGGAGATATGACTGTGTGGTGTGTATATAAGTGTATCACATTGCCCCTCATAAATAAAACTCAAAATAATGTTTGTTTAGATATCAGTTTATGTGTTTATAAATTCGTTTGTGTAAATAAAATACTATGGTCTTGTTATAAGTCATTTATTAGGTTACACAAGGAGGTATCAATAGATCATGAAATAACCTAAAAGTTCTATGTTATGCCCTGCCCACCAGCCACACCCCCCAGCAACACCCCCTAAAACACAAGTGTCCCTCTTTGGCTATTTGAAGTGTTGGGCGGTATGGATAAATGCATTGATATTCTTTTATCATGTTACATTATAATTGCAGCTTTTGATAAAAAACCTGTTGCATTTGCTTACTGTTAGATTAAGTGTGCAGTCCTATAACTGACCAGCATTTTCTAGGTATTAAGATTTCTAAACTGCTGACAGTAATCTGCATTTTCACTATTCTGTCATGGCAGTTGACAACCAACACTAAGTAAAAATAAAGTACTGGGGTTTGGGTGCTATGCTTTCTACTGTAGGGAAACGTTTCAGATTTATTACTTCTTATTTTAAAAATAATGTTTTTTTTTTTTTTTTTTTGCAGCTTCACACAAGTGAGTTAAATGACGGCTATGACTGGGGTCGTTTGAATCTCCAATCTGTGACTGAGCAGAGTTCTATTGATGACTTCCTTGCTACAGCTGAATTAGCAGGAACAGAATTTGTTGCAGGTAATTGACATATATGCAGGATATTGCATTGTTACCATAACTTATTAGGTGCTGGAGGTACCCCACACACATTGCTTCAGAATGTGCCCGAGATGTTTGTAGCATCCATATTTTAAGCAAATAAAAATGAGAAGTGTGTATACATACACACACACTAGCTAACATGCATTTGCAGCCTGGTGATAATTCCAACATTTTTCTCTGTTTTTATTTAGAAAAACTTAATATCAAGTTTGTTCCTGCTGAAGCAAGAACAGGTTTGCTTACATCTGAAGAGACTAAAAGAATACATAAACTCCAAGAGGAGAACAAGCAATTTTTGTGTATTCCAAGGAGGTGAGAATAAATATTTGTATGTGTCAAGACCAAAAATGGACAATTTGCTGCCCTCCAGTTGCTGCTGTTGTTGTTTGATTACTGTGCTGACAATGATAGGAGCTGTATACCAGCAACAAATGGATGGCACAAATTTCCCCCACCCCACTCTAATTTATCTCTGGCTATGAACAGAAGGCATGACTTCAAAAACAAACTTGTTTTCCTAGTCATTATTCTCTTTATTTTATTCATAAATGCTCTTTTACTTTCATGTATGTTTTATAGTTCAGTATGCTGAAACAGTGCTATAAAACCTGAAGGCTTACACCAGGGGTAGTCACTCTTTGGATCTGCATGCGTTTATACTACAATTTCCATAATCTCAAAGAATGCCTATCTCTGATTTAAGGAACACAAATTCCTACTATTATTAATAACTATAATTACCTTAATCTGGGTAGAAAATCCAGTTGGCACTATGAAGCAATTGTGAATGGATTGTTTCCTCTGTGTCCAATCCACGGCATACTGTGGTAATTGGCTCCGCCTCCCAGCTGGTAGGACCAATCAAAAAATATAAATTCTGTGAGCTCACTTCCCCCTGCAGTTATTTTTGGTCCTACCAAGCTGGAGGACGGAGGCTTTTTGCCTCTCTCTCTCTCATCTTAAACCTGGAAAGTACTATGTTATTATTTTCTCTCCCATGTGGCCTGCCTAATCGCGGCTTACATCACCTTGCAAAGGAACCTCATACCTCAGAATCCTGGTGAGGTCGCATGAGTTCCGATTTAGTTGGTCCTGGGGTTCTGACCAGACGCACGGCGCAGTGCTCAGTTCTCCCTTCTTGCCATCCGTCTCCGAGCACTTGTTTGAAAGTGCACGCGTGTAGAGCAGCCTTGCCTCAACCGGACGTTCGGCGCTTTTGCATTCCACTGGTGAAACGCATAAGGAAACGGGCTGTTCGATGGACCTTGGACAAAACGCGCATTCAGGATGGCATGCAGGCACAGTGAGTAACCCTTGTGGTGTTCCATTTGCCTTAAATATATATTTGCTTGTTTGATTCACACAAGTGTTTGTGGTTGCCTTCTATACTTCCTGTGAACTATTGCTTATTGCTGTTATTCCATTTGCACTATGTTTTCCCCTAACGAATGTTATAGGGAAAAGCCCAAGGCTTCTGACCCTCCCAGGCAGAGACGTTATACCCAAAGACCAAAACCTGTGCAGGGTGTGATCAGGATATAGCTATGACAGGCCCTGCCAAACTCTGTGCTACTACCTTAGCATGCTGCTGCTAGTATTGTACCTGCTCAGTTCCAGGACTTCCTTAGCTGGAAGAAGACATTGCAGGAAGCAGCACGAAGACAGCCTAGACCTTCTGACCCAGATGAAGGACCCTCTAGGGCACATGATGAAGATAGTTCCACTGATCTTGAATCTGCAGTCTCCTCAGCTGAAGAACCTGAGATTACCAAATAAGTTAGCAGCTTCATTTTTTTTTGATCAGCTGGATCAACTGGTAAGGGCCATGAGAAAATGTATGGCCCAGACGGCTTTGACTTATGGATACTGTATTGTGGGATATAAGAAATCAACCCCCCCCCACATACCGGGGCACAGCTCTATACAAGATATTATTACGAGTGAGTGAAAACAATTGGGCAGAATTTGACCACTGCCATTCCCATGGCATCTTTCATTCACTACGCATATGGCTAACCAATTTAGAAGAAATTGAGTATTCAGTCTCTAGATATTTTAAAAGAACTGGGTTCTATCAAAGAGACTGTCAGCTATTCTTATGATTTGATGGTCAAAGCCTGGGAAACAGACCCTTCTTCTAAATACAGACTTGTCTCTTTGACTTTCTCTGGAACTAAGCTATTCTGAGACCTGCCAGAAGAAATTTTCAAGAGGTCATCAAGATCCCCTTTTACCCCAGGAGAAAAGAGCCAGATACCCTCCTGCCAAAACTGGCCACTTCAGACATCAGTCTTTTAAGAAGTCAGGGGATACAACCAAGAGGAAGTGTGGCCTTCCCCAAAAAATCAGAGAGCTGGAAATGGTAAAGATTTCCAAAAAAGATGGTAATTCCAACAATAAAGTCAGACCAACCAGGCCTGGAGTCTAGTTCATCACGACAGATGGGTTCTGGAAATTTAACCTGTCCCTATGATTCATCGCTTCAGGTCATCTATATAAAAACAAGGTCTCTACAGATGAAACAGGTAGTGCAGATTCTGCTTCAAACAGGGTACATAGTAATTGGGTCAAAGACACAGGTCCATCAAGTTCAACCTTTGCTTCATCCCTAGTGCCATGAGAATTGTATAGCTATACTGCTGTCAATTACGTTGGTCATTTATCGGACCTTCCTGAATTGCACACTAATATTCTGTATAACCCTGTATGTTCCCTTTTGCAATAAATGTATCTATTGTATCTGCCATAACCACCTCCTTGGGCAAGTAATTCCACAGTTTGACCCTTTTGGGTGCAGGACTGGTACTGAGTGTGTTGCAAGCGGTACGTTCCGGGCCACTCTGGCTCCCAGGTGGTTAACAGACCTTACTGTGAACCCCTTCCTCTACTGAAGTCTAAACCTCCTTTCCTTTAATCTCAAGGGGTGTCCCCTGGCCACCTTATCCAGGTTGGTCTTGTCATTCCCTTAATAGATAGAGGGGTCCCACTACATCAGAGATTCAGGTGCTCCATTTCCCTCTTTTTATGTTATCCAACCTATAGAGGAGCTATGCCTCATCCTGGACCTTAAGAAGCTCAACTCTGTACTAAAGGTCCGTCATTTCAAAATGGGAATTGTCATCAACTCTAATTTTGATACATCCGCATGTCTTAGTCACCTGAGTAGATCTGCATGACACATACTATCATGTCCTGATCTCGGAAACAAACAGGAACTACCTCTGATTCCAGATCTTCTGTCATCCGTATTAGTACAGGGACTTCCCATTTGGAGTGTATTAGTACAGAGACTTCCCATTTGGAGTGGCGTCAGCCCCAAGAGTCTCCACAAAGATTAAAGTAATGGCGATGCTGTGACATTCATCTGATCAAAGTGGCCCGCTATCTAGACAACATTCTGATTTGTTGAGATGTCATATCCCCAATCAGTAACCAGCACAAACATTTGCCGGGACCTTCTCAGCAAACTCTGCTGGATAGTCAATTTGGAAAGAAGCTCTCTCCCTCCCAACAGCTAAGATTCTTGGGGATGCAACTCAATACCAGTCAAGGGCAAGAAACCCTGTCCCTAAATACCCAGCACCGCAGTTTCAACAGAATCATGGCCTTTTCAGTGGAAGTTCCTCACCGCAATACAGCTTTTCACGACTACCGGGAGGCCTCTCATCAACTTATCAGATCCTTCCATAGGCCTAGGTTAATTCTGATTTAATCCAAGAGAATTATCTCCGTTATTACAAAAGAAATTCCCCTGCCTGACCCAGAGGATTCCAGTATTCCAGCCCACCAGTAAGCAGTTGTCTTGGTAGACTCCCCAGAAAAGCCCTCAAGGGGCCGCCCACTTGAGCCAGATGGGCAGATCCTGTGGACAGTCGGCAGCAGCACAGATTGAGGAACAATCTGGAATCTGCACACTATTCAGGGCATTTAGACACTACTGTCTACACATCAATCTTTTGGAAGTCTGTCAAACATTTCAGGCTGATCTACAAAGTACAGCTGTCTTGATTAGATCAGACAATATATCGGCAGTACACTACCTTCTACACCAGGGGAACCAGGGAGCACTACACTCAACATCCATGCATTGGGGATTCTCTGTTGGGTAACACAGAACCTGCTGACTATCTCAGCGTCCTTCCTGTCAGGTCATCTAAATGTTCAGGCAGACTTTCTAAGTCGCAAGAAATTGGATCAAGGGGCGTGTACACTGAACAAAGAAGAGTTTCATTCAGTAACAGCAACTTTAGGAGACCCTCAACAGATATGATGGACTCCTCTCAGAACAAACCATGTCAGACCTACCTATCCAGATGGCACGAACCTCCGGCCCTGGCACAGAATGCGATTTGTGTCCTGGGACTTCCAACTGGCATACCTTCTTTCTTCTTCCTATACTCATGGAGGTAATGAGATAAGCTGTGACAGGTCAAATGTCATCCTTATCGCACCGGAAGGGTCCGGAAAACCCTTGTATGCCGATCTCCTTTAATAGGCATGCCCCCATGCCTCTGCCAAACATCCCAGACCTGTTATGACCAAGTCCTCTTCTTCCCGGATCCAACTTTCTTCCAGCTCAAGGCCTGGAGGCTGAACAGGAATCCTTAAGACTACAGGGTGTATCTGAGCCTGTCGTCCAAACCATGCTGAGAGGCAGACAACCCTCTTCTACAGAGCTTGGTCTATTTTCCACAAGTGGTGCCTGTCACAGAATCTGGAACATAAATCATTCTCTGCTCCAATAATCCTTCAATTTATGCAGGTAGGGTTTGAAAGGACCTTGAACCTGCATCCCTGAAAGTCCAGCTCTCTGCAATCTCTGCGGTTTTAGCTACTCCCTTTGCCGATCACCACCTGGTAAGAAGATATTTTACCTCAATATAAAAAATCAGGCCTTGGTATGTGTTACTCCAATTTTGGTCTTCCATCAAGATAAGGTAGTCCTATATCCTAAGGCTTCCTTCCGCTCCAAGTTCATTGCTCAGTTTCACCTTCACCAAGGAATTTCTCCTGTCCATCTGTCCCTAACCTTCAAAAGAGATTGAGAAGAGACTACATAATTTAGATCTTCTCCACTGCTTTCAGATATATCTCAGCAGAACCAAACTCTGCTGTCTCATTTCCTTTGAATTTTCCAAGAAATTGGGGTCTTCAGCCACCAGACCCTCTATCGCACTTGGGATTCGTGACTACATTAAGAGGGCCTAGGACTCGGCTAATCTAGACCCTCCTCAGGGTATTGGCCCTTCGGGTGCTGAAGGGGTACGCAACTCATTGCTCTGTGGTGCGTTGCGTGTCTCTCTGGCGCTCAGGGGGTGGAAGCCCACTCTACCATTGCTCTCACAACCTCATGGGCTTAGGAAGCAGCTGCAACACCTACTGAGATTGCAAGACTGCCATTTCATCATCATTCTCTACTTTCATCAAACAGTATAGACTGGACATTCAACCATCACCGGACAACAAGTTCGGAAGGAAGGTGCTTGAAGCCGCTATTCCTATCTGAACTTGCTGTCT
This sequence comes from Rhinophrynus dorsalis, assembly GCA_037306005.1. NCBI lineage: Eukaryota > Metazoa > Chordata > Amphibia > Anura > Rhinophrynidae > Rhinophrynus > Rhinophrynus dorsalis. The sequence goes on along the minus strand of CM074720.1, from coordinate 380,156,522 downwards.
CAGCCCTCCCGAACTTCTGGGTACTGCTCTGGTAAGTCCCACAGTATGCCGTGGATTGGACACAGAGGAAAAGGTGAAATTTACTCACCGATATTTGTTTTTCCTCTGTGTCCTTCCACGGCAACCCTCCCTGAAGGTTATTCTTGGTTATTTGTATCTGTTCCATAATACTATACCATATCAGTCATGTAATATCTACTGCAGTGTGCTTTTACTGTACCATCTCTAACCTGTTATGTCTTGCAGCTTGGACAACTGTATAACTGCAGAGGGAAGTGAGCTCACAGAATTTATATTTTTTGATTGGTCCTACCAGCTGGGAGGCGGAGCCAATTACCACAGTATGCCGTGGAAGGACACAGAGGAAAAACAAATATCGGTGAGTAAATTTCACCTTTTTGCCCAAATTAATCCTTAAAGTGTTAGTAATGTCCAAAAAAAAGGTTGCTTTTTTTTGCATTTAGAAGAGCTTAAACAGCTGAGCTTAAATGCAAAAAAAAGTATCTCTCAAACCACTATGGTTTAAGAGATACAGGCGTTTAAAGTTAGCGGTTTCCTACTGACAGCTGTAAAGCTGTCAGCAGGAGATTTGTGTCGGTCGACACGGAGGCGCTTGAGAAGTGCCGAGATCTCGTTACTTACAAGGAATCCCTTCGCTGGAATGGTCTAAAAACGTGTGCCTGGTGTTCAGGCACACGTTTTAGACCATTCCAATGAATGGATTCCTTGTAAGTAACGAGATCTCGGCACTTCTCAAGCGCCTCCGTGTCGACCGACAAAAATCTCCTGCTGACAGCTTTACAGCTGTCAGTAGGAAACCGCTAACTTTAAACGCCTGTATCTCTTAAACCATAGCAGTTTGAGAGAGACTTTTTTTTAGCATTTAGCTCAGTTTTTTAAGCTCTTCTAAATGCAAAAAAAACTTTTTTGGGACATTACTAACACTTTAATTGCTATTGGATATCATGTCCATGGAGGCAGGCATGCTTCATTGTTGCAGGACTCAAGGAACCAAACTCCTCTCAATGAAGGCTTTATAGGAAGCCTTGCTACGAGGTGTTGTGTTCCTTAAAGGAGCAGTAAACTTTTTTGATATACAAACCTATATGTGCTGAGTAAAACAATGTCACGTCCACCGTTGTTAGTTGTTTTATTCAAATGCTATAACCATTCAAACAATCAGGAAGTTAATTGACTCCAACTTTATTTTGTGAAAGTTCTGAGTAAAGGGCACATGCATACTTATTACACTGTAAAAATTACATACACTATACAGGTGTAATTCTGGAGCAATCCAACAATAGCTTTTTAAGTAAACATTCGGCAAATTCCCTTTTTTTTTTTTTTTTTTTTAAATTAAGCTTTTAACCCTTTGAATGCTAGAGAGCTCACCAATGCTTTGTAGTCAGGGTGTTAAAAGCTCCATTTCAGTCAATGGGGAATTTAATTTACCCACTAATGGTACAGTTGGCTTGCATCAGGTTTGCATTTTCCTGCACTCAAGGTGTAAATACAATATCAGGCAGTGTTTCCCAACTCCAGCCCTTTGGGAACATGAACAGGTCATATTACAAGGATACCCCTAATTAAGCACAGGCATATCAATCGCAATAACTGACTTCTGGAGTACCCACCTTTTGATTAAGCAAGGATACCTGGAAAACATGAACTGTTGTTTTCTGATGGCAATCTTTGGGAAACACTGATATAGAGGTATAAACGAGCAGGCTGGCTGTAATAAAAGTGTACTGGTTGTAGAAGTAGCAAGCAAAGCTGTCGCATACATTACATGCTTCTTTTAGTGGGTGCTGCTTGAGGTGAGATGTCCCAATTTGAGAGAGCTGCACTGTTTTAAGTTTGTTGGTAACAAATTGATTGTTCTGATTCCAGGCCCCACTGGGATGAAAATACCAGTGCTGAAGCTCTCAAGCAATCTGAGAGGGAGAACTTTCTGGAATGGAGAAGGCAGCTCGCTCAGTACGTATATTGGCTATTACCCAGCAGTGGGCTGTCATGCTTTTTAGGTTTTTATTTTTCTTTAAAGTTAAAGCTCACCTGACGTTACCTCAACAGGTTAGAAGAAGAAAAGAAGCTGATTCTGACACCATTTGAACGGAATTTGGACTTTTGGCGTCAGCTATGGAGAGTCATTGAACGCAGGTAATGTTTTTGTTTTCTTGGTCGTGTATTATGAAGTCTGGTCCTATGGATCAGATTGACAGTTAGCCCAGCGATGCACCGTGTAGTCCAAGAGTGACACTTTTCTTTGGTTTTTAGTTTTTTTTGTATAATGCATCAAAAAGTAGTAGGTTCTCCAAGCTCTCTAATCTGTTCTTCCTCCTTCTACAAGTGATGGTAGACATACTGTCTAAGCAGCTACTCATTTTTGCTCACTATAATATGCTCCTTGCGTAGTTTCTGGTAGCAATAATTTCTGTGCCTTACTGCCTGTGACACTAGTAGAAAAACTTGTATGAAAGCTTAAACAATAGGAGTTGGAAACTGCAGATCCTAATTCCTCATGCTTTGTCAACTATTTCTCTGGTAAAGTTACCAAAGTTAGAAGGACCATAAACTCTAGATATGACTACTTAAACTGAAGTTAGCAACTGCAAAATACACATTTTAGTTTTGCTTAATACATCATCCTCCTCCTTGTTTGTCCTGTGTGTTACTACATACATTAGATGAGGAGAATGCATTGCATTTGATCATGGCATACTAATGATGGGATCCTTTCTGTTACAGTGATGTAGTGGTGCAGATTGTGGATGCTAGAAACCCTCTTCTGTTCCGTTGTCAGGATTTGGTAAGTTAGACAACTCTTGGTTGTGTTCTTCACAGCTCCTTTGATTGGACTGTGTAACAAACCATTACCTTACAGATTCCTCCAGTTCCTACTACTAATCCTGTTGTATATTTTCTCACAGGAGCGATATGTAAAACAAATAAATGCGCACAAAGAAAATATTATCCTAATAAACAAGGCAGACTTATTAAGTGAGCAGCAACGGCAGTCCTGGGCTGAGTTTTTTGAGAAGGAAAGTGTGAAAGTTGTGTTCTGGTCAGCTTTGGCGGAAGGACAGAGACTCGCTGCTGAATCAAAGGTGTGTTATGCAATACAGATACTATGAATATTGTGAAGTATTTAAAAATACAATGACTCTTTAATGGGATAATAACTCTTGAAATGGACCTGTCACTCCCCCCCCCCCCCCGACATATAGTGTTTCTTGTCTTAAGTGCCCTGTATCTTTCTCAGACATTGTTCATACCATATTTCTCACCTCATACTTTTGTCCTCCTCTTGCTGGAAGGGAGCTGCCATGTTGCCATCATAATATCAATGGTAGGCAGCTACCTTCTATATCCTTGTCTTCCTGTAGTGAAATCTAATTTTTTCCTTCCTTGCTGACACGCTACCTCCATCCTGTAAATGGAGACAGTGTGCGCAGTTAGTTTGAATGCACGAGCAGACACCTGCAACCGCATTTGTTACATTTTTCTTGGCCAAGGTAAAGTTGAACAAGGTTCTGTAGATCACTACAGCTTGTCCATGCTGTTGTTGTCACATTACATTTCATACCAGCAATGAAGCTGGTTCATGTACTATATAAGTATCTCTGCAGCACCCCAAACATTTACAGCCAAGCTTCACCCAATAAAGCAAACATTGCAGCCTCTTAATACTGATGTTTTCAAATGCTCACAGTGGGACAACGGCATGGAAGGGAACTGCTGTGCACGACAGTTTGGCTTCATGCATTATAATGTGCGTGTGTTTCCAGCAGGGGACACAACAGGGAGGGCTGGGATAAAAAAGCAACACTGTACCCACATGGGCAGGATTTTTGGAAAGCTTGGGATGACATAAGGGTTAAGGGTTTTAAAAACAAAATAGACAACAAATGGGTAAAGGAGGAATGAAAACAAAAAGGGAGAAAGTTAAGGTGGACGTGTCACCTTGATTGAAGTTTTCATATTTGAAAACATCATTAAAACAGCAAATGTACAGATAAGGAGATATTCATACTTTGTACTGTTTGCTAATTGTGGTACACATGCTGCTCAGCTGCTAATGAAGGTGTTCAGTGATGTTTTGTATTGTAACTTAGCACTGTGCTGCACCAGGAGACTTTCACTGTTCCCAGAAAGAAGTGTTAATATATCATAACTTTTGGTTAACATGACATATAGGCAGTTTTTAATTAAGTTTTCAAACATGTAAAAAACAAAACAAAAAAAGTGACAGTTCCACTTTAAAGTGTTAGTAATGTCCCATACATTTTTTTAATAGATTTGTAGAGGGTAAAAAAAGAATCTCATTGCCACAAACCCTATCTCTCAAACTGCTATGGTTTGAGAGATATTCACAATCAAAGTTCCCCCTTCGTTCCCCCTTCCCTCCCCTTCTCCTGACATCAGAGTCTAGCTGACAGAGGGAGATCCCAGTCCGGGGACCAGCCGGCGGCTCTGCACCAGAGCCGAAATCACGTTATTGGAAAATAATTACTTCATTGAAAAGGTCTACAAAGCGTGCCTGGTTTGCAAACACTTTGTAGACCATTCCCATGAAGTAGCTCATTTTAAATAACGGGATTTCAGCTCTGCTGAAGAGCCTCCTCGTGTTGGCCGACATCGATCTCCTTCTGTCAGCTTTACAGCTGACAACAAGGGGAGGGGAGGGGGAACTTTGATTGCTGATATCTCTCAAACCATAGCGGTTTGAAAGATGGGGTTTGTGGCAATGAGATTCTTTTCTTACCCTCTACAAATCTATAAAAACATTTTATGGGACATTACTAACACTTTAAGGGCTACTGCAATTAACATGTTGAAATTAATACTACTGCAGTGTTTTCCCTGCTGTATAAGACAAGGGTACTCTCACTGCTGAGATATCTTTTTATTCAAAAGTAATTGTAGCTCAAAGTTGCATTATTTGGGTTCGGTACTTCCGTTGCCTGAAATGGTGCTGTTGGTACAGTACCCTATGGAGGTTTTTGATCAACTGACTATACACTTCTATAACAGCACCACCATACAATTTCAGGCCATGCAGTTACTGCACCCAAATAATGTTACATCTGTCAGCAGTGGAAGTACCCTTATTTTGCTACACAAGATAAGCCCTACAGTAATATATATTTTCAATGTTGAGCATTACTATTCCTTTTAACAGCACATTTCTCTAAGTTATAGAGAGTGTGAGCTGAGCTGAGAGTGTGACTAGCTATTAAACTAACAAGGGGGAAACACTTGGTGCACTCCAGCATTTAAATTGAACCTCCATAACTATTTGTGTTCTCATTCTGAAATGGAACGCTTGTACAGTGCAACGAAAGGGAGGTTTTAATTACACAGGGCTGTATTCAGCAAGCTAAAGAGATTCAGTTATAGAGCAAACCAACACCCTATGGGAAATAAAAAATACCACTGAATTAAATGGAGCTGTTATTGAATGCAATGAAAATATCTAAATGATTCAAGGGGTTAAAGGACCCATTTAAATAAATGGGTATTTGAGGTTTTCCATTTCAACACTATGGAGCAGTTGGGTTCCTCAGAAATTGCACCTCTTTAGCTTGATGAACAGGCACATAATTTATACAAACTGATATGCAGCCCGTGAAAACCAAGGCCTCAGTGATTACTACACTTTCATGTGAAATCCCTTGTCAGATGAGTTTATCCTTTGGGAGTCCAAAAGCTATAAGTAGTGTATGGGGCATATGCAGGGCTATATATTTCCATTTGCCTGTGGCTAGTGAAACAATAAAATGGACAAAAAAATTATACTCTTCTATATATTTAACATTGAGTGGACTAGTAGCTTTTTATCACCCCTATGGTGCAGTTGTTTTGCCCCTTTTCTTAGTTCGTCTGCTTCTTTGTGTAGATAGGACACCACTTATTACTGAGCAAATAAAATAATGATGCGCTAGTCTAACAGGATGGATGGCCATAGGCTGCATGCACTTGGTCTTGTGTGTGACAAGTTGTCTTGTTTATAACAGGGAGAACAATTGGAAGATGTGAGGGAGGATGAAGAAGAATCTACAGATGATGAAGAGAGTGAAGACTGCACAGAAAACTGTACTACCAGGGAGGATTTAGGATATGGTGGTGATACTAGTGATGAATATGAGGACTGTGAGGATGATGAAGGTTGGCAGACTTGCTCTGAGGATGCTGAAGAAGAGAGAATCATCATGGATCAAGAACCCAAAAGGACACAAGACAAAGTTATCTGTAACCATAGTCATTTAGTGGAAAGAGACGAGCTGCTTGAGATATTTAAATCAATCCATTCTGGGCAGAGAATCAAAGAGGAACAAATCACAGTGGGGCTGGTGAGTTCTGTGTGTATATATACCTTTGAGTGCTTAAAGTGGACTTGTCACTCTAAGACCAGTCTGGACAGTTTCACTGATAATTAATATTTGCCTGTATGGTGAACTAGCTATTTTGCTGTAAAAATTGTTTTGAGAAATAACCTTTTATGGTTGTTGTGGCATGTTAATTATCTGCACAGTAAAATAATTAATTCTGTTCGAGGCCCATTTTACTAGTGGGTGCCAGGAGCATGTCTACTGGGGGAGCAGGTAGTATATTAGCAATTCCATGATTACAAGTGGAACAAGGCTGGGGGAGGGGGGTCAGACTGTGTGGGGATCTGTGACTTTCAGTGGGCAGCAGAACCAGGTTTGGGGGGCTGACAGTGTATGGTGGGGTATCTGTAGTGGAACCAAGCAGGGGGGATCAGATAGTGTAGTGATAGTGATGGAGGACAGTGGATCCGAATGGGGTTGGGGGTATATGTGTGGGATCCAATATGTTAAACACCCCTCTGAACAGCTTTTATTTTTTATAGTTTGGTTTATATATTTAATACCCTAAGTAAAAAGATATATCCAATGCATTGGATACCTCTGTTGCACACCATGGATTAAATGCAGACCTCATGGGGGACACCAGTACCCCTCTTTTTGTGTCTGTCCCCCCCCCCCCCCCAAGCTATTGATCAGTTTGGCTGTGAGATCAGTAGTGGTGACACAGGAGAGCAGCATGTCTCCCCTGCTTCTATCTTACATGAACTTTCAGATAGGAGTGGGTGGGTTCAGGGAAAGCCTTCCACATCATGTTCCCTGAGCCCATTCACTCCTACCCGGAGAGCATCCAAACTACCATTATTGATCTCCCAGCCAAATCGGCTGGGAGATCAATGGCTGGGGGCACATCAAGAGTGGTCCTGCTGTCCCCACAACCACCACTCTATTTTTTTTTTTTTTTTTCCCTCTTCTTTTCTATTTATGCTGCCACTGCATGTTGTTTATACTGGCTTATACAGTGGCCGCATTTTGGCCATACAATGTACAGGCTTGGCACAGAGAAAACTACTGTGCATTGTACGACTGTGACACTCTAGGGGTTAATATCTGAACTCATTTTGTTATACAATTATATTTTTGTATAGCGATATTGGCCCCACACTGCCACCACCTGTTTACTTTTTGGTACTACACACTCTATGATTTACTATCTTTTTGATGTAATGTCATTTTAGCACATCATCCAACCCCAAGGTACGTAGGTTTGTTTAGTTTTCTTCCCCTTTTTTTTTTTTTTCTTTGCAACTGCAATAAGGTGTCATTTTCCTTATTTGTTGTCTTGAGATGTTTCTAAAGACAACTTAAACCGTTTTACCTGGATGTCTTATCTGTCTATCCACTAGCTCAGGGCTTAAAATCTAAAGTCCTTTGCTACTAGCCAGACCTGAAAAGTTACTCGCTACTGCAAGCCATAACATACCCACCAGGGCTGAATTTCTACTCTCCAGGGCTAAATAGGTGGCAACATGAGGCCCTCCAGCTGTAAATTACTACAACTCCCCATCTAGCCTTTGGCTGACTGGGATGATGGTAATTCTAGTCCACAGCAGGAGAGCCTCAGGTGGTCTTACCCTGAACCAAATAGCATGTTTCTTAACCGCATACCACTAACTGATGAATCTGGATGGGTAAGTCTCTTACAGTAGTTTGTTACCAATCTGTGTATATTTCTTTTGATTGTAAGCTGTTACATGCAGGATCCTAACTACCATTGTTTTGTCTATGTCTCAATATTCTTTTGTACTGCATTGCAGAATTAATTGGCACTCTCTGTATTGAGAACTAGCTGGTTCTGCACGGCTTTGCCCGTGTGGTGAAACTGTGAGTGTCAGAGAAGTATTCAACGATTTGTGCTACAATGCGTTATATACCTGTATGGCATTCAAATGGGTTGTGTTTTTTTTTTTTTTAATTTTTTTTATTTTATTTAAGTTCAGACTTCATGGTGGGGCATCAGCACCCCTCCTGATGCCCCACATCTACTGATCGCCCAGATGTGACTGCATGTGCTATTTTTCTTCAGGTGGGGGAAACAATGTTGTTTGCTCACTTCCTGTGTCTTATCCAGGAGAATATACCCTCCTGCCTCGGAATTAATGAGTACAACAGAAAGTTGGTTCAAAATAGGAAAACACCAATAGTCATGTAAAGGTATCTTACCATTTTCTCTTGTCCAAAAAAGCATGTTGTATTTTAGCAATTGATTTCCTTTAAGGGCCTGAGGGATGTACAGTCCATTACTTTGCTATGGGTTGCACACCCTTATTATGGTGCTTAAAGAGTTAATTATCAACAGTTACAATGCTGGGGGGGGGGGCTATGCACTGAGGAGCTGTTTCTGTCTGATAAACCAGGGCTTGACGAATCCCTGGCACCAGGTTGCAGTGGTAACTAGGAAATGTGTCCTGGTGCCTCTGCGGGACCGACACCATTCTGCTTACATTTGATTTTGGCTTGGCACACATTCGTGTGAGTGCAAAACAACTCCTTATGTATGGAGGAAGATTCCAGAGGGAACTGTGTGACTGATGCATGCTGTAGGGATGAATGATGGGTACTGTGTGATTGGTTGGATGCAGTAAAGGTGAATGATGGGTACTAGATGCTGTAGGGGTGAATGAAAGGTATTGTGTCTGATGGTTGCTTTTTTGGGTGACTGATGGGTACTGTGTGCTTGATGGATGCTGTATGGATGAATGATGGGAACTGTGTGACTGATGGATGCTGTATGGATGGATGAATGATGGTTACTGTGTGAGTGACTGGAGGCTGTACAGATGAATGATGGGTACTAGATGCTGTAGGGGTTAATGAAGGATATTGTGTGTCTGATGGTTGCTGTATGGGTGAATGAAGCGTACTGTGTGCCTGATGGATGCTGTATGGGTGAATGAAGGGTACTGTGTTCCTGACAGAGCTGTATGGGTGAATGATGGGTACTAGATGCTGTAGGGGGTTAATGAAGGGTACTTTGTGTCTAATGGTTGCTTATGGGTGAATGAAGTGTACTGTGTGCCTGATGGTTGCTGTATAGGTGAATGATGGGTGCTGTGTGCCTAATGGATGCTGTATGGGTGAATGAAGGGTATTGTGTGACTGATGAATGGGTGAATGACGGATACTGTGTTCCTGATGGATGCTGTATGGGTGAATGATGGGAACTGTGTGGCTGATGAATGCTGTAGGGATGAATGATGGGTACTGTGTGAGTGATTGGATGTTGTATGGGTGAATGATGGGTACTAGATGCTGTACGGGTGAATGAAGGGTACTGTGTGTCTGGTTGATTTTCAGGGTGAATGATGGGTACTGTGTGATTTGATTGGATGCTGTACGAGTGATTGATGGGTACTAGATGCTGTAGGGGTAAATGAAGGGTACTGTGTGTCTGGTTGCTTTTTTGGGTGAATGATGGGTACTGTGTGCCTGATGGATGCTGTATGGGTGCATGTGATTGTACTTTGTGAACTGACATCCATTTACATTGGTGCAGGGTCATCTGGAGTAATGTGTCCCCTCTATAAATGCCCAATGGGAACTGGCTAACATCAGTGACACCGTGTCTGGCTCCTAGAGTCAGACCAAATTTGTCAAGCCCTGTACTAAACTCTCCTGTTCCTATGTTACACAGAAGTCGTTAGCAGACTTGTTAAATTCATTTACTGTTTTAACCTCAACCACTTTTTCTGCGATTCCATTTATCTATCACCCTTTCAGGAAAGTAGTGTTTTCTTACATTTACTCCTATCCTTGCACCTTCTAATGATGGGGCATGCCCACTTGTAAGAAACATAGGCCCATATTTACATATATACTGGCATAAACCAACTGCACCACAGAGGACAAATAAATATTTCTAAATTGCCATGTACCTAAATAGAGCTTTTTAACCCTTTGAATGCTAGAGAGGTCTCCAAAGCATTGCTTTGCATGACGTGTGAGATGTTTTTAGCAGATCAGGTTAAAATGCTGGATTGTTAAAAGGGATAGTAATGTTTCCTAATAAAAGCTATTAATCTTCATAGTATTTGGGCCTTGGAGAGTGTTATTTCAATTCTGTCAGAGTTGTAGTTCAAGAGTAATTGAATGATAAAGTATCCCTCTCCCGCCCCTTCTACTGATGTAACACTGCTCAGCTTAGAGCAGCAGGGAGTGTCCAGTTAGATTGCAGAGAGGGACAATCTTCAATTAAGATAAGGGAAAAAGCTGAAAAACCTGTCAAGGTGGGCAGGGTTTTCATTGTTCTCAGAGTAAGAAGATTGACCCTTGATGTGAGCTGTCTTGTCTATAGACTGGATTCCACATCTGAGGAGTGGGGGCTTACACTAGGTAAAAGGGGCGGGAAACTTTATCATTCAATTACTCTTGAACTACAACACTCACAGTAATGAAATAACACTCTCTATGGCACAAATACTATGACGAATAATTGGGGCTGCTGTTTTTGTGAAACATTACTATCACTTTAACTGCTCTCTATGCACATTTGTACAAGAAGAAGAGATAACGGTTATACTGTAACATTATATGCTGCAGTATATGGATACTTGTATCAGTGCTTACTGAGATCTCTAGGACGGTTATGCATTGAGGTGGGACAAAGGTCATTATATGGAGCCCATGAACTAAGGCAGGGTCTAGGCTCCTTTAGTTCTACAGCTCCCATCATCCTCAACCAATGACTGGTTTGGGTTTATTGGAGTTGTAGTCTCCAACAACTGATGACCCAAATTTTGCCTATCCCTGCACTAAGGCAGCGTGGATAAAAATATAAACAATGTTGGAGCCAGACGCAAACAGGTGTTTGTTATATTTTTAGGCGCTGCTTTTTAAATGTGTTTTTTGTGTACTTTCAATATTTTTGTGTTGGGAATTGGTGTATTTATTGTATGCTTTATTAATGCACTTTATTATAGTACACATAGTCTCCTTGATGTATATTTTATCTCTAATTTGTCTGCTTTATGTGGGCATATTTACCTTTGTTGATCCCAGGACATTTTGTCCAGGAGTAAAGCATCACTCTCACCTAGCACCAAAGAAAAGTAATACAAATTCCCATTGATTTTGTACTTGTAACCAGTGAATACTTGAGAGGCCTCCATTTTTTTGCTTTGCAAGGTTTTGGAGACCTCTCTAGCACTGTATTAAATTGTAACTCCCATATAAATGAATAGTGAAAGAAGAGAGGGCATTCCATAGAGTAATAAAGTCCAAATTATGAAAAGATTCAAAACTCAAATACTGCAGTCCCACTCACATTATCATATGGCCACTGGAGAACTCGCAACAGCACATGTGGAGGATATAACACTGCCTCCGCACATATATTTGTATCCACACAACTTCTCCCAACTAGGATGAGAATTCACCACCTCGAGATAAAGGAAAGTGAAAAAGTCAGCAAGAAAGGAATCTTGAGCAGGGGCACGATTTTAAATTCTCCCCAACATTTGATCCAGAAAAAAAAAAAAACGCGAATGGTGTTGGACGATTTCTGTTGCAAGCTGGCTAGAAGCATCAGGAGAATACAATCCTGCCCCTGTTCTGGTATCTCTGTATGGACAAAATTGAACCGTGGACAATTTATTAAAGAAATTAAAGCTTTAGATCATATAAAAGTTAAAATGACAATTAAATGGCCAACAAGTCAATGTATTTCAAAGCATATCCCACGCTGACCCCAACAAACCTCAGTCTACCTTGGTCGAGGTTTCTTGAAGAAAAAAAAAGTGGGATATGCTTTGAAATGCATCAACTTGTTGGCCATTTATTTGATTCTAATTTTAACTTTATGGTATAAAGCTTTTAAATTTTTTTAATATTTTGTCAATATAGAGATTCCTGAACAGAGGCAGGATTTAAATTAATGGGAGTTTTGAGAATGTCCCCCCACCCCCATGGTTTTGCATAAGACCCTAGATTTATTTATTTATTTATTTATTTATTTATTTTCACCGTGGTCTATAATATAAATATGAACACAAATGAAATGGCAGCATCCTTGGTGTCAGTGTCCTGTATTTTTATTTCTATTATTATTATTATTATAATAATTTGGTTATTTCCTACATGCAGAGTACTATGTTGCTGTTTTAGGTATGATACCAGTTAAGTGTGGTTTTCTTCTATTTTCCAGGTGGGATATCCCAACGTTGGGAAGAGTTCAACTATCAACACAATACTTGGGAACAAGAAGGTGTCTGTCTCGGCAACTCCAGGCCACACAAAGCACTTCCAGGTACTTGATTTGGTGTGACTGGTTTGAATAGGAACTCCTGACGGAGCCATATCATTGTGCTTCCTCCTGGGTACAGTACTGTAAGAGGTATATGTATGAAGACTAAAGAGGAGCAGTTTCATGGGGGTAAACCACATGCACCAGTTGGAACAAACAAGGATTCTCACTGATTTAATGAGACTGTTTTTTCAGTGCACTGTAAAGTCTGTGACTGGTCATTGAAACATATATTTTGATGGCAGATAAGAACCAATTGGCCCATCCAGTCTGTCAATTTTGCTGTCTTCATAACATTCACACACTTAAATATGTCACAGAATATTCTTATGCCTATCCCAGGCATTTTTAATTCCATTCCATTATTAATTTCTGCTATTTCTGTTGGTAGGCTATTCCAAGGGTCTGTTGCCCTTTTCGTAAAGTAGTACTTGCGCACATTACTTATGATTATTCCACCCACTAAAGTTAGCTTGCATTCTGTAGTTCCAGTATCCCTCTTTTTCTGAAAAAAGCTTTCCTTCTTAATTAAATTTAAATCCCATAATATATTTGAAGATTTCTATCCATCCTCTTCCTCCTCTCTTCCACACTATACATATTTCATTCTTTTGCGTCTGTTTAATTACCTTTTTTTTTTTTTTTTTTTTAATAATTATCACAAAGACCCTGCGCCACTTTAGTGGCTCTTCTTTGAACTGCTTTAGTTTTTTTATGTCCTTCTGGAGATGTGGTCTCCCGAATTGTACACGGTGTGCCAGGTAAGGCCTTACCAGTGATCTTTAGAGTCACAACTTAATATCCTATTAGCTTTTCCCATTTTTTTTTGTCAACAAAGTAATATTAACCCCCTTAGCATTGAGGACTGTCCTGGAATATCATGGGTTAATGATCACAGCGCTCCTCAGGGTGCGTTGTGATCATGGTGAGGAGGCTGTAACTGACTGCTCCAGGACCAGCGCAGTCGGCTTCAGCAGTTCCCTGGTGGTTCAGAGCGATCACCTGCAAATGAAGCCACATGACAAAGGCAATTTAAGTAAACATTGCCTTTGTCACAGTTCTCAGCCACTATTCTCCTCACTGTGCTTATGTGTCAGAGAACATGCCTCAAAATGCTTCAGATGGCTAAGGGGCAGGGAGGGATTTTATTTTATTTTATTTATTTTTTAATTATTATTTATTTATTTTTTTAACGACTGTGAATTGTATCTTACCAGCTATTCAAAAATATTTATTTATTTGTTAATTGATCATCAGTGACAATACCGATATTTAACAGACATCTGTTCTTGAACTGTATGGTACTGGCAAACTTGCATAGTCCATATGTGATTATCTGCCGTCCAACATTGTTCTACTTTCAGTCACAGACCCACACTTCACTGCCTGCCAGCTCAGCACACATTCTCGCGTAGACACTCCTCACACTCACAAAAATACGCGCTTTGCCAAACTTTACTTACTCGTTGAAGCCAAAGGGAACCTTTGCATATAGACAGAAAAAAATGCTAGCGCAAAACTAACTCAACAGGTCAAAAATAAAGATCTAAGTTCATATGTCAGTCACAGATATGCAGCAGTATATCGGATGGTACCGGAAATCAGAAAATATAAAATAATGATGCAAAGTCACAAATAAATGTAAATGATATAATAACAATAATATAATGTAAGTCTCTCCGGACAATAATCCCAAGTCTGCAAATAGCAAATAAAGTCACATAGATGAGAATGAGATGAGAAAGTGATAAGGATGATGAAATGCCAAGAATGAAAATGATAAAGGATGATGATGAATGAAAATGATGAAGATGAAGATGAATGAATTCCAAGTCTCTCCGTTATTAGTTTGATGCTGCTATAACGTTTGGTGTCCTTGTACACCCAATGGAACAATCTGCAGTAAGTCAAAGCGCAAAACAAAACAAAAAATCAGAGAGAGATAAAATCCAAACTAAGTGTAGTATTTTAATAAACATATACCAAATATAAACAACAAGTATTGTACTCACATTTAGCCCCTCTTGGGCTTGATGCATATAAGAGGTCCCACCTCTACTAGCCTTCGAACTGCATCCCAAAACAGTCTCCTTAGTCCAGCCTCCGTCTTTAAAAGATGGTTATAGGTAGAACTTTTCTCCGATGGGTCAGTCCTTGTGATAGAGGAAGAAAGGAAACATCCGTTCTGAAGTCCTCCAAATATCCCACACGGGAAGGTAAATCTCCCAGTCGATCCTCTCTGTGATGTAAGTCACAAGGCAAAAGATCCTCCACTGGTGAAAGTATCACCTCGTGGTCTGCCGAGAAACGCTAGAGACACTGACCCGGTGTGCACTGGCTGGAAGAGGCGAATGGGAGAACTCGCAGGGGGCGTAGGCGGGACTAATAGCGTGAGTGCCGTACTGGTGATAACCCGACGCGTATCGTGGAGTTATCGCTCCACTTCCTCAGCGGTTCATTGGATTTTATCTCTCTCTGGTTTTTTGTTTTGTTTTGCGCTTTGACTTACTGCAGATAGAACCTTTGCATATAGAGCCAGCTTTGGTTCACAGCATTGCCCTGTTGTGACATCGGTGGGGTCGACGTTACATGAGATCATAACCAAGCCTGCCATGGTCACAACAGAAAACCAGACCTGGATTGGGGGTGCAGGGGGCCCCACTAGCTTCAAAGTGTTAATATTTTTTTGCAGTATGGAAGCTAGGTGAGGGAGGCACATGCACTATGGAATGAGGGCGGGGGTAAGGAATGGAGATGATCAACTCTATGGAGGGTGGTTGGGTGAAGTAAGGACTAGCACGATGAAGGGTAGGAGAGGGAGGATATTCGCACTTTGGAAAATGGTTGAGGGAAGTGGCTGCACTGTAGAGTGTGGTTGTGGGAGGGAGGCAATCTGCACTATGACAGGTGAATGGTTCAGGGAAGGAGCTGCACAGTGGAGGGTGGGTGGTGTGAGGAATGTGATCGTACTCTGGAAGGTGAGTGGGAGAGGGAAGGATCTGCGTTATCAAGGGTGGCAAATGGCACTATGGAGGGTGGGTGAGGAGGAGGAGATTGGGACTGTGCCCTGGAAATGGATGTATTTATATATAAGGGGATGTTACACCCTCCCCCCATGGCTAACTACACCCATTTCCAGCCCACGGGTGTAGCGGGCACTGAATCAGAAATCCTTCAGCCTGTACGGATGGATGAATAAATATGGGTGGGTTTGAAAGTGCTTTCCAAATGACCTATTTGTTACCAAGAGGGAGTTCAATTTTAAAGGGATAGTAATACTTAAATAATACTATCCCCCATCTTGTAGCCCTTCAAAAACTGAGTAAAATTAGCCCAGCTGCATCTCTCAAACCTTTATGGGTTGAGGGATATCTGCTTTCAAAGTTCCCTCTTTTTGCCTTTCCCCTGACATCAGCATTCTAGCTGACAGCAGGGGAATCCTCTCCTGGGATCAGCCAGAGGCTTTGCAGCTGTGCAGAGATTGCGGTAATAAAAAAGAAATCCTTCACTAAAAAGGTCTTCTACGTGTGCTTGGTTTGCAAGCACTCGTAGACGACCTTTAAAGTTAAGGATTTCTTTTTTATTAACGAGATCTCTGTTGTGCTGCAGAGCCTCCGCCGGTCCCGGGACCGGATTCCCTTGCTGTCAGCTAGAATGCTGACGTCAGAGGAGAGGGAACTTTGAAACAGGATATCTCTCAAACCATAAAGGTTTGAGAGATGCCGCTGGGCTCATTTTACTCAGTTTTTGAAGGGGTACAAGATGGGGGATAGTAATTTTTAAGTATTACTATCCCTTTAAGGGATCAAACAAATAAAGCTAAAAATCTCAAACTATTGTTTGAAATAAAAAATGGCTAATATAAATAAAGGGGATTTAAACAAGCCAAGTCTCCCAGTCAGCTCCACAGCCCAGCTCCTTTTAGCTCTTTACTAGGTTTGTTCCAAAAGGGAAGACTTTGTCACGATGGTATCTTGTTAAGTGAAATAATCTATTAAATGAAAACTTTCACCAATAAAGTTTTAATTCTTTTTATAAAGACCTTTAAAGAACTATAACTGTGTTAAAATGTTTTCAGTGTTAGTCTTTGCACAAAAGTTTATGCTTCTGTGGGACTTAACATTTTATGCTAATTCGTTTTTTCCCCCTCCACCCCAGCAACTTGTTTTTAAATGGATAGTAATGTTTCACAAAAAAGCAGCTCCGATTAATCTTCATAGTATTTGTGCCATAGAGAGAGTTATTTCATTACTGTGAGCGTTGTAGTTCAAGAGTAATTGAATTATAAAATATCCCCCTCCCGCCCCTTTTACCTAGTGTAAGCTGCCTCCCCTCAGATGTGGAATCTGGTCTATTGAACAAACAGGTCGCAGCAAGGGACAATCTTCTTACTGTGAGAACATTGAAAACCCTGTCCCCATTGACAGGTTTTTCCTTATGCTCACTGAAGATTGTCTCCCTCTGCGATCCATCCAGACAGTCTTGCTGTCATTTAATTATTTTTGAACTACAACTTGAACTCACAGTACTGAAATAACGCTTACCGCGGCCCAAATGCTATGAAGATTAACCCCTTAACGACCCTTGATGGTCATAGCACATCATGGGTTGTTTTGACTTAATGACCCATGATGTGCTATGACCATCATGGAATTCCGGGCTCCTCCTGCAGCTGCACGCCGTTTGGGGAGACTGGAATCCGAATCGTCCTTTTAGTGACCGCAATGTGCCTGTGCGGCCGGTCGTTAAGGGGTTAATCGGAGATGCTTTTTTTTATGACCCGTTACTATCCCTTTTAAGCATGTCTGTATAGCTACTGTAAAATAAATGGCTGTTAAAAAACACCTCCCCTATCCCCCACTTAACCCATCCCATGGAGGGATGATGGAGTTTCATTGTTATCCATGTCCTTAGGATATCCCAGGGAGGGGGGGGACATTGTGTTTCTGGCCTGAAAATGAGACCTTCTACACCAGGCTTTTCATCAGTAGGGAGGTAAGGGGAAGATAATAGTACATATTAATCTAAATAAAAATATAGAACTTTGTAACAAAATAAACTAAAACATGACTACAGGGTATACTGAAATTGTATAATGTTGAATTAAGTTCAATACCACACCAGTTTCCTAATGACGTTTCCTGTTTAAATCTACAAGAAAGTATATTTGTAAAATAATGAGTTAACATATTTTAACCCGTTTGATGCCAGAAAGATCTTCAATGCATTTGAGACCTCTCTCACAAACAATAGGTTAAAGTACATTTCACATTGATACACTGGACCAGATTCTGTGGTGTGATAAATTGGAGATAACTTCTCCAGTTATATAATTTCTCCAATTCCTATGTTGTTCTATGGAGTCTATGCACTAAGATCGCTCAAGTCTGGAGAAATTTTAGCACATTAGCTCCATAGAATACAGTAGAGACTGGAGAACTCACCTCCACATTATCACCTCTTTATCACTCCTTAGTGCACAGTAGCTAGCTGATAATGCTTTTAACTTTAGTTTACTAAGCTGCCTTCCCTTCCCAAGTGATGCTGCTTTTAACTCCTCCATCAGATGTCCAGCAGTCTTATTTCAGTGTGTCTCTTTTGTTCCAGACTTTGTATGTGGCGCCCGGCCTCTGCCTATGTGATTGTCCTGGTCTGGTGATGCCATCGTTTGTCTCCACTAAAGCAGAGATGATCTGCAGTGGGATTCTACCCATTGACCAGATGAGAGACCACATCCCGCCCATCTCTCTCATATCCTTTTCTGATGTACTGGAAGATGGACCTGTCTCTGTTCCTGCAGCTTGGCTATAGTGGGCCTTAAAGGGATAGTAATGTTTCATAATAGAAGCAGCTCTAATTAATCATCATAGTATTTGGGCCTTGGAGAGTGTTATTTCAATTCTGTCAGAGTTGTAGTTCAAGAGTAATTGAATGATAAAGTATCCCCCTCCCTCCCCTTCTACTGATGTAACACTGCTCAGCTTAGAGCAGCAGGGAGTATCCAGGTAGATTGCAGAGAGGGACAGCCTTCAATTAAGATTAGGGAAAAAGCTGAAAATCTGTCAAGGGGGCAGGGTTTTCATTGTTCTCACAGTAAGAATATTGACCCTTGATGTGAGCTGTCTGGTCTATGGACTGGATTCCACATCTGAGGAGTGGGGGCTTATACTAGGTAAAAGGGGCGGGAGTGGGAAACTTTATGATTTAATTACTACAATGCTCACAGTAATGAAATAACACTCTCTGTGGCTCAAATACTATGAAGATTAATTGGAGCTGTTGTTTTTGTGAAACATTATTATCACTTTAAGAATAAAAGAGACGTAATTCTGAGGCAAACTAACAGCTCCATATTGAAAAACAAAAAAAATCCCCAATGTTTCATTAGTTTAAGTAGGGCTTTTAAAACTTTGAATGCTAAACTGGTCTCAAACACATTGCGTTACAGTATGTTGGAGACCACTAGTATTAAATGGGTTAAAAGCTCCCAATGGGGATATTTAAATATATATCACATTGTGTGCTTTAATACTATGCATTACCTACAGGCAGACATTTATTTGTATAATACTGTGATGTGGGGAAGCTAGGGAAGCTAAATGACCCCCTCCTTGTAGCTGTACCTCGCTGAAGATCCTTCAGTACTAGTGAGGGTGTTCCATTGAGAGGAAAGACACTGCTATCATAGCAACACAATAAGTGTGTAAAGATACCTTTTTAATATTTTTATCGAAATAAGTTATATCCATACAAAATAATAATTATATCCCCTTGTGCTATTGTGCCTCTCACTTTTGCCCTGTACCCCTCTGGCACTCAAGGGGTTAAACTGTCTAAGGAGAAAGCTCATTTTGTGCATGTATATCTTGTGTTACTGAGTGTGGCCTGTACATTCCTTGACTGAGTCACATTGCTCATCGCATTCCACGACATGTGTTAGAAGCTATTTATGGAATTAATATTATCAGACCCAGGGAAGATGAGGATCAGGACCGTGCGCCCACGTCTGAGGAACTGTTGTCTGCCTATGGGTGTAAGTTGTTTGCAGATGCCTGTGTAAAAATAAGAGTTCTGCAGAAGATGCTTTCATATCAGTGCACCCTTTTTAATGGGCAGATTTAATCTATAGACCTTATGCAGAAAGCAAAATATAAGCAATTGTGGAACATACCAAATACCTTAGGGGGAAATAAAAATTCTCATTGACTTAAATTCTTGAATTCTAAGACAAGTTTCCAACACGTAGCTTCAAAATACATTGGAGACCTCTAACATGAAATCTGTTAAGTCCTACTTAAAAGCTATTGGAATGTTTGCACTATGGTGCAGTGGTTTTGCTCCAACATTGCTCATCTTCTGCATAAGCCCCCTAATATACTCTGCTGTGGGTGGATGCTGACAGCTGGCCACATCCACGAAGGACTGTCCTATTTCTTGCCCCACAGGGGGTCAGTCCAACCTATTACATGAAAAAAGTCTTCTGTGTGGCAGAGATTTATTTCCATTAAACAAGATGTTTGGTTACATAGACTTAGGTCCAAAACTTCTATTTTGACGTATGTCATGTTAAGAAATGTCTGTGGTCTTGAAAGCTTATGTAACTAAACATCTTGCTTGGCTCATTCACTGGGCCAGTAAAATATTTCACACATTACATAGGGTGAATATAACACACTACTCCCTATTGCCTTTCACATAGTTAACATGCCAAAATGTTGTGCAGTATGTTGAGTGATTCAGGACCAGAGGTGTGTGCAACGCATTAATAATGTGCATTATCATTTTGCTTCAAATACATCAGGGTAGTGTTTGTGCGGATTTGTAATAGATGATTACTATATGTACAGTACAGTAGCAGGTTTCTAGTATGTATAAATACTGGGTAGACCATGGATTTAATAGCAGAGGTGGGAAATCCAAAGCCCTTCAGCTGTGATATAATTTATAGCTGCTTATTTGCTTGACCATTCTCTGCATAGGCCTGCGTTTGTTTGGTTTTTTTCCCTCAGAAGACCTCCAAATCTGCCACAGCGGTTGTTTTAGGGGCATGTCTGTTATTTCCTTAACCCCTTAACGACCCTTGACGGTCATAGTACGTCAAGGGTCGATTTGACTTAACGACCGATGACGTACTATGACCGTCATCGAGTTCCGGGCTCCCCCTGCGGCTGCACGCCGTTCGGGGAGTCCGGAACGCAACGGAGCAATAAAAAAAAATTGCTCCGTGGTTGCTAAGTCGCGTCCGGATTCTCCGGTCGTTAAGGGGTTAAATGAGAAGTAACTTCCACTTACCTTACTATGGCAGAAAATCCTCATGGTTTGAATTTTGACATTATGCCTTTGTCCAACATCTTCAGTCATGGAGATGGACATGATATTTGCTGGCAACTTTTTCAAACTGAAGCAGGTGAAGTGCATAAGCCTACATAAACCTTTAAGGACTAGAGTGTAAAATAATGGCTTTCATATGCTTTAGATCTGTAAATTGCTAAATTACCATGTACACTAGGCATTGTTTGTGTCCTGTGGTCCTAGTAACATGGACCTTCTAGCAACTGTCATGTCTGTTTCTATGGATGTGGCCTCCAGGACTGAAGATGTTCTCTCTTGAGCAAAGGCAAAATTCATAGGTTGACCATAATAAATTTAGTGTGTGTGGGGGGGTGTTTATTATTAGGAGGGTTTACTTCTCTTTTAGGCCTTTTTCACAAGGGCAAAACAAATGCAGATATGCTAACTTGGATTTGTTGCTTGTGGTGAAAGGTAACATGTTGTCCTTTTGGTGCTTTTCACCTAGGTGGCTATTGCCTCGTATGATGGCACCAAAGTCCAGCATTCTGTAACTGTGTTCCCACAGGAGGTTATGATGCTCATCTCAACCTCCAATGGTGGCCCTGTGGGTTGGCTATTCAGTCAGTAATATTGGATGGTGTTCACTTGATCTGTCCAGAAGACACTCCCTTCTCCTTTATGAATCGGTGGTGGAACGCAGGAGAGAAGTAAATTAACTGAACTTGTGTGACAGAACTGTGACAGGGGGATACAACAGGTCTGTCACCCATCTGAAAGAGCCCTTAAAGGGGAACTACCACCTGAACACCACTTTCTTCCTGATCTGACAGCATCAAGGAACGCGGACATCTTGCCATAATGACGTCCAAGCACCTGCGCTGTCAGTCCCAGCTGGGTCTAGGAGGCATTGCTAGGAGCCATCCGGCTCCAAAAGGGACTGACATTGCAGGCGCGAGGACGTCATTATGGCAAGATGTCCACGTTCCGTGATGCTGTCAGCCAGGGAAGAAAGGCTAAATCTATTTGTCAAGATAATAATTCTGCGCTACTAAGCAGCTAGTCGCCAGGTGGGGAGTTATTTAAGCTAAAGTTGTGTTCAGGTGGTAGTTCCACTTTTAAAGGCTCCAGATAATAGGCAATACAGTGGTAGAAAGTGATCTCTCCCTCATAGCTGTTACTGATTATATGATATATTGCTATACTAGTGTAAAAGCCCGTGTACACAGGCCAAGGTCTGGGTAATGTTAACCCTTTGAGTGCCAGAGGGGTACGCAACGTATTACACAAAGGGTTAAGAGGCCTCTACCTTACTGCTCTATGCTATGCAGTCTTGTGTCGCCTCACTCACGAGAAACAATCATGCGCAGCAGAGACTGCCCAAAGCAGGCAGTCTCTACTGAGCATGACTGCATCGTGACAAACATCCTAACAAATTATATAGGATTACCCCTCCCCCCCCCCCCCCCCGAGATATGATACTCTCACTTCTGTCACACACACTCGTACACACACACACATGTACAAGTGAGGGATTAAAGTGAGATTATAATGACCTCTGTGATTTTGAAAGAGTTTTCAAAATTGCCTATATGTATGCTAGACATTCTTTAATTAAAACTATAGTTTGAGATATTTAGCTATATTTGTTGGTTTATATAAATTAGTCAGTGCATCATGATAGATAGTGGCTGTTGGGAGGGAGAGTGAAATGTTCTTATCTGATACACCAGGCTGTGCCAGTATCGCTACCTATTTTGCATAAACGGACAAGTAAATAAGCTAAACCCATCAGACTAAATATTTAAATGAAGAATGACTAACAGATATTGGCGATTTTGAAAGCTCTTTTTCAAAATCACCCAAGTTGTTATAAAATGTTACTACCACTTTAAAGTGGAGTTGTTCTCAAGTTAACTTTCATGTAAGTTGTATGTATGATTTTGTGTTCTGCTAAACTATGTTTCTGCAACTGTCCACAGATATGAGAGGTTTCATGACTGCACATGGGCAGCCTGATCAGCCCAGATCAGCTCGTTATATATTGAAGGATTATGTAAATGTAAGTGATCAGTGGCTCGTTGTGGTGCTGAATCTAGTTTAACCCTTTGACTGCCAGAGAACTGAACAAGTCTGTAGCGTAAAAGAAAAAACAATTGAGGAAGGGAACATTGACATCTAACATGGTGGTCCTTAATTGGGTGACTTTGGTGTGATGTGTGTGTTTTTGTATGTTGGTACCATATTAGCCATAGATAAAGCAGGAGACTGGTAGCCAATAACTGTATTAGTTTTACTACAACAGAATTGCTTGACTGCAAACTTTGAAGATCACTTAGGTCTCTGTCAGGCATGCTATAAAACATGCATGATGAAAAGTCCTAAATCATCTTGAAAGCTTGCATTCTAAAGCTACTTGGAGAGTAAATGTATCACTCTTACTCTATGAAGATATGAGCAGCAATTCTGAAAGCTAATTAGGTGCTGTGTTGGAGAAAACTAACTGTGCCATCGGGCAAATACAGTTCCTAAAATTCCCAATGATAGGTATTTTAAAGGGACAGTAACGTCCCATAAAAACTTTTTATACTTTTATAGAGCTGAAGAAAATAAGAAGAATGGTGCAAACCCTATCTCTCAAACCGCTATGGTTTGAGAGATATAGGCACTGAACTTTCGCCCCTCTCTCCCTTTCTCCTGATGTTAGCTGTAAAGCTGACAGCAGGAGATTCGAGTCGTACGACTTGAGACTCTGCAGCAGAGCCGAAATCTCGGTACTTACAAAGAATTCATTCATTGGAACTGTCTACAAAGTGTGCCTGGTTTGAAAGCACACTTTGTAGACATTTCCAATTAAGTAATTATTTTGCAATACCGTGATTTCGGCTCTGCTGCAGAGCCACCGGCTGGTCCCCGGACCGGAATCTCCGGTTATCTAGAGGCTGACGTCAGGAGGAGAGAGAGGGGTGAACTTTCAGTGCCTATATTTCTCAAACCGTAGTGGTTTGAGAGAGAGGGTTTGCACCATTCTTCTTATTTTCTTGAGCTCTACAAAACTATAAAAAGTTTCTATAGGACATTACAGTCCCTTTAATGAATGCTAGAGAGGTCTCCAATACAGTTTTGAAATAATGCGTTGGAGACTTCTCTAGCATTAAAGGGGTTAACAGCCCCATTTAAATTGGTGGGAATTTTTATTTGACCACTATGTGTAGTAGTAGTAGTTTGTCCCAGATGTACACTGTCTGGGAGATAATGGGAATGCTCGGCTTCAAATGTGAACTGCTAGTGGCAGTTAATACGAGTTGTACATACTAGGCCATGCATATCCTGCATAGCAAATAGTGAGGTTGCTTAACTGGGACAAACCAACTGCACCATGCTGGATGAATCAAAATTCCCTTTAGTTCAAATGGGTGCAGCGCTTTTCATGTGTGAATGTGGAATGTAGGCTCCACACCACCTCTCTTCAAACAATGGAATTCAGTAAACTTGAATTACACATAAGAATCACTGTTTTTTGGGGGGGGGGTTTTATCAGAGCGAGAGCTGAAATAATTAGCAGTGGACCAAAAGAGATGAAAACCACAGTACTAACCACCGTTGGCTGTCTCTCACTTTCTGTAGTGTAGTAATATGAAGAAGGGCCCCCCTGCCCCCAGAGTCTGTATAGCAAGGAACTGATCACTGGCTCCTTGTGCACTGCCATAGTAACTTCCAGAGTCAGTTGGAAACTACCATGTCAGTACACACTGAGCCAGTGATAGGCTCCATGTAATTAGCAATGCTGGCCTGGGAGGCAGTCTACACAACAATAATTGAAATCAGAGTGGAGGTTAGATGTGGGGGTGGTTGATAATTTTAGATGGCTGTCAGGGGTGGGCTAGATCTCTAGTAGCCATAAGTTATGTGCCATAATCCTTACACACGTCACTAGGGAAGTGGCAGGGATGATCAATTCTACAAATAGAGCAGGGGGCACATCCTTTTCATGTCTTTGTGCATATGGAAAAACATTGTATATATTTTTTTTTATGTAGAACTTTGCTTTCACCCATTATAGGTGTCCCCCTGTAAATATGATGCCACTCTTGCAAATCAACTAAAAATAATATATTTATATAACTGATTTATTGCAGTATGAAGGGCACCCTTGTTTCACAATGGGTTGAACACCCCTCAAAAGTGTGGAAAAAAAAACAAAAACTGTAAACATTACGTTTTACAGAACTAATTTCGGACTAAAGTAAATCTCAGTCCTGTAAGTTAGTTCTGCAATTTGGAAGACCAGTTCATACAGTATCTCATATAAGTGAGTACACTCCTCACATTTTTGTAAATATTTTTATTTTATCTTTCATGTGACAACACTGAATAAATGATACTCTGCAACAATGTAAAGTAGTGAGTGTACAGCATGTATAAGTGTAAATTTGCTGTCCCCCTCAAAATAACTCAACACACAGCCATTAATGTCTAAACCTTGGCAACAAAAGTGAGTACACCCCTAAGTGGAAATGTTCAAATGGGGCCCAATTAGCCATTTTCCCTCCCCGGTGTCATGTGACTCGTTAGTGTTACAAGGTCTCAGGTGTGAATGGGGAGCAGGTGTGTTAAATTTGGTGTTATCACTCTCACACTCTCTCATACTGGTTACTGGAACTTCAAAATGGCACCTCATGGCAAAGAACTCTCGGAGGATCTGAAAAAAAGAATCATTGCTCTTCATAAAGATGGCCTAGGCTATAAGAAGATTGCCAAGACCCTGAAACTGAGCTGCAGCATGGTGAACAAGACCATACAGCGGTTTCACAGGACAGGTTCCACTCAGAACAGGCCTCGCCATGGTCGACTAAAGAAGTTGCTCAGCGTCATATCCAGAGGTTGTCTTTGGGAAATAGACATATGAGTGCTGCCAGCATTGCTGCAGAGGTTGAAGGGGTGGGGGTTCAGCCTGTCAGTGCTCAAACTATATGCCGCACACTGCGTCAAATTGGTCTGCATGGCTGTTGTCCCAGAAGGAAGCCTCTTATAAAGATGATGCACAAGAAAGCCCGCAAACAGTTTGCTGAAGACAAGCAGACTAAGGACATGGCTTACTGGAACCATGTCCTGTGGTCTGATAAGACCAAGATAAACTTATTTGGTTCAGATAGTGTCAAGCGTGTGTGTCGGCAACCAGGTGAGAAGTACAAAGACAAGCGTGTCTTGCCTACAGTGAAGCATGGTGGTGTGAGTGTCATGGTCATGAGTGCTGCCAACACTGGAGAGCTATAGTTCATTGAGGGAACCATGAATGCCAACGTACTGTGACATACTGAAGCAGAGCAGGATCCTTTCCCTTTGGAGGAGTATTCCAACATGATAACAACCCCAAACACACCTCCAAGATGACCACTGCCTTGCTAAAGAAGCTGAGGGTAAAGGTGATGGACTGGCCAAGCATGTCTCCAGACCAAAACTCTTTTGAGCATCTGTGGGGCATCCTCAAACGGAAGGTGGGGGGAGTGCAAGGTCTCTAACATCCACCAGCTCCGTGATGTCGTTATGGAGAAGTGGAAGAGGACTCCAGTGGCAACCTGTGACGCTCTGGTGAACTCCATGCCCAAGAGGGTTAAAGGGATAGTAATACTTTGTTTTAACTTTATTTTATTTTGTAGGCATTAAAAAACATGAAGAATGATATAAGTCTTATCTCTCAAACCTTTATGGTTTATGAGATATTCACAAGCAAAGTTTCCCCTCCCTGCCCTTTTTTCCTAGTGTAAGCCATCTCTTCTCAGATGTGAATGTGGTTGTATGACCAGACAGATAACAGAAGGGGACAATCTTCTTTGTATAAAAACAATGAAAGCCCTTCCCCCCTTGACAAGTTTTTCAGCTTTTTCCCTTATCTTAATTGAAGATTGTCCCTTTCTGCAGTCTACCTGGGCATCTCCCTTCTGATCTGGTTGAACGGGGGGGATACTTTGTTTGTGAATATCTCTTAAACCATAAAGGTTTGAGAGATAAGACTTATATCATTCTTCATGTTTTTTTAATGCCTACAAAATAAAATAAAGTTAAAACGAAGTATTACTATCCCTTTAAGGCAGTCCTGGAAAATAATGATGGCCACACAAAATATTGACACTTTGGGCCCCATTTGGACATTTCCACTTAGGGGTGTACTCACTTTTGTTGCCAAGGTTTAGACATTAATGGCTGTATGTTGAGTTATTTTGAGGGGGACAGCAAATTTCCACTGTTATACAGGCTGTACACTCACTACTTTACATTGTAGCAGAGTGTCATTTCTTCAGTGTTGTCACATGAAAGATAAAATAAAAATATTTACAAAAATGTGAGGGGTGTACTCCCTTATGTGAGATACTGTAGATTGTTTATCACCCCGAATGTCTGAATTGTATTATTTTGTTTATAGGGGAAGCTGCTGTACTGTCACCCTCCCCCTGGAATTGAGCCGTCAGACTTCCA
The DNA here is from genome assembly GCA_037306005.1 of Rhinophrynus dorsalis. Taxonomy (NCBI): domain Eukaryota; kingdom Metazoa; phylum Chordata; class Amphibia; order Anura; family Rhinophrynidae; genus Rhinophrynus; species Rhinophrynus dorsalis. The sequence goes on along the minus strand of CM074720.1, from coordinate 380,129,126 downwards.
GCCTCAGTATACCGCATATCAGGAGAAGAGAGACATACTGAGGCACACAGAGTCCAAATCCCATAACAACAAGAAAGTCAAACAAATAGAAAATGTGGTGGACAGATCCTTTTTTCATCAGGTAATAATCAATGTACAGAACAGAACCTCAGTAGCTGTGAAAGTAACATTTTGTCCTGTAACTGCACAGTACTACTACAATGGCTTGCATCATAGGGCTGCCTAGGAGCCATTATACCAGTTATTTAGTAGCTCAGAAGCTGCCACTGCAATAGAGCCCATCAGTAATCAGCTGAAATGAGAACAAATTGTTCCTCCTCTGCAATGGCAAAGACTGAACCTTTTTTTTTCTTTTTGTGCAACAAGGTTGCTTTCAATTGTCTGCTGAACCTGTAGGTCATATGAGTTTTATATATAATAGCATAAAACGTGTGTGTGTATATATAATATAATATATAAACCCTTTGAGTGCCAGAGGAGTATGCAATGCATTTCTTTTGCAATGCATTGCGTACCCCTCTGTCACTCAAAGGAATATAAAGTAATTTAGGGCCGTATTCAAGGAGTTAACCTGATCAGTTCTGGAGGAAACAGTGCACCATAGCTGAGAAATAAGCATTTCCATTCATTTAAATAATGCTAGATAAGGTCTCATGAGCAATGCAATGCTTTCAAGGTTTTAACAGACCCATTTTAAATAAACGGGCGTTTGGGGATTTTATGTGTTTTTGTTTTGTTTGTTTGTTGTTTTCCTTTGGTCAGGATGGTTTGCTCAAGAATTGCTCATGTTATTGCTTTCTGCATAAGGCCCACAGGACTGTATTCTGGTGCTGAAGGAGAATCAGTTCTGGAGCGAGCAGCACTATAGGGGAGAAATGAATATTCCTGTTGGTTTAGATGGGAATGTAAACTATTGAATGCTAAAGTGATCTCAGTGCAGTTGCTTTGCAGTGTCTTAACCCCTTAATGTCCAATGCCTTGCCAGGATCGTCATGGCTGTTCGGCACTTAAGGACCAGTGACGGTCCTGGCACGTCATGGAATTCACGGCTGCACGCCGCTCGGGGAGCCCTGAATCGGATCAGGAGAAAAAAAAAGAAAAAAAAAGCTCTATGATCTTTAAGAGCCGGCCTTGCGTGCGTGCGCCGGTCCTTAAGGGGTTAAAAGAGCTCTCTCAAATTCAGTGGGTTAAAAGCCCCATGCAGTGCTTCTCATCCAGGGTGCCACAGACATCCACTTAGGGTGCACCTTCTTTTGTATAAAGACCTTGGCAAATGTGTAAATGTTGAGTTTCAAATACTTATTTATGGAAATTATTATACACAATGTTTGTTATTCTGATTGTAAGACCTAAAATAACTATATATTTCTTTTTGTACCCTTCATTACTCCTTGACAAATAATGTATTAAAGTGGAACTTTTACCTATGAATAAGTCGCCATGCAATCATTAAAGGGATAGTAATACTTCGTTTTAACTTTATTTTATTTTGTAGGCATTAAAAAAACATGAAGAATGATATAAGTCTTATCTCTCAAACCTTTATGGTTTAAGAGATATTCACAAACAAAGTATCCCCCCCCCTGTTCAACCAGATCAGAAGGGAGGTGCCCAGGTAGACTGCAGAGAGGGACAATCTTCAATTAAGATAAGGGAAAAAGCTGAAAAACTTGTCAAGGGGGGAAGGGCTTTCATTGTTTTCATACAAAGAAAATTGTCCCCTTCTGTTATCTGTCTGGTCTTACAACCAGATTCACATCTGAGAAGAGATTGCTTACACTAGGAAAAAGGGGCGGGAGGGGAAACTTTGCTTGTGAATATCTCTTAAACCATAAAGGTTTGAGAGATAAGACTTATATCATTCTTCATGTTTTTTTAATGCCTACAAAATAAAATAAAGTTAAAACGAAGTGTTACTATCCCTTTAAGCTTATGGCGACTAGCTTGAAAATACATGTATTACTAATCACAAGTGGCAGATTCTAAAGAAATCTTTACTCTTTGGAGACATGGCCAGGTTAGTGCAGTCTGCGTGCCTGCACCATCAGTCCCTTCCGGTTACCTTGTGGCACGCTGCAATGCTTTACAGGAGACCGGGACTGACGGCGCAGGAGTGCAGACGATGTCTGCGCTGTTACCTGGCTTCCAGTCTCCAAAGGGTAAAGATTTCTTTAGAATCTGTCACTTTTGATAGTTAAGACATGTATTTTCAAGCTAGTCGCCATATTCTTAATGATTGCATGGCGACTTATTAATAGGTGAAAGTTCCACTTTAAATGTTAGGTGTGCTCCTAAAATTCCAGACTCTGTGTTAGGGGTGTCTACAGCAAAAAGGATAGAGAAACTGGGGAATTTGTACTTGTCTCCCTTTGGTGCCGTTGTTTTACCATCCATTGATACGGCCCATCGAGAGCAAACATATACTAGAAAAATTTAACTTGTGAGTGCCAGGAAGGTATCCAAATGTGTTGGCTACCTTTTACTCAAAGGGTTAAAGTATCAAGCAAACCAGAAAGTGCAGAACTTGTGGAATCTATGATGCCTATTGTAGTCCCAACAGCAGGAGTGCCATTGGTTGCCTACTTGTTTTAAAATCTAATTCAGTGAACTAATTTGCTCTCTTGTGGAATACATGTTATTTCAGTATCCCATAGTTTGCTACAAAATAACCTACTGCTGTTATGGCCTGTAGCCATTATTCATCTTTATTATCACATTGCTGTCTTTGCAGGAGAACGTTCGTGCTTTGACCAAAGGTGTTCAGTCAGTGATGGGATACAAACCAGGCAGTGGCCCTATACCATTAACTGGAAGCAGCACAGAGACTGTAGCAGGGAAACCCTGGAAAAAACATGGCAACAAAAACAAGAAGGAGAAAGTTCGGCGTCTCAACAAGCATTTAGATGCATAAACCTAAGATAAAGGGCTCTATTCATTCTGGAACAAAAAAAACTGTAATTTGTATATTTTCATTCATCAAGCATTCTTTCACTGATTTTTAACATTCAATTCCAATGTGCAACTGAGTTACAGTATGTAATGGAGTGTGCATTAAACCTGGCATCCATTACTTCTAAACAACTATATGAAGTCACTTCTTTTCACTTTGCATGGGTTATATACAGGGGATTGGTGAATATTCGTTAGGAACCCTGGTATCATTGCGCTGTCCTCTTGGGGCCATATGCACAACACAAAAGTGAGGAACCCAACTGCACAACAGAAGAAAAATAAATTCACATTGAATTAAAAGGGTTTTTTAAACCCTTGAATCCAACTCATTGAAAAAAAACAGTTCAAACATATGCACCATTGAATGGTTTACCCCTTTGCAAAACAATGCATTGTGTACTCCTTTGGCACTCGAAGGGTTAAAGGCCCCAATTAAATCAGATTATTTGTCCTGTGGTGAAGCTGGTTTTAACCAAAATTACTTCATTTTTCTTTTTGTCACATGGCCCATAGTATTTGCAGAAACATCAAATGTCAAGGACGTAGTTCAGATTAACACTTTCCTAAGTCCTTTCAGTGACAAGGTGTGAACAATGCTTTGTACAGCTTTTTGGAACTCAGAGGATTGGGAGAGAACTCTAGCTCTAGGAATAAGTTGCTCTTAATTTGCTTACCAGGTTTTACCTAGGTGGATTTATTTGTACACTGTCACTACTGTACGTGGCATTTTGCTATCTGAAAATGCTTACTATGTTCTGAGGATGTGGGTGGGGCTTTCCTCATGGTTGATTCACTCTGAGCGAAGTACAGACCTGAAAACTCAGTGGATACAGGAAACTGCAGATACTTTGCAAAAATATATATATGTATACCAGGGACTGCTGTATGAAGGACACCTACCTAGGTAAGTAATTTAGTAAGGCATTTTCACATGGCTAACATTATTGTAGAGATATTATTGCTGCACTGATGTCCAAAATTGCCTATCAGGTTGTTCATATGGGCAACTACCACTTTGCATGCATGAACATACATGGGCCGTCCAATCAACGCAGGCCTCGGTCGATTATGTAGGGCTGCAAAAAAAAAAAAAAAAAAAAAAAAAAATGCATATACATCTACCAGACTGTTGTATGAAGGACACATACTTGGGCAAGTCCACCACTGGCTTTCAGTGAGTCCTAAAACTGGTGATGGACTGATCTACCCCTTTCTGGAGTGTACAGATACTACAGAAAGATTATGTAATAATGAAAGCAATAGAGTCAAGAAGGGTCAAGCAGACCCTTGTTTACAATCTGGCATGTAAGCTGCCAGCAGGACAGCCCTGGTGCAAGGTATCTACAGTTTGCCATCCCCAACTAGAATATCTTGTGCCTTTATGTTGTGATTCTTCTCCAAAGCTTCTCTTTAAGGAGAAGTAGACTTTAATTATGTAAAAAATATGCAATGACTAAATAAACTCTACACCTGTTTTCACAGCTTACACCTTTTGCTACCTTATAGCCTCAAATTAAAATGCATAGAAGATTGTTATCTACACATTCTACCCACAATTTCCATGTGCAGAAAATAAAAAGTGAATTATATTGGTTTGCTAAATTTCAACACCCTCTTTCCAGATTACTTCAAGTGTAATCAGTCACCAAGTTAGGCGGCCTCCACTTGTCCTAAATTGCAGTGATTCGCATGATTTCAAGACAAATGCAGACGTTTGAGTAGACTGCCTCAGCTGGGTAGAGCATTTCAAAGCAAAGTCTCAACCATGAGCACCAAGGACCTTTCAAAAGAAAGCTCTGGAACAAAGTAGACAAATGCAGACGTTTGAGTAGACTGCCTCAGCTGGGTAGAGCATTTCAAAGCAAAGTCTCAACCATGAGCACCAAGGACCTTTCAAAAGAAAGCTCTGGAACAAAGTTGTTGAAAGGCACAAATTTGGACATGGGTATAAAAAAAATCAGTGGCCTTGAATATCCTTTAGAGCACAATCAAGATGACTATTGAGAAGTGGAAGATGTATGGCACAACAAAGACTTTGCTTAGATAAGGCCATCTCTCCATGCTGGATGACCCAGCAAGAAGTAAATGGATCATAGGTTACCAAGAAGCCAATAGCAACTTTGCTAGAGCGTTTTATGGCCAAGACTGGTTAAACTTTGTATCTGACAGAGATATCTCAAGCAGTCCAGAAATCTGTCCTGTATTGTAGAATAGCATGAAGAAAGTAATCTTTCAAGCCCACATTGAATCTCTTCTGAAGTATGCAACACAACACTGAGGAGATATTGCAGCCATGTGTCAAGTTTTGCAGTCCAACAAAACAAAATTGTAAACTTTTTTGGCTCAAATATAGTGTTCTGTTTGGAGCAAACCCAACACAGCATCTCACTCAAAGAACAGCATCCCTCCAGTGGAGCGTGGTAGTGACAGCAGCATATTTTGGGGATGTTTATCACCAGCAGGAATTGGGGCACTTTTCAAGATGGAAGGGAAAATGAGTTGATCAATGTATAGAGAAGTCCTTGAGGAAACCATATGACTCTCTGAAAGAAAACTGAAAATTATTTGGGAGTTCACCTTTCAGCATGGTAATTACCCAAAGCACAAACCAAAGCTACACTGGAGTGGCTAAGGTACAAAATGTGAATGTCTGGCCCAGAGCCCTGAATTTAATCAAATTGTAATTTTTTTGCCATGACTTGAAGATCTTTGTCAGTCGGCATCCCCCAAAATAACTGGCTGAAATGGAGTAGTTTGTAAAGAATGGAGAAATATAGACAAATATAGTTGTACAAAGTTGGTAGAGACCTATATGACAAACTAACAGCTGTTGTTGTTTCCATATATATTTTCATAATAAATGTAATGCTCCTTTAAAAGTAGAACATTTGATAATCTAAATAGAGAGGAGTTAGATTGCACAAATTTACAGAAAAGGTGAGCAGTGTGTGTGTTTGGGTATAATTCCAGTCCAGGTTTTGGTAAGCACACCCAAAGAAAAAAAAACACATTTAAACTTGCTGGAGTGCAACCAATTTTGACCAAAATAGCTAAAAGCAAATACACAAAATATTTGTGTACATCCAAATTTTCATCACCATTAACCCTTTACTCTGTGGCATTGCGCCTGGATATCACTATTATATTAAAGATGAGGATTTAGTCACATTATATGGCCATAGAATGCTAAGCTTGCCACCAACGCCAAGATACCTCATTTTTGGCAAGTAACTAACCTTAATATGCTTTGTCTTTATATATAATATATATATATATATATATATATACACACACACACTGATATAAATATGTATATATACACAAACGTATGCACACATTCATACAAACAAACACGGTAAGTACTATACCTATTTAAAAGCCAGTGCTTGTGTGCGTCCGCCGTCTGGGTAGGGGAGTCGCCGAGAGATAGGACAGGAAGGAGGAGCTGAGGCAGTGTACATGCACACTGTAATGAGCCAGAGGTTGCCTAGACCTGATATAGTTAGTTTCATAATTACTCCACTCCTCTTAGCCCATAAGCCTCAGTGAGCTCGATATGAACAGCAGTCAAACACCACCCAGAGCCCTTTCACTGCCCCCAGCTCCCTCCCCCCTCCAGACACCCTATGCTGCATGCATCATGCTCCACAGGTGGGGCTAGGGAGGTGTGAGACCCGGAGCAGGGCAGGATGGTGTAGCGGCTTGTTAGTGCCTTCAGGAGCCTTAGCCTGGATGGACCGTCTAGTCACAGGTACAACAGGCGGTCCCCGAACAGGCAGCAGAACCAACCGGTTGCCCTGTCCTCCAGGTTCTGAAAGCATATCTACCTTCAGAGTAATTTTGCACTGTGTGTTTTTAATGTCTCTGATTTATAAAGGTATGTGGTCACCTTAGTTAGAGGGAGGGGAGAGTCCGCTATAAACTTTACACAAGGGGAGCAGCGGCGGGGATTCATCCTGCTATCAAGGCAAGGAGCCTGAAAATACACCCATTTGGATCTATTGGTGGTAAATGGTCTGCGATCATTAGCACAAAATCAAAAGCGAGAATTCTGGGGTAAACCAGTTGTGCCACAGTGGACACAAAGAAATAATCATTGATTTAAACTAAGTTTGGGCAAATAGGCCATCCAGCTGTGAAGAACTACAATTCCCATCATCCCCAACCAGCCCTTGGTTAACTAGGGGTTATGTGAGTTGTAGTTCTTACACAACTGGAGGGTTTCAGGATGCACATTCATGAAAAATGGTCTTGTAATAACCCTTTGTATGCCAGAGGGGCAGTCATTAGGATGATAGAGAGATCTCAGTTGCAGACCTCTCCAGAATCCAAGGGGTAAAATCCCTATTTACATCTAGAACTATTTTCAGTGCAATACTGGAGCAGTGGATCTACACGACAGGAGACAAGTGAAAATTCAAAGTGATGTAAACTTGGTCTTAAGCCATTTAAATTCGGGGGACGGGTAGAAGGCTAACGTAAGAAACTGGCCATTTGTCTCCTGTTATGCAGTTGGTTTACTCCAGAATTTGTCTGCTTTTTCTGATACATATGTCCCATGGTGTAGGGACTTATACCGCCCTCTGTGTGCATTGGGCTGGGTTATGTGCAGACTGTAACTGTGCTTCAGGATATCCACAGTGATTTATGAGAACTAGGATCCTGGCACCCGGTAACTAGGAGCCAGACGCTCAATTTTGTACGGTCATGCAACAGTGGTTCTGCCTCTTTTGCAGCTCCTCCCTTTTGTGGCTTTGCCCCCTCACCGACCCACATCTATGGCCGGTATTTTTTGAGGGAAAAGTTGGCAACCCGACCTTTGGTTGCTGACTGAAAACTGATAGAGTTTGGGAATAATAGCAGCATGCTTCATTTCTCAAAGTTAAGAGTTATATTATATAAAACAATTACATCCTAGAAGAAAACTTACAATCGCTCTGCTGTATAAAAAAAAATGAGCGCGTTTGGAGAAGGAAAAAAGCATTCAATGGCTACATGTATATGACCATTTGATTATCAGAGGTTAAATGTGCTGGATAACTTTCTGGCACTTAAAGGGGTAAAGTATATTATCCAAATGAAATATTGATTTACACAAGCAATAAGACCTAGATCTACATTTTTACCTGGGGAACGTGTTCCGTGTAAAACCATAACCACATTTTTTTAGTTTGGCACACTCGCAATAGCACATTTTCCGTACAAGTAGGGTTCTCTAATGGCACCAAAAAGTGACAATTATCTAGCAAAATGCTGTGTGCACCTCCAAAACTTGTTTTGTTTCATCTAGCAGAAAATATGACACTCTTTGGTTAAAGTGAGAGTTTTATTATATACACTTTTTATTTATTTAATAATTCTGTGCATCTTATCCTGTTTTTTACAACTTGTATATCTCTGACCATGAACTCTCTGTATCTCTTATTTCCAGGGACCTCTCTGTCAGGTCAGTGAAAGCAGGGATAGTGATACAACACTATTCATGCAGCAAAAAGGCTGGAGGGAAGGAACTATGAAGCTTTTACCACCAGTGATAAAAGGTCTACAAAACAAAGCACTGAGTTCCCTGTATGCTGAAAATAATAGACTGGTCTGGAGGCAGAGAGTTTCATAGCTCCCGCTCTCCGTTCTTTTTTTACCCGACAGAGAGCTGTTTGGTAACAATATACAGGTCATTGTCAGGAATAAAATAAAAAAGTTGTTTTTGACTGCATATTCTGCAACAACTTAACACTTTGAGTGCCAGAGGGGTACACAACGCATTGCAAAGCAATGCGTTGCGTAGTCCTCTGGCACTCAAAGGGTTAATATGTAAAAGTAATTCTACTTTAAAGGGATAGTAATACTTAAAATGTAAAAAAAAATATGTTGTAGAGTTTATCCCCCTGAGTAAAACAAGGGTACTCCCATTGCTGAAAGGTGTTTCATTCAAAAGTTATTAATTTTCAAAGTTGAATTTTTTAGGTGCAATATCACAGTGGCCTGAAATTGTACGGTGGCGCTGTTGCTACACCATCCTATGGAGATTTATGGTCAACTGACCAGAGCTGTCCATAGGATCGTGTAGCAACAGCGCCACTGTACAATTTCAGGCCACTGTGATATTGCACCTAAAAAATTCAACTTTGAAAATTAATAACTTTTGAATAAAACACCTTTCAGCAGTCGGAGTACTCTTGATTTACTCAGGGGGATAAACCCTACAACATATTTTTTTTTACATTTTAAGTATTACTATCCCTTTAATTATAGCATAGCAAGGGGACAGAGCTACCTTCAATTTATAGTGCAATTCCCAACTCATACATTCTAATTTTTTTTTTCTCCATTGAGTGTAAATCTGATAAAAAGCCTGGGCTGCACCACAAACTACTGCTGCCTGACAGCACTGAGGATTACTTTTCAGTCCACTAACTCTTCCAGTAGATCCGGCAAGGGGGGTGAGTCTATTAAGTCCACTGACTAAAAAGAGAAAAAAAAAAATTCTGACAATAGTTTGGAAATCACAGTATGTTGTTCTATTATTTTTGGCTGTAACCAACCAAGAAGAGTTCAATATGCATGACAGCCACTAGATTTGCACCCACAGAAACCAATTTAATAGCGAAAGCAATTTGCTATTTTCTTGTATGTGCTAAATGTCACCACATGTTGACGGGATGCATGTTCTGCCGGTGCAAAAATAAACAGTCCTGCACTGCTCTGTACAAATTAACCAAATGTGAACCCTGTGTAAAGCTCATAACAAACCAATGTTTTCATTTACTTATTTGAAAATAATAAGGTTCTGTTGCACAGTTTGGCCAGAATATGTATAAACTAGTTTACCTCACCAAGGTACCCCATTTGAAGTGAGTTCTAACTAATATATATTGCCATTTTTTTAAGACTTACATAGATATTGTAGATTAAAAACACATTTACAAATTCCTCCTGAAAACAGCGAGGATAATACCATCTTTTCTCGAAATAAGACAATATTTTTTTCATTAATTTTAGCATGAAAAAAACATTGTATTCGTGGTTGCCCTATATTCAGGATGCCCGCTGGATTGCTGGAAGACAGTCTATGTGCAGACTAACAGGAAGTGACTAATAATGTCCAGCTGGTGTCTGCTCAGTGATAGAAGGCCCTGACAGGACCAGAAAATAATATGGGTTATCAGTATGGAGGCAGGTGGAAAATGTAAATGTGTCACCTGCCACACTGCATTTCTACATAACTGCCCGCTGGAACATTCCACAGTAATATACACGGAGGAGGCAAACTTCATACGAACATTTTAACTATTGTATTAGGATATGGAGTGATACGGAGGGAGTATGGGAGATGACATGCCATGGTAACTTGAAATTAAATTAAAAGAAATGAAAGGGTGAAAGATGGCATGACATATGATGACTTGTAGAGAGATGAGATGGAGGAAGAGTTGAAGATGGCATGACATGATGACTTGAAGGGAAATTAAATGACCAGGAGGGAAGGAGATAGCTGAGATGAATAAATGGAGGGATATGAGATGGGGTGGATAAGGGGCCAGTTCAGGGAGGTTTCTGTTCCAGTCTGCAAAAACAAATATTTTTTTCAAAGAATACACATCTTCAGACTGGATATAACACCATATATGCTTCAAAATTCTCAAGGTCTGGCTGGTTAACTCGGGTATCTGTAACTGGTTGCAATTAATATAATATGATCTAGTTATACCAAAAATCTAGATGGATGATGCACATGTTTGGGTAGTCATTGTAGTGAGATATACACATTTTAGGTGAGATGGGATAAACAAGAGAAGGGGGTTATGTCTTTATATAAAACACCTAGTATAACGGAAGATATTAATGAAGGGACCAGTGAGAACATATGTATGCTTAATAACAACTTAATGTCTTAAATAGTGGATAAACCAACTAGGAATGAGGACTTTCTAGACCTAATTATCTCAAACAATTCTGAAATGGTAAGGGATCATTTGGGTAGCAGTGACCATAATATGGTAGATATCCTTTGAAATTTGTTACTAGAATCCCATTAATAAGGGGATTACTAAAACATTGACTTTAAAAATTCTAATTTTGCAGTGTTGAAGGGCATTCAATGGGATGTTATTGTCAATGACAAAACACAGAAGAAAGACTGAATTTGTTCAAAAGACCTTTTAATTAATATACACAAGAGAAACAAATTTACATCAATGTAGATTTTAAATTGCTTATGTCATATGAGTCAGGTGCATCATTTAGAATATAAGGAATGCAATAAATTGTACAAAACAAGCAGTTACGCAAACTACTGCAAGGAAAAACAACTTCTACAAGGTATGTAAATAGCAAAACATAAAGGTTAAAATTGGGCCACTTAAAACTGTGATGACTGCATAACGGAGTTATTAACCCCTTAAGGATGTGTGAGGTGACAGGACCATCACGAGCGTCTGGGCGTCAAGGACCAATGACGGTCCTGGCACGTGTTGGAAGTTTGTGATCGCTTCATGCCAAACTGTGATTGCAGATCACTTTCTGGTCCTCCAGAGCACCCTATCCCTGGACTGCAGGTCTTTAAGGGGTTAAAGGAATAACAACATTAAAAATAAGGTGAATTTTGCAAAAGTTTTTTTTTTTTTTTTTTTTGGAGGGGGGGGGAGGAGACATATAGATAATGGCCACAGAGCTTTAACCATTCATTTCTCTGCTTTTGTTCATATGAGAACTATTTTTGTTTTGTTTTTTAAAATGCCAATATTTTCTTTACTTGTCCTGATCAAGCAAGAGAATTCTGTGAGCTTGATTGTTCAAGAACAGTTTTTATTGGTCCAGGGTTTACAATTACTTTAACACAGTATTGCTGTTTGAACTTTCAAAGTTCATTCCCACTGGCGATTTCAGTGAGCTGAGATGACCAAATTTATTTAGCTGCTATGTCCCTGCATTCCCGGGCATGGCAGAGGGCAGCCCATGCGATCATCAGACATATGTCACTGGCTGATGACCACATAGGAAAGCCATTCTTTGGACAGTTCAATGAGCATTACAATGTCCACATCGCTCATCTGAACTGATCTCCCATAGGACACCATGCAGATTATTTTAGCTGAACTTTCCCGCATTCAACACATGGATGGAGGAAAGATGTAACAAGCTATGTTCACTGACAACATAAGATGTGATTTGCTCCAATGTGAACCGTGATATTAGGGTAAATGTGTTCTGTTCAATGGCAAATAATGCAGTGTTACAAAATGCTGTTCTAGAATTACCAGTGTGAATGGGGCCCAACTATGGCTGATCCACAGCCCTGCCATAAAATATATGTTATTTCTGTTTTCTTCCCTAATATAGTTTCCTAGTTTTCAGTTTTTAACCCCTTTGATACATGAAACATCAGGGACATGCACATACATTTTGGGTGGCAGGGGCTCAAATGAAAAAAGGGCATTTCTCATAATTATTTATTCAAAATATATATTAAAAAAAAAGAAAATAATGTACACCTCAGGAGCCTTTAGGCACAAAAATCTGAAGCACCCCCCCCATTGGCCATCTCCACTGGACACCTCCACAATGCTTCTAATCTCCACGTTGCCCCCCATCATCTCCATATTGCCTTTACATTGTCCCCTGTCAGCTCCATATTGCCCCCATCAGCTCCAACTTACACTCACATTGCCCTATCAGCTCCATATTGCCCCCATCAGCTCCAACTTACCCTCACATTGCCCCCTTCATCTCCGTATTGCCCCCATCAGCTCCATATAGCCATCAGCTCCAACTTACCCTCACATACATTGCTCCATCATCTCTACATTGCCATCATCTCCATCTTGCCCCCCATCAGATCCATATCGGCCCATCATTTCCACATTGGCCCCCAGTGTCCATTTCCTACCTCTTCCCTGGTGGTCCAGCGGCAGGAGAGGTCTGTATGTGCCTCCTTTGGCACAGACCTGTAGCTTCTGGAGCTCCCGCCCAGTCTTCTCTTCATGCAGAGCGCTGGGAGATTATGTCATCTCCCAGCGCTCTGTAATACTAAAGAGCCGATGAGGGAGCGCAGCATCTACAGGTCTGTCCTGAAGGAGGCACAGACCTGACTGGGCGGTGGGAGGGTTAGTGCGGGTGGTAAGGCAACTTTTTTTTTTTTTTTTTTGTTAAAAGGGCACATTGGACAAAAAGGGCAGGTGCTCAAGCCCCCCTTGGTGTCTATGTGTGCATGTGCCTGTGAAACATAGTGGTTCTCATCCCTATCCTAAGGGGCACTTAACAGGCCGTGTCTTTATAATATCCCTGCTTGAGTACAGTTAATCAGTGGCGCCATTATTTAATTAACTCATCTGTGCCCAAGCAGGGATACTCTAAACAAATGGCCTGTTGGGGTCCCTGAGAGGAGGGTTGCGATTGGAAACCACTGCTGGAACGTATACGTTTGCAAAGTGTTGGAGGTGCTTATAGCACCAAGGGGTTAAATTTGGCTCTGTTCCAATAATTCCTCCCTTTCAGTATTCTAATACTACCATTCATTTCTGCATGGGTAATTCCCTGTCGCTGTTAGTCCAGATCTCACAGATCAGGTTCAACAAGTTTCTACTACTACTAAAGTTGACTTTGCCTTCCCTCCTTGGCTGCAGTAAATAGGGCACATGTACAAAAAGAAAGCCCTCTACAAAACAGAGAATAAATAAAAATATACAGAGATTTACCCTTTGAGTACCAGAGGGGTACTGTACTCCTCTGGCACTCAAAGAGTTAATTGTCTCTTTTAACAGAGAGGTCTCTGATGCAACATGAAGCAACATGACACACGTAAATCAATAGGAATTATTTGCCGCCTATAGTAGGGTGACCAGACCTCACCTTTAACCGGGGACACATAGGAAATAGGCATATTTCAGGATTGCACTGAAATCAACTCAGCCCTGTAGCATGTATTTTTCATATGTGTCCCCGGTTAAAGGTGAGGTCTGGTCACCCTACCCTATAGTGCAGTTGGTTTGTCCCAAAATTGCTCCATTTTTTCTCATTTACATCTACAGCATGGTGTCATATTCACTGTCTTGCCCTGACTCCCACCGTGGGGTGGTATTTTACTGACAGTACCTGCCTCTTGTTTTGAAGAAGCATTATCATTAAAGAAAAAGGGGCAATAAGCAGTTACAGATTTATATCCTTTCTCTGATTTAATTCTGGAGACACAATTTATTCCTTTATAATCCTTTTTTTTTATTTATAGTAACTCTTATGAGAATATTGTTATTTATCTTATTGGCTTGCAAACCTCAAGTGATATGTTTAAATAATTGGGGGCCTCTGCTCTGGAGTTTTCCTCTCAAAGTTCCACTTATTCATTTACTTTAACTATGTACTGTGCCTTTAAGACTTTTACTTACTTAGCCCATAGTGAAAAGCTGACTCTCCATCAGATTAATCTGCTGTGGTTATATATATTCCTGTTTGTTTATGGCTTCTTTTCCATGTTTTAGTGTTGTGTAAACTATGTAGTTGTTTGAAGTGGAACTATGACCTTGAAACTCAAATCTTTATACAGCGTTACCTGTTTATATGTGCGCAAGACAGCTGCCATGATGCTATCTGGCATAGGAGAGATCCTTGCCCTCATTTTTAGAGAAACTTGATTGACAAAGAGGTGTGCAACATTCGTTGCACACTTGATACTCAAAGGATAAAAGATGCATTTAACCATTTGTCTCAATTGCTTTCCATGCCAGAGAGGTCTGCCCAAACCAGCACTCAAACATTTTAACCCTTGACATATCTGACTTGTAATTATAAAACATAAAGAGGACAAAATGTATTGTACTACCAAGATCCCAATATAACATTGTATTGCTTTTCCTCACCTTTTCTTTTATAACCCATTCTCTAACCCCATACTGAAAAATTATCTTTTACTGCAAATTGCTGGTGTAGCCTATTTGGCAACTTGCGGCTTAACCCTTTGAGTGCCAGAGAAGTGAGCAACACATTTCTCTGCAATGCAATGCACACCCCTCTGGCACTCAAAGGGTTAATCGGTGATTGCATTGACTACTTTCTTGGCAGGAGTGTATAATATACTATTGGTAAGCATTTTACTTTCCCTTCATTAAAGGGACAGTAATGTTTAACAAAAACAGCAGCTCCAATTAATCTTCATAGTATTTGGCCCATGGAGAGTGTTATTTCAATACTGTCACAGTTGTAATTCAAGAGTAATTGAATGATAAAGTATCCCCCTCCCTCCCGCCTCTTTTACCTAGTGTAACACTGCTCACCTCAGATGTGGAATCTGGTCCTGGGACCAGACAGCTCACAGCATGGGACAATCTTACTGTGAGGTTACTTTACTTTTACATATTTTCATACATAGTAGTATTTTAACCCATTGAATTCCAGAGTGGTTTTCAAAACATTGTCAAGCAATGCCTCGATACCCACCTAGCGCTCATAGGATAGAAGTGCTTTTATTTATTTAGTTGATTCTTGTGTGGTTTTAGGAAACAGCAAATTAAATGGTTTATTATGATACACTGAATTTTAGATACACTGTTGTTTTTCTATTTAGACATTAGCACATTTTTAACATTGTACCAATCATCCAAAAATGAAGCCGCTTGTTCCCAATGGTATCATTCACCTGGGTAATATCCATCTCACAGAATGCAACATGCTGCAATTCAGATTTGTTTCTCCATGTCTGATCTGCATGGTGGCCTGTGGGCTGCTGTGCAAAATCGTTCACATGAGCAATATTGCTGGTTGTAAAGCTCATCCAATTGGGTGTGAGACAGGCATACATGGCACCCACCTGGCGAATCAAGCCATCCATCACACCTTCACCACTCCCTGCATGAGAAGATCATCAAATGAAATCAGGGGGGTTACACACTAAAACGTGATAAAGTGGAGGTGACGTCTCCAATTATATCACTTCTCCAATTACCATGTTATTTTATGGAGCCTATGAACAAAGATTGCTAAAGATGGAGAAGTGATCTCCATGTTTTCACCTCTTTATCAGGCCTTAGTGCATCTCACACCCCCGTGTCTGGGTTTGTAATAAAATGAAGCTCCTTTAAATCACCTGTGTAAACATAGGTTTGACTACTGTATGGCTATCTAAATACATTTTTCCATTTCTCTAGGAAATCTAAGCTTAGGTGCTAGAGATATGTCAAAGCATTTTTATCTGAGTTGTAGACCTCTAGCTTCCAAGGGGTTACAGTAGATACTTTACATTATATTAATTACCGCTAACTTATTTTTTAGTTATGCTTTTCATTTAACCCTTTGAGAGTCAAAGAAGTATACATTGCATTGTAAAGCAAAGCCTAGGACACCTACATTGAGCTCAAAGTTAAAACTACACAAAGTTCAGGGTGACAAGGTGACATTTTTTTGCATACAGGGAACCTGAGGCTGTGTTTTGGGGGATAGGAGGCACTTTGCATGGCAATGATTCCTCTACATAGAAATGTGGATCTGCTTGTTTAATAACTGGAAGACACAGCAGTTTTTACAAAATTAGCCTAAACTGAAATTCCCCAGAGAGAACAATACACTTATCAACACTTTCCCTTGTCTAAAAAAGTAGGAACTGGAGGAGATACATTGAGCTGCAGTATCCCACTAGAGTCAGCCACAGAACAGGTCTTAAAGGGGCAGTAATTCCTACTGAGTAAAATAAGTAGGAAGGGCCCAATGCTGAGAGATGAGTCTTTCAAAAGTATATAGCTTTAACGTCTAATTTTTCTGAGAGTTTGTTAGCAAGAAGTTTTGTTGCATCCATCTGTGGCAGGGGTAGCCAACTCTGGTCCTCAAGAACTACTATTGTGTGGTTAGGATATCCCTAAATGAGACCGAACCACTAATTAGTGTACTTGAGCACCAGTTGGGATTTAATGAAAACATGCACTGTTGGTAGCTCTTGAGGATCAGGACTGGCCACCCCTGATCTACATAAAGTGGCTAGGACACCCAGCTTTTCACAGGCAGTAATAGTAACAGTGCTGCTTGGCTGCAAAAAAAGTATTGAACTCAATCTAAAAAAAATCAAGTTTGTTGTGTTATAACTTTTGATGGAACCACCATCCAGCAGTAGATATACCATTATTTTATTCTACAGGAAAAGACCTACAATATAAGTATTTTCAGATGCACTGCCTCTAAGGATATCCCTTCTTGAGCACTGTTGGATCACTCAAAGTGACTACAGTGAATACCAGTGGGTTTAGAGCTGATAGAGGTAATAAAAGCCTCTAGTAAGAAAAATACTGTTAATCTTGTCAGGGCAATGCAATGAACACTGCTCTAGGACTCAAAAGGTTAAAGAAGGGGTAGTCATATTTTGGTCCTCTTGCTGTTAGCAATGCTCATGGCTACAGCTCACACGACCCCACCCCTAGTCCCATCCACTGTTTTCTGGTATAGAAAACAAGGAAAAACAAAAAACCTGTAACCCCTTGGTTGCTAGAGAGATCTCCAGCTCATTGATCTATAATGACATCAGCAAGCTCTCTGGCATCAAGGGTTAAATATTAGCCTGTAAAGGAGTACAAAACTGGTGCCGGGACAGTGAGACTGCTATGGCCACACCTACAATTCATAATGTGGGTGTGGCCAGCACATCTCAAAGTTTAGGGCTCTGGGCAGTTATCCTATCAGGAAATTCAGCCCTGAGAGAGAGCCTAGGGAGAGACATCTGGATATGGTAGAGTTGTAGACCTATAGGTGAAGGAGGGTCAGATTAGACAGGCCTCTGAAGTGTGTGTGTGTGTGTCTATCTGAATGCAAGTGGGGGTGAGAACATTTGGATTGAGATGAAGGCTCATGGCTGTAAGAGGGTGATAACTGGTGGGAGGGGAGACACTTGCAGGAGGGTTTGAGAGATCCTGTAAGAAGAACACCTACCTAAGTAATTCCCACACAGTAATTATATATAGGACTACTGTATGTATACATACCTAGAAAAATCCTACTGTTGTGCACAGAAATTATATAGATAAGACTGACTGTTGTATGTAGGACTCCTACTTTGTCCCTTCTGTTCTATACAGGAAAATATGTGAATATACATGACTGCTATCAGTCAGGTCCATAACCATTTGATTGCTTGATGCATTTTTTCCCTATTAGGAGACTAGGCGTTACTATCCCTTTGTTTATATGCCATTCCATTGAGTACATATCTAGTTCCTTAGGGAAATATCCTATATAATAATTTGGTAAATTGTGTGTAACGCCGCAACATGCGTAGAAGACACTGCTGCGCGTGTATCAGTCGTGGCGCAGGCAGTCTCTACTGCGCATGACTGGCCCGTGACCGGATGGCAGTGGCACTGTGGCCCGTGTAACGGGCTGTTCAACTAGTATATTAGTACAGAGCCTTGCTGTTCTACCCTAATATCTAATCTGTAGCCTACACTCCTGCTCAGATACCCTAGTGCCTAATCAAAAGCATAGACTCCTGTCCAGCTAACCTAATATCTAATAACTAGATAAACCCCAGCTAGCTTAATATCTGATCTTTTTGCCTAGGCTCTTACCATTTCTCCCTAACAGCCATCCTGGAATCCGTCCTTATGTATAATCTGTAGTCCAGACTCCTACCAGCAAGTCTAATACCTAATCACATACTTAGTCCTCTACCATCTAGCTTAATACTTAATCACTAACTACAAGCCCTATCTGCTAGCTTCTAGACTATTACCTAATCAATAGCCTAGACTTCTGTCACCTGTGTGTAGCACCCAGTTCTAGATCTCTGGCAACTAGCTTAATAAGTTAGCACTAAAATAGACTCCTGCCAGCTAGCCTAATAACTAAAATCACAAACCTAGTATTTATGAATGCAGTTTGACACCCCTGATTAAAATGAATGGAAATCTGGGGAATTTTTATTTGCCCTCGTGGGGCAGTTGGTGTCCTCCAAAATTAGTCCAGTATGCTTTTCTACACAAGGCCCAAAGTTTTCATCTGTAAATTCCTTAAGTGCAAAATGGAAAATAGTTACAAGTTCAAATTGGATAGGTGTTTTTTTCCATATAATAAGACTTTTACCCATTTAAAGTGGAACTGACACTTTATAATGACTTGGTGGTTTTGAAAGCTTTCAGATTACGTAAATTTAAGCCATGAGAATTCTTAACCCCTTGGAAGGTAGAGACTTCCAACATACTGCTTTGCAATCAAGGGATTAAATAATAATTATGTTACACATCTGTGAGTACTCAGATCTATAATCATAAAAACATTTAGCGCATACATTGAACAAGCTTAACAGTATGTTGAGGCCACACAATGTTAAGTACTTACATCTACTGTTAAGAAAATGCCACATATGTATATCGTTCTTAGTTTTTACTTCCCCTCACATCATACCTCCCAACATTTAAAATTGCCAAAGAGGGACACTTGTGTTTTAGGGGGTGTGACTGGTGGGCAGGGCATTACCGATAATTTTTAGGTTATTTCATGACCTAATGACACCTCTTTGTGTAACCTAATAAATTGTTTATAACAAGACCAAAGTATTTTATTTACACATACTAATTTATAAACATTTACTGACATTTAAACAAACAATTATGTGAGCTTTATTGCTGTAGAGCAATGTGATACACTTATATACACACCACACAGTCTTATCTCCTAAAAAGAGGGACATCAGGGTAGGAAAGAGGGACAGAGGGATTTGAGTCTAAAAGAGGGACACTTGGGAGGTATGCTCACATGCTGAACATACTGAATCTGAAGCCATGTTTGCATCCTAAGGGAAGGCATTGTGTTTGGGCTACTAGATGAGGAAAGTAAAGCAGAGAAAGGTGACACAGACTTCCTGCTTCTGCAGTTTGTGTGGGTAGGGCAGCAGGGAACTGATCCTGTACAGAGTACTGGAGGAGATGGCTGCATTTACCTGCCCATTATAGACATCCAGAGATCGGTATTGCAAGATCACTTGGTGTATGAAACTGACCAGTGAACTCTCGGAATTGCGCGCACACTGAGCAGGAAACCCTCTCTCTTTACCACGCACACACAGAAACAAGATGCCTGCCTAATTGCATATATCAGGGTACGCTGCCCCCTCAATAGACACTAAGCAGAAGACCCTCCTCACTGCACGCACAAACCGTCAAGTACTCTTTCACCTGCAACCAACATCATCTAGTCTCCCGGGACAGAGGAGCACAATACCGAGTCCACCCTGAAGGGTGCACTGTGATCAGTCTGCAACATGGTATGAAGCTCTGGGGCAGATGGATGGGCCGTGGAACGTCACTCTGGAGGACACGAAGAACTCCGGGCTGTGGAGCTGGGATTATCTGATAGGCTGCTTTGCTCAGGAGAAAATCTGCGTGTCGTTTGGGCTGTGGATCCTTTCCTGCCTGTTCTGGCTAACCTCCTGCTCAATGTAATACCTACCGAGTGTTTTACCACCCCCTTGACTAGCTCAAAATGGATAATGTGTGTGTATATATAAATATATACATATATATATATAATATGCCCATAGTTATAAAAGCAAACCGGAGTTATTCTGAATACCAGAAAGGCATCTAATGTAAACTGCCCAATTTAACAGGAATTTGTATTTGTCCCCTGTGGTGCAGTTAGGTTAATCACACAGTAACTCTAGTTTGCTTTAATAAATATTGCCCATTGTTACTAACGTTAACCCTTCCAGTGCATTGGTACATCCTTCTGGCACGCAAATGGCACTCCTCCTTGCTCCCAGAGTTCCAAAATTACCCCAATGGAATCAATGGGAATTTTATTTGCCCTTTGGGTGCACTACTTTTGCTTTTATAAATATGGTCATATTTTTCTAATATAGCCTACATTACATTGCAGTAAAGTTTTACAAACCGGTTTTATGTAACATGTTCCCATTTAATTCCATGGAGACATTTGTTGCTTGAACTGTTGTTGCAGTGGAATACAACGCTATGATAGAAAGATGTGTGTACTGCAGTGCTTTGTTCCAACAAAATTGTGTACTACAGGGGCACTACCACAAAGAGAAGTACTGTAGGGGTATTCAAACTATGTACCTTTTCATTTTTATGTCGAACTTAAGAAAACATTTCTAAACACTTTGAGTGTTCACAATGCATTGCGTACCCCTCTGGCATTCAAAGGGGTAAACATGCAATGAGAAGTTATATATTTCTGATTATGGGTTTTGCTTCTAACCCTTTTAGTACTGGTGAAGTCTGTATTAACTCCTCTAGTGTCCCAGCACGTTATAATGTGCTGCATTGGTTACCACTCTGGAACTCAAGGGTTAATCTGGAACTCTGGCAGCATGTCTTACTGTGCTTTGTAGTACTTCCTGGTGCCTAGCAATGCCTTCTGTTATGTTTCACTGCAGGGAGGGATAGTTTATGTCCTGGAAAGGCTTGGTGATGGTGAAGCTGCTCTTGGCCCATGTTGTTAAGCAAACACTTCCCACACTAATAACCACTCTTATTGAAACAAACACACAGGCTTATTTAATAAGGAAAGGTGGAACAATTTGGGGGCAACCTACTGCATTATACTGGACAAAAAGCACACATGATTTTAACCTATTTAATGCTAGAGAGGTGCCTGTGATGCATTTCAGGTTTTAAAAACTGCAGTGTCTGGTGATATGTTAACCCATTGAGTGCCAGATACGCAACATAATCCAAAGCAATATGTTGCGTAACCCTCTGGCACTCAAATATAGGTGTGGTAGAAATTGGTGAGGAAAAAAAGTTAAGTTGAAAAATGACAACTACTTGGGGCATAATTAGGAGGTTTAGAAGTAGAATAATCTCCAGACAATTCTGTCTGACACATGTATTCTATTTCATTTTACGAATGCCTCTTAAATCCTTTGTTCCACAAGTTACAGAATAACATTGTTTTGTAAACTGTTTTCTTCTCTGGCAGTCATGGAAATAGGGAGGGTTTTTCATTGTACTACTGTCATGTAATGTGCATCAATTTCATGAAAAAATATTAAACAGGAGTTAGAACCTTGGACAGCAATGTCAATACTAAAGCCTAGGGGTCATTTGCGAACTTTGCACATGGTTCGTTCTGCCCTACATGCAGATTCTCTTAACAAGTTTTATGCCAGAAGAAACAATGACTTATGCACTTCTCTGGCACACAAAGAGTTAACCCAGGGGGTTATCCAACTCATTGATTTGTAATGCTTTGGATACCCCTGACACTCAGAGTTAATAAATAATACAAATTTGGCCTGCTGTAAAACTGAATAATTCTTACCTACTCCCTAAGCAATTAAGCAGTTGTTTAACCCTCTGAATGCCAGGGAGGTATCCAATGCATTGCTTTGCAATGCATTGAATACCTCTATGGTAGTCAAAGGGTTAATGTTAGGTGTGTAAAATGTAATGTAACTCACATAGCTTTGGACTGCATTTAAAAGCTACTTTTAATCAAGGAAACGTATTAACCTAACTCATACATTGAAAATATGACTTTATAACTGTACATATTACTCCATGTCCAAATCTGTTCTAACCTACTCTTTGAGGCTTTCCAGTGAGCCGCATATTTTCTGATCAGTAGTGCCTTGCCATCCTTAATGATAATATCACAATTTACTGTGCATTATTAAAGGGACAGTAATGTCCCAGAAAAAATATTTATCATTTTGTAGTGCTTAAAAAGTTGAACTAAATGCAAAAAACCCTATCTCTCAAACCGCTATTACTGTCCCTTTAAAGTAATTACGGTGGCTTATTAAAATATTTAATATAACAGCTGGCAACTTTTGTTACAATTGGTGAGTGAATATGAAGTCACACTGTGGCTCTTATCCACTTTGACACCACACTTCCCACAACAAATACAAAATAAGTTGTCTTTACAAAGCAAGCAGAATAATCTGTAAGCAGTTAGTGGGTCAGGAAAACTATGAAAAATGCTTTGAGGCAATCTATCAGGTTGACCACTTCTGGGCGCCACAGATGTAAGCAGTGCCTAGATTGGCTGCAACCAGTTGAGGGGCAGATTTCAACCACTGGACCTGTCTGAACAGGCCATATAGCTTGATACCTGATTGGACTGGAGAGAGCTACTCACTTGTAGCCTAAGCTCTGCTAGTAGCTCACGATGTACTTATTGGAGACCCCTGGTATAAACCTTCACTTTGTGCAAACCTCTTTCATGTCATTATACTAGTTAGTAGAATGTGGCCTGAGAGAAAAGGTTTGAACACTCCCACCCAAAGAATGAAGACTTACCTAGTTAGGGGTTTATCATACAACTCTTAGCTCCCTGCGTGTGCACAGGCAAGATAAGCAGAGGCTTACTCATTTAATTAACTTGCTGTGCTCAGTCTGCGAAATCATGAAGACCTGACCTGCTGGGTACCCCTGAGGATAAGGTTGGGAACCACTGTGTTATACAGTTAGGCGTGTCTATGTAATTGCCTCCCCAAATTAAACAAAAATCAGCAGATTTTAGTGGTATTCATCATCCTATATAGGCGGGTGAAAGGTTGATATAGGTGTGTAAGGACTTGGCATCATACAGCATTCATGTATATCTTTACAACTGATGTGCATAACAGAAGTACTTACCTAGGGAAATGTCCTTTATGTATGAGTAATAAATATCTATATAATTAGTGTGTGTAACAGAAGTACTTAGCTAGTTAGGTACCAGTACATAGCTCCCAAGTGTCCCTTTTTAGGAGGGACAGTCCCTCTTTTAGACCCAAATCCCTCTGTCCCTCTTTCTCACCTTGATGTCCCTCTTTTTTAGGAGATCAGAGTGTGTGGTGTGTATATAAGTGTATTACATTGCTTCAGAGTAACACTACTCACATTACTGTTTATTTAAAGGTCAGTATAGTCTGTGTAAATAAAATTATTTGGTCTTGTTATAAGTCAATTATTAAGTTACACAAGAAGGTCTCAATAGGTCATGAAATAGCCCAAACATTCTCAGTAATGCCCTGCCCACCAGCCCCGCCCCCAGTAATACCACCTAAAACACAAGTGTCCCTCTTTGGCAATTTGAAATGTTGGGAGGTATGCCAGTACTTATGAATTCAGCCCCACTAAATTAAATAAATTGCTTTTACCCTCTCTGCTGGGAGGCTGTAAAGGTAAGGAAGTTTAAAATGGTCACATTAACCACTTACCTGCCAACTGTTTCAGTTTTAAAGAGAAAATGACCCCTATCACAAGTTTTAACATATATGCATTGTCATCTTGAGCAGTACAGTATGTGTGTTATTAACCTCTTAAGGACCAGAGGGGTAGGGGTGCCATCATGATTTTATAGGCAGTTCCTGTGTATGGGGGCGCAAAGCAGGGGGCACACCTTCCAATCGGACACATTGGCCCAAAACAGGAACTTTATATTCTGTAGGTAGCGTAGCAGAGAACTGGAGCGCACCACTGATGCTTTGTCCTGTGTTTCATATCACACTGATTGGTGGAGTAGATCCTCAGGCTCCATATTTACATATATTTCCAGGTGACAGTGCAAATGTGTGGGGGTTGGGGCTGGCTTTATGTTTATAACTGGCCCCATAATTTCAGATGGAAGCCCTGCAGGGGTTGAGCAATGAATTCAGAAGCAATGCTTTGCATACCCCTTTGTTCCTTAAGGGCTTAAAGGATTAATAGACAACACTTCCTAATTTGCTAAAGCAGAACTATCATGTCAGTATAAGTCACTCCCGACCCATTGTTAGTATGCATTTAATAATGAAAATAGGCTAAAAAAGTTTGTGTTGCCATAATTTTAAATCATAACTTCATATTGGACCTACATGAATAGGAGAGTGCAGCCATCTTGTTGAAGTGAGATCTGTGCACCTACACTGTCCATCCCTGTCTCTGTCAATCACAAGGATTTGCCAAGGATGGAGTTGCACTGTAACCAGATGGTACAGAGCAGGCATACAAATCCCACTTCGACAAGATGGCTGCACTCTCCTATTCATGTAGGTCCAATGCAAAGTTATAATTTAAACTGATGCCGACACTTAAAGGAATAGTAAGTCTTCTTATATTAATAGTAACAGATTGTACTATGTCTCACATCTTACTTGTATGTAGTTCAAAAGTTATTCAGCGCTTAAGATCCCCAACCCGCCCCTTTTTGACACATCACGCAGAAGCTGCAGTCTGGTCAGGATGGCTGCAGCAAGGGACAAACTTCAGTAAGCAAAGGGAAATCCTGCCCCCCTTCATCAAGAGGGGCAGGATTTCCTTTATATTTACTTACTGAAGTTTGTCCCTCACTGCAGCTGTTGAGTCGCACAACCAGATTTGAGATTCAAAGGAAGGCAGCTAGAAAGGGGCAGGTGGGGGATCTTTAGCACTGAATAACTTTTGAACTACACACAAGTAAGATTAGAGACAGCACAATCTGTTACTATTAATATACAGATGACTTGGCAAAAGTCTTTTAAGGAGACATTACTATCCCTTTAACAAACTTTATTAGCCTAATTTCATTATTACAAGCATACCAACAATAGATCAGGGTGACATATTGACATGATTGTTCCGCTTTAACCTGTTAAGGACCCATGATGTCCTGGACCGTCATGGGATAAATGATAGCAGTGTGCCAACGAGCATTGAGTCTCAGCCCTTCTAGGTTGTGTCGGGTCATGTGATTGCTGAAGCAGCAATCACATGTACCGGCATTCTCAATGAATGAGAGAGTGCGATTTACACACTGTCTCTGAGTCTCTCCTCAACCCATCTGTACCTTACCATCAAAGTAAGGGACAGGGAAGCAGAGAGGAGACACCTACTGGTGTTTAAAAAAAAAAAAATTGGCAGCTGGGGATATTAACCCCTTCACTGCTGTGCTGGAGGCTGGCTGTTAGCAGGTCAATTTTTGACCTGCTAAAATCAACTTTTGTTTTTTTGTTTGCTTGTTTGGTTTTTTTTTAAAAGACACAGCACAATTTTTTTTTGATAAAAAAAAAAAAAAAAACAGGTTCAACTATCAAAAGTGGAAGTGTGATTGTTGTAGAGCCATGTAATACATTAATATACACCGCCAAATGTAATCAATAATAAAAGTGGGAAAATAGGGTGGGTAAAAGGGACATGGGGACTTTCACCCAGGGGGACAGTGCCCACTTAAAATTGCCCATTTTGTATGTATGACTGACCAGTCATACCTTTCATGCAGTCTCCATAAAAATGTAACCCATTGAGCTCAAATGATCCTAAGAAAAAAAAATGGCATTTTTTTTACATATTCTTTTTACCATTTTCTTTAATTTTACTAAAATAAATGGTAGGCTATCCATATAAGTGTGGTATCAAAAGAGAGCCCTATTTGTGCGTAAAAAAAAAAAAGGTATATAATTTTCATGGGTAAAATAAAGTACTTAGAGGGAAAACACTGTTGAACAAAGACATAGTCAAAAAGGTCAGAATTGCTTCAGTCCTTAAGTGAAATCCACCTCAGATTTTCCCAGTCCTTAAGGGGTTAATAATGTCTATCTAGATTATTCCATTAAGTTTTCTGTTGTGGGTTGTGTTCCTTCACAAATGGAATCCCAACTCGGTGCTTGACCGCTAACATCAGTGTATGTTTTAAATATATTTTAAATCAATAGACATTTTTAGTTCTCCCCTATAGCTCAGATGTTTTGACCCACAATTGTACCACTTTTATTTTGAACTTATGGCCCTAAGTCACTGATTGGTATACTTGTGCTCTAGCAAAGATCATGAAAACATGTACTGTTGATATGTAGTTCTCAAGGACTAGTGCTAGCTAAATCTGTTCTAGTTATTTGTTGTACAAGGTACTATAATGGGCACTTATTATGTTACTGAAATAGGGCCGACACAAGTCCCTAAGCCTACAGTGAATTGATATAGACTGCAGTTCATAAACATGCATAGACAAATGTCGTGTATCATCCTCCCCTCTCATACTTCGCACAGTGTGTTCTTTCATAGGCAGAATCCTTAAGACGTTCAGAGGTCTTTTTTTTTGTAATCTGCAAATTTACATCAATTGATACAATTTGGTTGCTAGAGGGACCACTAGTGTATTGCTATGCAGTGTGTTAGCATCCAAGGCTTTAATGCGTTCACAAATTAAGGTCTTGATTCAAATGTTGGCGTCGGCAGAAAAAACTGGCGACGGTGGTTTTGTAAGGCCAATAAGCAGTGCAAATGTTCCCACTAGTAAGAAATAACGTCAGTTCTGAAACACACGACTCCCATTGCCAGAACATCAAAATCTCGCCCATTGTGTACAATGTAGAAGCGAAGCCCAGAGCCATTCGAATGTTGGCATTAGGGCTAACGAGAGTTAAATTGCAACATTTTCCTCCAGAAATCTAAAACCCATTTTTTTTGGTGAACATCACACAACTCAGAGTAGAAAACCACCATCGAGGAAAATTAAAACAGAGGAGCAGGTCATCCAAGGACATAAGCCAAGCATACAGAGGTCAGATATTAACCCCTACAATGCTTAGCAAATACAACAACAAGGCCTACAACAGTGGTTGATGACTCCTCCACCTAAAACACCCCTAACATGCAATCATGATGTTCCAGGGCACCCCTTGAGGGCGCAAGGGAATTCCCAAATAAAAATAAAATATACCCAATATCAGGTCCCACTGTGTCAATGGCAATGAGGAGAATATAGTGCATCAAATGTCCCATACACACATCTCCCCAAAAAATGTGTAAAATCAATATGATCAAACATTAATGCAGAACATAGCACCATGGGAAAAGTGACGAACCCTGAGCTGGTGCACATGGCGCACCAACATGACATGACACCCTGGTTGTGAACCACTGGCCTACACCATACAAACAGGCCACAGACAAACAATAAGAATCCAGCAACCCCACAGGGACAAGGGGAACACAAAGCAGCACAACATAAGCCATCCCAAAATACCTTTGACCAACAGGGGTTAACACACAACACAACATGCACACCTGTCACTCCTACAACAAATCAAGCTCACCTATGTAACCTCCGCAGTCAATGGAGACAAAACACACACCTGACAGGTACATACCAATTACAAATAATCCCACCACTAACCACAGACACACCAGAAAACAATTACCTGGATAGCACACACCTTACCATTAGTCCATTATGACCGCATGATACAGATAAAAGGGAAGAAAGGAAGGGATTAACCAACCAGAGGAGAACCACCAGGGGAGCCCCCCTCCCCCAAAAAACAAACCAAATAACTGACGCACACTACAGGAGTATACCAAGTCAAACAAAAGCTTTACCAGATGATACAAAATTAAAATTGATCAATTGAATGCCTTAAATCAATTCAGAACCATCCAGCACAGGAATATGGGGTCATGAAGACATTCCAAAATTGAATAATGCCTCTGTAGACTGAGAGCAAGTATATGTAAAGCAAACGTGCAATACCAAGTATCCACAAACAATTCAAAGTGGCCCATTAGCAATGTGCAATATTATAATACATATAAAGTGCAACATGGTAATAATCAAAAAAGTATGAATACACATATACTTATCTCGATGATTTTAAGTAAGAGCACAAGGGAAAGATCAAACTGTATGATGTGTATTCATACTTTGTTTATTATTAACACTTTGCACTTTATATCTATGATAATATTGCACATTGCTAATGGTCCACTTTGAATTGTTTGTGGCTACGTGGTATTGCACATTTGGGGGCCAGGGGACTAGCCAATGTATCATGAAACAATTCATTGCTTATCCCTGTGGCACTCAAAGGGTTGTGTGCTGACCTCTTTGTCACTCTGTGTATATCATTGTGATACACATACCAGTTAGATCTGTGACTGACACATGACAGTGTGCATTGTTTTTGCATGATGTTGTTTTGGACAGCATGAAGGGGGTTCAACAGGGACTTGACCATTACCATTCAGGCTGGGTTTGTCAAGTAATCTGTCCTTGTTTGACATCCCTCCAAGCTGTGTTTCTGAATTGTGGTGTGGAATGCTGTCTATGAGTTCAGGTGTCACTGTGTTGGCCTCTGTCTGGTAGGTGTCAAGATATGTGTTGTGTGTGTAGGCCTTGAGGCACTTACCAGTGGACTGGAGGCTCCTTTCATCTCCGGTGTCACTCCACCATGGGATTCCCTGTACTGCCGTTCTGGACAGGGTTCTCCTCACTGCCTCCTCTCACTCTGTGTAGTGGATGCGCAGGGGCGGACCACCCCCTGTGCCGGCAGCATGCATGACCCCCTGGCCCATCTTGTTCTTCACCCAGGCCTTGCAGTCGGCCCACCTCTTCTTGACCGCTTCCTGGGAGCGGCAGCAGCTGGACACTGCGTTGACGGCATTAAGGACCTCCCCCTGTGCCGGTGACCTTCCACTTGGGGAACAGGAGCCGATCCCTGGAGATGACCACCTCCACCAGGGAAGGTTCTCCTCCTCGATGAATCTGGGCTCTCTCGCCCTCTCCTTCGTCTCACACCAGAGGTTCTATGAGAGCCCTGACTGTGGCTCTGTAGCCCTGCCTGTACTGGCCCTAACTGTGCGTGGTGCACCCCCTGACTGCCTCTCGTCCCACTCTCTCCACTGCCCCCTGCACTTGATGTGCCTTCTCTGGCGTGGCTTCCCCTCTGCCCCAGGGATCTCCCTCCTCTACCCTGACCAGGGATACCCACCTGCTCCTCTTCCTCATCTCCTCCTACTCTCCCCACCCCTCTCTCCTGACCTTGTCTCCTCTCCATTCCTCTCACCCACTCACACCCAGGCACTCACTCAGGCCCTCACACACTCACTCACTCTCTGTCACTCACAGACTCACACTGTCCAAAAAAAAAAAGGTAAAGTGTATGTGTTTTACTACAAAAAAAAAAAAATGTGGGCTATGTGTGTGTTTGTGTATGGATGCGTGTTATGGGTATGTGCAAAGATTTATAATGTCGCAAGGTGTATCAGTCCTCTCCAACTCCTCTAGCTATGTGTATGTGCGCCTCTCTACTACCTGTCTTTTTCACTCGCCTCCGCTCCTGGGTCTTGTGCTGTAGCTCTAATGAACGCGATACACAGACAAAGGCGCGTTGGTTATTTTGGGTCTATATGTAGTACATTCGACTGAACTTAAAACTTTGGGGTGCTGTGATTGGCTGGAGCACTAGGTAATGTTGGACGTTTTGCTTGTTTTTTTTTTTTATTGGGACGTTTCTTGCGTTTATCGTGTGTTTTGCATCGACGATGAGGTCAGAATTTAGGCGACTCCAGTTTTGTAGTTTTTGTGTGTTAACCCTTCTGGGTAAGGAAGATTTGAATCTCATGTTACCCAGTCTTGTTTAACTCGCAAAGGCAGTTTTTTTTTTTTTCTTCACGCTGGTTTTAAACCTTTGAGTGCCAGGCGCAGCGCACTGCAAAGCAATGCATTGCGTACCACTCTGGTACTCAAAGGGTTAATTCCAACATTTGGATTGAGCTGTAAAATTGCTGTATTATTCCTGTATTTCTTACTTGATGTTCCCCTTGTATTTAACAGAAAAATTTAGGGCGCTTTGTTCAAAAGCGACCTTAACAAATTCTACGACAATCCAAGAGCACCATAGGGACTAACACAATTCCATGGGAAAAAAACATTCTTCTAGTGATTTTTCTGCAGTTTAAATACTGGACAGTTTTTCACTCAAATGTTATTACAGCTCAAACTTCTAGCAACTGCTCCAATTAGTGTCCAAAAGGCAAATCATGTATATGTAATATATAAATTGCACTCTGTGGTAGAGCTTGACCCATAGACTACAGTGCTCTATAATGAGTGATGTGAACAGCACCAACTGGTGACCACAGTAGAAAATTAGCAGTCGTAAAAAAGACAAGTTTGAGCTTTGATATATTTTGACTGAAATATCTCCCAGCAGTGGTTACTATTTTAGGCAGCAGTTAACCCTTTGCATGCCTGAGAAGTGTTGAATACATTGCAAAGCTATGCACTGGATACCTCTATGGCTCTATGGTTTAACCCTTTGAATGCCTGGGACTGTCCCTTATTGGGGA
Organism: Rhinophrynus dorsalis; assembly: GCA_037306005.1. Classification (NCBI taxonomy): domain Eukaryota; kingdom Metazoa; phylum Chordata; class Amphibia; order Anura; family Rhinophrynidae; genus Rhinophrynus; species Rhinophrynus dorsalis. Next base: position 380,098,170 of record CM074720.1, on the reverse strand, counting down.
TCTACGTCCCGCGTTGCGGGTCACCCCCCACCGGGACAAGAGAGAGTCCCGGAATGGAGCAACACTCACCAGTCCAGCCAGCCAATGAAATGTATTTGCTGTATGGTCCTCATTGGCTGGCTGGAGTGGTGCGTGTGAGACAGCTGGGATGGAGCAGGTATGCTGGCGGTGCAAGTGAGATACGCAGCTTAGGCTCCCGCTGGAGCTAACCTTCTTTCTGAGGCTGACAGAGTAAGAATTCCCATGGTTAGCGCCGGTGGGAGCCTCGGCCGCAGGACTAGGGTGACCATGTGTCCCGGAATGGCAGAATGGAATGCGTACTCCCTTTGGCACTCAAATGGTTTAACCCTCTATAATAATGGTTCATAACCCTCTCCTCGGCTCCACCTAATGACTGTGCACGTGATTAACTCACCTATACTCCAGCAGTGAAATTACACAGACATGGCACCTTAAGTGCACAAGAGGAGAGGCTGAAACTGCTGCCTTATAACCACATTTAAACTAAAAAAATGTGTACAGCTACTTTAACCCCTTGAATGCAGTGAGGATTGAAACACATTGTCTTGCTTGTATTAGAAACCTCTCTGGCATTCAAGGTGTTAAGAGTCCCATTTAACCTTTGACTGCCAGAGGGGCAGCCAACGCATTGTAATGCACTGGCACTCCAAAGGGTTAAGTCAGTGGGAATTTTTATTGTCCCTGTGGTGTAGTTGTTTTGCTTCAAAACTGCACTTTTATTTGAACAAATGGCCCATAATCCATCAAATGGTTTTCTATGATAGAATAATATGTTTTACTAGAAAACTGAGATTTTTATAAATTTTTTATCTTTTAGACAAATGTACTTAAGATGCAAAAGGAAATCCAGTCGAGAGGAATCTGTGTTTTGGGATATTTATAGCTTTTTTGGTTCCATGTGTAACACAGTTGGAGCCCTCTTGTCGAAGCAGCTCACTATCCAGGTATGTATTAGTGCAGGAATCTCTCTCTCAGATCACTGTCTTGTTTAGCAATACAAATGTGTCTATTTAGTAGCAAAGGACATATCCCTCTGGTGGACTCTATCTTCATGTTAGTTTCCCTGTCCAGTGCCAGGTGTCTTACCTCCCATTATAGTCTGAAACTTCCCATTCGAGTCACCCGGTAAGGGTAGTCCATCAAGGAGCTCCTTAGTGATGGGGACATGGGAAATGGTGTCTGCTGGTCATCCTCACCCTCTCATTCACGTGCATGCATGTTAAGTACAATGGTGTTGCACACAAAAGTGCTTCAGTGCTAGAGGCCTGGAGACATAAAATAAGGCAGTAAGCACTGCCGCTGAGTGCTGGTTAGCCCACTGCCAGCTGTGTGTACTGGGAAGACCGGATTCTGATGTGGTTCTCAGCTGTCTGTCTTCTTTGGAGGCAGTTTTTATTGTACTACTCTTCCTCCAGCTGCCTGAGGTCTGCAGTGATCTTTGCTTGTGGTAAACATTATAAAAGCTGTATAGTGTCCTGCCAATGGTCTTTAACTCTTTGAGTGCCAAAAGGATATCCATTAATTGTTAAAGGGGTCTCTTCATTTATGTAACTATTGAAATACCTGTCAGATTACTTTCATCTAAGGTTTAAGCCCCAGCACTTTGAAAGTTCAAGTATAGGCTCTTTCCACTTTGATCGGCAATAAGTGAGCCTCCTATAACCTAGTTATCCAATTTTACAAAGCATTACATATAATACAGCCTCCAACTTGTACTTTTGCTACTTCTTGGGATCTCCCATTAGTTCTATATGTTTTAAGTAGAGCTCCCTTCAAAACTCTTACTAACAGAACTGATGGTGCTATAAAGTGAGAAACTCTACATTAGAATAAGCCAAGACCATGCAATTCTGGGACCAGGTTCAGACTTTCTTGCAAAGGGTTTATCCAGCTCCCACTAATCTCAAGTCATTGTTCTACCTTCCTTTCAACTGATTATGCAGGAAGCAGAGGACACCTCATGGTTCAACCTGGACATGGACTGATGTGTAAATATTTACTCGGAAAGAACATTTGCAATCAGGAGAACTATAAGGCTGTTCATTATCTCTTCAGTCTACAGGAAATGTCATGTGGCATCCAAGTCCACATTAAGGAGATGGATTGCATCCAGCTTTACTAAAATGTATCAACTAAAGGGGTTTCCATTAACACAAAGGATAAAGGCACACTTCTACAGCGGTCTCCTTTTTTTGGGCAGAAGTTTCCTCAGATGATATCTGTAGGGCAGCAGTTTGGTCCACAATGTCCGCGTTCATTGAGCATCATCATGTCACTTTCCACTTGGCCAGTTCAGCTAATTTTGGCTGCAAAGGTCTTCAGTCTGTATCCCACATAGATGTCTCATAAAGTCTTATCCTTTTTTACTAGATCTGGGTACAGTTCCTGTTTTTTCCTTTATTCTGTTCTCTTCTCCCCCTGTGTAATGGTATAGTTTCCAGGTACGGTGTGGGTACTATCCTTATATTGAATGATTCCATGATGACCAGGGAAAAGGAAAATTTATGTTTGTTTACAGTTATTTTATTTTCTTGGTCATATACATGGCAGAGTTCAAAACTTCCCTCCCTGTTTGGGGGGGGGGGGCTGTTTTTATTTTTCTTTTGGTCCAGGCTAACAGCTAAGACTGGGGGGGATGGAGGAATGAGGCTTAATAATTTAGAGTCTTGTTTCCTGTTCTATCAGCTGGGGAGGACGCTTAACCCTTTTGGGGTCAGTATTGCCTTGTATATGTTCAGGAAAAGCAAATAATGGTAAGCTAATGTAAGTTTCCTTTTTATGAGCAGATCTTGCTATAAAAAATAGCAATTGAAACATAAATTTGTAAAGATCTGTGTTTTTCAATTTTGCACCATTATGCATTTTGGGCACAAAATAACAAGAAATTGATCATGTATCCATACAAGCTATGCTTTTTTTTTAAAGTACAAAAAATTCCAGTTTCAAAGACTGATCATTTGCATTTCTACTCCAAGGCAGGTTTTCTGTAAAATGACCAGAAGATGGTGCCATAGGAAAAAAAAAGTGTGGTTTTGTTTTATATTGACACTTTTTCAAATACTGAAATTATTATTATTCTTTATTTATATAACGCCAACAAATTCCGCAGCGCTGTACAATTGGGAATAGACATACAGAGTTATTAAATAGTACAATCAAATGTGGAGAACAGAAGGATCAGTGGGTCCTGCTCGTGAGAGCTTACAGTCTAGAGGAAGGTAGGTATGACCCAGAGGGCGTAAGTGCTATTGGGTGTAAGTGCCTTCTGCCACATTAACTGCCAGTCAGTGGGTGGGATTGAGAAGTGCTGTTGAGTGCCGTGGTCCAGGCAAGGGGTGATTCTTGGTGATGATGTTTATGGAGGCAGTTGATAAGCTTCCCTGAAGAGGCAAGTCTTCAGGGAGCGTCTGAATATTTGAAGGCTAGGGGAGAGTCTGATGGGGTGGGGGAGGGAATTCCAGAGCTGAGGTGCAGCAATGGAGACGTCCTGTAGGCGGGAGTGGGAGGATGTAAAAGAGCTGTGGAGAGCAGAAGGTTGTGTGCAGAGCGAAGATGGCGAGTGTGAGTGTAGAAATGAGAGATGAAATATAGGGGGGGTGCGGTGTTAGTGAGGGCTCTATAAGTTAGCACCAGAATTTTTAATATAATTCTGTATGCTAATGGGAGCCAGTGTAGGGATTGACAGAGGGGTCTGGTGTTAGAGAAGCAAGTTCATTATGGACTGTAGCGGGGTTAGTCGGGTGAGAGGAAGGCCAATTAGTAATGAGTTATAGTAGTCAAGACGGCACATGACGAGTGTTTGGATTAGAATTTTGGTAGTGTCTTGTGTGAGAAAGGGTCAGATTCTAGAGATGTTGCGGAGTTGGAGGCTGCATGAGTTGGAGATTGACTGGATGTGAGGAATGAAAGATAGGGCAGAGTCAAATGTGACCCCCAGGCAGCGTGCTGTAGGGGTTGGTGTGATGGTAGTGTTGTTAACGGGGAGGGTAATATCTGGGGTAAGGCTATTTGTAGAGGGAGGGAAGATAATTAGTTCCGTTTTGCCAAGGTCAGTTTGCGTACACAGGAGGACATCCAGGAAGACACAGCAGTCAGTCAGTCAGATACTCTGGACAGGAGGGAAGGGGAGAGGTCTGGGGAGGAAAGATATATTTGAATGTCATCAGCATAGAGATGATGGTGAAACCCAGAGGAGTTTTAGTTTTCCAAGGGATGCAGTGTAGATTGAGAAATGCAAAGGTCCCAGTACTGATCCTTGAGGCACTCCAACAGACAGTGGGAGGAGTGGGGAAGTGGAGCCAGGAAGTGGAGTAGGAAACACTGAAGCAGCAGTTGCAGAGATAAGATGAAAACCAGGAGAGTGCAGTGTCACAGAGACCTAGGGAGTGGAGGGCTTGGAGGAGGATTGGGTGATCTACTGTGTCAAAGGCGGCTAGCAGGTCCAAGAGAATGAGTAGGGAGTAGTGGCCTTTTGACTTGGCGGAGAGCAAGTCATTGGCCACATTAATGAGGGCAGTCTCAGTGGAGTGATGAGGGCGGAATCCAGATTGCAAGGGATCTAGCAGGGAATGGGAGCAGAGGAATTTAGTGAGCCGGTTATATGCGAGACGCTCAAGGAGCTTGGAGGCGAACGGGAGTAGAGAAACTGGCGAGATCTTGGACAGAGAAGTTAGTGGAAGGTGTTTGTGTTGGTGGGTGTAGAAGAGATGTGAAGGTTGAGAAGGCATTTTGGGTTAGAGGAAAGATTAGATATTAGAGAGGAGAAGTATGACTGTTTGGCCAGGGAGAGGGCAGAGCTATATAAACAGAGAATTAATTTTTAGTGTATGAAGTCAGCTGTGGAGCGAGATTTCCTCCAGTGCCTTTCGGCAGTGCGTGAGCACCTTTTGGAGGTATCGTGTTTGTCTTGTGTGCCAGGGTTGTAGTGGGCTTGTGCGTGAAGTTGCAGGTGCAGCTGTGTCAAGGGCTGTAGTGAGACTGCTGTTGTAGAGAGCAGTAGTTTGGTCTGGGCAAGTAAGTGTGAGGATGGGGTTGAGAAGAGGTTGCAGGGATATAGAAAATTGTTGCAGATGAAGAGATGCAGATTTCTCCGTGTGCTCTTGATCATGGAGGGGTGTGGGATGGGTTTGTGTGGTATGGTGAGGTTACCGGTGAGGAGGTGGTGGTCTGAGAGGGGAAAGGGGACATTAGAGAAGTTGGAGACCGAGCAGAGGTTAGTGAAAATCAAGTCAAGGGAGCAACCATCACTGTGTGTGGGAGAGATGGTCCACTGTGACTGGCGTCATTCTGAGCACTCGCTATTTTATAGTTTCCACCTTGATTGACCTATGTGGGCTCCGCCTCCTAGAGAGGCCTTATATGTTGTATTATATCATTGTTTCAGTGCCATTTCGTGGTGTATCTTAGTGCTTTCTGAGTCTTCCATTGCAATCCGTTCCTGGCTGCTGAATCTTATTAGTCTATGGCCCTGGCTCTGTCTGACTACCGATTTGTACCTGAACCTTTTGCCTAGCTATTGTCCACTCTGTACCGACTTTGGCCTTGTCTGATTACCCACTCCATGTATGACCTTTGGCCTCGCTAACTAACCACTCCGTGCTGATCTTGGCTTGTCCAACTACCTGCTCCGTGTATGACCTCTGGCCTGGCTGACGTCCCGCTCTGTGCTAAGTACTTTGGCTTGTCTGACTACCCAAATCTTTTGACCTTTGGCTGGTTTGTCTCTCTTGCTCCCTGAGGCCTGGCTTTTCCTGTCAGTAGCACAGCAGCGCCTAAGTCCTCCGGGCGTGTTGTGCCTCTACCGTTCTAGGGTGCGCGGTATCTGGGACCCTAGCATTCTAGGGTATTGTGGTTGTGTCCTTGCATTCTAGCTGGAGGGCCTCCTGTTTCCGCTCCGCTATAGAGCACGCTTATCACTATCGCTATCTCTGTGGTTCTGCTTTCGCTACTGATTTGCCCCTAGCTTGTGCATCAGTCTGGTTAAGGTTCAGTGTCAGCTCCTGGTAGTGGACTGCACACTGTCCCCACGCCTGACCCCGGGAAGGTTGGGAAAGTGTCTGTATTACTTTTCTTGTATTATTTTCAATAAAGTGGAATTGATTTTATGTACCTGTCTGAGTGGTTATTTACAAGTCTTCCATGATAGCGGGGACGTGTTATGATTATTTAAAGGGATATTGAATTCACCCAGGGTGAGAGTAGGGACATCAGAGGACATGAAGTGAGGGAGCCAGGAGGTGAAGTGATCAAGGAATTGTGCAGTAGGACCAGGTGGCCTGTATATGACAGCAACACGCAAGGGGAAGGGAGAGAAGAGGCGAAGTGTGCGAGCTTCAAAGGTAGGGTAGGAGAGAGAAGGAACAGTGGGGATTACCTGAAATGTAAGGCCTCCATGTGAGAGTGCGCAGTGGAGGCAGTGTCTAACAATGTGAGCCAAGTTTCTGTGATGGCCAGGAGGTTTAGGGAGTGAGAAAAGAACAGAATATGAGCAGCTGTTAGTTTGTTACACACAGAGTGGGCGTTCCAGAGACCAAAAGGGGGGTGGAGACTGGGTGACGTGGTACGGTTATTAGGTTGTGGATGTTGCTTGTGTTAGTGGGTTCTGCGGTACAAGAGAGAATGGAAGTGGGGCCTGGGTTAGGTGAGATGTTACCTGCAGCAAGCAGGAGGAGAAGGGACAGGGACATAAGGTGAGAGTGAGATTTGATGCAGCGGGGCTTTTTTGCAAGGGTAAAAGGAGATGGTGGTGATAGGGAGTGGAGGAATGAGAAAAGTTCATGGGAGCAGAGAAGTGGTGAGGGAAGAAGTGAGGTTGCAATGTAGATGGAGTGACACTTAACCCCTTAGTGACGGCCGCGGGCGTCACTTAACGCCCGTCTAACTTTTTTTTTTTTTTTTTTTGATGAATCCGGAGTCCCCAAACGGCGTGCAGCCGCGCGGGGATCCGGATTTCCTGGACTTACATGTATGTCCTCTGTCACTAAGTGACAGCCACAGGAGGAGGGTCTTATACAGGCGAGAATGGGGATGACAAGGCAAGGAGCTAAACTGGCCATACTGGGGTTAATGAATTGGTGCAGTAGAGTTTGTGCAACAGTCTGTGATCCTGGACAGTACAGATGACTTGGCAATCAAGGGTCAATCCAGAGGGTGTAGGTGCTAGGGACGGTGAGGAGAGTCAGTCGCAGAACTGTGAAGTATTTGGCGAGGGTAGGAGTCAATGAAACCATGGGATACCATATTCGGTTAGGTAGCTAGGGGCCTCCTTAGTGAAATGGTGCCCCCCTGGCATGAGATGACATATTGTAGGGCACGAACCACAATCTGTCAGTTTTCTGTGAAATACCTGCACTAGTCCCAATGTGCTCCTGCTTCTGCTCTATTACAGACAAGAAGAAAAGGTAGACAAATCAAACTATTTTGGGAAAAAAGACAACAACCTGCATCTAATGGGCATTAACTTGCCTTTCTACCTAGTCCTTTGTACACAAATGTTTCCAGAAGGTGACGCTAAAGGAAGAAAAATTACCCCTTTAAAGCTATTCAAATCTTTGAGGACTATGGAATTTCCTTTTGTATTCATTAGTAATCCTGTACTGAGATAAATTATACCCTAATGATAACAGCTGACATGCTAATTAATGTTTACCAAAACAAGGGACATGGATACAACAGCAGTTATGAAGTTTTAGCTGCAATTTTTCTTTGGTAATGTGAATTACAATACCATGGGAAACAAAATGTTCTATTTTGAGGTTTATTTCTAGAGCGGGACAATTTGGGGCCAGCCTGACCATGGTATCATGTGGAGAACTTGTACAGAGTTATTAGAAAATATCGGAAGTCACTCACCACCATTTTGTTGTTAAGCTCTGACCCCTGACTAGGCAGGTCTTGGCTGTGGACAAAACTTTTCAGATACACCTAGTAATAAAAGAATGATAATCTTTGCAGGAGCCCAGATAGCTGGACTGAAAATGCTATAGCCAAACAAGGGAAGGACAGGGCCTCAATCACAATGTGTAAAAGCAAAAACTGTGTTTATTCTTTCATCGCTGCAGCAAACGTTTTTCAGGGACAAGAACCCTTATTCAGTTGTACAGCACAGCACAGTATGGTTACATCCTTCATTTGCTCGCAAAACTACTGTAGTGACTTTTTTGGAAGGTGTTGCAAAAACAGATGGTTGCTATAATAATGTCATTTTAACCTATAGAGGCTGGCAAAATATTGTCTGCTGAGATACTACATCTGTCCCATGGGTCATCTTGGAATCAAAACATGGTTACTTTAACACCTGAGCCTGCGGGCCCTACACATCTTGATCTGGGTTGGCTGTTATTAGCAGCTCACAGTTATGAAATTAGTGGGGTTGGAGTTGTTATATATATGTATTTTTTTTATAAAATACACTATAGTGTGTAAGAGAGAGTGGATGTGTGCATGCATGCACATTTGCAAGATCACATTCTCCCGGCACAAATTGTAACTCTAAGGGCTGAATGTTCAAAAGATTTTGCTGGCACACGATCAAAGAATTCGAATGCGTTATCCAGTTGTTTCCTAGTCTTGTTCCTGTGATCCCTTGCCCTTTCTCTGCTGCGCTTTCCATGTATTGACCTTGGCTAATTTCCCAACTACTCTTACTCTTCAATTATGTACCATGTCTTGGTGTGATCGATTCTCTCTTTTTGACCTCGGCTTCTCCATTCGACTATTCTTCTGTCTGCTGCGTATGTGCTGCATTATCTGCCTGTTAATGACTCTGCTAGTACAACCATCCAAGTTGCCTGTTGATGCCATCATCTGTTCAAATCGTCTGTTCTCACTGTTCACTGGAGAGGTCGGATTCCAGCCGAACTAGTAGAACTTCAACTAATAGTTGCACTTTTATGTTGGAGGTCAAATATTCCGGTTCTCCAGCTTCTCCTACAAGCAACATTCGGCTAACAGTGCAGGTAACTCTGTCTCCTTGCCGGTCATCTCATTCGACCCCAGTAGGTAGTAGCTATCCTCTACGCTGTTATCTGAGGTGTGGGCCGTCTCCTCCAGCTGGCACTAAACTGACCTTGAGGTCAGCACCTTTAATCCAGCCTTGGCCGCAGCAAGGCAGCTTAGGGTATAGCCAATGCCAACCAGCTCCACGCCCCACTCCAGCAACTTGGCTACACCTGCTGCCTCTATCTACTGTGTTGTGTACTAAAGAGTCCTAACTCTGGTAGTTTTTTAGATAACTAGAAGTTGCTTCTCCACAGAGTTCAGACCCAGACAGATTACACTGGGAGCTCCCTGTTACACATGCTCATTACATACCTATGATCAAGAGATATCTTTGTGTCCCAACGACCAGCAGTGAGAATCACTCCAGAGGAATGTGTTGGAGACCTTGCAAGCATTCTGTAAGTTAAATAAATCGGCCAGTGAAAGGACCTGCACACTGGTAAATAAAAATTGTCCAAAGTAGTATAGGTAAATTGTGGTATAATGCTAGCCATAGAAAAACAGTGTTAAAGTGATGCCTTTTATTGGATAATTGAATTGCTCTAGGATGCAAGCTTTCAAGACAATGTAGGTTTTTCTTATGTTTTAGACCATTACAAAGAGACTCTTTTGGAGCCTAGGGAATGTAGTATAGGCAATACTGATAAGAATATTGACTGCCAGTGGGATTTAATTGTTAAAATAATTTGCATGAGTGTTTAACCTGTATGTTTAACATGTATGGCGTATTCGGCCTTCATTCTTATTTATACCTGAAGAAGAGACCCAAGTTGTTTGGAAGCTTGCATCCTAGAGCCTCTCTTTCAATAAAGGTATAATTTTTACTCTTCCAGTCTCCAAAGTAGTATATAAATTGTTCATCTCCGCAATATATAGGCTTTTAAAGGGATAGTAATAGTATATTTTCTGTTTATTTCATATTGTAGTCATGGTTTAAAAGATATACCTTTCTAAAGTTACCTCTTCCTGGCAGTTTCACTGAAGTCAGAGAGATGGCTCAGTTGGTTAAGGCACCAGCTGTAGAATCTGCTCGACCATGAGGTTGCAGGTTCTAGTCTTGGCAAGGTCAGCTCAGCCTTTCACCTTTCTAAGGTAGATAAAATGAGTCCAGGACATACTTGAAAACGAGAGGCAATCTCAATGTATTCTTCCTGGTAAAATACTTTCACAAAAAAAAAGTCATCACTCTAGCTGACGGCTGCAGAATCCGGTCATCTGACCGGACAGAGGCTCTTCAGCAGAGCCGAAATCTCGCTCTTTAGAACTAAATACTTCGTTGGAACTGTCTACAAATTGTGCCTGGTTTGCAAGCACACTTTGTAGACCGTTCCAGTGAAGTATTTAGGTCTAAAGAGCTCAATTTCAGCTCTGTTGAAGAGCCTCCATCCTGTCAGATGACCGGATTCTTCAGCCATCAGCTAGAGCGCTGACTTCAGTGAAACTGCCAGGAAGATGTAACTTTAGAAAATAAACTGAAAATGAACTATTACTATCCCTTTAAATAAACCAGGCACCATAAACCAGGAGCAGGTGTGTTTTTGTGGGGGGAAATGTGATGGCTATTCCCACACAATATGGTGAAGTGGCCAGCATAGTAAGGAACCTTTCACAAAAAATCACCACCAGGAAGTTGCCTATTCTTCCTTTTGATAAGTCCAGTCCTGTTAGTACTTCCTTATACAAAAGGAGCTGATGTCACTGCTTGTATGCTAAATATATTTATTTTCCTGCAGGTCATCACTGGGTGCTATATGGCATTAGCGGATATTATAAACTTTATATTTACTCTCTTTCCTGTCTGCAGTTCCAGATACAGACGAAGATCTGGTAGGTACTCTTTATATTTCAGGCTCAGGTTATGTAAGGGGTGGCCAACCTGCAGTCTTTAAGCGGTATTGGACTTTCATTCCTATAAATGGCTGACTGATGATGGAATCTGTAGTCCCATGACTGCTGGGTAGCCATAGGTTGCCCACCCCCAGATTAGACGATTTCCATGCTCTGGGTTATATTTTTCCTTTCCTCCAGTAGAAGTGTAGTAGAAAGAGCCCATGTCTCTCCTCCCCTTGCATCACTGACTCGGTGTGAATGATCACTAAGCAAGCTTGTGCATTTCTTCTCACATCGTCCCCTTATTTTCTGATTTTGTTTTTGTCCTCTGGTTACCACAATGACAAACAGAGCCCATACAAGCATGCTTAGTGCTCACTTATACTATATCAGTGATATTAAGTGGAGAGTGATATGAATTATTCCTCCTACTCTAGTGCAGTATGCTGAGCTGGTGTTCTGATTACCTGGGGAGAACATATAATGTAGTATACTTTTACTACTGTTCCAATGCACCATAGGAGTAGGCTTAGCAAGTGTTTTTAAAACCTCTAGTCTCCGTATAATTCCTTTGAACATATAGTTATACTTTCATTATTCTTCCCTTAAATCCAGTCTAATAATTAAAGTGTGATTTGTTTTTTAATACACAGTAGTTTTATTACTGTGAAAGGGCTTGGTCACTAGATTGAGCATTGGATTGCAGTGGCAACCAAACTTGGAGCTCACTCTCACAGACATTTGTCTCTGTGTGAGATGTTTCAATGCTTCCTGAGTACTGACGATGCTTGGGGCATATTGAAGCTCATAAGCCAGTGGTTCTCAACTCCTGTCCACAGGACCCACTAACAGGCCAGGACTTAGAGATTTCTCTGCTAGAGCACAGGTGTGGTGATCAGGAGGCTCATTCACATTGATTAATTCACCTGTGCTCTAACAAGGAAATCAACAAATCCCGGCCTGTTAGTGGGTCCTGAGAACAAGAATTGAGAACCAATGTCATAAGATGACATGACTCGGGTTCCCACTGCAGCTGAGCAATTCTGGTCAACCAACTGGGTCCTTTCACAGTAGAAGGGGATGATGTCAGGAAAGACGAGGGAGGGGAATATTTAGTGAATTACATCTATTAAACTACTGTATACTAAAGAGGATGATTGACATCAGTCACACACTCAATATTTTAGAATGTATTTAAAAGAATGCTAAACACTTTTTTTTTAAAACCAAACTGTTGACAACAATACCAACTGGCATCTAAAAGGCTATTTTTAAAATAATGCTCACTGCAGGAGAACTTGAGTCAAAGACTTCGACTTTCCATAGTATTGATAAGAACCATACCAGCTGGTGTCCACAATAAAAAAAAAAAAAAAAATTCTGATCAATTAAAAACCAAACAAAACACAGTTTGAGTTATAATACCTTTTGATGGCAAATCTCCCAGCAGTGGAAGCATCCATGTTACACTCAGCAGGAAAATATTTACAATATATATATACAGGTCTGGAAATTTTCACTGGTCCGTGACTAGTAAGAAAATCCGACATAAGAATAAAAATGTTTGCTGTCTCATAAAAATCACTTACAGCTCCTTCAAGGGAAGAAAAGTTAATCAATTTGATTTCTTATATCAGCCAATTGAATACACACATGTTAAAGCAGAGGCATTCCTGAATTATGGGGGGAAATGCAGTATGGCGAGAGTACCTCTCCAGTCTTCTTTGTTGTCCTGTGGAGCCTATGCACTAAGATGGGTTGGTATAGTGTAGCCCCCCCAGCTGCTGCCATATTAACTCTCCCATCATTGCCTGACAATAGGCGGTTAGAGGGGGATATGAGAGTTGTAGTCAGGTATTTGTTTGAGGGCAACATGTTGCCAATCCCTCCACTAAGATCTCTGCAACCTAGAATAAAATACAAATGGGTGAGTTTCTTACTGGAGAGTTTTTCACCATAGCACCTAACCTCCCTGGTCTGTTTGAAACCCTTGAGGAATAGGATTCACCACTATTGATTTAACCCATCCCATAACAGCATTCAAAGGGTTAAGAAGCATTGAAACCAGTGGGAACGTAGACAATTTGGTACTTTCCTGTTATCCGGAACAATTTTCAAAACTAATTCCTGTTATTTCCTGTCAGAATCTGTCCTGTCAGAATCTGATAAAGATAAAGATTTTGTTTCAAAATGTTTGAAAAATATTATAATAAAGATTTTGTTTAAAAATGTTTGAAAACATGTTTTGAAAATGGTTGTTTTGGAAATGGTTCCGGATAACAGGAAAGTACCAACAATTTTTATTTGTCCCCTATGGTGCAATTTTGTACAGGAATTACTCCAATTTCTTATTAGCCCTTTGAGTGCCAGAGGGGTTCTCAACGCAATGTTTCATAATGCATTGCAGACCCCTTTATCATTCAAAGGGTTAAATTGGCCTCCTTATAGAAAAAAATGTAGCACCTAAGAATGAGAGGGCCCAGGCAGCCTTGTTCACAATAATCTACTGAACAGACACGTTAAAGCCTATGTCCTTGTACATCCCGCAGTGTCAAATAAGGGTTTTATTTGCAAATTGCTTCTAGTTATTAAAACGTTTCTTCATGATGATGATACATACGGTTGTCTCACAGTTGCAAATAAAAGTTTTTTTATTCCAATATTTTATGAAATTGCAGTGACACATTGATACACCTGTTCCATGCTTTTTATAATTGTATAGGCCAGAAGAACTCTAGAAGAAGGATGAAGCACCGAGACATCTTGTCTGCTCTCTCAATTTCATTATTTGTGGGGTTTGGGTATTCTCTTAATACACATGGATATCTGTCCACTGAAGTGCCTCATACTCCACAGAGAAGGTTGCTTGGGACTGCACTGCAGGTAACTGGACTGGACATGATCTGTGTTTCCTCTGGATACATAAACACCTGGAGCTGTATATTCAAAAGAAAAGTGATTTCTGGCACAAACCATTTTCACTATTGGGGAGAACTAAAATTTCAGAAAATTCCCATTGATTTAAATGGGGATTTTAACCCCCCAAATGCTAGAGAGGTCTCGTGCACATTGTTTCTCAGTGTATTGGAGACCTCTTTTGCATTAGGTATCCTTTTAATATGTTACACTTTAAATAGCATGCTGCTCCAGCGTGCGGTCCGCAAGTCACCATAATTAAAAGGGCGACCTGAGAACAGCGTGAGATTGTCAAGTCACACCTTCAAGTCCCAGCATCCTCAGCCTTTAAACAAAATACAACATCGCTTGTGCCAACCCCTGGAGTAATGACTTGGTTAGTATTATAAAAGCCATACATGGGTCCGCTACAGAACGTATCTAAACAATGGCATTCCAAAGCAAGGAGCACTGTACTGGTGTAAGCTGGAGTGGCTTACTCCAGTACAGAGCTCCTTGCTTTGGAATGCCGTTGTTTAGATAAGTTCTGTAGCAAACCCACGTATGGCTTTTATAATAATAACCAAGTCATTACTCAAGGGGTTGGCACAAGTGATGTTGTATTTTGTTATTGGCTGAGGATGCTGGGACTTGAAGCTGTGACTCGACAATCTTGTGCTGTTCTCAGGTCGCCCTTTTAATCATGGTGACTTGCTGACCGTGCGCTGGAGCCGCACACTATTTAAAGTGCGACATATTAAAAGTGAACTCTTGCATTCAAGGGGGCTACAACCCCCATTTAAATCAATGATAATTTTTAGTTCTCCCCTATAGTGCAAATGGTTTTCCCCAGAACGCTTCCACTTTTCTTTTAACCCTTTTTAGAGATAAATATGATATTTAATACTGAGTATGTAGGTGTTTTTAACAGAATTGAAAGTTGATTAGTCATATCTTTAATGCTATTAAGTTGTTTATCAGTGACTCACCCCCAACTCAATATTAAATTCTAAATTTGACCTTTATGGTAAAAAGTTTGGACACCCCTGACATAAGGATTATTATGTTCCCTGCTCTATAAGCTGCAGCAAATTAACATTCCACAAGGAAGTCTTTCCTCATACACGTGGAATCCCAGCTGTTTCATTACTGATCATTTACGCACAGCTGCTCAGTTATTTCATTTGTCATCAGTGTTTAATGAACTGCTGGTTGAGCTGCTGCCTTGAGATGTATTGGTCTTTTGTTAACCAGGTTGTAATATCAATTGCTTCTCTAAGAGCTGACCTAACTGAGCCCAATATATACTTTGACTGGAGCTAGTCCCTTTAAAGAGAACCTGTCACCTAAATCCAACTTTGAGGATTTTGAAAGAGCTTTCAGAATTGATATGTTGCATTAACAATTTTTACTTAGAAAATTAGTTTTTAAGTTCTTTAACACTTTGTATTTTTACATTTTTATCTCAAAATTTAGGAGTTTTTTTTCCATTTCCTGGAAGGTAGCTGGTGGTACTTTCAGTGTCACTGACACAAGTTCACCATATGCAGTGATTGCAAGTGTATCATTTTAGCTGTACAAATATGTAAATTAATAACTTAGACATTCAAAAATGCAGGTTCTTGCTGTAATAATGTTTGAATGAAGCATGTCATACCTTGCAGAATAGAAATACCATTTTTTTATTTGCTAAAAAAAAAATTACTGGAGACTGCTGTAAAGAATTTAATTGGCAATTGGTCTATTATTGCCATGGATACAGTAAAAGCACACTTCTTTTTCCCTTATTCATGTTTGTTTTATTAATGTGCTTCCCATTTTTGTTTCTGTAAGTAGAAAGAATAGACAGTTTAATATGAGTGAAGAGGGACTTAAAGGCTGGTGAGTCATTGGGCTCACCCATTATTTCACAACCATTTTCAAAACCATAATCCTGTGTTAAAGGGAAACTAACCTGTAAAATACATATGTTAAAGCTCAGTCTTTTACCAATTATTCAATGATACTCTTCGTTCCAGTAGCAGTCTCATTCCTATAGGCTGTGCAGTGGTTGTTACACTCAGTAGTTGTTAGCAACCAATAGCTATAACTGTCTGCCTCTGTAGATCTCACAACATATCTTTGTAGAGAAGAAGCTCAGTAGAAACCTGTACACTGAGGGCTATAATTTAATAATGCTGCTGTTGCCACAGGAGGGAATAGCAGTAATTAACTATCAAAAGACTTGGGCTTGTTTCATATTTGATTTTTATGTATGTTTTCTGTTTTTTGGTTCTTCAAGATTTTTTGTTTTTATGTCTGCCCTTTTTTCTAGCTATTCTAAATCCCAATATGTATTTAATCTTTTTACATTTTTCTTAGCTTTGTTCAAGGCTGATTAAAATCTCCATATGGCTTGGTTGTCATTTCAGCCATTGGACAGTACAGAAGCTTGCTGTTAGAAATTTAAGTCGTTGGATCCTTTTTATGAATTGCTGTCCCTTGCATTCCTGAAAAAAAAAAGATACTGATGATGTAAATCGAATGTTGAATGTAGCATATGTGAATCATTGGGAAATGCCCCAATGTGTACATTTATTTGGTGAATGTGATTTTATATATGTCTTATTTTAAATATTTACATTTATGCTTAATGCACTGGATTGAGATGGAGAGTGTAGTGGTATTCTTAATCATTTTCAGATCAGCTCCTCAGTAATCTAGAGCAGGTTCATCCAATAGTGCACCACGTCAACAGAAATCCATATGTGTGAGGGCCACATTTTTTGTTTTAAATAATAATGATGAATTAGAATGTTAGCTATTTAAACTATGGATTATCAGTAATATGAATGGTAGTCCTTGATCAGTTTTGATCAAGTCAATGAGATTTCTGGTATTTAACAGATTGATCTATTCTTGCAGGTGTCAGTAACACAATGGTAGCAGTGAGCAGGTGATAAGCCTTACTGCTTTACTGACCAATTAGGTCACATGTGATAGCTAATTGGGTAAAATAGGCCTTTGTTAAAAAAAAAAAATCACAGGAAGCTCACTCTTTCGGGTTTAGGCTCACTGGCTGCATGTTGGACACCCATAATATAGAGCCTTCTGAAGCTTTGTGGAATTTTCTTACTGCTTTTGGTCTTTATCAGTTTCTGGAGAACTTTATATTTTATTTAAATTGTATTGTATATCTTTATTTATATAGCGCCAACCAGTGTACTTGGCACTTTACAGATTACATTTAATATAGAAGGGGTACAATAAGTGCGGTGATTAAGTGCTTATATAGGCAGTCATAAGGGGAACAACAGGTGAGTACACATTAGAATAAAAGATCCCTGCCCCGTAGAGCTTACAATCTAAGTATAGGATAGGTGGTATACAGATACAAGCTGGTAGAGGAGGAAGTGCAGTGTTTGGCTTATGATGATAATGTTTCCATATTATGCTGTTGCTAGAGATGAAAGGTTCTCTTTTAGTTTAGATTTAAAATTGTTGAGGGTTGATGCTTGGCGAATGCTGGGTGGTAGGGCGTTCCACAGGTAGGGAGCAGCAAGTGAGAAAGCTTTCAATCGTGAAACAGCGATAGTGGTTAAAGGGGCAGTGAGTCGTCCACCATGTGTGCTGCGCAGTGGACGTGCAGGAATATGGCGGGATATCAAAGATGAGATATAAGGTGGGGACAAGTGATGGAGAGCCTTGAAGGTAATGAGGAGGATTTTGAATGTGATACGCTGCTTTATGGGAAGCCATGACAGTGATTTTAAGAGTGGTGGGGTGAGTACTGTTCTGGAGGAGAGGAAGAGTATTCTGGTGGCTGAATTAAGAACAGATTGAAGAGGAGTGATATGGTAAGTAGGAAGACCAGTAAGTAAAGAGTTGCAGTAGTCCAGGCGAGGAAGGATAAGAGCATGCATGAGGGTTTCTGTTGTAGAGTGAGAGGGGAATGGCTGGATTTTTGCTATATTCCAAAGAAAAAAGTGACAGGTTTTGGTAACGTTGTTTATGTGGGTGGAGAAGGAAAGAGAAGAGTCCAAAGTTACCCCCGAGGCAGCGGGCCTTGTCTACAGGGTAAATTGTGGAGCCTTCGACAGTTATAGAAAATGGAGGTGTTGTGCAGGATTTAGGAGGGAAGATAAGTAGCTCAGTCTTGGACAAGTTAGGTTTTAAGCGACGATGAGCCATCCAGGAAGAGACAGCTGTAAGGCAATCTGAGACCCGCTGCTGTATTTCAGGTGTTATTGAGGGTGCAGAGAGATATATTTGTATTGTCTGCATAGAGATGGTAGTTAAAGCCAAAGGATTTTATCAGTTGCCCCAGGGAGAGTGTATACAGAGAAAAGAGAAGAGGTCCCAGAACAGAGCCTTGGGGTACTCCTACTGAGAGGGGGATTGGAGGTGAGGAGGTGTTAGCGTATATCACAGAGAAAGACCATTGAGAGAGAGAGGATAGAAGCCAGGAATGTGCCAGGCCGCAAACACCAATTGATTGGAGAATCTGGGATAGAAGGGTATGGTCGACTGTGTCGAATGCTGCCGAAAGGTCTAGGAGGATAAGAAGAAAGAAATGGCATTTGGTTTTTGCAGTGTGGAGATCGTTTGTTACTTTGAGAAGGGTGGTTTCTATAGAGAAAGTGGGCCGAAAGCCAGACTGCAGGGGGTCCAGAGTGTTATGGGAGTTGAGGAAGGTAAGAAGACGAGAGTAGGCTAGGCGCTCAAGGAACGTAGAGGCAAAGGGCAAGAGGGATATGGGGTGGTAGTTGGATGGAAAGGTGGGGTCTAATGAACTTTTCTTGAGGATTGGAGATACTATTGAATATTTGAATGAGGAGGGGAAGATGCCAGAGGATAGGGAGGAGTTGAATACCCGAGTTAGCATGGGTAAAGTGATCTTGAGACAAGTGTTTATGTTCCAAGGTGTACTTGGACAAAAGTTCCACATTAAGTGCCTCTACCAGATAGCCAGTGGTCCTACTGTGTAAGCAACACTAGAAACTAGTTAAGCAGTAGAGTCTCTACTTTTCCATCACTGATGCAACATGACTGAGCACACTTCTAAATTTTACCTTGGTCTTTGTCCTCATTTTGTGCTTTTGATTTGTTCCATGCTTACCATCCTAAAAAGCATAGATGTGTTTTAGCATGCACAGGGAAGAAGCTAGGTTCCAAATCACCTGGGGCTCGGGCCAACTGAAAGTATTGTTAGTGCACTATTCAAACCAATTGTGTCATTACTAGTAGAGAGATATAACAGCATTACATGCCCAAAGCTGGCAAACCCAGGCATGAGACCAGGGGGCTTTTGCAACCTCAAGCAGAACCTTACAACATCCCTGTGTGCTCACTTGCAATGCATCAATAATGAAAACAGAGGACAGACATTCACCTTTCCATGTAACGTTATCCTAGTGAAGCATATGCAACTAGAATCCTGGTTATCTGGTGAAGAGACCTACTGTGACATGCTCTGCATTTGTTTGAAGGCAGCATGGACCACAAGTTCATCCCCTTTAAACACACTAGTATGTAATTTATATAAATTAAAATTTTTCCAAAAGTATTGCCTCACTCTTATTTTCTTGGTTCCCTAGGCAACTTCTTGCTTTCCATTGTTAGCACTTTTTAAGATTCACACCCTGCTCTCTCAGTTGCCTGATCTACAATCCTCATTGCTGTGATTCCTGCATCTATCCTTCTATTTTTGTTATCCGAATTCCGTATTGACCCTTGTCCTGGATTTTCCTTCTGATACCTCATTTGGCTCTCTGACTTCTGGGCTTTGACATCTACTCTGGTTCCTGGATTCTCTCTTGTATTGCCCATGGCAGTGCTTCAGTGATTTTCCAATTTGACCCCTGGCTTGGCTTCGGATTCTGTCTTCTGCCTCATTCCATGGCTCTGCTTCAGTCTATTCTCTTGCTCATCTTCTGACCCGGCTCTCGGGTTCTGCTCTCCTCCTCCATCATTGCTTGAAGGCTGTTATGGACCAGGAACCAGACAGGACACAAAAAGGTAAAATGCAAAACACTTTTATTAAAGAAACAAAAAATAAACAAACAGAATCGTGATCCAGGAACATAAACCAAATGACAAGCCAGGGTCAGGAACCAGGACAGGTAATCAGCCAAGCCAGAGTCAGGAGCACAGAAGTCCGCAATGTCAGGAACAAGCCAGTGGGTCAGGAGCCAGAAGGGTCATCAGAGGAAGCCAGGTCATACACGGATAAACAGGAGCTCAGTAGAATTCACAGTGGTCCGCAAACAAACACAAGGACAAAGGGGAAGTGAGCCAGGCTGCTATAAATACCTTGGGAGGATTGGCTGATAACAGTCAGGTGAGAAATCACTGTTCAACTGATTCAACCAGACCCAGGAACTCAGAAGGCAGCAATGATGGATCGCAGAGCACTAGATTAGCTAAGGCAGCAGAATGGATAGGCAGAGACGCTCAGCCAAACCTTGGCAGTACCCCTCCTCAACGACCCCGCCCTCCCGGCGGGGCAGGACCAGTTTTATGGGGAAAGCGTGCATGGAAAGCATGGAGGAGAGCGGGGGCATGCACATCTGTGGCTGGAACCCATGAGCGCTCCTCTGGACCATAACCCTTTGTCACGGTTATTTGATGAACACTTAGACAGAACGGTAAGGTTAAAATAACTTTATTAGAATAAAGTGCATACACGAGTGTAGGTCCTAAGACCCACAATACAGAACAGGTAAATATATACAATGGGTTAAAGCGATAAGGACCAGAATAGGTAATCAGGATGAACTGGTAACAAAAATATATAATATATATACCATAGCAGGATCTGGTAGAACCAGTGAGGTTGAAGGTACACAGTCCCAGAACTGATGGCTAGACACCAACACAGGAGGTCCACTAATTAGGGTATGAACAATCCAGATGCCTGGGTACTGGAACCCATAAGGGCAATCGGAATGGACTGGGAACCAACTGACAGTGAAGACCGCTGGCAGAACTGGCAAGGTAAAGGGTGCACAGCCCAGGAACGACAACAGGACTACAGTGGCGTGAAGTCCACTAGGGGAGGACTTGCACAACCCAGACTCCTGGGTACTGACCCAACAGAAGCGAGGCAACACTAACCAAGGCCCTAGACCGCTGGCAGGAAGCAACCGTGTATATGCAGTCTAACCCTGCAAGTGTTACAGGAGACCTAGGCAGCTGCTACTGGATAACCCTAGAAAGCTAGGGGTGGATCGATATGTGGTAAGTAATAGGAACGCAACCAGTGTCCCCTCAACCTGCGAGGTGGAATATGCAACGCTGGCTCTTGAGCCCAAGGCTCTGCAGTAACAAACGTTAGTGCTCTTACCTGGAAGCTCCAGGTACATACAGGGTTAATGGTCAACTCCCAGAGAGTAACTGCAACTCCCAGAGGGAGTGAGCCCAGCGCTTCTAGGGAGGCAGACACAGAGAGTGATGAGAGTAACTCAGTGTGTTAAAACACTGTACCGGTACTTCTATTGTACACGCCGCCTTAGGCGGTTAATAGAGCATCTCGAGCTCAGGGCTCAGCCTTTGGTCGACAGATAACAGCGCCACGAGGCGTACACCGAGAATCACATGCAAGGCCCTGTAAACTGGTGACCTCACGGGGTCACCAAGTGGCACAGACACACACGTAGTAACGTGGAAAGGAATCCACGGTCGGCAACAGCCACAGCGTGGTAGACAGCCAAATACGGTCAGCAACGGAACGGTGCAATGGCCAGATACAGACAGCCACGGAGCAGGTTCTCAGCCAGCTACGATCAGCAATGGAGCGGGTTCTACAGCCAGACACAGTCCGCAACGGAGCGGGTTCTTCAGCCAGATGCGGTCAGCAATGGAGCGGGTTCTCAGCCGGATACAGTCAGCAACAGAACAGCAGCAACAGGAACTCAAGAACGTAGTCAGGCAGGCCAGGTCATACACGATTAAGCGATAGCACAAAATAGACTCAGGAACTCGTACACCACGAAAGGGCGCCTAAGGGAGGACATCCCAGGGTATATAAAGGCAAGCCCTAGTAGAAGCAATTATGACCAGCCAATCCGAGAACAGCAATGATAACAATGTCGCCGTTCAGAACAGGAAGCACGGGCACTGTGATACCCTTCCAATGGACCAAATATTGAAGGCTTCCTCAGAACCTACAAGAGTCAACTATGGATTGGACCTCGTACTCCTCATGGCCATCAACGGGCGCCAAATGAGGTCGAGGAGTGACCGTAGTGAAACTATTGCATACCAGAGTTTTCAGCAGGGAGACATAGAACACATTGTGTATCTGCATAGTGGGAGGAGGGTCTAGGGCATAGGCCACAGGGTTCACACGTCGGAGGATACGGAAAGGCCCAACAAAACGGGGAGCCAGTTTCTGAGAGGGCACTCAGAGGTGGAGATTTCTGGAGGACAACCAGACCCTCTCCCCTACCTGGTAGAAGGGTGTGGGCAGGTGTTTACGATTGGCCTGGAGGTCCTGGGATTGTTGTGAGCATCGCAACGACTCTTGGACCTGCACCCACGTGGAATGGATTCGCTGGAGATGATCCTCCAATGCCAGTATCCCCTGGGGACCGAACAAATCTTGAATCATGGAGGGTTGATACCCATAATTCACCATGAAAAGGGAGAGCCAGGTAGAAGCCGAGACAGCACAGTTATGCGCAAACTCTGCCCAAGGTAGCAGGTCCGACCAATTGTTCTGATGGTCTGAGATGTAACACTTCAGGAATTGCTCCAAGGCTTGATTAACCCTTTCCGCTGCCCCATTCGATTGCGGGTGATAGGCCAAGGAGAAGGAAAGTTGGATACCTAGTTGGGCACAGAAGACCCTCCAGAATCTCAAGACAAACCCTGTGTAGCCGATAGACCTCTTTGACAAAGACCATAGCCAACTCTTTAGCGGATGGAAGTTTTTTGAATGGTATGCAATGAATTATCTTAGAAAATCAGTCAACGACCATGAGGATGACAGTGTGACCATTAGACCAAGAGAGGTTGAGTATGAAGTCCATGGCAAGGTGTGACCATGGCTTCATCCCATTGGTTATGGGTTGGAGAAGGCCCACTGGAAGGTGACGGGGTGATTTGGTCTGCGCACAGACTGGAAAGGCAATGACAAAGGCAGCAACATCTTTTCTAAGTTCTGGCCACCAGAAGAGACGGGAAACTGACCAGACGAGCTGGTTCTTTCTGGAATGACCTGCTGATTTGGTATTATGGTAGGTTGCAAGCACCTTGGCACAGAGGTCAGTAGGTACAAAACAGTGCCCAGAGGGAGTCTCGGCAGGTGCATCTATTTGGGCGGCCCATATTCTCTTCCCAAGGGGAGATGTTATGCTGGTACGTGTGGTGGCCAGTACTTTGTCCTAAGGAATAATAGGACTAGGAGGACTCTCCTCTTTTAGCGCCCGAGAACTGTCTAGACAGGGCATCAGCTCGGACATCTTTGGTACCCGGCAGATACGAGACCACATAATTAAAACGAGACAAGAATAAGGCCCATCTGGCCTGCTTTGGAGACAAGCTCTTGGCTTCAGACAGGTAGGTGAGGTTTTTATGATCCGTGAAGATTAGGACTGACATGGAAGTTCCCTCGAGCAAATGCCTCCATTCTTTGAGAGCAAGTATTATCGCCAGCAACTCACAATCGCCAATTTCATAGTTGCATTCTGCAGGACTTAGCTTTTTGGAGAAATAACCACATAGATGTAACTGGCTCTCAGGAGTAGGACGTTGAGACAGGAGGGCACCTACTCCTATCTCAGAAGCTTCGACTTCAAGTACAAATAGAAGCTCTGGTTTAGGGTGTGCCAAAATGGGTGCTGCCGCAAAAGCAGCTTTCAATGACTCAAATGCTCTGATGGCCTCCGGGGACCAGTTAGTGGAGTCACCATCTTTTTTTGGTCATGTTGGTAAGTAGTTTCACCACAGAGGAAGAATTGTGGATACATTTTCTATAGTAGTTAGTGAACCCAAGGAAACATTGGAGGGAGGGGAGACCTACGGGTCATGGCCACTCAAGAACTTCCAAGAGTTTCTCAGAGTCCATGGCGAAACCAGCCTCTAAGATTACGTATTCCAAGAAGGTGACCTGTTTGCGGTGGAACTCGCGCTTCTCCAATTTTCAAAACAGGTTATTCTCTCTTAACCTTTGCAGAACTCTGCCTGCCTCTGCGTGGTGGCTTTCCATGGAGGCAGAATGGATCCGAATGTCATCTAGGTACACCACCACGTATTGTTGAGGCAAGTCCCAGAGGACAGCATTTAAGAATTCCTGGAAAACCACGGGAGCATTGCAGAGACCGAAGGGCATTAAGAGGTATTCGTAGTGTCCGCTCCTGGTGTTAAAAGCGGTTTTCCATTCATGGCCCTCCTTTATCCTTACCAGATTGTATGCCCCTCGCAAGTCGAGCTTAGTAAACACCCTGGACCCTTTTACTCGATCGAACAGCTCAGTAGTAAGTGGAATAGGGTAAGCATTTTTAATCGTGATATGGTTGAGACCCCTATAATCCAGGGTCTCAGTTCACCACTCTTTTTCTTCACAAAGAAGATTCCGGCCCCAGCGGGAGAGGAGGACTTGCGGATGAACCACAGGGACAGTGCATCCGCAACATACCCCTCCATGGCCTTATTCTCTGCGACTGACAGAGGGTAGACTCAACCTCGAGGAGGTATGGCACCTGGATGCAATTCAGTGGTACAGTCATATGGGTGGTGATGTGGAAGCTCTCCAGCTCGGCCCTTTTCTCAGAACTCTTGGTACTCTTCAGGCAATAAAGATACCGGAGATGTGGTTAGCACCTTCACCACTTTCACTAGGCATGTCTTGGAACAATTGGGTGACCATGCCATAACTTTGGCCGTTGCCCAATCGAATGTGGGATTGTGTTTGTGCAACCATGGATAAGCCAGGATCACAGGATAGTGAGGAGTGTGGATCACCTGGAATTGTAAACTTTCGTGATGGAGAGCCCCTACAGCCGTAGACAAAGGAGCGGTTTTGTGGGTGACCTGCGGTGGCTGTAGAGGTCTGCCATCAATCGCCTCTATGACAAGAGGAGTGGTACGGAGCTGCTATGGAATGGAGTGCTTCTGGGTGAAGGCACTGTCAATAAAGAGGCCCGCTGCACTGGAGTCAATAAGTGTCTCTGCAATAATGGAAAACTCGCCCCAGGAGAGCCCGACAGAGACTAGTGGCTTATTCTTCTGGATAGCCGGGGATGCTGAGATGCCACATAAAGTCTGTCCCTATAGAACCTTAGATGCGAACGTTTCCCAGATGTATGGAACAGGTACGCAACAGATGCCCAGCCTTTCTGCAGTAATGGCACAGGCCCTCCCTCCTCCTGAAGGCCTTTTCCGCAACTGAAAGGTGAGTGAACCCAAGCTTCGTGGGCTCCATATCGCCAGAGGACTCGAGACTAGGAAGAGCAGGAGGAGAGGGGGGGCACGGGCGGGGATGAAAAGCTTGGGGCTAAACGGATGGGATGCCTCCACAGGCACTCCCTAAAAGAAGGTCTCTCACGGATACAGGAGTCAATCAGGATACAATATTAGACCAAATCCTCAAAGTCACTGGGAAGGTCCTGGGCTGCAATCTCATCCTTAATCATATCCGAGAGCCCATTAGAGAAAGCAGCTACGAGAGCCTCATTATTCCAACCAACCTCGGCTGCTAGGGTACGAAACTCTATGGCATAATTCTCAACTGTCCTAGTACCCTGTTGGATGGACATTAGGTGCTTGGCAGCCAAGGTGGAATGGCCTGGTATGTCAAATACCTTTTTAAAAGACACCACAAAATCAGGGTAATTGTGTACTATAGGTTTCTGGGTCTCCCAAAGAGGGTTAGCCCATGCCAAGGCCCTGTCAGAGAGTAAGGAAATCACAAAGCCCACCTTACTCCTATCAGACGGGAAAGCCAGTAGTACCATCTCCAGTTAGATACCAACCTGGTTCAGGAAACCTCTGCACTAGGAAGGGTCACCCCCATAACGCTGGGCAAGTATGGCGGACCCAGTCATGCCTTTCCCAACATTAGAATCATTAAAGGGATAGTAATACTTCGTTTTATCTTTATTTTATTTTGTAGGCATTAAAAAAACATGAAGAACGATATAAGTCTTATCTCTCAAACCTTTATGGTTTAAGAGATATTCACAAGCAAAGTATCCCCCCCCGTTCAGCCAGCTCAGAAGGGAGGTGACCAGGTAGACTGCAGAGAGGGACAATCTTCAATTAAGATAAGGGAAAAAGCTGAAAAACTTGTCAAGGGGGAAAGGACTTTCATTGTTTTCATACAAAGAAGAATGTCCCCTTCTGTTATCTGTCTGGTCTTACAACCTGATTCACATCTGAGAAGAGATGGCTTACACTAGGAAAAAGGGGCGGGAGGGGGAAACTTTGCTTGTGAGTATCTCTTAAACCATAAAGGTTTGAGAGATAAGACTTATATCGTTCTTCGTGTTTTTTTTAATGCCTACAAAATAAAATAAAGTTAAAACGAAGTATTACTATCCCTTTATTGACAGCCTGAGCAGGAGCAGCAGCAGCTATAGGAACGAGGGCTGCTGGGGCAGTGAAGCCAGATGAGCAGTACGGAGCAACAAAGTCTGGAGGGCTAACGCAAACTGGTCCATGCGCTGGTCCACCTGGTCCATTCCGAAAAAAATATTCGGTGGATTGCCTGCGCCTTCTGAATTCATGGTCCTTGTGTACTGTTATGGACCAGGAACCAGACAGGACACAAAAAGGTAAAATGCAAAACACCTTTATTAAAGAAATAAAAAATAAACAAACAGAATTGTGATCCAGGAACACAAACCAAATGACAAGCCAGGGTCAGGAACCAGGACAGGTAATCAGCCAAGCCGGAGTCAGGAGCACAGAAGTCCGCAATGTCAGGAACAAGCCAGTGGGTCAGGAGCCAGAAGGATCGTAAGTGGAAGCCAGGTCATGCACTGGTAAACAGGAGCTCAGTAGAATTCACAGTGGTCCGCAAACAAACACAAGGACAAAGGGGAAGTGAGCCAGGCTGCTATAAATACTCTAGGAGGAATGGCTGATAACAGTCTGGTGAGAATTCAGAGTTCAACTGATTCAACCAGACCCAGGAACTCAGAAGGCAGCAACAATGGAGCGCAGAGCACTAGATTAGCTCAACAGCAGAATGGATAGGAAGAGCTGCTCGGCCAAACCTTGACAAAGGCATATATGTCCAGTCAGCTGGGAGGCTGCCATGCTATCACCTGCTTCATCTATTCCAACTCAGGCTGTAAACTGCTACTAAACTCCTTCTTCCTATCAGAATGGCGACTTCCACAATGTACACCTGCCTGCTTCACCTTGATCCGACTCAACCCGTTGGCTGTTACAGGTCTCCTTCATTTATTAGTCCTATGTCTGATACACTTATTGCGTTTCCTGTTACATTAAGAGCTAACTGATTTTATCAGCCTGTCAGCTGCTATTATCATTCTGCTTGCTCTCTGAGTATATTTCATATTGTCAGCCTTGTGACCCCTAAGCTGAGGGTGATTCTGATCTTCATCAGACTCCACTCTTCTATTCAGCCTTTCGGCTGCTTCACATCCTCCTGTCTGCATTCTTTGCTCTGTCTGAATAGCGTTTACTAATTACCAGTCGTTGCTACAATTTATCTTTTGTGACTGGTTCTCTTAGCTCTATCAGTAGTACTATCCGTCCCTTCTCTGCTTACCATGTAACTGTTATATCTGCTCATTGCCAGTACAGTTGTGTTCCAGATTACAGCTTGCTGGTCTGTTTGCTGCCATCTCTCTACTGTATAAGGTTTCACCATCATCATTCCATTTACCACTTTCTACCTGTTATTAGAGAGTCCTGAATTGTGTTCTTCTCTGGAGAATTGCCTTCCACCTGTTCTCCTTTCTGAACCCTGTACCTCTTATTGGCACTTGGATTCCTCCTTTTCTCCTGGGAATAGCTAGCCCTACCTCAGTAATTTACATGTGCGGCCATCCTGTCATCTGGCTTTGCATCTAGCACCTTTAACCACTGTTTCGGCTGCAGCAAGGTTGTGCTTATTAATGCCAACGCACTGTAGCTCTGTTCCCCAGTCAATGCTCTCAAGCCTCAGGTAGTCTAACTTTCCTAAGAAGAGTATGAGTTCTGCATCTGTAACACTATGATCTTTGCCATAGAAGCCTATAGAGGCCCTGTGTCAGTGAATCTGGCATTAATGAGCTTATACAGTGAGGGCTGACATCACCCATCCTTGCACAGAAATCTAGAGCACTATTAATGAGTTTTGAGCTATGGGAACTCAGTTCTTGTAGCTCTAGGGACACAGCCAACCATTTAAAAGTGTCTTGTATAGACCCTTTACAGACCAGAGAGGTGTGCAATGTTTTCATACCTCTCTGGTTCATAAAGGGTTAAAAATCTTAAGTAGCTGCCTGCACTGTCTAATGGGAAGTAAAGTCCTGCTCAAGAGGGAAAGAAAGACAAAGTGAAAAGCTCTTTACCATTTATAGAAACCTGACATGTTTGTGAATTATCTCTGTGTTTTGGCAGCACATTGATCCATTTCACTCAGATGCAAGCCATTCTATACCTCCCTTTTGGTGTGTTTATTTTATGAATCCTATTGTCACCTCCTTGTGATCTTAGACAACTCCCTTTCCCCCCTGTATTTTAAGCACCCAGACCTTATCTTATAAGTTACACAAGGCAGGGACCAATATGTTTGGCTTAATGAGTGTGTCCAAGGTGGCTTGTCTTGGCTTTTCTCTACTCTATAATTGATTTCAAACTCCTAACAGAAAAGCAGTATACTTAATAAAGATAACATTTCCATTTATTTATTAAACATGTAGTCATGTCATTGGGTTTGTTTTGTGCAATCGGTTGATAAAAGCCTGTGATCAGCACCTTATGGCATGTTGTTCCTGTTCCAGGAAAGAACCGATGTTGTAGGATTCACACTTGGGATAATCGCTGTCATTGTT
Organism: Rhinophrynus dorsalis; assembly: GCA_037306005.1. Taxonomy (NCBI): domain Eukaryota; kingdom Metazoa; phylum Chordata; class Amphibia; order Anura; family Rhinophrynidae; genus Rhinophrynus; species Rhinophrynus dorsalis. Next base: position 380,069,434 of record CM074720.1, on the reverse strand, counting down.
TCCTGGACAGCCAGGGTTCCTGCCATCACCAAAGTAGTAAGTACAAAACAAATACTGATTCACTGTCAACATCAAATATTACATTGTGCATAGTTCTAGGAGCAGTATTTGCAAAAAAAAAAAAAAAAAAAAAAAAAGCATTTTTGGGAAAAAATCGGCATGTGATGAAAATTAAAAGTATTGTTACTGTAGCTGGAAAACTGGTGGCAGAGAGAGAAGATCAGTTGGAATTAGTTGTACAATCGAGAAATCTCTCACTGTCAAGTAGGAGAGAACTATAAAACAGTCAGTTTACTAAAGGACAAGATGCTGGTGAAAGAATGTGAACAGGGATCCCTTTGACCCTGGCTTTTGATAGTGTGCTATAAGCAGAGAGAGAGAGAGAGACTCTCCTTGTATAGCATTCAGTAGAAACAGGCACCTCCACTGAATTTCATCTGCTTCAAAAGGAAGGGATGGATTTCTTAGTGCTAATATCTGAGCTGGTATAGTGGCTTGAGTCTGGGGGTTTTGCCACTTTACTGGATTAATAAATACTAGATCTGTGAAGGGTTGAATTTGCTGGACAAATGCCTATTTACAAACTCAATAATTATGTCATTATGTATGTATCAATGGGATGTTGTAGTGTTCAACCCTCTGGGTGTCTGAGGGGGCATGGCCTGGATGGCAATGGAGTAGGAAGCGTCTCATTTGAGCTCTGAGACCTGATACCCTCGTCTGGCCTGCTAATGCTTGTATGCAAGTAGATGTATGATACTTATATTAAGGCATGTATCTACAGAGGCGAATGAATAAAAAAAGAAAAAAGGAAGAAGAAGTTAACGCGGAACCCCATCACCAGGTATACCTCAGCTGGGCCTGCTATCTCGCCTTCTCTTATCACATCGCGCATCTAATCTACTAATACCTTAGCGCCAAGCAGAGTTTTGTGGCCTGACAACGTGCCATCCTCAGAACAGCCTAAACTCTCTGCTGAGATGGAGGGTTATCCTCCCCTGACTAAAATGGATTTAATTGTTCTTCTTAAGGACTTGGTATATAAAGAAGACCTTAAAGAGCTGGTGTTCAAAAATGTCTTGCACAGCTACATGGAGGACAACCTGAATCAACTGACGCACAGAGTCAAGATTTTAGAGATCGAGAGAGAAGCTCTGACCCATCAGGCTACGTTTTTGGATCAAACTTCAGCTGAACATGCGGATCAAATATACTTCCTCACACAGAAAGTGTAAGATATCGAAGATCGCAGCAGACAATCGAATATTCAATTTAAGAATCTTCCGGAATCAGTGCAACCTCAAAACCTACGTAATGTGGTGTCTGCCATATTCTCTAATCTGGTGAAGAACATGTCTGTAGGGGAGATTAATATTGAACACATACACAGAGCACAACGTTCTAAAGATTATGCTGGTGACAACCCCAGATAAATTATTGCAAGCATACATATATATGAATTAAAAGAACTGGTCATGAACAAAGCAAGAGAATTCTCTCCTATACTCCATGATGGCTGTGAGGGTTTTCCTGTACAACGACCTCTCTCAACATAACAGCTCTCCTTTGCCGGATGGTAAGCCTCTTACTGACCTACTGCACCATCTAAAAATTAGTTATAGCTGGGGATACCCATTTTCCCTCACCGCATCTCATACTGGGAAGATGACTTCTCTCCGTTCTGAAGAAGAAATACCCAATTTTTGTGCGATATTGGACATTACTCCTCCTCAGCTACCTATGCAACAATCGCCTGGTTTGCCTCAGAGATCCCAGAAATGCCAAGAATGGGCATCCACGTCTCCTCTTAAGAAAAAGAAATTTCAGTGATTGGAATCTGGGGAACCTGCTTTTCAGCAACCGGCCACGACTTGGACCTGAAACCTTGATCTGTCGATGGTCACTTCTACAATAGAATATGGGTTTCTCCTCTGGTGGAGTTGGAACTTACATTTTGTTCTGTAATTATTTAATGGGACTTTACAATATATATATATAATCCTACCCTACCCCCTTACTCAGCTCTCAGGTACTGTTGCTTACTAGCACTGCCTGTTCCTTTGTTGATTTCCCCATTATACAATTTTGATATTCTATATTATATATGAGTTGTAGCTAGTCTAAACATTTGATATGCTATGCTTATGCTCATTTTCCTTACGATACAGTTAGAGCCACCAGATTATTTTTCCTTCATCTTCCAACTGCTGTTCCTCTTGGGAGTTTTGGGATCTGGAGCAACACTCCATGTATCCAATACTGGATTACATGAACCTATATGGGAGGAGGTACTCATGGGCTTTGTATGTGACTCAGCCATAACACTGTCTTAACTGTCCATAGATACCTTTATAGTATTTCCTACCCGTACAGATTCCTTGCTTTTTTTTCTGCCCCCTGACGGTATTTAAAACGTCCCTTAGTTTCAGTGAGTACTACACATAGACTACTTTATAACTGACTGTGCTCTTCTCAACTCAACACCCCTTCCTCCTACAACCCGGGGATACTATTATTCCCATCGAAATGTATTGAAATATCCTCTGACTAGGTGGGTCTTTTCTCTTGTGGTGAAGACTAGTTTAAATATGAGGCCTACTTATATGACTTGATTTCCAACTAGTCTGATATAGTAATTTCCCTAATTAGATAATGAGTTGCATAGATTCACTATTTAAATTGTGTCTTCTGAGAGGTGATGGGGAAGGTAGATACTACGTAAGATTTGACCCCACTTCATAATGTTCACCAATTATCTTATAGTTAATTATTGAATAAGATGTAATTTCAGTTATGTGTTTCCATTTGATATTGGGACTTACTCTCCTGGGAGTAATACTGCTAATCAGGGACTTCGTAGGGCATGCTCCGGATCCTGTTGTGAATGGAGTAACATCCTCGGATACTCCCTTCGAAAGGCTGTGTACCCTTTTGCCCTAAGCCCTGGGAAAGTACGCCACTAATCATTATTTACTAAGTAGAACCCAATGGTATTAAAATCCTTTGGGCCTTGCTTATAATATTTTTATTTTGTTTTGATTGGGCCATGCTAGATTTGCTTAATTATTGCCTAGTTCAAATGTTCTCACACCTACTTACTGTAACTGTACAGTTTTCATGTCTCTGGAGGGTTGTAAGTTGTTTACGTACTTACTTCTGGATTGTATTCCCTGACTTCTCTCTGATTTCTATTGAACCCTGCTAACCTAATTGTTTTTAAATCCCTTTTGGGGGCTTTTAAGATCTCAGTTGAATAAAGTCCCATCATTATATGTTGTTCTGGTGGTCCGATGTGGAATTAATTTTTTTTTTTTTCCTTCTTTGCTTGGGTCCATGTCCCATTGCCGAATTACTGCTTAAAATTGTCATAGATCTCTTGTTACTTATGCCACTATATTCCTTATCTATGGCATAAGAGTATCCCACATGTTTCTCAGCTCTGCTTTTCCATAGCCTCCTAAATTTGCCTCTACCTGGTCTCTCTTGAGCGTTAGACCACCACCTTGCCACAAGGCTGTCCCGAAGGCCTTGAGGCATACTCCATTTTCACTCTTCTTTATCATTATGACTTTCATACTATCCTTACTTATTATCCTCTCACTACACGGTATGACTTTCTCTTACTCTCGCTCTCCTTCTGCTCTTCTTCATCCTTTCTACCCCTCCCCCCCCTTTTTTTTTTTTCCTTCCATTCCCCTCTGGGTATGCCTGCGTGAGTCTGTTTCCACTCTAGTTTCTTATGTTATCTATTAAGATAGTCATGCTGAACACAGGGGGATTGAATTCTCCTGGGAAAAGAGATACTGCCTTACGCAAATCTGACAGATTGGCTGCTGATGTAATCTTGGTTCAAGAAACTCATTTTGTACCAAACACTTCTCCAAGATTTCACAATCATAAGTTCCCTACATCCTATTTTGCCTCCCCGAAGGAGAAAAAAACTGGGGGTTAGCATTCTAATTAGAGCGACCATCCCATGGATTCCTCTAGATGAAGTTTCAGATCCTGATGGGCAATATTTAATGCTATATTATATGCCTATAGTGTTACTGAATGTATATGGACCCAATAGGTATCAGATATCCTACTTGACAAGGATGGTGAGCACAAAATAGTCATTGGTGAGGATTTTAACATTGCATTGGATCCAGATCTCAATCTGTCCTCTCATAAATCTCCTGCTAGATTAATTCATCTCAAACAATTGCGTGGAGAATTTGCAGACAGGCACCTTATTGACGCATGGCGAGTGCTTAACCCTTGCACTAAAGATTTTACCCACTTTTCCTTTCCTCACAATTCGAGCAGCCGTATAGACTACCTATTTTTATCCCTCTTCACTCTTTGAAATCAGTTAAAATCGAGACGATCTCCTGGTCCGACCACTCTCCAGTGTCGGTTGTCCTCTCCCTTCCTGATGCATCCCCATCTACTCGCTCTTGGAAATTGAATGAGACTCTTCTTAGAGATCCTAAAAATGTAGCTGATATTAGCTCCTGTATGTCTGAATATTTCACCATGAATGACACTCCTGACATGAAAAAAACATAAGTGCGTTGTCAGGGGACACTTAGTCAAATTAGGCTCCCTCAAAAACAAACGCCGTTGTGGTCATTTTAATTCATTAATCAATAAGCTAAAGTCCCTTGAAAACTGTCATAAACTTTCACTAGATGGCTCAGACAGAGCTGCCCTCCTCTTAGCTAGGAAAGAACTATCAGATCTTCTTGGACAATATACTCTTAAGTCTTTTATGTGACAGAAATATCGTAACTACATATCAGGACATAAATGTGGCTAATTCTTATTGCGTTTGATTTGGATTCACAGATGGGTCATAGCTGTGGCCTGAATTTCCACCCCAGGGGGTCACATAGCTACCTCACATATTATGAATCAGTGTACAACTTGTCTGACTCTACGCGTCAGTGGTCAGCTTCCTGGTCTGAAACGCCTAGATCTTTCATGAGGAAAGCTAGGGTGTGGAAATTATCCAGTGAGGCATTGCTTAGCTTAGAGGACCCTATTTCTGTTATAGACGTGTCTCTCCTGAATATTGGACTGGGACATCACATGTTTCAGGATATTATGGCGCTCTATTCAGATCCCTCGGCTAGAGTTCTAGTTAATGGCACTCTCTCTGATCCTTTCCCTATAAGAAATGGCATGAGGCAGGGATGACCCTTATCTCCCCTCATTTTTATTCTATCCCTTGATCCTTTACTCTCCTCTATTAGAAATTATCACCTTATCACAGTAGTTCGCTTAGGTTCTGAACAATTTAAAATTGCGGCATTTGCAGATGATACCTTGTTCTTCTTTTCCAATCCGGTCAATTCTTTACCTTTTCTCATTTCACTGATTGAAAGAGAAAATTAATTATTCAAATTCCAAAATACTACAGATTCACGTAAACACCCTAGACATAGAGACCTTACAAACACAATTTCCTATAAATTTCCCTATTTAGGTATACAACTATCCTCAAATCCTGACCTTCTTCCCAAACTAAATTTTTCTCATTTGATCGAGTCTGTCTCTTTGGACTTGGACAAATGGCGCCCCCTTTTCATCTCTTGGATCGGCAGAGCTAATTTGCTAAAGATGAACACGTTGCCTAAGAATTTATATTTACTGAATGCCATCCCAATAGCAATTCCACCCAAATATTTGGACTCAATACACTCCCTCTTCCTTTCTTTCATCTGGGCTCGTAAATCTCTGCAAATAAGTTATAATTTACTGTCTCGTAGTATTCCTCTTGTAGGTCTGAATTAAACTGATATACTCAGGTACTACTTTGCTTCAGCTATTGCCAAACTTTTTGACTTTTTGCTCCACAAAAATTTTAGATGGACAGAAACCATAGACCTTGATTTGAAACATCTTTCCATGATTCAACTTCTTTGGGCTGATTCCCATCTTATTCCTTCCTCGTGCCTTGACCACATTATTCTAGGCCATATCTTGAGATCCTGGAACAGTCTAAATACCTCATTAAAAATTGCCCTCACTACCTCCCCTCTTCATTCAATTTGAAGGTAATTTTTTATCCTTTGATTCTCAGCATAAGGAACTGGGTATCTCCTTTACTCCATGGTGGGCCCTACTCCAGGTAAGACACTGGATTAATCATGAAAAGACTAAATGTCCCTTTGACAGGAAATTGTTCTGATTTGAAACTATGTTTGATTCTCCTCCCTTGAAGTTTCGCCCCCTTTCATTTTGCTGCAGCCTCCTTTGAGATATAAAGTCTGATGCTAAACCATATTTTCTACGGATTTGGGAAAGAGGTCTAAATGTTCATCTTGACATGCCCCAGTGGTCGTACATAAAAATCTTAACAATGTTAGGGATGTCTATCACGGTGCCCGTGATTCTTCCTGAGCGACATTCATACTTCCGGGTTTGCTTTGGCTGTTTCTTATTGGCTGTGGGTTTTCAACCCCTCCCAGGGTTGCCTTTATATACGCCCTCCTGTCACTATACCGGTGCCCTTTCGTGGTGTTCCTGACCAGACGTATGTTGCTGTGTTCCTGTTCTGTGTATGATCCGGTTTCGTCTGACCTTGCTCCTGTCTTCACTGCCCGATTTGTTTATGAACCGGCTTGTCTGACTACGATCCCGTGACCGATTCCGTTACTACTGCCCACTGTGTACTGATCCCTGCTTGGCTGACTACTTCTCTCTGTGTGCCGATTCAGCTTTGGCTGACTACCGCTCTCTGTGTACCGATCCAGGCTTTGGCTGACTACCTCCTTTTGTGTACCGATCCAGGCTTTGGCTGACTACCGCTCTCTGTGTACCGATCCAGGCTGTGGCTTACTCTGTTCTCCGTGTCTATACAGGCATTGGTTTTCCTCCACTCTCTGGGTACCGTCCCGTCATTGGCTACTCGCCTAGCATTAGCTTACCGCTAGTGCATCTGTTGCCGCTGGTCTCGTGTCTGATAGCCATTGCTTTACGGTTGCCGATTGCGCTACTATACAACCTGTGCCTCACTGCTGCCTCCGTTTGCACTAATATACAGCCTGTGCCTTAGCGGTCACTAGTGGTTGCACTACTTGTCAGTCTGCACCCATCCGTTACCTCCGGTTGCGCTTCTATACAGCCTGTGCCTCACTGCTGCCTCCGTTGCACTACCATACAGCCTGTGCCTTAGCAGTCACTAGTCAACCTGCGCCTATCCGTTGCCTCCGGTTGCGCTACTATACTGCCTATGTCTCACTGTCACCTCCGGTTGCACTACTATACAGCCTGTGCCTTAGTGGTCACTTTTGGTTGCACTACCTGTTTGTCTGCACCTATCCGTTGCCTCCGGTTGAGCTTCTGGATTGCTGGTGCCGTACAGGTATCTCCAGTTGAGCTATAACTTCTGGTACCGGTCCGTTGCCTCCAGTTGCACTGCTGTACTGCTGCACTGTCTATTGCCTCCAGTTGCACTATACTCAGTCTGCTTTACTATTACCTCTGGTTGAGCTCCGTGCAGACTGTGCCTATTCCGGTTGCCTCCGGGCATCTCCTCCGTGTGGTGATTTGAGCCGTCACTTGGGCTGCCTTTACCTGGTTACAGGCAAGGCTGGTAGAGCCTATTCTCTCCCTATTCCATTGGGGATTTCTGCCCTGCAGTACTTACTCCTAGGGCTACTCCTGACCAGTACTGCTGAGATTTTGTTCCTGTTCCAGTCCTTATTCTGCATTTCTGTATCTTGTATATATCTATTGCTATTGTACCCTGACCTGTGTCAGATTCAAAAGTGCTATCCTCTGTTTGGGTCTGGACCTGTGAAGGGCATTTCTGTTCTTTATTATTTGTTTAATAAAGCTTCATTGTTTTTACCTCAACCAAATTGTCTGATCGTTCATTAAAACCGTGACAACGTCAGAACGAAATCTTTGGATTATAAACTCATTTGTGTTGGTATTTAACACCTAGCCATATTAAATATTTTGATCCTACTTCCTCTGGGCTCTGTTGGAGATGCAAGGAATCTGAGGGATCCATGCCTCACATTTGGTGGTCCTGTAAGGTGATCGTTCCCTTTTGGAAACAAATTCTGGAACAAATATATATTGCTAAATATACATGTCCCTTTAGACCCGTTGATATGTTTATTTATTTATAAAAGACATACCCAGTTACCACTTTCTGGAGACTTGTGGTCCATAATCTGTACTCTTGTCTCCAGAGCGAAGTCCCTTATTCCTTTATTTTGGAAGAAAAAGAGGGAGGATTTCTAATATTGATACCCTGTTCTATTTGGAGGAGATCCATGCTAATGCTACAGGCTCACTTCAATTTTTCCAGAGCCGATGGGCTTGGTGGGAAGACATTAGATCTTCTATTATGTATTCTAAGGGTGTCTCCTCTCAATCCCCTTGCAGCTCGGTGTGAATTAGGTAGATATATTCCAGCTATTAATTTTGGTATTCACTTTAACTTGCGTGGGACATGCCCAGATCCCCTATGAGATGCTTCTTTATTATGTGTGTGTGTGTGTGTGTGTGTGTATATAATATGTGTGTGTTTACTTTCTTCTCTCTCTCTCTCTCTCTCTCTGTCTTGATATATCAACAATTCACTTGCTCCTTTTAGATCTTACCTGATTACACTTTTTTTGTAAAAGGAATTCCTCATAAGTGACAGGATATTTATTTTTATATTTTTATTTTATTATTATGGATTTCAACAGATGGTTAACTTCATAGCAAGTTCTTTGTCCTTAGTTCACTTGAATAATATGATGTTAGCTACCTGTAATATTTAAAGAAAAATTGTATCTCTGTCTTTGATGTATGACTTTTCACTTCTCAATAAAATTAAATATATACAAAAAAAATTCTTGTTCCTAGGCTACTTGTAGAATAATTTATTACCTCTGCAAGAAATATATCCTGTTTCTGAAGAGGTAACTAATATAGACCAAAAATGTGATCCAACTCCTCTTAAGCCAACCGGGAACCAGTACTGCTCCGAGAAGTGCCGTTGATAGAGGATAATGTTGATGATGTTGATGCCTATAGAAACCAGCACTGGACAATCTGCTGCTCCCTAGCTGTTGTTTTGGACTATAATACCCATCATCCCTAACCACTCAAAGGCTGGCTGAAGATAATGGAAGTTAAAGTTCAAAAACACCTGGATAGAGAGAGACTTTGTCCACTTTGGCTATAACCCAAATGAGAGTTAATTATGGGGGTTTTCTGGCTCTGCTAAGTTTATGCAAGTCCATTCATCATGGTAACCATAATAATTTTGTTTTCCAGTGTAGAGGGACAGTGTTTCCTGTGCTACAGATCTGGGCTGTCCTTTTCTCTGCTCTGGCTAGTCTTCTGTATGCAGCTGCCATCATGTCTCATGATCGCCATCCTGAGTACTTTTTTAGAGCAATTCCTTGGTTCCTCATCTCCATGGGAGCTGCCGCTCTGGATGTTGCTGTATCCTTTGAAAAATGTGTCATTGGCCCTTCTGGCAGAGAATAAGCTATTGAAATCTCAAACTCACACATTCTCTCCCACATTCAGTGTCACAAACCTGCACACACTCACTTTATTGCATGGGCTCCTATAGATGAATGATGGTGGTGTTAGTGGTGGTGGGGGGGGGTTGGCAATCATTAAAGATAGTGAGTCTATTTCATACCTCGCAAGTGTCCCTCTTTAGGGACAGACCATCTTTTGAGACCCAAATCCCTCCTTCTCACCCTGGTGTCCCTCTATTTTTTTTAGGAGATTAGACCATGTGATGTTTAAATAGATGTATTGCATTGCTCTACAGCAATAAAACTCACATTAGTGTTTGTTTAAACTTCAGTATCTGTGTTTATAAATTAGTGTGTGCTAATTAAGTACTCTGGCCTTGCTGTAAATCATTTGTTCAACTATACAAAGATATGTCATTAGGTCATGAAAATAACCTAAAAAATCTTGGTAATGCTCTACCCTCCAGCTCTGCTCCCAGCAACACCACCTAACACAAAAGTGTCCCACTTTGGCATTTTGAAATGTTGGAGGGTGTGCTGTCCCACAACAATAATCCACAAGTGGCATTAACTTGGTTACAAGTGGATTATTTAATGTGACTGAATTAGTTTGATTCACCTGCACTTAAGCAGAGAGATCCTGAACGATTAATGGGACTTAAAGACTGGAGTTCCTACACCTTCTCTTTCTACACATCTCATTCCGCTCAGTTCACTTCCCACTGAACTGCTCCAGAAGTCTTCTACCCATTCACTCTTTGCCATTCATATGCACAGGGGTGGTTCTAGTGTGTTGTTTTTTGTTTTTTTTCCCCTAATCAAAAAAAGTCACATTACCTGCTTCAGTATTTCTAATAAGCCAATGACAGTGAGATCATGACAGCATTTTGTTATTGCAAGTTTGTTGCATACCAAGATTATGATACCCAAGTACTACTTTACAGAAAGGGTGATACACTCATGTAATAGCTTACAAGCAGAGGTGGGAGGAACAAATACATTTAGGGACATATGTCTATTCTGAGAGCTATGTAAGACTATTTTAAATTAGTTAAGGAAATGGACAGATTGGATGGGCCAGATGGTTCTTTTCTGCAGTTAAATTCTATGTTTCCAATTTTGACTTTTTTCACCCACCATACCAGAAAACATTTAACTGAGAGTGAAGAAAAACTAATGGTGTGTAATTAAGAGTGGGTAATGTTTTCAATTCCACTTACAAAAATAAATAACTTAATAAACTGTCAACACACACGTTTTTTCTATCTGGTGTTGTTTAATTACACTTTAATCTTATACCGAACTTAACTATTTGATATCTGCAGCTCATGTTTCTTTCATGTATAATGAAACATAGACTGCTTCTTCCGATGGGGTTTGTAGCAGAAGCAATGGAAGATACAGAAAGCCGTGAATTGCTACCACGGGATGATGAAGAGGACATAGATGGTATCCAGCAGTATGCAGATGAGGAGGAGGTTTGTTGTAATTGCTAACTCTTTAAGGACCAGATGGGTGCAAAATGCATTGCAAAGTAATGCTTTGCACACCCCTCTAGTCCTTAAAGGGGGAAGCTGTCATTTTATATTCTAGCAATATGTATGTATAATATATATGAAATATAGCACCACCGTTTATATCATATGTAACATATTAACAATTAAAGGGCAGCTATTGCCCAATACACACTCTCTAAGCAAGCTGGCTCCTATTGGATCAGATCTCCCAGGACTATATTGTGCCATGGCAGAGAAGATAAGGGACTGGAAAAGTGATTCTGATTACTGTCAGACTGATCCTGCAAAACAGGCTGTGTTTTGTGACTTTGAAGTCTTGCAGTACAGTCATATGGAACAGTCCCATAGACTTAAGTGATAGGTTTTTCAGAAATTGACACTAGCAATGTATGGGGTTTACCCTGGCAACAACTGAAGTCTGTTGCTCAGTTCTCTAGCCAGCCCTGGGGTCAAATTGAGGCTGCACAGCAATTAATCTTTTACTGAGTTTGCTCCCATAGGGGTAGACTTGGTAATGCATTATAGTTGACCTTTAAGATAATAGAGGGTTAGTTTTATAATTTCCTGCCTGCTGAGTGCCATAGGGGTACCAATGCATTACAAAGCAATGCACTGCGTACCCCCTAGCACACACACAGGGTTAACCCTTTGAGTGCCAGAGGGGTATGTGTACCCCTCTGGCTTTCAAAGGGTTAAGTAAAATGCTATAAACTGTCCAAAGTGCTTGCAATCTAATTATGGCATGTTAAATATATTTGAAGCCAGTTTTTTAAAGGGATACGATCACCTAAAAACCACTTTGGTAATTTTGAAATATATTTCAAAATCACATGTTATATTAGCCATTTTTAATTTAAAATAATAGCTTTTAGGTTATTTACATTTAGGGTATCCTAATCAAGGTATTCCATGGAGGCACTTCCTGTCTTATCCCGAAGTACCTCCACCACTTAGCACTTTCAATACCAAGGAAGATGAGCAATGCATTGCTGAGTAGTGTCAATGAGTTGGGGAGGTAATGAGCGGCCAAAACAGGAAGTGCCTACACTACCATGCCTCAGTTTCATAATCAAAATCTAAATAACTGAACAACTAGTTTTCTAAATAAAATATGGCAAATGTCACATATGTGATTTTGAAATCTCTTTCAAAATTATCAAAGCTGTTTTTAGATGATAGGGGCCCTTTAAAGATGTCACTGTAGATTATTGAACTACTTGTTTTACTATAATTTAAAGCTCTAACATATTATATAGTGGTACTCTGTTAGCCATAGAAAAAAGCAGGAGAATAGTAGAGTAAAAATGTTTCCTTTATTGGCTGAGTGGTATTGCACAATTTCCTTTTAGGAGGTTCGCCAGCTATATTTGTGTGCAGCACATTGTGGTATCTTCCATTTTAATATGGGTAAAGCATGGCACTCACTCAGTTAGTCAATAAAGTATCCGTTTTACTCTACTAGTCTCCTGAATAGCCTACAGTGGTAAACATTTTAGGTGGAATAATTACAAAACTGAATATCAGACAGATGCATCTTGTTGGTGAGGACCTGTTCATGAGAGCTTACAATCTGCAATGGGAGATGGTCTTTGAGTTAACACATAAAAGTTAAACGGTTAGTATATATTGGAAGTTGATACATTTGCACAAATTATCTGACAAGAGGGCAACGTTTTGGCACTAGATTGAAACCTGTTGGAGTCTGGGAGTGAATTATATTGATGAAACATTTTGTAGCTGTGCATAAGATTAGGGCTGTAAGCAATCGGTTGAATGCAAATAGACAATTAGAGCAGAATTTAGACACAAGGGAATTAATTCAGAGGCGTGATATGCCATAATACATTTTATTGTGGTAAGGGATATCAATGTAGGAAATGGCATTGTGTTATTAGAGATGAGGATCTGAGAGCAAGGTCAGAGATCTGGCATGAACAGTGAGAAGAGAACATTGTGTTAGTGACATTCCAACCATCAGAATGTTTTATTTCTCTTAATAGTAATCATAAAATACTTTCTCAAGAGCTGAACCCTTTAGGTTAGGGGTGGGCAATATGAGGCACTCAAGCTGCTGCTGGACTATGAATTCCATAATTCCCCACCAGCCAAAGGCTGGTGGTGAATGATGGGATTTGTAGTCCATCGGCAGCCAGAAGGTCTCATGTTGCCCATCCCTGCTTTAAAGTCTAGCGAGATCTGTAATGCTTTGTGAAGCAATGCGCTAGAGAATTTTCTAGCATCTGATGGATTTAATCATTATTTAAGACCAATCTACACCGCACTGGAACATTTCAGTATTATCAAAGTATTATACTGGCTCACAGTAAACACTGGATTTCATTTCTGGCCCATGTAGCAAACATATTATGTTCTTTACAGAAAAGCTGGACTCCTTTAAATATGGTACCCAACCGAGGCCTGCCCACCAAGCCATCACTTGGGCGTTACGTGAGGCTGAGCATTGAGCAGGTTCAGGAGGTAAGAATGGGGCATTTTCACTGTTAAAGTTCAGCTGTTTACAACCATGCACTTGGTTTATAGCATATCATGATGTTCCAGAGCAGAGATCTTTATTATTATACAGTGATCAGAAAAGGGACATTGTTACTATTTGAGCTCATGCTAACATGGATACTTTCGCACAAATGAAATATTTATGTGGTTACTATTTAATAGATTCAGCCTTATTAATTTACTCCGGAAGGCATCTAGAAATTTCATAGTCATTGTGTTTGAATTCTGCTCTTCTAAAAAGAATAATCAGTATTTGGAGATGCTAAATATGAAGCTTGGTTGTTGCTCTAATGCATTTACAAGTGTACAAGACAAATTATTTTTGGCGACTGAGTCATACACCTAATCTGTGATAAACTTGCCATCATATGGATGTGTTGTCATTTTATAACTCTTAACGAGAAGAGCAATGAATTGAGGTAAAATGACAAGAAATTTCACTGTGAAAAGGAAAATGGAAAAGCTTCAGTTTATGTACATTCATAAAAACCTTTTATATAAAATATGTATCAGCACTCAGATGATTTTTCAAAGTTCATTAAACATAAAGTGAAGGTTTGTACTGAAGTGGTAACATTTCGAGCTTCACTAGAATCTCTATCAAGAAAATCTAAACATTCACACTTGTTTGATGAACCCTGGAAAATCCTAAGCATGCTGATTTATATTCTATCAACATTCCTGTCTGTCAACCATTGTGTCATGAGCGTATCTTCTCCCAGCTTCTCTCTCTCTTATTTTATTTTTAATCAGCCTATTAACTCATCCTAGCTACTTAGCCTACAGATTCAGAGAAAGATGATTTTTATGGCAGGTTTGAGTCCAATGAGACAACTAGTGCACTAGTTTTGCCCATGGCCACACCTGCACTTCTTAAATGGCCCTGCCCCAGACCCATCCCCTGTTGCCTGGCATAGGAAATGCTCTTAACAAATGACATAAAAACATGAAAAAGATCTTGAATAAACTGACCAGTACAGTAGTATGTCAATTGATAAACTGCTCAAATTGTTATATAAACTGGACATTTCAACATTATAATGACTGGGAAATAGACAAGCCACCATAAGCCTGATGTGGATGTCTGGTGCAGTGGCATTAGTGCCTGGTGGGTGTGGTCTGGATAGCTGAGGCACTCCTAACAATTAAGCTCCCTATCTGCCTAATAGAGCCTCCCAGGACAGATTTCCTTTCTCAAAATAAGGGGCACTGGTTTTAAACTCATTGCTTTCAGTATTCAGCACCCAGCTTCTATTGCTAATTTCCAGGTGTGTTTTGTATAATTTATTTTGTGTACATGTATATTTCATCTCCTTCTGCATTTATTTAATTGGTTTGGTATTTTCCCAATATCCAGGAAGGGATCACAGCAGTGAGGTTGCCAGGGGATGGACAGACTAATGCTGGGACCAATTCCGATAAGGAACCCCTTTATTATCTAGACCTGCCTATGTATCCTCCAGCCCATGTCACTCTTACCAAGTTGTCCTCTCCCAGCTCCTCAGAAGTATCTTCTGGTAACACTGAACTGGAGGTATGTGATCTTCTGTCTTTCTGTACTTTAAATCACCGGTTCAACTATACTTCATCCAGCTGCTATGAGCAAAAGGCCAGATTGTGTTCAGCAAGAGTGCCACATGTTAATGAACTAGTTAACTTCTTGGATGCAAGAGAGGTCTCCAGTGGAGTACAAAAGCAATGTGTTAGAGAGCTAATGAGTGTGAGTGTAGGTAACTGGTGTTGCATCAGAATGTTGACTGTGATAATAACAATGAAATATTTGTACCTGGAAATGCCATGGATTATTTGTTTATTAGGGACTTTCATTAGGTTCCAATTCATTGATCACACGTTCATATACTCACAAGATGTTCATATATCATCCACACATAATCTGATACTTTGTCATATAGATCATTGTTCCACAAGGACCCACTAACTGAAGGTGTAACCTTTTGAGTGGCAGAGGGGTATCCACAGCATTTCTATGCAATGCTGTGGATACCCCTCTAGTACTCAGAGGGTTAAGGAAGTCTAATCCTGAGCACAGGTACAGTATTACAGTATTCTAATTAGTGGCCATAGTCTGACTGGAATTAACATCTGTTAATGTTTTCTCACCAGGAAACTTAAACAGGATTTGTTTCTAAACAGATCACCTATTTTGGGATAAAGTTTGGATGTTAGTTTATCAATATGAAGATCAAAAGTGAGGTTGGGGTCAAGCCACATACCAAGATATTTGTAGGAGTCCACTGGGGCCAAGTTACAAGTAGAATTTGTTACAATGCATAGATGTGTATTGTGGAGATTATGTAGTTTGTGCTTTGTACTAACTACCATTGTGATGGTTTTGTCGGTGTTTAACCCCTTAAGGACCAGCGGTCCCAGGGTGTGCGGTCCTTTAAGGACCACATAGGAAACTTTGACGTGACGTCCCACGTAACTGATCACGTGGGGCGGCATGCTGAACGGGGGACTGAAAGAGATCGCTCTGGTCTTGGAGCGATCAACTTCAGTCCCAGGTATTACTCACCTCACTCCTACAGGAGCACGGTGAGTAAAAGTATGTGACATGCCAGGACCATCACTGGTCCTTAAGTGCCAGACCAGCGTGACGGTCCTGCCACATCAATGGTCCTTAAGGGGTTAAGAACAGTTTGTTTTTAGCTATCCATCTTTCAGCTTCAGAGAAATCTATCACAGTGCCTGTGATCCTCCTGTCACTCTCGTTTGTGGTACACTCTGATTCGCTGAGTTGGTTTGGCCCGCCCCTGGTGACCTTTTTATGCCTGGCCACGACACCTGTCAGATGCCCTTTCGTGGTGTTTCTGAGCCAGTTTTGCTGTTGCTGTGTTCCTGTGTTCCGGATTCCTATGTACCGACTTGACCTGTCCTGACTACGCTCCAGTGTTCCTGATCGTGATTGACCCGGCTTGTCTGCGAACCACCTCCGTTACCTGACCTGGCTTGGCTGACGTTCCTGCTCGTGTTTGACCCGGCTTGTCTGAGAACCTCCTACGTGCTACGACCCGGCCTGGCTGACTTCCTGCTCCGTGATCGACTACCGGCCTGCTCCAGCGACCTGCCTGTTCCTGTTGTTGCCGTCGCAACATTCCCACTTCTGCTGTCGCTGTTTACTCAGCTGCCGTGTGACCACATCACCCTTGTGTTGCCTCCGTTCTGATTTGCAGAGCTGCGCTTCCTTCACTGAACCTCCGTACGCTTGCAGAGCTCCTATACCATACTGAGCCTTCTGTTGTTAAACGTGCATTTTAACCCTTGCAGTGCTGCCTTATTCCTGCAGAGCCTTCTATCCCCGGTATAGAGCCTTAACCCGCTGAGCTACGTCTGCTGAGTTGGCCGCTTGTGTGTACGGCGACTCATATGATACTACTGCAGAGTAGTCACATTAAGTTGGTCCGGTAGGGCGCCATTGGCTCTTGGTTTTACTTTAGTTTACCGGTGGACGCCGTTGTGGCTTCTTGGCTCCGTGTTGCAGCAAAGGGCAGGCTCAAAGCTCTGGCAGGTTCCCGTTGGTATACGCCCATGGGGGCTATTAGCTCAACTACCGCTAGCTGTTGGTCTCCGGTTATACGCCCGTGGGGGCTATTTGCCAGTTCTTGCATTTCAGGCTAGGTTGAGATTACGCCCGTGGGGGCTACCGACTCTCGCACTTGCAGTATCAGTTGTCTCATTGGGTACGCCCGCGGGGGCTGTTCTGCGGAATCTACAACTGGTCACAGATTGCCTACAGCATTATTACCTTAAGAACGCTGTGCTGGCTACATCTATCCAGCACCCCCTATCACCACCTTGGGCGTGCCAAACCCCACAGCTGAGATTGACTGACTATTGCATTTAACCCATTTGTGTCTATCTTAACATTATCTGTTCCTAGATAGTGTGTGTTACCTTATTCTGTGTATTGGGCCTTTGGGTTATAGCTGTCTGGCGATCGTTTGCATTATCTTTTTTATTTAATAAAATTGTGTTTGATTTTACCAACTGGTCTGAGTGTCCTAAAAAACCGTTACAAAATCATGCTGTAATACGGCCTCAAGTTGAGATATATTTGAATTTTTAGCATAGATTATGGTGTCATCTGCATACATGTGTATAGAAGATGTTTTGCAAACTGTGGGCAGATCATTTAAAAACAAAGAAAACAGAAGAGAGCCAAGGTGTCATTGTTTTGATGAGGTTAAAAGAACTTTATTGAAAGTAAAGTACAAACAGCAATAACGTTCACACCCACACAGGCTGAGAAGAAGGCAGTACAAGTACTGTCTACAACTAACACAGGTCAGGTAAGAACAGTATAACAACAATGTACAAACATGTAGCAGGTACCCTAGAGAGCTAGGGTGAGGTGGAGGCAGTGACCTGCTGGTAGCGACACTGAGACCCTAGAACAGTAGGGTGTAGAGGAGGCCAGCGACTCTTAGCTACTGGTAGCAAGGACCCTAGATCGCTAGGGGTCAATGGAAGCCCAAGACCAATGGATACTGGCAACTGGGACCCTAGAACGCTAGAGTTGACAACGGTACACGGACCATGAGTACTGGCAGCGAGGACCCTAGAACGCTAGGAGTCCCAAGACTCACAGACTGGCAATATAGGACCCTAGAACGCTAGGGTTAACAGGAGGCACAGACTACGGATACTGGCAGCAAGGACCCTAGAAGGCTAGGGTATTAGGAGGCCCAAGACACACAGCTACTGGCAGCAGAGACCCTAGAACGCTAGGGGTGAATCGGAGGCAACAGACCACGGAAGGCAACGGGTGTCCAAAGTACGTAGAGTACAGGGACAGGTACAGCACACCACAGCTGGCTCTTGAGCCCTTAAGGCTACAGCGGTATGGTAGGCAGAACGAGACAGTGAACCGGACCTAGAACACCTAGGTTACAGCAAGGTTCAATGAAGGTAATACGCCCAGAGGAATGCCTACATAGCGGGTACTCAGCCAGATCAGTCAGCAACGTAGCGGGATCTCAGCCAGTCCAGTCGGCAACATAGCGGGTTCTCAGCCAGTCCAGTCGGCAACGTAGCGGGTTCTCAGCCAGTCAGATCAGCAATGGATTCGGAACAGATCAGGATACGCAGGAACATTGTCAGTCAGACCAGGTCATACACAAACAAATCAGCAGCAGGAACTAGCGCTAGGTTCAGGTACAGCACGAAAGGGCACCCGGCTACTGAATTGACAGAGTATAAAAAGGGCTGGCCCTGGGTGGAGTCAGGTTCAGGGACCAATAAGAATGTGGCATTTAAAACAAGAAAGTACGAATGTCGCCAGCCTGCATCCAGGAACTCGGGCACCATGATACAAGGATGAGCTTTGGGGAACCCCACTTGTTACTTTGAGCGGAAGGGAAATATTGTCTGCAACAGAGCCATATTTCATTCTGTCTGATAAAGAGGATATAAACCATTTTAGAGAATGATTACCCAATCCTGAACTTATGGAGTTTATCAAAATATTATGATCTACTGTATCAAAGGCCTTTGCAAAATCTAGGAGAATATCATGCTTAACTACATTGCTCCTCAGGTCCCATGCTCAAAGCCGTGGGTCTCGCTGCCATCTTCAATACTGATTGGCAGAATTTTCCTTAGGAGTGAATTGTTTATACATGTCTGGCGCACATTATTGACACACAATATTACATTGCAACTACAGCTACTATTTAACTGCCAAGATAAGCAAATTCAGTTTTGAGTAAAATTTGAGCCTGGCTTATTATCTAATACAGGATTTGATGATTAAAATTCAGCAACTTAAAAGAAAAGTATAATCTTTTAACTTTCTGTAATAAACCTTGTGTTTTAACTTTTCCTAAACCCCATAATACCTGCTTGAATTATCTCTAATCTGTATGGTAGGGATGGGTTGGTGCTGTCATTGGTGTTTTCTTCTCTTCTTTATTACTTTTGTTGCCAGCTTGGAGCATGTAATGGTGCCAATCTTATCGCTAGTAAATTTCCTTGTGACGTCATCAGTTCATGTTTCTCCAGTGCAAGATGCACCACACAGCTCTGCAGGACATCACCTGTCCTTAAATTCCCCTCCCTCCTCTCTTCCATTCATAGGGAAGTTACTAGGAGGATGAAGATAATTACGAGGGAGATTGTTACAGATCTTGGCTTTCCTTCACTCGCAGCTATTCCATTGCAAGCTGACCGAGAGATTTCTTAGCTCTACATTGTGCAGTACTGGTAATTTTAATCCTTTGAGTGCCAGGGGTATGCAAAGCAATGCGTACCCGTGACGTATTATATATATATATATATATATATATATATATATATATATATATATATATATAATATGTAGTAAAGAAAAGACTGGGCAGCACCCGTGGGACTTAAAAATAAATTTTATTGTTCAATGTAGGCACAAAATACTGGTCAACGTTTCGGTCCCATTCGGACCTTTCTAGTATATATACTAGAATTTAACACAATCCCTTACTTTACTGGTAGTGCTAGGCAACAATGTATTAAATGTTGCAGTGTGATGGGGTGATGCTACTAGCATCACTCCATCACATTGCAATGCTTAATGATGGAGGCTAATCACAAAGAACCAAGGGTAGGGCTGTCAAGGTCAGTGGTTGGCTGCTGGACAGAGCTGGGCTTCTCCTCTGTCCTGCAGTCATTCTCTTTCGTGACTCGTGCACAGTTTTGATTTGTGACATAAAGAGACTTCCAGCCAGTCGTATTTGTAATAAAAGACCATCTCGGTTCTGGCACTCAAAGCAATAGGAGCACCTATAATACAAATTTTATAAACTGCGGGTGTTTAACCCTTTGAGCACATTGCTTTGCAATGCTTTGGGTACCGCTCTGGCACTCAAAGGGTTAAACTCGTGTGAGTGCTAGAACTGTGGCAGGCACACATTGCTGTCAAGCACGAGTTTAACCCTTTGAGTGTCAGAAGGGTACACAATGCATTGCAATGTGTTTTGTAACTCCTGGCACTCAAAGTTTTAAACACCCGCAATTGATAAAATTGTCTGATAGGTGCTCATATCGCTTTGAGTACCACAAAAGTTATGATCTTATATTAAAAATTAGACTTCCACATTCTATCAGTGTGGTTGGAAGTCTCTTTATGTCACAGTGCATGTCATATAGAACTCCGACCCAAGTATGAGCGATGAGATCCAGGACGCCAGGCCACTACAAGCTTTTGAACTTTACTTGAAGTAAGAGCACAACCACACAGGGAATGTCCCCTATATTGTATTATATTACCTATCACTGTGGGGACTGTCAGTTTTATTCCAGGGCTCTGCAGTGCACTTCCCTGATGCAGACAAAACTGGGGGCCGGCTTAGGGAGGAGAATAGGCAGCTTCTCAGAGGGAGAGCGCTGCCAATCATTCTACATATCATCAAGATGGCAGCGTTCTCCCTCTTGAAAAAGAACAAGCAAAAGGTAGATTTTCTTCATATAGGGAATAATAATTTAAATGAGATGGGGGTTTTAAGATTGTTTGGGAGGTTTAATCCAAATGGAGGGGGAACATGACAGTTCCACTTTAATGACTGGCCATTTCTAGCTGTCCATGACAATACACCTCTGGGTATATGAGAATTAAGTTAAATCACGTAAACTTTTAATAGGATTTCACTTCCTGGTTAAGGCATTAACTAGTGGGGAATGACCTTTCTTTGATGCCTTCTAAAGATACAGACTTAATCAAAGAAAAAACAAAGAACATAAAACAAAAACAGGAAAATTACATACAGTACTATGCAAAAAGTCTTGGGCAGGTGTGAAAAAATGCTGTGAAGTAAGAATGCTTTCAAAAATAGACATGTTAATAGTTTCTTTTTATCAATTAACAAAATGCATAGTAAGTGAACAGAAGAAAAATCTAATCAATATTTGGTGTGACCAACCTTTGCCTTTAAAACAGCATCAATTCTTCTAGGTACATTTGCACGTTTTTTTAAGGGACTCAGCAGGTAGGTTGTTCCACACATCTTGGAAAATGAACCACATTTCTTCTGTGGATTTAGGCAGCCTCAGCTGCTTCTCTCTTTTCATTTTTTCCCAGACAGACTGAATGATGTTGAGATCGGGGCTCTGTGGGGGCCATACCATCACTTCCAGGACTCCTTGTTCTATGTTATGCTGAAGATAGTTCTTAATGACGTTGGCTGTATGTTTGTCATGCTGCAGAATAAAATTGGAGCCAATCAGATGCCTCCCTGATGGTAGTGCATGATGGATGAGTATCTGCCTGTACTTCTCAGCATTATGGATACCATTAATTCTGGCCAAATCCTCAACTCAATTTGCAGAAATACAGCCCCAAACTTGCAAGGAACCTCCACCGTGCTTCACTGTTGCCCACAGACACTCATTCTTGCACCGCTCTCCAGCCCTTCGGCAAACAAACTGCCTCCTGCTACAGACAAATATGTACAATTTTGGCTCACCAGTCCAGAGCACCTGCTAACATTTTTCTGCACCCCAGTTCCTGTGTTTGCATGCATAGTTGAGTTGCTTGGCCTTGTTTTCATGTTTGAGGTATGGCTTTTTGTCCGAAGGAAGGCCACTGCTTTTATTATGAAACATTACTATCCCTTTGAAGGCCTTTTTGCCTTTGCACCTGTATCAAGTGAAAAAGTAACTTGACTCTCACATGGTGACTCAATAACCAGAAACTCAGGACTCTGCAAAGAGATCAAGATATAAAGACTAGACTATGTGTCAAATTGTACTGAGCTGGGGAGGGCCTTACAAAAGGTTACATTTCTCTAGTATGGAGAATCTGAGGCCTGCAATGTGCCTACCTATTTCAATGTTTCTACTGGAGAGATGTCATACTATGGATGAAAAGCCTACCATATTACCATGTTATTCACTAACACCTTGCTTGCGCTCAGACTGAATGGTAGATATGCAGGTAGATATATACTATAGCAGGTCTACTATGGAAAGGCAGTATATGCATGATACTGAGTCAAGAATCACATATACTTCTCATATGGAAGCAATAATAACACTGAGAAAAATATGTAGAACTCAAATATGCACATAATAAACCCGCATAGTCAGAATCCAAAGCCTTGGGAGGACTTACATGATACACATAAGGATTAGATGATTCATTAAATTGTCCATATATATCCAAGGTCTTATAGGACTTGTGTCACTCTATAACACAAAATCGGTCATATATATATATATATATATATATATAATGTATCTATTGTGGGGTGAACGGCTAAATAACACAGAGAAAGGGGAGGAGTTTCAATTGCCCTTCTACTTGGTGGGTGATACTTTACCCCATATTTCCTATGTCCACCATTTACAGCAAGAGAATCCTGATTTTTTTTTTCTGCAGAAAGAGTACTGTAGCTTGGCAGTAGAGGGCAGCACCATATTAGTGTTGATCCATGTTACCTAGAGTTTGTTTGACAGCAAACGCATTCAACACTTTCAGTTTTTAACATTTTTTTTAAACCTGTATGGTTTAGTTTGCATCATCTTATGACATGAAGCCTAAAGTGTAACAACAATTTACAAGCAGTTTCTCCATGAGCAGGGCCATCTCCTCTCTTTGTATCAATCTGCAGCACAGTTTTAATTCCAAGCATAGTTGGGGTATGCTGGAAGACTCAAACAGGCCTCCTCTTTAGACAGGCTGTTTTATTGCTAGCCTGGGAGGGGAATTGCACCATTGGAAACCACATGCCACAAAGTACAATCCCTGCATACCACCATCATTATATCTGTCTGTCACACCATCATTCACAGTGTCAGCATGACAGGCAGACACACACACAAGTGCAAGCCGGATTACTGTAGCAGCCTCATACCATTCATGCCCAATGTTAAGTGCAGTAGTAGTTCACCACTGCAGCCAATTCTGATGTGGCAGGGTTTGGTCTCTGTTGGGTTAGATAAGAAAGCCCAATACTTCCAACTCCTCCTTCAGTCACTGATCTCCCCAATGTGGTTCCAGTCCCAACAGGGTATTGGACAGGCAGTGGCCACTGTGAGAGATGGACCTCTGCAGCCGTGGTTTGTGCCTGGTCTAAGATGCTCAACATATCCAGACCAGCAGACAACACTACATAGTAACTAGATTGGTCAGTCTCCTGTCCCAGGTGTTAGGTGTAGCCTATTAACCTGTGAATGATAAGCATATAGAATAGTGAATGCATTTACATTTTTAAATTGGGGAGATTATATAATTTGGCAAGCCGTATGCAATTTGCTATAGATTGGATACATGACACAGACATCTTTACCTCGGTTCGCAGAGACCAGACTCTTGCTAACCCTGTTAATCTAAAATGTTTACTACATGCATTACCTTCTCACCTTCATCAATTCATTAAATCCAACCCACTAATTGGACTGATCTGTAAGCATGGCAACTCCTACAACAGAAATGGTATAGTACAAAATACTATTCCCACTACCTCCCCTTCTTGGGGAACCCAGACTTTCAAGACTGAACTCCTAATGTCCATCTTAAATTATGGGTTTCTAAACACACAAAATTAGTACAAGATCCTACCACTAATGTGATACATATCTTTCAATAATTAAAAGCCAAATATGACCTCCCCAACACTCATTTCTTCCTCTTTTACAAGCGCACCATTATACCGATGAAGTTAAAACGCATCACCCCATGACTCTCAACCCCACAGCTCTAGACAGAGACATCAGTGCCTCAGTACATACCATATGTAGAACTTCCCATGTTTACAGACTCATTATAAAGTTTCATCAATGAAAAGTTACATTTACAGTGCAGAGAAGGCACCATAAAGAGGCAAGGTAAGGATGATGGGAGTTGTATGTAGTTAATGCGGGCACGAAGGTAGCAACGTTTAAAGAGGCAACATGAGAACCTTACTCTTTCATGCAGGGCATTATTCTCATGTCGCCATTTTAAACACGGCAACATGGTTAATGCGGCTGCTAGCCACGCAACATTTTCTCTGCAACTTTTTAAAAGGATACCTATTATAAACTAGATGCAGCAACCCTATATTCCTCCCAGACCCAAACGCTGGCTGGACCTGATCTCAGGGACCAGGTTAGAGAATCTCCTCAGGGTATTCCATCAAAGGTTAAAGCTAACTCCTTAGTGTATTTTCATGATACTTTTACAAATTATTTAATTATTCTTATATCCCACCTGTAAAGGCGGCTAAGATGGGCATCACGAACAACCACCATTGCATTAAATGCAAGCATTCACATACTGATACCTATCATAACCTATGGGATTGTTCACCTATAACACTTTTTTGGAATGCTATAGCCACAGATGTGCCCAAGCATTTTGGACTGAGAGCTACACCTAATCTTTCCACTTTTTCTAGGTACCTTCCCTCCTGATTGTCCCCTCTCAGCACATCATAAACACCTATTTCACATTCTGATCACAATTGCACTTCAAACAATACTTTGCCTCTGGCTCTCTGACGAAGCGCCATCCAGAACACACTGGCTCCACAAATGATGTACATAGCACACGTGGAATGCACAGTGAACCTACATTTCATTGACACTTTGTCAGGGACCCAGAAAGCAAATTTTACCTTATGTTTTCGAGATACTTCCTGGTCACTATCAAAGTCATATAATGATGAAAGTACCTGACACATAATAAATGCTACATCATTACCAGTACTTGGTGCACGGCTGAACCCTTTTATTTTGAAATACTCTTTCTACCCCCCCTTTTTTTTTACTTACCTCTTGGTTTCCAAAGGTTTAATTGGTTACCTTAGTCATGTTTTGTTTATTCATGACATGTGAATTATTGTGACATCAGCAGACATGAACCTGTACTATGACTGTAAACAGTAATAGGTCATCCTGTTCTTTGTTTTAAAATTAATAAAATGTGCTTAAAAAATAATTAAATTGGGGTAGTCAATCTTTAGTCTTCCAGCTGTTGAATACGACAACTCCTATCATACCCAACTAGCCATTTTATAGATGCCTACTTGATCAGTTGCTGGGGGTAATCAGAATGTCTTAGAAAAAAACCCTGTCAATCTGTATGCATAGCTAGTGAGATACTGTTACTCTACATCGTTTTTATAAACATGCAAAAAGTTGGTCAGCGATGCTCAACTAGGATTGAGCCTGCCCTAGAATTAAGCAGGTTCTATGGGAAAAGTGTCCTATCCAGGGTACAATCTCTTTTAGCTCACTAGTGCCTTCCAGCCAAGAAGTGAGAGAAGCAGCCAATCCCCAACGTATGTTTCAGTCTTGTTGGGCATCATCAGTGAGGTGCAGCTGATCTCTCTAAGCACTGTGAGAAAGGGGTCCACGTCTGGATTCCCCTGTTACCCTTAGGGTGACCAATCCCAAGGGTAATTTGCATATGCAAAGAATTGGTCAGAGATGCTGTCCGGACTGCCTTTTGATAGGATCAGTATGATGTGGTTTAGGATATTTCCTCTCTCTGAAAAGCACTAGTGAGCTACAAGAGATTGCACCTTGGGTAGGACACGTTTCCTATAGAGCCTGCTCAATTCTAGGGTAGGCTTGTTCCTAGTTGAGCATCTCTGACCATTCACTATAACTTCCCTGAGGAAGGGATTGGGGAATCCCGAAACGCGTTGGAAGTCCGTTGTTATAGGTGTGAAGTTGTATGACACAGAACATAAGGTTGTTAATCAAATTGTGGATATTGATGGTCTATTGGATTTATACCTGACCAAACACCATGCGGGCGGGAAATCGGAGAACAAGAGAACGCTGAGAATATTTGTGGAGATCTGAACAGACCAGGATAAGTGGTTCCAACACACACCGAAATCATGAGTTACCGATTTAATACCGGGTTGGATAAATGTATAAGAATTGAAGAAGGAGAAGATACAAGTGACGATTTATGTGGTGGTGTTATAGTTCCTGATTGATGTGACAAAGAATTTAACCGTACCTGTGAATGGTGGTGTTGCCAATGAGTATGTGTGATCACTGGTAATGGGACCAATAGAATGAAGCAGTTCTGAAGTTTGATGTTATATCCACCAATAATAATAACAACCAGTTCTGTGATAGAAATATTATTTGAAACAGACTGTGTAAAAGAAGATTATTCTGCTTAGGTTACAACAGACACCATAAAAATCAGAGGTTGCATATAAGTTGAATTCAACGTTTAAAGAATAAAGGAGACAATTTTGGGAAAGTGACTGATTTATATCTCATGTATATTGTGAAGTGTTTTTTTGGACTTTATTTTTGATTTTTTTAACAATTTTTTTATATTGTACAAATTTTTATTTTTTGGTTTATAGGGTTATATATATTTGTTTTGGATTATTAGTTGCATCTCCTTGATAAATAGATTGTATTTCCGTTTTAATAGGTTGAAGCGTATGCATATTAAAGGCAATGTTGTAAGAGGTTTGGTCCACACATAGCTTTACTTGGAGGAACTTGAATCGGCATGATTTGGGCATGCTGCATTGTATAAGACCCGAAGTATTGAGAGCGGGAGATCTGTTCCGGTGCAAGCTCATTGCAGAAACGATAATCGTTAGTTAATACTATCGATACGTTTGCAGGGGGGCCGAAATTGGAGCGGAGACCCTTGTCGATTTTAATCTTTTGAGGTCTGGTGGATGTGGGACGCTGGTACATGCCGAGACATTGTTTCAGTTTAGGTGACGGTGGTGTGTGGATTTAAGCTTAATATATGAATATTTGATGGAGGTGTTTTTTAGATGTAGGAAACTTAGGGGTTAA
The DNA here is from genome assembly GCA_037306005.1 of Rhinophrynus dorsalis. Classification (NCBI taxonomy): domain Eukaryota; kingdom Metazoa; phylum Chordata; class Amphibia; order Anura; family Rhinophrynidae; genus Rhinophrynus; species Rhinophrynus dorsalis. Next base: position 380,042,163 of record CM074720.1, on the reverse strand, counting down.
GTTATTGATGTTGAGTATATATTGGATGTATTTACTTCACTATCACTTATGAGAGATTTGATGAAGTAATATTCAACTCCAACATTTTTAGAATTTGTTATTCATGTGGATTTGCACATTGTACTGAATATGTATTAGATATAGAAATTGGAGGAGTGTATAATATCCTGTTTATTAAAGAGATATGGTGATACTGAAGGAGTTCATGTAGTATGATTTATTTATCTTTCTGATGGTAGCGCCGGAACTGGTTTTGTAAATTAAAGTAACTCTGACTCCTCCTAATAATAAATGCCCATTTAACCATAATATGGTCAGAAAATCTCAATTGCCACAATTAATCGATTATGTTTGAATTAGTTGCCAAAAATGAATGAACCCTTTGAGTGCCAGAGGGGTACACAACGCATTCCTTTGCAATGTGTTGCGTTCCCCTTTGGCACTCAAAGGGGTAATTCTAGGTGAGGGTTACCTACAGTTAATCTTTAACAAGTACTGTATATCATGTGCATGGAGGTGGGCATGATTATTGCTGGTCTCCAGGGGCATAAACTCTCCCACTAAAAATTTTCTTAGGATGAATGTAGTGGGGTGCATGCAGCAGGGAATCTTTTTCACCTTGATGGACATGATACCTAACTAAAGATTAATTTGGGGGAACCAGTCAGTCTAGAAGTAATTCATAGTGGCTTGAGTATTTTCTTCCAGGAATAAAGTAAGTATTATTAGTAGTTTTTAGTGTTCCATTAACTAATAAATTATTTCGGTATAATAATTTTGTTGGTTGCCCTTTAAACTGGAAAAAAAACTGCAAAGAGTCAAACAGTCCACTACTTTAAAAAAAAAAAAAAAATTTCCACATAAAACTGAGAATTCTTTGCTGTCGCATGATTTTTTTTAATATTAATGGCAACTATTCATTATTTCCTTAAGATTTTTATTTTTTTTTATTCCTGTATATTTTTCTGTGTAGTTTTTTATTTTTAACATAATAATCTTCAACCGCTTAAATGTTAGAGGTCTCTAACATGGTTCAAAAGCATTCAGGAGTTAAATTGTCAAGAACATTTACTGAGTGTAATTCAGAAAAAGAATTTGAACAATTGTAAAATGTGAATATTTGTTTTAAATTGCACATTTTTCCAGAACTAGAAATAGCATTGCGTTTATTTTTGGAGACTACTACAGGCCAAACATACCTGTTACAGCAGCAGATTCACCCTACTTGATCCATCATGGTCCAGTAAGGGGTTAACCATAATCTACTGCTTCTAATTAGGCAATAAGATAGTTTTGGTGTTATGATGGAAAATCTTGTGATATTTCATCAAAGGCTAAAATTAAATTATTCAGAAATCAGATTATCTTTAAATAGATTTTAGTTTTGTCAGCAGTGCTCTAGGTCAAGCCCATCATTTCTAGAGGGGGGGGCTCCAAAAATATGAAATGGAAAAAATATTGGTCAATCTAATTAGATGTATGTGTTGAAGCTTAGATTTGCTAACTTTTTCATACTGCTTGTGGTATTAAAACATAACACACAGTAACTGTCTGATGTTTTGACTTTGCAACAATAGATCAGAATAAAGGGACACATATACAAACATGTCCTGATTACTAAAAGCTTTTTGAGGTGGATTCAAGGGGCAAAGGGGGATAATTAGCCAGACAGAAGTGGAGAATTGGTGGAACCACAGGTAACTCTCTGGTCTGGCGAAAGAGGGTTAGTTACATACATACCCAAGTTTTTTAAGGGTCTTTGGGTGTGCATATATTCCATGACACAATATACAGTGGTGAGTAAATGCACCTTGGAAGGAGAAACCGTTGTCTAGATAATAAGGCATATCTTCAGTCAGATGGTCAGTTGTTTCTTGATAATGTTAGTTCAATCAGCATTGAATTTCCTGCAGGATAAACACAGAAGGCATCGGGGGATAATAATAACCCATAAGTGCCCCTGCATTGTGCTGAAGCAGTGGAGTCTTTCTGTGGTAATATACTGCCTGTAAAAGGTCATTGTCTTGCTGCAGTGAAATCCCAAGAATGTTCTGGAGATATTCAAGGATTGTACAACCAGGTCTATGTTCCGACAGGTTGGGAGAGTGCAAGGAATTTATACTAAGAGTGTCTGTGGTAATCATGTATGATTCCTCCCTAAAACCAGTATACCTTGCCTTCAGTGATGGTGGATGATACATTCTTTCTAATTTAATTTAGTAGCACTCTACCAGAGCATTGGCTGGCCAGTATGACATCCTTGACAGACCAGAGACTTTGCAGTGAAGGATATAAGCTCTCCATTCCTGCCTTCTTTGGAATAGGATTCAGCACCATTCTTGGTGACAAGTCCTGTACAATAAATAGTGTTAGGCCTTTGGTGGGTACATATTCTCTGGCAAACAAGTGTCATTCAAACAACTTCAAATGGTTTGAGTTGACAGAGCTCTACTTTCTTGTCTCCGGGCTCCTAGGAACTTGCTCACTGTTGTAAAGGGGGTCAGTCACATAATGCCATTCTCCACAGCTAGAGCTGTGGTCTAGTATTGTGAGCAGTTCATAACCACTAAGTTCTTTAGTGTTCTTGAACCCAACTGAAACAGCACTTTTGCACAGTTTTGAAATCATGACCAACCATTGTAACAGGGGTAGCACGGACAGTTCTACCTGCCATAGTTTGATGATCCTTTCCCTCTCATTTTTATCTGTTAATAATACTTTTCATGTTGTAGTACTCCAGGCATGTAATGAAGGATCCCACAGGCCAAAACTCAGTAGATAAGCTATTGAAAGATTATAGATGTTTTGCCCAGCTGATGACCATAATCCCCATCATTGCACCCTGGGTAGGATACTTATCCTATAGAGCCTCATCAGTTCAAGGGCAGACTCGTTCCTAGTTGAGCGTCTCTGACTAGCTCTTTGCATATTCAAATTGCCCTTGGGACTAGTCACCCAAAGGGTAACAGGGTAATCCAGACTTGGACCCCTTGCTCACAGTGCCTAGAGAGATCAGCTGCACCTCACTGACGAGGCCCAACAAGGCCAAAACGTACATCTGGGGTTGGCTGCTTCTCTTGTTCAGTGAGGAATTGCCTGGCACTTCGTGGCTGGACTGCCTTTTGGTGGGATCAGTATGATGTGCTTTAGGATGTTTCCTCTCTGTGAAAGGCAATAGTGAGCTAAAACAGATTGCACCCTGGGTGGGATTCTTATCCTATAGAGCCTCATCAATTCAAGGGCAGGCTCGATCCTAGATGAGCGTCTCTGACTAGCTCTTTGCATAATACCCATCAAACCTGTTTCCCTGATGACCCATCACCACTGAGCTGTAATAATTTACATACTACAGCTTGCTCACGTTAATGCATCAAAGTACAGCATACTTTATCTCTGCTCCATTCACACAGGAATACATTAATGATGCAGCATGGAATGTCTTCACTATGGCCTATGATGTTTTACATGAGCTTTGCTAAAGGTTGCTATTCTCATCTCACCCTCCATTGAATAACAGACTCATGTTGGTACCAGCAAATTAGTGTTGCTGGCATTCAAGTGGGCCTGTTGTCAGACACTCCCATGCTGTGCTCAGTTTATGTGTGGAATGCTGAACATGTGAGTGAAAGAACATAGGTAAGGAACTCTATCAGAGGACTGTTACAGTTCAGTCAGATATGTGAAAGAGCCCTAAGAGGTGAGTGGCTTAGCTTCCTCTGTTCCCTTTTATTTGGTGTCACAGTGTGGTTTAGCAAATGCTTAAACCACTAAAGAAGCTTCTACTGCCATATGTTATCTTTATTAGTTCTGTGAAAAGGAAAGGGTAAACTAACCGTAGAACAAACACTCAATTGACTAGTACTTTCCAGTTTTGGTGCCCAAAAATAATTAAATGAAGATTTCACTGTCGTCTAATACAGGTCACTGGTACTCTGGGAGGCGATTTGCCCCTTTAATAGGCAGGAACAATTATGCAAATGATTGCAGGGGCGGAGCCTCCCCTCCTACTTAAGCCACCTTCAGGCCAGAGCCACTAGATTGATTTGTTCCTGGGTGCTGTGCACACCAGGTAGAGAACATCTATGCATTCAACTTAGTATTTTGTTGTTTTTTTATTCAAATATGGAATACCACCATTAGGAGGGTGACCATGGCTGTGAATTGCCCTCTTTAAAGTGGCTGGTGCAGCTTCCAGGGATTTTCTGTGGACCTTATGCCCTGAAGAGGGAACAGCTTGAGTTAAGCAGCTTCCCTACTGGGGAATTTACCTCTGGTTTATTCCTTCTTCATCATGGTCTCCTGAAGACTGAAGTCCTGCAGGAAAGGTGAGCCACCCATTGAGTGCTGAAGATCCACTTGTCCCTTTGCTGGGCTTGTATTTGGGAGTTTGCTTTGCACTCCAGCACTCATAGGGTGTTTTTTATTTGCATTCAATGTTTTAATGCAGTTTCTGTGGTATTCTCTGGGTTTTGGAGCTTTGAATAGTGTTTATTTATGTGTTTTATACATGTTTGGGCACTTTTTAATGTTTTGTTAAACTTTATTAAAATTGGTGTTCCGCGCCTTTAAGCGCGGCTTTTCCCGCTCAGACGCTATGGCTCCTTTACTCTCTATGAGTTTTCACAGTGTGGGACATATCTCTGGAACCGCTGGTCACAGCAACTTCAGAGAGGGCTCATTTTAATGCTAGGCTCCTGCTCTATCATCCGGTGTATGTTTTATAAGTGTGGGGTGTTCAGGGGGGCTTCGGGCACTGTTTGGGGTACTTGTATGGGGAAAACTACATTTCCCATGAGCGCCCGGTTCGCGCTCGTTTCTGATTGGCTATCCTGATGGCCGCCATTTTGTGGTGCTCTTCCTCAGCGAGTACACTACGCAGGGACCGAGCCTTCTCTCCCCTCAACAGATTAACCCTTCGCTGGCCAGATAAGTCCAAAATTAGGCATTTCTGGGGTGAAACTTTAATCTTCCACACTTTTACTGGGTGATAGAGTTTAAAGTGGGGTATATTGACGCTGTGAGCATGTCTACTTCACTGGAGCTAGGGGCTAGACCCAAGTCAAAGGAGGATGGGGGGTCTGCTCCCCCCATGGCGTTTTGCTCCTCTTGTCACACTGGGCTATCTAGTGATAATGTGGGGGATCTATGCCCTAACTGCACTGGTCAAGATAGCAACCCTGGGCTTCCCAGCCATGCTATTGAGCCATCTTGGGTGAGGGAGTTTAAAGCTGCCACTAGGGATCTCAGATCCACTCTTCAACTCTTTCCCTCTCAGGTACAGGGGGCTCTCCAGGTCTGGCAGACCCCCTCTACAATCAGGACCTCCCTGCCTAAGCCACAGGGAGCTCCTGATGTGTCTGATTCTTCTGAGGAAGAACTATTGCAGGATTCTGATGCTGAGGAACGCACTGTTATTGAGTCTAACAGGTCCATTGGGGACCCTTATGAATGTGACCCTGAAGTCTCGGCTGAGGGTCTGATTAGAGCTGTGCTGACTACGCTCAACCGTCCTCTGACTCAGGAATCCACTTATGATCCTACTGACGTTTTTCAAAAGAAACCATCTAAGCCTGTTGTTTGTTTTCCAACTAACCCTACCCTTGCCCGTCTCGTCTCTGAGGCGTGGAAGAATCCTGATAGATCCTCCTCTGTCTCCAAAAAGTTTGCTAAACTGTACCCCTTTCCTGAGACTGAGCTGACAAAATGGGTTCATCCCCCCAAGGTGGATGCTCCTGTTTCCAGGCTATCCAAGTCTACCGCCTTGGCTGTCTCTGATGCCTCTGCCCTGCAGGATTGGACGGATAAAAAGCTAGAACTTTCTCTTAAGTCTATTTTTGCCTCCATTGTCACTGCCATGCATCCAACCTTTGCAGTGGCGTGGGTCAATAGAGCTATTGCGGCCTGGACTGAACGACTGACTGACGCAGTTCGCCAGGATGCACCAGTGTCTGAACAGTTGCAGCTTCTTGCTAATATCACTGAAGCTCAGAATTATGTTGCTGACGCTGCCTTTGATGCTGTGCGCATGATGGCGAGGGCCTCCACTGCTTCTGTGGTGGCTAGACGTGCCCTTTGGCTGAAAATTTGGTCTGCTGATACAGCCTCTAAGAAAGCCTTGCTTTCCTTGCCCTTTCAGGGGAATTTGCTATTTGGGTCTGAACTCAAAGAAATGATCAGTGAGGCTACTGGCGGTAAAAGTACTCTTCTACCCTCAGTCTTTAAGAAAAAGTTTCCAGCCAAACGGAATCGGTCCTTTCGTTCCTTTCAGACTGAGACACGCTCCTCGGCCCAAACGGGTCCTCCCACTACGCGCTCCTCCTCCAAGCCCAAACAGTCCTGGAAGCCCAAAGTGGCCCCCAAGGCCAAGACCTCCAAGACTGCTTCGGCATGACTCGCCGAACCCGGGTCCGCATCTGGCTGTAGGTGGACGTCTCCGCATCTTTCGCCGGACTTGGGAGGAGTCAGTGGCGGACCCATGGGTTCTTCAGGTGGTGTCAGAGGGATACAGGATCCCTTTCTCCTCCCTTCCTCCTTTTCGGTTCCATTTTACTCGTCCTTTACTCGTCCTTCTCAGGAACCCTCAAAAAGACGTCTGTTCGACGACGCTATTCAGGATCTCTTGGACAAAGAGGTCCTGGAAGTGGTTCCTCCGGAGGACACAGGTTCAGGATTTTATTCCAACCTGTTTGTGGTGGCCAAAAAGGACGGAGGGGCTCGTCCTATTTTGGATCTCAAAGATCTCAATGCCTATGTGGTGACTTCCCACTTCCGCCAGGAGTCCCTGCGCTCTGTGATTGCCGCTATGTCTCCAGGGGAATTTCTGGCCTCCCTGGACCTTCAGGGCTGACTTCAGCTCCTCAGGTCTTCCAGAGGGTGTTGGGTTCCTTGATAGCTGTGCTTCATCAGGACGGGGTCAGGGTGACCCCCTACATGGACGATCTCCTCCTCAAAGCTTCCTCGGCGGAGCTTCTCCACCAGCAACTGCAGAGGTGTATACACACTCTGACCCGTCATGGCTGGATCCTGAATCTGGACAAGTCGGACTTGGTCCCATCTCAGAGGCTTCTGTTCCTGGGTCTCCTGTTCGACACTCGCCAATGCATGGTGTTTCTGCCGGAGGATGTGGCTCATCAGATAGCCATCCGAGTGGCGGGGATTCTGGAACTGGACTTAGTTCCGGTACCGAAGTTGACGTCTCTGGTGGGGAAGTTCATTTCCACGATCGAAGCGGTACCATTTGCCATGGCCCACTCCAGGGAACTTCAGAGATTTGTGATCCAGACGTGCAAGAATCATCCAGATCATCAGCATCTGTCAGTCTCTCTACCTCCTCATGTGGAATCGAGTCTGCACTGGTGGTTGGATCTCTCCCATCTCCTGAAAGGGAGATCCTTTCAAGTTCCTTGTTGGACCACGATCACAACGGATGCCAGCCTTCGGGGCTGGGGTGCTGTGTTGGGTCGTTTCAGTGCTCAGGGGAAATGGGGTCTTGAGGAATCTCTTCTATCCATCAATGTTCTGGAACTGCGTGCCGTCCGGCTTGCCCTGAAACACTGGGAATCTCAACTGAACAGTCGTCCGATCAGAGTGGAATCCGACAACGCCACTGCGGTGGCCTACATCAACAGGCAAGGCGGCACAAGAAGCGGCACCGCCTGGTTGGAGGTCAAGGATATTTTGTCTTGGGCAGAAGATCACGTACCTGTCATCTCTGCAGTTCACATTCCAGGCGTAGACAACATCATGGCGGACTTTCTCAGTCGTCATACCGTCGACAGCGGAGAATGGGCTCTTCATCCAGAGGTGTTTCACTTGCTCACCCAGAGGTGGGGGATGCCGGTGGTGGACCTGATGGCCTCCAGACACAACAGGAAGGTTCCGGTGTTTTGCTCCCGGTGGAGGGACTCCCTTGCTCTAGCAGTGGATGCCTTGTCGATCCCTTGGGATTTTTCTCTGGCTTACATCTTTCCTCCTCTTCCTCTATTGATCAGAGTCATCCAGAAGTTGAAGCAGGAGCGTTGTCCTGTCATCCTGATCGCTCCAAACTGGCCTCGCCAGTCCTGGTATCCGGAGTTGATGGCCATGTCAGTGGCGGATCCGTTCCCACTTCCTGCCCGCCCGGACCTACTTCTTCAGGGATATCTGTGGAAGGAGGATGTTCACTCTCTCCATTTGATGGCATGGCGGTTGAATCCTCGATTCTAGCAAGGAAAAGATTTTCTCCTTCTGTGGTGTCGACTATGCTCAGTGCTCGTAAGCCTGTGTCCTCCAAGATCTATCATCGCATATGGTCAACCTTCGTTGCTTGGTGCTCTGATAAGAAATTATCCCTTGAATTTCATCTTCCCACTGTCCTGGCCTTCTTGCAGGAAGGTGTTGATAAGGGGCTCAGTCTGAGTTCCCTCAAAGTTCAGACTTCTGCCTTGTCTGTGTTTTTCCAGGAAAGGATTGCTATCCTCCCTGATGTGAAAGTTTTTTTCCAAGGTGTGACTCATGTTCGGCCTGCCTTCAAGAGTCCTGCTCCTCAGTGGGACCTCAATTTGGTGCTGGGAGTTCTCCAGCGACCCCCGTTTGAATCCTTGGCTTCCATTCCATTACGTCTCTTGACTTGGAAGATGGCCTTCCTTTTGGCTATTGTTTCAGTTCGCCGGGTAGCAGAGTTACAAGCTCTGTCTTGTAAACCTCCTTACCTGGTGTTCCACAAGGATAAGGCTGTGCTTCGCACTACCAAGGAATTCTTACCCAAGGTTGTGTCCGAGTTTCACATCAATCAGGAGATTGTGGTTCCCTCTTTCTGCCCTAATCCTTCATCTGACAAGGAAAGAGATCTCCATTTGTTGGATGTGGTGCGTTGCCTCAAGTTTTATGTTCATCGCACCGAGTCTATCAGGAAGTCTGACGCTCTGTTCGTCATTCCTGAGGGGCCTAGGGCAGGGAGACCGGCTTCCAAAGTTACCATTGCCTCTTGGATTAAGGCTACTATCCGTGAAGCCTATAAGTTGCGGAATAAGCATGTTCCCTTTCGGGTGACTGCCCATTCCACCAGATCTATTGGGGCCTCTTGGGCCTACAAGAATCAGGCTTCCGCTGATCAACTGTGCAGAGCGGCCACTTGGTCCTCTGTGCACACCTTTTCAAAGCACTACTGAGTTGATGTGCTGGCCTCGGCTGATGCCAGTTTTGGAAGGAAGGTCCTGGAGGCAGTTTTGCCTGTGTAGGACTTCTGCTCTGTGATCCTTAGTGCTTCCTTTCTGTTGAGCTCAGTTGGCTCTAGTTCCGTGTGCTGTGTTAGTTCAGGGGTTGTTCCCTTGGTTGGTGTCCGTTGACACTTACAGTTTGGGCTATGTAATTAACTGGTTCATAGCAGTTTTAGTGACTTGGGCCTTGTTCTGGTCCTTGCCTTCTTTCCCGCCTCTGGGTCAGCTCAATGTTTGTACATCCCAGAGTACCAGTGACCTGTATTGGACGACAGTGAAAATAGGATTTTAGTCTTACCTGTTAAATCCTTTTCACTTAGTCCATACAGGTCACTGGTCTCCCACCCTGTCAAGGGACCAGACCTGGCTCTCCTGTGGCATTCAGTGGGAGACCTTTGGGGCATGCTCACAGGAGTCTTTCTTCTTGCTTACCTGGGGTCAGTTTTAGTGTCTCAAATCAATCTAGTGGCTCTGGCCTGAAGGTGGCTTAAGTAGGAGGGGAGGCTCCGCCCCCTGCAATCATTTGCATAATTGTTCCTGCCTATTAAAGGGGCGAATCGCCTCCCAGAGTACCAGTGACCTGTATGGACTAAGTGAAAAGGATTTAACAGGTAAGACTAAAATCCTATTTTTAACACCTTGAAGGCAATAAAGGGCTCAAACACATTGCAAAGCAATATGATGCATACCTCTCTAATATTCCAGGCGTTAAAAGCCCCAGTTAAATCAATGGAGATTTTTGGGATATTTATTTGTTGCCATCAGTTTATTTGGTTTACTCCAGAAATGCTCAATGTTATCTTTTTACATAAGGCCTACCAACAAGTAAATTCTCTGCTATATCTCAATGGATGTTGACCTTTAAGTGCCAGAGAGGTATAACTTTCTGGCACTCATTAATGGAGGTCAGTTAGTCATGCATTCATCTCTGGAATCCAGGGTGGACTCAAATCTGAACATTAACATGCAGCAGTGTTCCTGCTTATTTTATTAAGCCTACAGGTTACACATAGGTAAATGGGTAGGAGAAGCCATACATTTGGTGTTTTGTGGAAAGGCTAGTAAAAATGGGACATGGTGGGACCGATCAAAACGTACAGCAATAAGATGTATTATTTCCACCAAAGCAGGTGATCCTGTGAAGTGGATATCAGCTTGCAGAGGGAATAAGAGTCTCAAATGTTTTCATTAGCAGTGAAAGCAGCACTTTATTTACTGATATGCTATTGAAATGGGGAAATCTGGCACTGGTTCATTGATACACTAATAACAGAGAATGATGTGCTAAGTAAAACGACACAGTTCAAGAAAAAAGTAATTGCACCATAGAGACACATAAAAATTCCCCAAATCCCATTAAATTAAATGGGGCATTTTAAACCCTTGAATACTAGTGGCAATGCATTGCAAAGCAATATTTGGAGACATCTCTAGCATTCCACAAGTTTAACATCCCCATTTAAATCAGTAATAATGTTTATCTGTCAGCCTGTGTTTCATATGGTTTGCCCCAGAATTATTGCAATTCTTGATACATCAGCCTTGGGTCGGAATTCATCCAATGGTGAATGGATGAATGTGCAAGGAAATAGTTTGATTTCCTTAATTATTTACCATTCCCAAATTCATTATTAGCCAGATTGTATGTTGAGCTTGTTCATTCGTCAGTGATTGAGTACAAGGATCAGGCTGGCAGATCTCTCAGAAATCTGTAGGTTGGACACATGTATACATGCGCTGTATGAATGTATAGCTTGGAAAAGATGGCATTTACACAACATTTTTCTTGTAGTATCCTGACTCGTATACACAAGCACAGAAATATAATTTATTAATCAATATCCAAATGTGTGTCATTGATCACTGCAAAGAGCAATGCTTCAGATATGCTGCTCTTGCTGCATTTTGATAAATGCCAGCCACTGAGTCTTCAAATGCTGGAGAGGGAAGGACATTGCTGTCTGCACTATACATTGCAAGAACTATTTTCACACTGTTTACCTTAATGTAAAATTTTTATTGCATTGGTCAGCTTTATTGCATCAATGAATGCATCTGTATTCATGTCTTGATGAAGGTCATTGAAGCTGAAATGTTGGCTGGTAACTGGTGTGCAGTGTGATATGCCGATATTTAAAATGCTGTAATCACTTTCAAAAAACCTCCATTTAATTAACATTTTTTTGTGTTAAAGTGCACACTTATCCCCTTGGATCTTAAACAAGTCTCAGGTTGGAGATGTCTTTTAGTTAAATAGGTATTTATCACTTTCAGTGCTAGAGGGATACGCAACGCATTGCAGAGCAATGCGTTGCATACCCCTCTGGCACTGAAATGGTTAAATAAAAAAATCAAACACTGACCTGCCACCTTAAGAAAATTGTGTTTTTTTTGATTTTTTGATTTATTTATTTTTTTTATTTGGGGATAGCCATTTTTTGGTAAAACATGTATTGTTTGAGAAATTAACGTTTTTATATAGATGGCATAGTGTGGCATTTTATGTTAAGGAACAGTAATGTCCCATTAAAAAATGGTTATAGTTTTCTAGAGGTTAAAAAAAATTAAACTAAATGCCACAAATCCTATCTCACAAACCGCTATGGTTTGAGATATATTCGCTTTCAAAGTTCCCCCTCCCTCCCCTTCTTTTGATGTCAGCTGTAAAGCTGACAGCAGGAGATTCGAGTTGGCTGACTCGAGGAGGCTCTTCAGCAGAGCCGAAATTGCATTATTTAAAAAGAATTTCTTCATTGGAACGGTCTACAAAATGTGCTTGCAAACCAGGCACACTTTGTAGACCTTTCCAATAAAGTAATTATTTTCCTATAACGAGACTTCGGCACAGCACTGACGTCAGGAGAAGGGGAGGGAGGGGTGAACTTTGAAAGCAAATATCTCTCAAACCATAGCTGTTTGAGAGAGAGGATTTGTGGCATATATCATTTTTAACCTCTACAAAACTATAACCATTTTTTATGGGACATTACTGACCTTTTAATTCCCTGGATAGTGTACTAATTTATGTTTGAGACCAAACTCCCTGCTTGCTGTACTATTAGAACTGTCCCAATGTGTGGGTTATGTCTAGCTTTCTTCATAGCACAGTGTGTAGTAATATTGGCCTAACACATAAACTAATTAGCGTAAAGTACCATACTCCTACCACAAACAAAGGTTAATTACTTAAAAAAATATTTATATTACAAACAGATGGCTAGCAAAACGTATAGGTAGATTTTAATTCTCTTAAACCTTTTGAGTGCCAAAGTGGTACACAACACATTGCTCTGAAATGCATTGTGCACCCCTCTGGCACTCAAGGGGTTAAGTAAACTAACATTATTTTAAGGTGGCAGGTCCCCACAAACTGCCCACTCCCTCCCTAGATTTCACAACCCGTCCAGTAGCTAGCTCTCTTTCCATAGCATCTATTACTTCTGTCTTTCTTCCATAAGCTCTAGAGGGTCTTCTACTTAGACAGTGACGCTTATGCTATACAGAAAATATACAGTATTATAGTTGCCTTTGTGATAGCACATTGCTTGAAATCAGTGACTATTTTTTTCCACATTCAAATGTCCTCCAAATGGCTGAGATCCATTTCAGTGTGATTATTGGGCTTAATGTACTGAGTCTGCAGTGTGCACCATACATATCTGTGCAATGGAAAAGCAACCTCCACATTAGTCATCTGTCACTGTTATTTCATGCTGCTGATTCACGTAGTCTAATGATTTCTATGGTCTGGTTACCAACATATTCTGAACACAGTATGAGCCGTTGACAAGCCACATGGAGAATCCCCCCAGTGCTGGCTTCTGGCTGTTTGGTGCCTTTCTGTGGCGCAGTAGTCATGTTCCATGGAATATGTTCTAAGATTTGTCCAGTGTTTATTTGTAAGTTTTTAAACCACGTCAAAATCTTTTTAGACTTAATTTTTATAAGCCACTGTCTTGCTAAGGACTCAAAATATGATAACCCTTGTACGCTCTGTGAACGTGCAGTGAAAGCTTTCTTCTAGACTTCTTAACCCTTTAAGGGCTAGAGGTTTGTGCAATTAAATTCTTTGAAATGCATTTTACACCCCTTTGGTCCTTTAGGAGTTTATTTGAGAGGGGTGTTTTATCAGTGTTGGATATATCAACTATGTCTGTCAGGATGTAGGCTTTTGTAGAACTATTCCAGCCCCCCCATGAACCAGACACTCATGGTTTATCCTGGTCAGTTTACACTATTAAATAGATTGCTGTGCTATCCTATTTCAGTGTTAATGGGGTCAATTTATATATCCCTTTACTGGATAATTTAAAGGTTCTTTTTTATTTGTAAGTTATAGATGAAGGGCATTTTCTATATATGGATGTTGCTGACAGCAGAGTCAAGTGAGTTGGGGCAGGGTTAGGTGGATGTAGAGCAGTGGTGGGCAACTGGCGGCCCTGGGGTACATGTGGCCTCAGTGACTTCTCCTGTGGGCCCAGTCTCTTCTCTCATACACACCTGTTAACTCTTGAGGTTTGACTTTGCCACTCAGGGTTTAATCTAGAGTGAAAGCCAAAATCTCAGGGTTAGGAGTATCTATTGTCCGTACCTCCCAAGTGTCCCTCTTTTATACCCAAATCCCTCTTTCCCTCCCTGATGTCCCTCTTTTTCGGAGATCAGACTGGTGAGGTGTATATATAAGTGTATCGTATTGCTCTACAGCAATAAAACTCACATTATTGTTTGTTTAAACATCAGTATATATGTTTGTAAATTAGTATGTGTAAATAAAATACTTTGGTCTTGTTATAAGTAATTTATTAGGTCACACAAGGAGGTGTCAATAGGTCATGAAATAGCCTAAAAATTTTCGGCAGTGCCCCACCTACCAGCCACGCCCCTGGCAACACCCCCTAAAACACAAGTGTCCCTCTTTGGCAGTTTGAAATGTTGGGAGGTATGATTGTCCCCTAATATCTGATCTGCACCAACTAACTGCTTCTTTAGTCTCAAAACTAGGCCACTTGTACTACTAAGGTAGAGTGAAATATCCTTCTTGTTTTTTTGTGTTCAAGCAGAGATATCTCTAATTTAAAGGTCCTTGTGTTGTGATTGGAGCACCTCTGGTTTAGAGCATGCAGCAACATATTACCCAGAATCTACTGGAATTCCTTGCCCAAAAATGTGGTTATGGCAGTTAAAACTGATACATTTAAGAGAAGAATAGATTTTTTTTTCAAAATGGGATATACAGGGTTATACTGTGTATCAGTAGGTAAAACAGGAAGGTCTGATAAGGTAAATTATTTGGCCTCAAGACAGCTATATAATTCCCATGTCTCTGGTTTATGAGGCAAGTGTTCAACTTGATGAATGTATGTCTTTTTTTCAACCTAATTTACTATGTTACTGATAGGGAGCTATAAAGTGGACTTATTACCTACAGAGATTTTAGTCTCTCTAAATGTAACTATTGTTAATAGTTAATAGTTTTATATTTTTTTTTATTTCAATATAAGGAAGTACAGATGGTCACTCTGTTTTAAATGCATTGGATTCTAGAGGTGTTTCCAATGTGCTCGGGACATCTCAAGGGCCTTATGATTACCTCGTGCTGTCTTCGCCCAAAGGCCCAAATGCATGGTATATTTTCATACTTTACTTCAATGAAATAGATATGGGTAAAGTGTGGTACTGTGTTAGCTATAGAAAGTGCAGGAGACTAGTAGAGTAAAAATGGTACCTTTATTGGCTGAGTGGCTCTAGGGGTAATGCTTTCAAGACAACTAGGTGTCCTGTTCAGGCATAATAAGAATGAAGGCTGAATGCACAATACATGACTTTGAAACTCATGCACATTATTTTAACATTTAAATTCTACTGGCAATAATATTCTTATCAGTTTGGACCAAAATCATTCTATAGGCTGTAGTAAATTCTCTTTGAAGTGGATTAAAAAAATGGAAACAAGATTAATTACCTTTTTCATTCTCCAGTGAATTCCAGTATTTAGCCAGAGATGGCTAAGTCTATAGAATGTATGAGTTAACCCTCCAAGCAGCAGAGGGGTGCACAACTCATTTGCTTACAATGAGCCGTTCAGTCCCCTGGCACCCAAAGTGACCAAAATATTTTTATTTTGTGGGATAATGTGCCATAAATTCCTTGTCACGATGCAAGCCCCAATTCAGAGTATTAAACTTGGTTATCAATTTCTAATGCTGTGTCAGAGTATTAAAGATCTCAAAGTGACTACACTGATGGGAAATTGTAAGCCACATAGAGACAGGAAGATCTGGAAACAAGATTACTGGAACTACAGACAAGATTGCACAATAAATTCTCTTTCACTCTCAGCAATTTTCCTAAGAACTTCCCTTTTGAGGACTTTCTTATTAAAGGATCATTCAACACATGTACCATGTGTAAAATCTATTACATCGATCTAACGCCTTCCAAACTCAAACACATCCTGGACTGAGAAAGGGAACTACAGGAAGAAGCAGACCTTTCTACCTGGTTTAGCATCCACTCCTCTACTCTGCACTCCTTACTTAATATCCTCCACTTGGAGACTAAGTAAAACTTCTATATCACTGGTATAGGATACCTGACCTCCTGTCAGATATGTATCCCACCTGTTTGCCATTATCCTAGAGGCATAAGGGGATGTCTGTACCCTATTCTATATCTGGTGGACATGTCTCCCTCCGTGTTGAACTATTAGTTGCTTAGTAGCGCTAGTCGCCAGAATTATTACCTTGTTAAATAGATTTCTCCTTTCTTCCTCGGCTGACAGGCAGGACGGAGCACGGACATCTTGCCATAATGATGTCCGCACGCCTGCTCTGTCAGTCCCAGCTGGCTCTAGGAGGCGTTGCTAGGAGCTGTTCGTCTCTGGAATTGACTGACAGAGCAGGCGTGTGGACGTCACTTTGGCAAGATGTCTGCACTCCGTCCTGCCTGTCAGCCGGGGAAGAGAGAAGAAATCTATTTAATGAGGTAATAATTCTGGCGACTACTGAGCAGCTAGTCGCCAGATGGGGAGTTATGTAAGATAAACTTGTTATGTGGTGGTAGCTCCGCTTTAAATGGAGTAAGGAAGTTTATAAAAAGTAGAGCAGCATATTTCGGGACAGAATTTTCAGGAAATATCCCTCTGAGTGCCAGAGGGGTACACAATGCATGTGAAGCAATGCGTTGTGTACCCCTCTGGCACTCAAAGGGATATATAAAGCCATGTCTGACCTGTTCTTGCTTTTTGCAGTCTCCACATTTATAAATGTAACTAGAATACTTTATAAAATATCAACACTCATAATAAGGAATAAGGACATTTTAAGAATCTGTTCACAAAAAAACAAACAAGAACACGGTTTATAAATCTACCTCAGTGTTCTTCCACTATACTCTTCTATATAGAAGTGACTATCCTTGATTTCCACTGTGAACCTACAGGTAATGTTTGTATATATGCCACATTACTCTTCTGTGCTCTGCACTGGTTGCTGTACAGAACAGTCTGCACAGATTGCTCCTGAAGCTTTGTAAATCCAGATCTGTAACTACGAACTGCACCTTAGGGCACTGTTTCACAATGTTCATCCTCAGATAACACCAATAGGTCATGTTTTCAGGCTAATCCCTGCTTGATCACTGGTGGGTAATCAGTGTCTCCGTCATTGTGATTGATCTACCTATTTTTTATTAGAGATATCCTTACAATTAACTTGTGTGTATGCTTCGAGTTCTAGAGTTTTCAACCACTGCCTTACAGGACCATTGCTTTATGTTGAAGACCTCTCTAGCATTCATTGTGTTAATAGTCTCATTTTAATCAATGGGTATTTTTATTTATCCACTACGCTGCAGATGGTTTTCTAGAGAACTGATTTTTTTTATGTTTGTAGATTTGGTCACAGAGAGAGTATCTTGATGGCTTTCCTATTTATAGTATGTGAACTTTGCTGTGTTTTCCATCGGGCTCATTAACACGTATCTTGCAGCCACAAACTGAAAACACTTTTGTTTTCTGATGTGTTTTTATCAGTGTGTCAATATATGACGCATACATTACGCTTGCTACTTTAATAGTAGTTTATTTGATGGGTCTTTGTGACAATGTTAATTACAAGCAGTCATTAGGTACAAGTTTCAAAATGTGCAGTTAATGTCTGGTGGTTAACCTTTTGAGTGCTATTTGGGTGTCCAACAAATTGCACTTAAATGGCTAGACCATTGTTCTCAACCAGCTTGCTGTGGCACTTAGGAGTGCCACGGACATCTTCTTAGGGTGCCCCAGAGACTCCGGTTTGTAGTGTTAAGTGCCCGCTCTCCGGGGTATGGAAGCTGTTTTTTCAGCAGTGGTGTTTCCTGTGAAACTGTCCACTTTTCCTTCTCACCCTTGTCTGCCCACTTCTCCTACTTCCCACCATGTCCTGCCCACTCCCTCTCCACACTGAGGGCAAGCCTTGCCCAACTGATTAAGCCCCCACCTCTTTATGATGCAATTTGCATCACTTGAAATATTCCTGATCACAGCCCATGAGCCCTCTCAGGAGGATCCAAAGGATGAACTTCCCAGGTATGTTCATTTCATATATTGACAAAAGTGTGATTGTTGAGTTTCAAATATGTATTTGTGGAAATTGGTATGTAAATACCTTTTTGTTATTCTGATAGTGACACCTAAAATATCTACATGTTTGTATGTATTTGTGACCTTTCTTGCTTGACAAATGACCTATAAAATCTTAGGTGTGTCCTGAAAATTCCAGACTGCATATCAAGGACGCCTTGTGCAAAAACAAAACACTGGGCTAGACAGGTGTGAGCAATGCATTGCTCTCGAATAAGTTGTTAACCTCAAAGACAGAAAAATGTTAACCCCTTAATGACAGACAATCGCGCATGCAACCATCACTTAATCCCTTAAGGACCCATGACGGTCCTGGACCGTCATGGAATTCCGGGCTCCCCACGCGGCTGCACGCCGTTCGGGGAGTCCGGAATCGAATCGCGAAAAAAAAAATGCTCCGTGGTCCTTAAGGGAACGCAAAGTACGCTCGCGGTTGGTCCTTAAGGGGTTAAGGACCACAGAGTTTTTTTTGTTGTTGTTGTTTTTTCCTGGTTCAGGGCTTCCCAAATGGCGTGCAGCCGCGCAGGGAGCCATGAATTCCATGATGGTCCTGGCACGTCATGGGTCCTTAACTCAGATCTATCAATGACATACCAGGACCATCAAGGGTTGTTAAGGGGTTAAACACACTCACAAAAGTGTTTTGTCATTTTGTAAGCAGAGGAGTTGACATCACTTAAACCTTTGAGTGCAAGAGGGGTAGGCAACACGTTGCTCTGCAATGCGTTGAACCCATCTGGCACTCAAAGGGTTAATGTGCCACATAACCCCAGTGTGTGGTTATATTACTAGGTGTGCGATGCTCAGCTGGGAGATTAATGCCTTTTTAAAGGGGCAGTTATTACTTTTAACTCCATTTTTATACTTTGCTTCCTGTTAACCCTTGGGGTGTCAGAAGGGTAAGCAATGCGTTGCATGACCCCTCTGGCACTGATAAGGTTGTCTCATAAATTTGGTTGAATTTTTAGATATGTTTACAGGGGTTTATGCTATTTAATTACTTTAGTGCCAGAGGGGTACTCAGTGCTTTGCAAAGCAATGTGCTTCACACCCCTCTGGCACTCAAAGGGTTAACACCCTTAAAAGAGCAATAATGTTTTATTACATAACAGTATATATTATAGGGCCTCTCCTACCAAGTAAACAAGTGTACACTTGGCTGGACAATGCCTTATTGAAAAGTTATTACAGCCTAAACTTGTATGTTTTAATATTTCAGTTCATACAAATAGCTCTTGCAACTGCTGTTTATCAAGAGCAGAATGTAATTAGCACACAATTTCAATATATAGCAATTACAACAGCAATAATCTGTATTTTACCATACCAGTGAAGTTGGATGTTTTTGTACTGTATCTCTTCTTAACAGATACAACTTTCATAGTATGGCTGTAGGCATTAACCCCTTTTGGACCAGAGGGGTCACAATGTGTTGCTCACCTTTCTATATCTGACATTTTGTTTCATTTCCAGTGGGACTTTGAAGATTTAAATCCCAACTGGGACAATGATGCTGATATTCCAAGTATCCAACCAAAAGACAGTTCTGTGCTGAACTCTGGTAACTAAACAGCAATTCCCTGCAATGTTTTTGGCAAACTCCAAGGACGTTACAGCCAAAATGGACAGAAGTGATACGGCTGGCACAACAGAGACGGCATCTGTAGAACCCAGGCAAAAGCCTGTTGGATACTAATTACTGGACTGAGTATGTCCTTGTGGGTCCATATTTTTTTCTTTTTTGTTTTTTAAGATGTTGGTCTGAAGAACATGAATCTGTAAACTGGAATACAGCAAGCAAGTTTGGAATACAGCAAGCAAACATGAGTCAGACATTAACTGGAGATCATTACATAAATGTTTCATGTTGTATCCAGTCTGTCTCAAAGCAGGACCAACTATCTGAGGGCTAGAGGGGTGAGCAAATCATTGCTCATGCCTCTCTCAGTTGGTTATTGGGCGTTAAGGAAAGTGGCTTTTGGATGGGCCTGTAAAGGGTTGAGTTTACTATGAATAAAATACATTTAAAAGCTGGTGTAATGTGTAAGAAAAAAAAGAGTCACAACTTATGAAATGGGCCTGCACCATACGTCCTGCCATGATCCAGAACTAATTTGCTCAGCTTCACAGTTTTTCTGCCAGTGTTTATCAGGTTAGGAAGATAATGTAGCAGGCCTAGGCAACATCGGTTCTCAAGTGCTGCTAACAGTGAATGTATTCAAGGTATCCCTGCATAACTACAGGTGGATCCACTAAACTGAATGAACTGCTGACTGATCCACATGTACTAAAGCAGAGATGTCCTGGAAACCTGCTCTGTTAGCAGCACTTGAAGACAGAAGGTGCCTAACCCTGACATACAGAATCGTCTTTACTTTATACACAGTGCAGTTGTTTGCTAAAAGGAAATATACAGGGATACAAGCTTCTGTCTGGGTGTAGGAAATGAACTAACTTGGATTATGTATCAAAAGAACACTTATTAAATAGTATACAATAGGACGGTGTACTCCATTGATTATCAATGCATAAAGTTATGGAACAAAATAGGGGAGGAAAACCAACCAAAACAAGTTGAGAAAAAAATGATATAGAATTTCTAATCCTCCATTGCTAAAAACATTAACGACATAATAGCAGAACAAACCAGAAAGGATTTCCCATAAGGCAATGTAGGCAACTGCCTAGAGCACCAGATTTTTTGGGATCGCTTGGCTGTGCTTGCCACACTTATATTGATTCATGGGTGTGGCCAGAGCATTGTCAGTTTCTCTGCACCAGATTGCCTTTCCTAACTTATAGTGACTTTATCAGTATATATACCACCTTTCTAGCCATCATTTAACCCCTTGGTGCTAGAGAGGTCTCCAAAATCCATGGTGTTAATTCCTTTTTTATTTGTTTGTTATAAGGTAATGTTATTTGTTGTGCTAGGCAACTGTTGATTTGTCTGTAAGCAGGGACGTGCAAGGAGTAAGGTAGTGGCCATAATGCTAAGCATGCCTAGGGGTGCCTAAAATGCTGTCATTTAAAAAACAAAACCTACATAACCATACATGTAAACTTTCAGAATGAGGTTGGATGAGCCTGAGATTTTACAGAGTGCAAAACAGGTAACATGTGCCGTGTAAAAATGCTGCATGTACAGTACAGAAGTACATGTAGTAACGTAACTGCCATATAGCTTAGAGCTCAAATAAAAGACCATCATTTAATGAGAAAAGGCACAACATTTTAAATGCATTATTGCAACTTCTATAGCACCAAAATCCAGCTCATCCAGTGCTGCAGAATACGTTGGTGCTGTATAAATAAATAATAATAATAATAAATTAAGTGTTGGAAATCCTAACAGTACCAATAGTACCCAGCAGTGCAATGTATGTACTGCTGGGTACCTCTCCACCTGTGCAAAAATATGATTTATAGCTGATGTTTATGAGCCCTATAAAACCAAAACTGATCTAATCAGCCTTCTGAATATAAGGGCAGTGGGTGCTAATCACAATAAATTAACTGGCTAGCTCTTATCTCGTTACAAACAGCACAAAAATAATTAAGTACATACTTTCTGAATTGGACATTTTACACATAAATTAAAAAGTATGTTTAGGATTCTTTTTTATGGATGTAGTGTAGAGTTGTTTAATTTATGTTGGCTTGGTTTCTTACCTGTATTTGATTTGTTTAATGGAAATTTCTGATTACAGATATATATATGATATTTTTGTATTCTAGCTGCTGCCTTAAAGGAACAGTAAACCTCTTTGATTTTACATGTTCTGCAAGTGAGATATCTGAAGGTTTTTAGGTTTTTTTGTTTTGTTTTGATTTTTTCTTTTTTCAGAAAGCATTCTGTGTGGCCCTGTGAAAGCAGAAAGTACAGCAATGTAAAAAAAAATAAAATCTAAAAAAACACAGTGAAACAATGTAGAAAAGCCTCCTCTACAGCATACAGATCAGTCAGTACTGCAGGGAGACTTGTAACACTGAACAAATATTCCCACTTCTTTTGCCAAAGACAAAAAACTCCCTAGATTCAGAAACTCATTGACCTCGCTTTTGGGGACAAAAAAAGTGTTAAAAAATTGACTTTACATATTATTCTCTTACAGCAAATATATAGTGAAAATAAAAAGTTACCTTTCGTTTAATTCCGTACCAACATGCACCTCCATTACTGACACACAGGCACCACTAGCTTGCCAGTCATCCCAGGCAGCATTTATCAATGCACGTCATGTTGGGCCTTTTATAGACACATGCGCACAGCTTGGGACACTGTCCCCACCAACCTACACGGCCAACAGAGCTGAATTTCTGGCTCAGGCAGAGCCATTGCCACGAGTGACAATTTTCAAGAACCAGAAGCAAGTGAGATCAGTTGGATTGTATTCCACTCACTCGTACTGCAATTGAGAAACTTACTGGGATCCAGATAAGTGGGTAATTAACCCGGAACTCCAGAGCTTTTCTGGATCACCAGACTCCTGGGGAAATCTAGCAAATTTCCATCCTCCTATATAATAATTCGCTAAGTTGTGTGTAACGCCCGACATGCGCAGTAGACACTACTGCGCGTGCGGCAGTCATGCGCAGTACAGACTGCCCGCGCCGCGGCTGATACAAAGCTGGGCGCTCCGAAGGAGCGTTCAGCTCTGTATCAGCAGTGGCGCGGGCAGTCTCTACTGCGCGTGACTGCCCCGCGACCGGCTGCCAGAGGCACTGTGGCCCGTGTAACGGGCTGTTCAACTAGTTTTTGTATATGATACAAAGACAAAATTAAAAAATCATATGCAAGAACAAAACTCTCAAAAACCACATTGCTATTAGGCACTTCATAGCTGCAGTTTAAACGGCAATTATTGCCATTAAGGGACCTGTCGGACGATGGTTGCCTTTTAAATCGGGGAGGGGGTATAAGAAATCCCCTGAAAAGCAGTACAAGTAGTGGATGAATAAGTAAATCCTTGAAAGCACAGATCACTATTCAGGGGACCCAGGTCCCTAAAATCTTAACACTAGACAAATACTAATCAGCCATGTCATGTAAACATAATAGAGCAGACCTGTGAAATTCAGAAACCGCAGTTAAAGGGATAGTAATACTTTAATATTACTAATCCCCATAGTGTAGCTCTTTAAAAAATAATTCAGTTGCTCCCAGGTCCATAAAGGTTTGAGAGAAATGCGTAAGTAAAGTTCCCCCCTCCCTCCCCCTTCCCTGAAGTCAGCTTTGTACTGACTGCAGGGATATCCGGTTTTATTTTTAATCAGGCGGCTCTGCAGCAGAGTAACAAGCAAAAGACTGCAGCCACATACGATGCAAACTAACAGAGACGGAGTCTCCAAACTCCGTTAAAACTTAAACTTCATTCGGTCTTCATAAAACCACAAAATACATGGATGGTGACCCCCAAAAGATTAGAACGCATCCCACTGTATGGTCTAATGTGTTTTGCGCCAAAAGGGCTTAATCATAGACGAACATATAACAAAACCCAATGTATTTAATACCTCTCAAAAAAACTGATTGGTTACGAGAATTTTAAAAACAAAGTGATCACTTCCTAATCTTACCACACATCAATCAAAATCCGGTCGCAACTCCTCTAAAGAGCCGACCGGAGTTAGAGAACGTGTGAATATTTAACCCTCAACAATCCTACAAAACAAAAACATCATTAAAAAACATATGGGTATATGCAACATGAAACATAATGAAAAATCAATGAACATATATCTATACATACTCCCATATTGATCAGTTATATCAGACATATGTATGTATGTGTGTGTGTGTGTGTGTGTGTATATATATATATATATATATATATATATATAAAAAGACGTCCCCCAGAAATATCAAAGATACCAAGAATGGCAAAAAAGGATCCTACCTACCTGACTGAATCACAGCCACAAACAGAAAATACAAACACAGTCAAGAGACCACAAATTAAATATTAAAATAACAAAAATATAAATTAAGACCGAAATATATATAAAAAAATATATAAATATATATATATATCTCCTCACCTCTGGTAAACAGCCAGATTGTATTGGGGGGTCAAAAGTATATGATGGCGCAACATTGATCATCCATTATAGCCCACCAAAAATATTGGAGAAGGCGGACCGCATCACATATTAACACACGTCCGCCATTCCCCAACATCCAAATGGTGGAAACAAAAACAACAAAAAAGAAGAAACAAACCCTCATCATATTCAAATGACCCTCCAAAAATAAAGACCCTTAGGGAAAAAAAAAAACACATATCAGATCAAAGACAATGGACGAATAAATAAAATGTATCTTACCTAATATCTTGCCTTAAGCCTAAAGCTTAAAAATTGGAGGGCCATGAGCACTACATGATATAAAATAATATAAAACACTGGACACCCCTAATATATCCATAGGTAAAAAAGCCTAAATATATATAATAACAGTGAAAAATCGGAATGGAAAAAGGAGGTTATTTATCACTGGTATTTTGCCTATTTAGGGTTTTTCAGATATGGATATATTAGGGATGCCCAGTGTTTTATATTATTTTATATCATGTAGTTCTCATGGCCCTCCAATTTTTAAGCTTTAGGCCTGTTGGCGCGAAACGTGTTAGACCATACAGTGGGATGCATTCTAATCTTTGGGGGTCACCATCTCTAGATGCTCCGTCCATGTATTTAGTAGATTTATGAAGACCGAATAAAGTTTAAGTTTTAACGGAGTTTGCAGACTCTGTCACTGTTTGCATCGTATGCGGATGCAGCCTTTTGTTTGTTGCATTGGCCGCAGCAGCACAGCACTCGATGATTCTCTTGTGATAGAGGTGAGTTCCATGTTGCTTTTCTTCATATAGAGACAATACTGGCACTAGTGCCCTAGACGTGTTTAGCACCTAACCAGTATTTATGGCTCTGCAACAGAGCCGCGATCGAGTTAGTAAAAAAAAAAAAAAAAAAAAAAAAAAAAAAATTTTTATATATATATATATATATATATATATATATATATTTCACTGAAACGGTCTTCTACATGTGCTTGCAAACCAAAGAAGACTGTTTCAGTGAAATAATTCTTTATCACTGACGCAATATCGGCTCGGCTGCAGAGCCGCAAGCCTGTCATACGACAGACTTCCCCTGCACTCAGCACAACGCTGACTTCAGGGAAGGGGGAGGGAGGGGGGAACTTTGCTTATGGTTTTCTCTCAAACCATAAAGCAGTGATTCTCAACCAGGGTGCCGTGGCACTTTGCTGTGCCACGAACATCAATTTAGGGTGCCCCATGTTTTTTATGAAGACTAACAAAAATAAGACTTTAAAATAAAGATTTATAGAAATTGTTATGCACAATATATTTAGTTTTGTTATTATGATTATAATACCTAATAATAACTGTATATGTATGTATTGTACCCTTATTATGCCCTTGATAAAGTACATTAAATATGTTTGGGGTGCCCCGAATGTTCTAGATTCTGTTTTAGGGGTGACACAAACAAAAAAAGATTGAGAACCACTGCCATAAAGGCTTGAGAGATATTAAAGTATTACTATCCCTATAAAGTGGCACAGAACCTTCTGGTGCAAACCAGCTGCTCTGCAGGGAACAAATACACATTTCTATATTCCTTTGATTTAACTGGAATGTTAACCACCCTGAATCCAAGAGAGGTTGCAAATACATTTCTCTACATGGTATCCTTTCAAGGGGTTAAAATCTCCATTTAAATAAATTGGAATTTTCATTTGTTGCGTATGATGCAGTTGGTTTGCTCCAGAGTTGCTCAGCTTTATCTTACTGACTACTGCCCTAAGCATCTGACTGGTGGATTATGACATTTTTTCACAGATAAGCAATTTTTCTTCTGTCTTGCATCTTAAATTATTATTGAGGGCAAGGGTGTTGCAAGGTACTGGCAGATAGGCAGTGACTTAAAGCCGGTCTTGTTGTCAGCTTAGTGCATGGGGTGGTGATAATCTCCCTACAAATGATGATTGGTCCACGCCTCAGGCCTTTTTGGAAGCTAACACTTTCCCTGATTAAAGGCATCCCTAGAATCCAAGAGCATGTAGAATTCCATACATTCATGTATGACTGACTCCTGAGTGGGATGATTATCAGTAACAGCAATCCAAGGGAATAGAACTGTGATAGGACTGCAGGTCAGCACCTGCTAGAAAATGGGCAACTTGAGCGGAGCATATTTGAAAGTCGCTCTTACTTTGCTTAATGGAATAGTAATCCTTTATTTTGACTACTTATTCTGCAAGTACAAAATATGTACAGTCAAACTGCTTATACTTTTTTATTATTTTCTTACATTTTTATGTCCTTGACAAAAAGTTCCCCTAATCTGTTCACAGATAACTTTCTGTCAGGGAATATGCAAACATGTATAGTGGAACAAGATAAAAAGAAACTGTGTAAAATAGAATGGGCGAGCATTCAGGTCTGCAGAGACAAACCATAACACTGTATTATGCTCTGGTCTATCAACCAGAAAACTCTCGGAAAACTGAGATGCAAGTAGCTCACTGTCAGGGACACAAATGTGTAAAAACAAATAGGTGAATATGAACAATAAAATAATAAAGAGCATAAAGAATATAACTTGTAGAATACTTGTACTTGTAGAATATGTAAAAGTCAAAATAAAGGGTTACTATTTCTTCAGTGTCCCTCCACAACAATAAGATGGTTGTCTACACCCTCCAGCTGGGTAGGACGAATAAGAAACTATAATAGCGAGAAACTTGGAAGCCCCTACTTTTTTGGTCCTACCAAGCTGGCTGGACTATGCATCTTCCTAGTTTACTCTTATTATTTTACCAGTTTGCTTGTATGGGCCACCTTAAATGCTGTTGTTCCAGGGATGAATCCCCGAAGCCTCTGGATACGCCCATGGTGCGCTTCCCAGGTAATGCCTAATCATCCTGTGTTCTAGTGTTGAAATGCAGGCTTCAGGAATCCTGGAGTGCATTCCATGGAGGAACCCAAGCTGGTTTTCTTCTCCTTTCTAAACCTACAGCACTCTTCCAGGAAAAGACAGCGAATGGATCCCGAAGAAGGCATTTCATCTTGTATGGAGGAAGAAGTAGAAATGGAACCTAGTCTTCTGGATACAGATACAGAGTCCTCAAGTCCTGACTTGTTTTCACAATTCTTCAATCAATTCTGGACCTTGTCAGGTCAGAATGGAATATGAGGGACAAAAGAAGCCGTTTCTCAAGAAGATTCTCCAAGTTGTAGCTATTCAAAGAGGAGAAAGTTATAGCATGGATCACACCTCCAAAAAAGTCTCTGCCATCACTCAGTTGGCAGAAAGAACATTATTTCCTCATGAGGATGGTACTTCTTTTAGTGACCTGAAGATAGACTGAGTTTTGTGAAGACGATACTCTATAATTGGACAGAACTTGAAGACTGCCACAGCTATGGCTTGCATAGCCTGCAATATGCATATATGGTTGCCTGAGCTGGAGGTAAAGATTAAATCTTCAGTGTCAACATCAAAACATATGAAGAAGGCAACCAATCCTTCCTGTGATGGCTCTCTTGATATTATTAGGCTCATCTCCAGGACATCAGCCTTGTCAGTTACAGTCAGGAAGGCATTATGGCTAAAATCCTCGATCGCAGAAACTTCAATAAAAACCAAGCTAGTGTCTCTGCCTTTTTCATGTTCCATATTCTTTGGGGAACAGATTGAAGAAATTATTAAGATAGCACCAGGACATGAAAGTACCTTTCTTCCTCAGGAAAGAAGACACAGAGGTTCTCCTTCTTTGATATATTCAGGCTTTAAATCAAGGATTCTGTATTTTTGGGAAGCATGGAGGTGCCAACCTGAGAAGTAGTATGATCAGAGAAGAAGAAACTGTAGTTCCTTTGATTATTTTAATGTGAATTCAATGAACTTGAAACTTTTTTAAACGTAACCCTGATGAGTGCCTTAACCCTTTGAGTGCCAGTTGGGAGCAGACTTGGATATTTTCTTCATGCTTGGATAAATCTGACAAACCAAGATGTGTGGGTTTGTCAGAATGTGGAACTGGGGTATCCACTGGAATTCAATGCTGTCCCAACAAGAAATATTTTCAGAAGGTGCAGAATACTGTCGAGTCTTGTCAAAAAGGAAGCCTTGTGGACATCCGTCAAGAAATTGCTATGGAACATTGAGCTAGTCCCATCTTCCAAGAAGAATACGGGTATTTACTCCATTGTATTCACAGTTCCGAAGTCTTCAAAAGATTTCAACACAATCTTGGTACTAAAGACAGTCAACAAATTGATAAGGCTAAAGCACTTCAAGATGGAGTCTGTGTCTTCGGTTATCAAGACAGTGCTTCGGGGGCATTTCTACCTCCCATAGACCTTAGAAATGCATATCACCATATTCTCATGAGGCAATATAATCGCAGATTATTAAGGTTCACTCTAAGGAAGGAGCATTATTAGTTCAGAGAGTTTCCATTCAGCACCAAGGGTCTTCTCAAAGATCCTGGAGGTTGTCGTACAACAACGAAGGGCAGATCTCCTACATGGAAGACTTCATAGATTTTGTAGAACCCTGTTCATCTGTCCCAACATCTGTAGTTCTAACACACGAACTGGGTTCTACAACACCTATGAAGTCTGGGTTGGCTTTTAAGTCAAGAATAAAGCCTACTTATTCCTTCCCAATTCCTTATATTCCTGGAAGTCAGCCTGAGCAGGGTTTCAGGCATTGTCAGTCTTCTTCACAAGCAAGTCTCCAGGCTAATTAAGAGTCAAATCCTATCACAAGAGGATTCACACAGCCCATGATTTTATGGAGATTCCTTGCTTCGAAAAAGTAGGTAATACCATGGTCAAGATTTCATCTGAGGCCAATGCAATACAATTTCCTGAGATTTTGGAAGCTAAATTCTGATAACTCCCAGAGGATTTCTCTTCTGAATTCATCAAGATCAGAACTAAAATGATGGATGAGTAGGCCAAAATGCTTTGTTTTTTTACAGCTTTGTGAAAACTGGGAGAGGTCTTCCAAGGTTCCACTCTTTTATAGATTCTCATTGGTCCTACCTAGCTGGAGGGTGGTGACAACACCCATCTTAATGCAATGGAGGGGCACAGAAAAACACAAATAAGTGAGAAAAATGTTCCTTTCTTTAACAGAAGAATTTACTGTGACCTTATGTATTAAATAATTATTTGCATTAATACTCTGTTGTGGTCTGCAGCTAGACAGTGACAATTCAATATTAGAAAAAATGCTTATATGGCACCTAGGAATGTGTAGGTGGCTTTTATCAGACTCAGAAGGTCTTAAGTATAAAACTGGAGCAGTGCAATGCTGGGGCAATCAACCTCCCCATCGGGGAGAAGCAAAAACTGTAATTGATTTAAAATTTAACTTTTTACAACTAAAGATCTCTCTCTAGCATTCAAGAGGTTAAATAAATAAATGACAATGTAGGGTGTGCTTATGTATCCCCCATTTGTGCCGTTGGCTTAACCCAGAATTGCACTGCCCCACTTTTATACATAAGGCCCTGGTGACGTACAGGCACAAAGCAAATAGGCATATAAACACCTATACCTGACTACCATATGAAGGATTTCTGCTTCCGTAAATCCCTCCTGAAAGAAAATGAAAAACATGTTATTGATCTTGGTATAGTTACCCCTTAATGCACCCCTTGGATACTAGACATGTCTTGGAGATGCAGGTCAGTGAGAATTTACATATGTCCCCAGTGATGCAGTTGGTTTAATCATAAATAATAGCTACTGTACTACTGGCCAAGTTCCTACTGTGATATGACTGGTCCTGGGATAGAATTAACCCATTAAGGAGTAGAGGGTTGTACAACTAATTTCTCTGCGGTGTGCTGAGCACCCCTCTGGTCCTTTTTAAAGGTAAATCTGTTATCCACTATAATGCTGGCTGAGTGGAATTAGAAGGTTGATTTCTTTGTAAAACAACTTGTAGGAAATTGGATATTTTACACAGTTCATTATATGGTGCAGACCCCCACTGAGCCTTAAAAAGTTAACCCTTTGAGTGCCAGAAAGGTATCCAAGCATTGCTTTGCAATGTGGTTGATACCTCTCCGGCACTCTAAGGTTAATACAGCTGAACAATGTTGTTATGTTTGTTGCATCTAAAAGTGAATGACACTAGTAGAACCCATGCTTACCTGAGGAGGGGCAACTTTAAACCATTGGAAAACCTGGATATCTAAAGCACTGCAAGACATTTCTGGCACCCAAGAGATGTAATGACATGCCATTTATTGTTTTCTGAATCCCTATTTTTAATCTAATCCTTCCCTGTGTATTGGCTCAGTCCCCAATCTCCTTCTCTCTAATCCTTTATAAAAATTTGCTAAAATGTGTGTAACGCCGCAATCACGCGCAGTAGACACTGCTGCGTGTGCTGTAGTCATGCGCAGTAGAGACTGCCTGTGCCGCGGCTGATACAGAGCTGGACACTCCAAAGGAGCCGTGGAGCGGGCAGTCTCTACTGCACATGACTGCCCCGCGACTGGCTGGCAGTGGCACTGTGGCCCGTGTAACGGGCTCTTCAACTAGTCCTACCATATTTGTCTCTATCCCCCTCCCTATTCTCTAATCACCATAGTGTCTGTATCCCTATCCCCCCTCTCTAATTCTACTGTGCATTGTCTCTATTCCAATCCACTGCTTTTATCTGCCTATGTGTATTGTCTCTATCCCCGTCCACCTCTCTAATCCTACTGTACACTGTCTTTATACCATCACCCCTCTAATTAAACCTATTGTGTCTATTATCCCTATCACCATCCCATCCCCAGTAATCCTTCTGTGCATTGTATCTATCCTTCTCCCTCTAATCCTACAGTGTTTATTGCCTCTGTCCCCAGACCTGCCTAATTTCTTCTGCCCTTGTCCTTTCTTTTTATTCCCTACCTCAGTGTACAAAGGGTTAAGCAACCTTTGGCTGTCCAGCATAAGTTGTAGTCAGTGCTCATATTTGACAGGTTAAAGCTCAATTTCAGTCAATGGACATTTTGGAATTTTTCATTTATTCCCTAGGATGCAGTTGTTGTTGTCCTAGTATTACCCCGGTTCTTCTAAGTGCATCATCCTCACTCTTGGGGGGAGGGGGGAATCACAATTTTTTCCTTGCCAACAGTGCCCCACGCGTAATCCCATTGTAATTTATGGCTTAAAGGGGAACAATGCCCAAGAAGCAAGTTGTTAAAAACCATATTAGTACATGCAAGTCATATAGAATTGTGTTTTGGAACCTCCTACATTATGTCAGCCCATTCAATTGGGAACCATTTTTTAAGCTGGTATTTGTTATTGAATACAGTATGAAATTCCATGGTGCTGAAAGATTTACATTTCTTTTAAGTAAGTGAAGTGATAAAGTTTGAAAACATTTGAACACGCAAGGCTAGGGATAGGCAGACAAGTGACACCTAATTTCATGCAGTGGGAAATCTACTATCAGACAATATATGATTTTATGGGGTTATTTTGAAGTTATAGGGCAGGGTTTAAGGATTTCCCTGATTATGCACAGGTATGTTAATTAGAGTTTCATTAATTCTGACTGACTCATCTGTGCTTAATCAGGGAAATCCTTAAACTTTGAGTGCCAGAGGGGTATGCAACGCATTGCTTTGCAATGCGTTGAGTACCCCTCTGGCACTCAAAGGGTTAGTAATATATTTCACAATAAAAGCAGTTCCAGTTAATCTTCATAGTATTTGGGCCATGGGGAGTGTTATTTCAATACTGTCAAAGTTCTAGTTCAAGAGGAACTGAATGATAAAGTATTCCGTCCCGCCCATTTTAGCTAGTGTAAGCCGCCTCTCCTCAGATGTGGAATCTGGTCACTTTACCAGACAGGTCGCAGCAAGGGACAATCTTCTTACTGTTAGTATAAGGAAAACCCTGCCCCCCTTGACAGGTTTTCCCTTATGCTCACTGAAGATTGTCCCTCTCTGCGATACATCCGAACAGTCTTGCTTCTCTGAGGTGAGCAGTGTTACATCAGTAAAAGGGGCTGGAGGGGGAAACTTTATCATTCAATTTCTCTTGAACTACGCGTCTGATAGTATTGAAATAACACTCTCCATGGCCCAAATACTATGAAGATTAATTGGAGCTGCTTTTATTGTGAAACATTACTATCCCTTTAAATCCCGGCTTGTTGGTGGCCCTTGAGGACTGAACTTGGACAGCCCTGTTATAGGGTAATCATGCATTCAGACCCTATGTAATGCATTTTGGTTATCTCCATGAAGAACATGTCAACCAAAATATTGTTATGTGGTTTTACCAATTTGGAGTCCCAGGGAAGGACATACATATTGGATATTGATGTACTCTGATGACATGTAGTATTCATATTTCATACTTTTTGTTTTTATGCTAAGCTTGCTTGAGATGTTGTAAATTGTGATGTATTGTTAATTTCTGAGAATTTTATTAAAATAGCTGTTTATAACAAAATTTCCTTCCTGTATCATTTTGTAGTTATTCAGACATTTTAGGGTACTTTTAAGTAACCAAATGGAATGTGCATTTTAGTTCTCAAATCTGAACATACCCTTTTACAGTCCTGTTAAATAGGAGTGTTTGCAGGCTGTGCATGTAGGTAAAACAATGCATGTTTGTTATTGGTGTACTTGGGGGACTCATAACTGTTAATAACATAGAGCTCTCTACACTTGATACCCTACAGAAAAGGCTTGGGAAGGCCTAGAAAACTGTTGGTTTTATTTATTTTACTTGATATAAAATATAAATTAAATATATAACTTATTTTTTGTTTACTGCTTGGAGTTCCATTTGTGGAAGAACCCAATCAGGAGTGGGATTATGTCCCATGAAGCTTCACTACCCGCTTGGTACATAGTATTCATCAACAGAGATCAAATGTGAATTACACTTCATTATACTTACTGGACTGATATGAAGTTAGTATCTCCATTACTTTTGTGGTTTTGTTGTCTGGTTGTGTCTTCTTTGTCCAGTGGAATAGTCTATATATTGAAGGGGAGCAGTTGATTGTGGCTTCTACAGATCTGAGTGGAGGCAGAGAAAATACTGGCCACAGGTATACGAAGCTACAAACCAACATTAGGGGAATGTGAGTACATACACTGACGCTTTATCATCAAACTGTGGATAACATTATTACCATATGAGAGGCCCTCTTGTTTTGTTTTGGCTTTCAACCACTTGAGCGGTAGAAAGGTCTCCAGCTCATTGCCTCACAATACATTGGAGTCCTCTGTCTCTTTGAAACAGTACATCCATATTTCTTAGTAAAGCCCTGCTTATGTCCTTATGGTCCTGTGTGTGCACTGCTGAGAGACAGTGGACCAATATATGAAAGGTTAAGCCTGGCTCTCTATCCCCACTGCTGGTTCAGCCACTGGCCTCCAATATTTCCTAAAGGTCCCCTTGTGCTTAAATTTCCTGGGCTTTCCAGTAATGG
This sequence comes from Rhinophrynus dorsalis, assembly GCA_037306005.1. Classification (NCBI taxonomy): domain Eukaryota; kingdom Metazoa; phylum Chordata; class Amphibia; order Anura; family Rhinophrynidae; genus Rhinophrynus; species Rhinophrynus dorsalis. The sequence goes on along the minus strand of CM074720.1, from coordinate 380,008,845 downwards.
AGATGCTACATTCAGGTTAAGGGATGCCGGGTAGTCATTATGTACTATAAGGCTAATGTACTAATAACAGTGGAACCAAACAAATACACCATAAGAAACAAATAAAAATTCCACATTCCTTATTAATTAAAATTGTGATTTTAATCCTTTAAATGAGAAGAGGTCTCCAATGTATAACAAACATTAAAGACTTCTGTTTCATTCAAGGGGTTAAAATCTCTCATTTATCCTTTTGAGTGCCTGAAGGATGTCAAAGTCCAACACAACACCCTTCTGACACTCAAAGAGTTAAATAACGGGGAATCTTTGTTTCATATTGTGTACAGGTCAGATAAGAGATTTCATATAGAAACTAGTTATCGTTTACATATATTTAATTTGTTAAAGAAGCCATAAACTTAAATAAATGACAGGAGATTTTGTGCTAAGTAAACAAGGGGTCTCATACTGATGGGAGATTTTTTATTCAAAGTTTATTATTGTGGAAACTTGGACTTAAAATTAAACTGCAATTTTTTACTGTGGCCACTAGGAGGAAACGTTCCTGTCGCTTAACAGGGAGAGCCATAGTCAGTGTGTCGAACTCTTCCATATGATAAATGGTGCCTTTTGGACACCAGTTGTGACATGCAACACATTGCTCTGCAATGCATTGCACACCCCTCTGGAACTCAAAGGGTTAAACATAAGAGGTTTAAAATGTAATAACCTTTGAATTAAATACATTGAAAAGTTGGAGTACCCCTGTTTAACTCAGCAGGAAGAGCCCTGTAAACTACATTTTCATAAATTGATTCTATAAGATTTGTTGAGTGTTTAATACGTGTATTGAGTGACGGTAATTATTCAGTCATATTAATGCTGATGTATTTGTTACTATGAGGAAACACCACCAACAAGCTAGGAAGCTTACTTCCCAATGATATTCTGTAAGACTGACACAAGATGAATAACCTATGTTAAGTTAAAATCTGGAAAACGAGACAATAGACAGATATGAGAACACAATGGGAGGAAATTCTTTGACTCTATTGCCTTTTCCCATTAAGATAGAGAAAGCACTTCATATATTTTCACACAATAAGACACCATACATGTAAAGTTCTCTCTGACTAATGTGCTTAAGTGGGCTTTAATCATATGTGAAAAACCAAAAGAAGGAATTTGAGTCTTGAGGGTCGTATATTAGAGTAATGCTATCAAAGCAAGTCGTGCAACATAGACATAAAATGGGTACAGGGGCAGAAGTATTTATCAGTGCATTTCCTGGCATATATAACAAACCCCTCTACTGACAGTGGGGGGTGTTCAACACATTGCTCCACTAATGGAACCAGGTAATGAAAAAATAAGGTGTATAGCTCTTTACATGGCTTGAATATGTAGATCATCCTTTCTGCTTTTCCTTAACCCTATGAGTGCAGAGGGGTGTCCAAAGCATTGCTCCACCTCCACCTGGAGGATCATTTATGATGAATTCTAACTGGACAAAACACGTCAGAGGCTTCTACTTGTGCTGTCTCTGCATTTTTTTTTTCATGTGTGCCCCACACTACTAGGAACTTCATTCAGATCTGGAAACCTCCGTTATCCAGTCAGATGCTCATTACACACACAGTGTCATCGCTGAAATACTTTATCTGTTCTACAAGGGATCCTGGGATGACCGCGTCTACTGGAGCTGTGATCTCCCCAATCCAGGAGAAAGCATAACCGTAGGGAGAAGGAACCAGCACTAACCTGAACCTTAATGTTTCCGTAGGTGTCCACAAATTCAGAGTGTAGAGCACGCTTGTACACAAACTGATGTTTTCTCCCCATATACCCATATTGGGTTTTTTTATTTTATTTTTTATTTCACAGAGATACAAAACAGGTCATATTTGTGAGACTTCCTTAAAATTGAACTGTGATTTTGAAAGAGCTTTCAAATTGAATTATATGTTGTGTTTGCAATTTTATTTTTAAAACATTTTTTGAATTATGACATTCTTATTTGTGCTGTTGGGTGTGTTTCTTCTAACTGACCTATTTTGAATGCCATACTTCCTAGAAACTAACTACTCTTACTCATCTTTCTCCCACCATTCTCTATTCCATTATGTGGTAACTGGGGAGAGGGGATCCTCAAGACTCCCTCTTTCCAGTGTGTTAACAACTAAAAGGGATAGTAATGTTTCACAAAAACATCAGCTCCAATTAATCTTCATAGTATTTGAGCCACAGAGGGTGTTATTTCAATACTGTCAAAGTTGTAGTTCAAGAGTAATTGAATGATAAAGTATCCCCCTCCCACCCCTTTTACCTAGTGTAACTCTGCTTTCCTCAGATGTAGAATCTGGTTGTAAGACCAGACAGATAACAGAAGGGGACAATCTTCTTACTCTAAGAACAATGAAAGCCCTGTCCCCCTTGACAGGTTTTTCCCTTATCTTAATTGAAGATTGTCCCTCTCTGCAATCTACCTGGGCACCTCCCAGCTGTTCTGAGGTGAGCAGTGTTACATCAGTAAAAAGGGTGGGAGGGGGATACTTTATCATTCAATTACTCTTGAACTACAACTCTGACAAAATTGAAATAACACTCTCCAAGGCCCAAATACTATGATGATTAATTAGAGCTGCTTTTATTATGAAACATTACTATCAGTTTAAAGCTGAACAATCACACAAATTAAAGTTACCCCAAAATCATTATGCACATAGTTTTACGCATATCCATACTAGCAGGGCTTATAATTTTAAGTCCTTTGCTACTAGCCAGACCTGAAAAGTTACTTGCAACTGCAAGCCAAAACATACCCACCAGAGCTGAATTTCTACTCGCCAGGGCTAAATTTTCACTCGTCATTGGCTAGTGGCGAGTGGAAATTTTGAGCCTTGCATACTAGTATTATTCTGAATAAGTCCAACGTTATTGAGAACTCTAACTCGGTCTGAGACGAACAGGTAGGCATCAGCGCAGACATCTTGCCAAAGAGACATCTGCAATCACGCACTGTCCGTCCTCTTGGAGGAGTTACATTGCACCATAAGGTACAGGAAGAGACCAACTGTGCAGGTGCACAGATGCTGATACAGCAAGATACCTGCCTGTGCTTCTCAGAACAAGGATAATCAGGATAATACTAGTATGGATATAAGTATTGCTATGTGCATAATGATTTGGGGGACACTTTATTTTGTGTGATAGTTTATTTTTCCATGCACCTGAGAGAGAGTGATCATCCCCTCTCCAATATCCGCTTTAGCTTCATATACAGAAAGAGAGTAAAATATCACTTTGTATCTTGTGGAAATATGCTTTATAGGAAGTTCCCAATTAAATAACTGTGACTCAAATACAAATTTAGAGTGGAGAGACTGGGATCTATGATACCAGCCTGTTCCACAGAAGTATGTAAATCTGCATGGGTAGGGGGAATTAGAGATGGTGATCATGCTGGGAAGCCCCCTCCACCGACTCTTTAGCATATGTTAGTGCTAAATGAATATACATTGCTAAAGCCCCAGTAATAATGAAGAGGAGTTTGTTCAAAATTAAGTTGTTCTTTTTTAATACATGTGAAATCCTCTCCTCTTAATTCTAATTTGTTAAAGTGATAGTAATGTTTCACAAAAACAGCAGCTCCAATTAATCTTCATAGTATTTGGGCCATAGAGAGTGTTATTTCAATACTATCAGAGTTGTAGTTCAAGAGTAATTGAATGATAAAGTATCCCCCTCCCTCCCTTTTACCTAGTGTAAGCCTCCTCCCCTCAGATGTGGAATCTGGTCCTGGGACCAGACCGCTCACAGCAAGGGACAATCTTCTTACTGTGAACATAAGTAAAACCCTGTCCCCTTGATCGTTTTTTTTTCCCTTATGCTAACTGAAGATTGTCCCTTTCTGCGATCCATCCGGACAGTCTTTCTGTTCTGAGGTGAGCAGTGTTACATCCGTAAAAGGGGCGGGAGGGGGATACTTTGTCATTCAATTACTCTTGAACTACAACTCTGATAGTATTGAAATAACACTCCCCATAGCCCAAACACTATGAAGACTAATTGGAGCTGCTTTTATTGTGAAACATTAATATCCCTTTAAAGAACTATGATTCCTAGCTTTGATCTCTAGCCAGAGCTCTCCAGCAAATGGTTTCTAGAACTTGATCAGTTCACCCTATAGGCCATTTTTCTGTTACTCAAGAAGCCTTTGGTTGATTTATTCATTTAGATGACTTCTGTCACAGCTATTTTGTTAACCCTTTCATTGTCAGAGGGGTACACAGTGATCTCTAATGAATGTATTCAAGAAAATGTCTCAATTGATCAACTTTTATTCAATCCCAGTTAGGTTGATGGTGAACTCAATTTGTGCTTCCTGGCAACACATTCTGCTCCAGTCCTGTGTCATAATATTGATATACACCAAGTCTACTTTTCTCTCACTTATTTCTAAGCAACTACATTTAAAGTAATGAAAAAAAAGACATCACTTTGGGGAATATGTATAAAGACAAAATTGTAGCAATTCTGGGGCAAACCAACTACACCACAGTAAACAAATAAGCTAATTGATGCCAATCTTTTGGTATGTGTACACACCATCATCAGGACAAACCATTCTTATAGCTCAGACCTTACCTTACTTAGTATGAATATTGAAGTGTTAGGCAGGGAATCATAAAGCTGTGGGAAGAGCAGCATATCAGTATGCTGCTCTTCGGCCCGTTCATTGACAGATACCATTTGATATTTAGCAATTGTTTTGGTTTTTTCCTAGCTTGCAAATGCAATGCAGTGAAATGCAATTAAAAAAGGTGTAGATGACTACCGGTTACCGACCATTTTAACAAGATGCATGGAAGCCAAACTTCTGCATCATAGGACACAATATATTGCCATCCATACCCTTAAACCAATTTTTTTCTTACATCCAATATAGAATACAGGAACCATGGGGATGAGCTTCCTCCTCCAAGAGGGCAGGGCCTTTGATAAGAGAGGGTCTTTGGGCTGGAGACTCCCTCTTCTTCCTCTAGCTCAACCCCCCGCCCACCAGATTCATGTTCTCTGCGTCCAAGAAGGTAGAGGTACAGTGGGACTTCATTTAGTTTTTAGGTTATTGTTTTTTACCTTGGGACTGTATATTCATCTATTATGTGGGCTGCCATCACTGGTTTCCATGGAGTTGGATTAACCAGTTCACAGGCGTTTATGGACCTTTTTTCATTTAAAGATTGACTTTATGATATGTCTGTGACTCATGGCTGAATCTCTTAGAGATTCTGCCCCATTTGGATGGAAGCCTGGAGACAGAAGAGCCATCATTATGTCCCATTCTGAGATATCCACACAATGTGTGTTACTTGAGTTCTTCTTCGTATCTGTTTTCTCCCTCTCATTCCTGGTGACACATATAGCTGCATTAGTCTTTTGTTCTTAACCCTTTCTATGCTGACATTCATCTCTGTGGGGTTATTTGAGGCTCCTATACCATTATATCTCCCCTATATGTCTTTGCTGCATAGGTCTCTATGGGAGAAATTTCTTTGGAACATATCTCTTACTCATTCATGCTAGAGGGGTCGGAGAGGGCTCTTTCTTCTTCTCTGATCATTCTCTATCACATACTCACATATTTGGACTGTTGATCAAGGTTCCTTCAGAAGACATCTTGGGTCGCCATATTCAAGAGTGCACCTGCATTCTAGTATACCATGTTTGGATCCTCAACGTGAACAAGTCCACTGCTATTCCATCCCAGGTTCTGACTTTTCTGGAAACGAAGTTTGAGACTCTACAGGGGTGAGGATTCCTGCTGGAGGACAATATTCAACTCCTGTTTCAGGACATGTCACAAGCACAGGAGTCACCCTTGGCAACAATGCAAGACTACATGCAAGTTCTGGACCATTTGGTGTCTACCCTAGAAGCAGTCCCTTGTGCTCAGTTTCATACAAGGAAACTTCAGCTGGGTATACCCAGGATGTGGTCTTAACAGTGGGCCTATCTCTCTCACCTCATGACCTTCTACCCCAAAGTGAGCGAGGAACTATGTTGGTGGATTCATCTTCCCCATATGATTCATGGACACCCCTTTGTGATTCCAGAGTGCAACCTAGTCACGACAGATGCCAGTCTGAGAGGCTGGGGAGCGACCCTGGGAAGTGACCCTGGGCCATCTGGCTGCCACTCCTGCACTGTTCTCCGGTATTAACAGGGACTCCAGTAAGGTTTCAGATGTATAACTCAATGGCAGTGGCCTACATCATCTGTCAGGGAGGAACCTGAAGCAAGTCAGCATGGAGATAAGTGAAAGAGCTTCTTCACTGGATGGCAACTCATGTACCGGTCACCTTTGTGGTCCACATTCCAGGAGTGGAAAATGTGGTCACAAATTTTCTCAGCCATCAAGGTGCAGATCTAGGTTCTACCAGATAGTTCAACATTGTGGCATTCCAGCTATAGATCTGAAGGCATCTTGTGAGAACAGGAAGGTCCCATTTTCTGTGCAAGGACAAGGGATCCCATGACCTTTGCTATGGATGTGATGTCCATCCCGTGGATCTGTTTTGTGTGTTTCCATTGCCATTGATTACATCTGCAGGGTAATCCAGAAGATCGGGATGGACAAGGCTCTAGTCAACCTGATGGCTTCATTCTGGCCCTGGCAGGTCTGATTTGCAGACTTTCTCAACCTGTCTATTCAGGAGCTGTTCCGTCTCCCTCCAAGACCAGATCTCCTCCTTCAGGGTGCCATCTGGTAAGAGGATGTGAAGAAGCCTGGTTATTCAGACCATCATTCTAAGAAGAAAAGACTTCTCAGATGAGGTCATTTGTTCTATGGTCCAAGCCAGGAAATCTGTCTCCTCCAAGACATACCACAGAATTTGATTCACCCTCTACCATTGGTATGCTGACAAGGATGTGTCTCCATGGTCTTGGCCTTTCCTGAAGATGGTGTGAACAAAGGCCTTATTCTCAGCTCAATTAAGGTACAGATTTCAGCCCTCTATGTCTTTCAGAGATGTATCACCATTTTTCGCAACATTAAGACTTTGATGAAGGAGTGGCCCATGCTTTCCCTTTATTTTGGCTCTACTTGATCTTAACCCTTTGAGTGCCAGAGAGGTATCCAATGCATTGCGTTGCATACATCTCTGGCATTCAAAGGGTTAACTGTCCTCCAGAGACCTTCATTTGAGCCTTTGGCCTTGGTCCCATTGCTAACGCTCAAAATGGTGTTCCTTTTGGCCGTTGTCCCTGTTTGGATAGTTGCTGAATTGCAAGCTCTCTTTTTCACAGGACAAGGTGGTTTGTACCTCCCAGAAGTTTTTACCCAAGGTTGTCTCAGATTTTCACATCAATCAAGAGTCCATTTTGCGCTCCTTCTGGATTTGTTCTTCTATGTTTCCCTCTTTGTCTTCCCTAAGGGACCAAGCATAGGTCAAGCAGCATCCTAAGTCACCATTGCCTCTTGGATCCAGGCTACAATACATATGAAGCATATGTGACCAGGAAAAGACCTGTTCCTTTCAAGATCATGGCATACTCTACCAGATCTGTGGGTGCCTCTGGGCCTGCAAAAACCAGGCCTCTGATGAACAGTTGTGCAAAGCTGCTAAGCAGTCCTCCTAGCACACAGTTACCAAACACTACTGTGTCAATGGTCTGGCCTCAGCTGAGGCCAGTTTTGGCCAGAAGGTCCTTCAAGTGGGTTTGCCTGTCTAAAAACTATCCTTTTTGCCTAAATGTGCTGCCACAGTTTGTTCAGAAGTTTGGCTCTTTTATGGTTTGCTGGGCTAGTTTGACGTCTGTTGACACTTGAGGTTACATAGATCCAGTTTAGTCCTGTGGAATACTGGTATCCTAGGGATAGAGTGAGTTTTACTCCAACCCCCCCCCCAATCTTTGTGACGCTTTGGTATATCACCCTGGTCCTGTGTTTCATATTGGCAAGAAGAGAAAATAGGATTTTAGTGAACTTGCAGTTAAATCCTTTTCTCTTGTGTCCATATGGAACACAGAACTCCCACCCAGAGAAAAAATATTTCCTATGTTGCTTTCCCAGGCAGAGGAGTCCTTAGGGCCTTAGTCCTGGGGGATTTTCTTTTCTTCTTACCCGCTTATTTTCCTTTATTGTGACTTTTTTGTTACAATAATTTCTAGGAGATAGTAGGTTGGGGGGTTGAGCTGGAGGAGGATTGAGTCTCCACTCCACTGTTCCCTGGCAGAGAAAATACCCTTAGCCTATAACAAACAAACACAAAAAATACCTTTTAACTCCTTAGCTGCTAGAGAGATCTCCAGCACTTGGATTTGCACCAAGGGATTACATAATAGCCAGTAAAGGGGTGTTTAAATGGACAGACTTTGAGATTGCACTGGCCACACCCACTACCCTGAATGTATTTGAGGCTCCCCTCAAAACTCTAGTGTGGTGAGTGATCAAATTACATGATGCATGTCATAAACCTGGTACGGCTTAATTGGGGTGGGTGGGATTGGGAGGCAGAGTATGCCCTTAAAATGAGCAGAGAGTGGAATGAAAGATTTTCCCTAAATTGCCCCACTTTACCTTTATACATGAGACTCAAGGACTCTAGGAAAATGTTTTATGTAATGCACTTTTCAAGAATGGAAGTACTGGTGACCTTTAAGCAAAAGAGGAGATATCTATTAGCAGATACATTCACTTGTATGATGTCTTATTATGACATGTGTGATTAGATAAAGTTTTGACAGCTGATAACGAGTATCACTGCAGATAATACCAGAGAGGTACAGCTAAAGGGATAGTAATACTTTGTTTTATCTTTATTTTATTTTGTAGGCATTAAAAAAACATGAAGAACGATATAAGTCTTATCTCTCAAACCTTTATGGTTTAAGTGATATTCACAAGCAAAGTATCCCCCCCCTTGTTCAGCCACATCAGAAGGGAGGTGCCCAGGTAGACTGCAGAAAGGGACAATCTTCAATTAAGTTAAGGGAAAAAGCTGAAAAACTTGTCAAGGGGGGAAGGGCTTTCATTCTTTTCATACAAAGAAGATTTTCCCCTGCTGTTATCTGTCTGGTCATACAACCTGATCCACATCTGAGAAGAGATTGCTTACACTAGGAAAAAGGAAAGGGGAACTTTGCTTGTGAATATCTATTAAACCATAAAGGTTTGAGAGATAAGACATATCATTCTTCATGTTTTTTTAATGCCTACAAAATAAAATAAAGTTAAAATGAAGTATTACTATCCCTTTAACTTGGTTTAACACATTGGTCCTATATTCAAAGGAAAGTTGGAGATATTCTAGGACAAACCAATTGTAACCATAGAGGGGAAATCAAACCAATTCCCATTTATTTAAATTAGTATAGGAAATAATCTTAGCCTACAATTTATAAAGGACAAAGAAAGCTTTTAACCTCTGAGAAGTAGTGTATTTGCTGCAAAGGTTTTGGACACAGTCCCCTATGCCAACAGCTCAGGTAGCTCTAGCAGGTATGCTAACGAGCATGTGTATGAACTTATATCATGAAGGTGCTGTTCACAGAAATCCAGACAGGAAAACGAGGGGGGAGATGCACTACACTTTGAAAAGGGTCCTGTTTCGCAATATTTTGGTGAACTGGACTCATCCATCTTGTGGTATGCACTAAGATGTCTTCACATCTTATCACTGTGATTATAACTCAAGTACTCCTTCTGTATGTCTTCACGGCATACATACATACATTCATATATAGTGTTTTGGTGTCCCATCAAAAATGCTCATTTCCATATTGAAATCTGACTTAATGAGACAGTTTTGTATTCTGAGGGAATATTTATTAGTTATTGTGACTATTCACCACGTGCACTAAACTGTGATATCTGGTAATGCTGTCAGAGCTTAAAGAAACAAACCTGCGTGTCTGAGAATGGCAAACTGTGGATTTTGCAATATCATTCTCAGTTTGCTATGTTTCAAGTGGAGAATGGTTTTTGAAGTGGGGATCAGTTAGCCATATTTCTCAATAACCTTGTTATTAACATGGCTGCATACAATTACAACACATCTGCAGTTTTACACCAACATAATATGCTAATTATCAGTTTCTCTTCCTCTCCCTTTGCATATCTAATTCTTAGTACTTAAGGTGAATTGGGTCTTATTCCCAATGGCAAAGTGATCTCAGCACTTCAACAAATATCTCCTCCCAGGTGTCCGAGAAAGGGAAGATTCCTTAGGAGATAAGCCCTAGCAGTGAGATGGAGGATGCGGCGGTCATGCTGTCACTCAGGTTGATTACTCTGTATGCGCTATTACAAAGAAGCTTGGAGCTTCATATTTTGTGAATGATTACTTGTCTTCTTGAGAGATTTTTACTAACAGTTCCTACATGCTTCACTGTGATCATGCAGGTCTTTTTTCCTTCCCTTTAGTGATCTAACCCTTTAAGGACAATGTGCTCAACCCATTCTCATCCTTAAAGGTCACCTGTTTGGGGTGATACATTTACAATTGGAAAATGGACCAGCTGTGATTTGGGAGGAGTTTACATTTATATTTGTGAGAGCAGTATTGTCATGATCACCTACTAGCTCTGCGCCTCCTCCTGTCAATCATTCCTGTCCATCATTATTCAGCTATCCTCATTCGTTCTTTGAGCCATATCCTGTTTGTATCTAGTTGTTGCTTTGATTGTTTCCTGTGTATGACCTCTGCCTTCCTTTGGACTTCGCTCCTATTTCTGCTGTCTCTGACTTCCGGTATACAACTTGGCTCTGTGCGACCAAGTCTGCTGTCTCCAACCTCGGCTCTGTACGACCAAGTCTGCTGTCACTGACCTCCGGTATATGACCTTGGCTCTGTATGACCAAGTCTGCTGTCTCCGGCCTCTAGTGTACAACCTCAACTCTGTTTGACAAAGTCTGTCTTTGACTTCAGGCATACGACCTCAGCTGTGTACGACCAAGTCTGCTGTCTCCAACCTCCGATATATGACATCGTCTCTGTACGACCAAATCAACTGTCTCCGACCTTGGCTCTGTATGACCAAGTCTGCTGTCTTTGGCTTCTGGTATACAACCTTGGCTCTGAATGACCAAGTCTGCTGTCTAGGACCTCCGATATACAACCTTGGCTTTGTACGACCTAGTCTGCTGTCTCAGACCTCTGGTTTTCAACCTAGGCTCTGTACAACCAAGTCTGATGTATCCAGGCTCCGATATATGACATTGTCTCTGTATGACCAAGTCTGTCTCTGACTTCTGGCATATGACCTCAGCTCTGTACTACCAAGTCTGATGTCTCTGACCTCCAGTATACGACCTAGGCTCTGTATGACCAAGTCTACTGCCTCCGGCCTCTATTTGACCTCGACTTTTCTACGAAGTCATTTGTCTCCAGTTTCATATTGGCAGCCTACCTCTCAGCTGGAGTCTAACATAACCAACACCAAATGATTTCTGTTTCAGGGGTGTGGATCGGGTACCCTTTTAAAAGGTTGCATGCAAAAGATCATGCAACCTCATGAAGCATTAACTATGTCTCTTGTATAAAAATGGTGACATGAGAATCATTCTCATGTTGTGTAATGAATGGTCCTATAGATGTAATAACTCCTCCCCTCCTGAATAATTATAGAGGCAGTAGACTCGCACTTCGCTTTGCCTTTGGCTGCCCTTATCTTTTTTATGCACAAAAACAAACATGCACATGCAATGTCCTTTTTCAACCCCACTCCCTCCTATATATTAACCCTAATTAAGGTAATCTGAGCACCTCCTCTTCCCGTAGTTGACTGCCAGTGCTCCCACAGGTCACTTTGCATGGAGACTAATTCGTCAACTGGCAGTCAACTGCAGGAAGAGGAGGTGCAGTATGATGGGAGCTCTGGCGGCTCGGATCTATTACATACTTATTGTTTCTGCAACTTTTGAAGAAGTTTTAATCCTTTACTGATCCCCTTCGCTCCCATCATACTGCACCTCCTCTTCCCACAGTTGTACTCATCCAGGCACCTGGTTTCTCTGCCAGCAACTTTAACCCCCCGGCTTCTGCCTCATCAACGATACATCTCCACACTGCCATCTCTCGCCAATACCACTCCCCATCCAGCGCACTCTAGCCTCATTACATCCAGAAAAAGAAAAGAAAGCTCACAGCGCTAACTCATAAAATATCCATATAACAGATGTAAATTAAATATAAATATAGAAAAATGAAGATAACAGCAAGAAATAGATAGCAGCAAGAAATAAGAGGACTCTCCAAACCCCCTAACATTGGGCCTAAACCCAAATGTGAAAACACATACAAACAAACAATTCTGCGCTCCTCTACATGCTGTGAATAATGTGTGCCCAGTATTGTGCATATTTAATAATCCTTAGTAAATCTAAATAAAATAAGTGAGAGTTTCGTCTCTCACTTATTTTATTTAGATTTACTAAGGATTATTAAATATGCACAATACTGGGCACACATTATTCACAGCATGTAGAGGAGCGCAGAATTGTTTGTTTGTATGTGTTTTCACATTTGGGTTTAGGCCCAATGTTAGGGGGTTTGGAGAGTCCTCTTATTTCTTGCTGCTATCTATTTCTTGCTGTTATCTTCATTTTTCTATATTTATATTTAATTTACATCTGTTATATGGATATTTTATGAGTTAGCGCTGTGAGCTTTCTTTTCTTTTTCTGGTTGTGCACACATCTCCTTTCAGCTCACTTTAGCAGCTTCTCATTTCATCCAATTTAATCACAATAGTAAAACACATTTTTATTTTAATTCACCATTCTTTTCCTTTTCTATGCCCCTTTGCCTTTAAGAACTAGGCTGTTTCTTCTTTAAGAACTAGGCTGTTTGGCCTGATCCAATGTGTATACCCCCTGTCTGTTTGGTATCAACCATTCCTCACATGACCTGTGGGGAAGGTTATAAAGGGAACATGTTTTCCAAGTAATCACTTTATTTATGCAGGCTCATAAGGGTCCTGCATCAGGTAAGTCCTTTATTTACACCTTTTTTATGTTATTGTATGTCTGTTGTTTTTAATTGCACTACATAGAGGCCTACTAATAGACGCGTTTCAGAATAACATCTTTCATCAGTATTTTTAATTTTAACTCAATTTAGATAGTAATTTAGATAGTTTTTGTAGGTGTATTAGAGTAGGACTTACCATAAAGTGAGATACCGTGACGTGGTTGGTAAGCTTACACACGGATTGGCCAATTTGTGGGACGAAACTCTCACTTATTTTATTTAGATTTACTAAGGATTATTAAATATGCACAATACTGGGCACACATTATTCACAGCATGTAGAGGAGCGCAGAATTGTTTGTTTGTATATAGCCTCATTACATATCACTTGGTGTTATTCTTTCATTCTTTCTAGTCATTACAAGTATTTATTATATTCCTGTTTACCATAATGAGATTAGACAGACCACATCTATGGCTTGGATCCTGAGCTCTGAATTGGCTCTCTAGCTTTTAGTGGGCCTTTCTGGCTGTATTGGCAATGGTAAACATCAGCAGATAGTTCCCATGTAAAGGGATAGTAATACTTCGTTTTAACTTTATTTTATTTTGTAGGCATTAAAAAAACATGAAGAATGATATAAGTCTTATCTCTCAAACCTTTATGGTTTAAGAGATATTCACAAGCAAAGTTTCCCCCTCCCGCCCCTTTTTCCTAGTGTAAGCCATCTCTTCTCAGATGTGAATCTGGTTGTAAGACTGGACAGATAACAGCAGGGGACAATCTTCTTTGCATGAAAAGAATGAAAGCCCTTCCCCCCTTGACAGGTTTTTCAGCTTTTTCCCTTATCTTAATTGAAGATTGTCCCTCTCTGCAGTCTACCTGGGCACTTCCCTTCTGATTTGGCTGAACGGGGGGGGGGATACTTTGCTTGTGAATATCTCTTAAACCATAAAGGTCTGAGAGATAAGACTTATATCGTTCTTCATGTTTTTTTAATGCCTACAAAATAAAATAAAGATAAAACGAAGTATTACTATCCCTTTAATAAATTATATTGCTCATATATGTTTTCTGCCCCTTAGTATATTTATTTTTTTCTTTGACACCAAGTCCTGGATGTCTAAACAAATCACAGTCTAAGTACCATTGAGTAATCTACGGGTTTTTTTTTTGGTTAGTTGAGAATGATAATCCAAAAACACTTTGGGAGTCACATGATGCCCACCAACATATAACAACTCAGACAACAATATGTGAGAGGTAGAGATTTCTCCACACTAAACCAGTAAGAAGTGGACGTATAAATGTATGTACACAATGTTTTGACATAAAATGAATTAATAGTTCCTTCACCGGTGCAGGTCATGTGTTAGATTTCAAAACAGCTTTGTGTATTGTATTATGTTAAATTAATTTGTTTTTTGTTCTTTAAATATATGCCACAAAAAATACATTCAGCTGACTGTACCAAGGGCAGGCAATGTGAGGTGTTCTAGCTGTTGCTAAACTTCAACTCCCATCATCTTTTACAAGCCAAAGGTGTTGTAGATCCTCAACATCTGGAGGTCCTTACATGGCCTCCCATAGTCTATACAGTGTACTCTATCTGTATATATTCCTAGACTGGACAAACTGTTAGAGGTAGAGTTTGAAACTATGGGAGAGATTTATAAAAGTGGAGTTAATCAAAAGTGTTAAAATGGCTGTAAATTTGTCTCTGACAGTTATAAAACTATTAAGGATACTTTATATTATATAGCATTGCTGTTAAACTTCGTTGGTGTGGAGGGCCGTATTTTGTTGGAGCAACATGCTGGAGCCCAGGGGGCGTGGCTGGTCGGTGGGGCATTACCGAGAATTTTTAGCTTATTCATGACCTATTAACACCTCTTTGTGTAAGGTAGTTAATAAATGATTTATAACACCAACATAGCATTTTATTTATGCATACTAATATAAAAACACATATGTTGAAGTTTAAAAAGACATTAATGTGCGTTTTATTGATGTGGAGCAATGTATATACCTATATACACACCACACAGTCTGTTCTAAACACAGGGACACCAGGGTGGGAAAGGTGGACAGAGGGATTTGGGTCTCATAGAAGGAATTTCCCTCCTAAAGAGGGACACTTGGGAGGTATGGGCAAGGTAGGGAAGTTGACCAGGTTGCCTTGCAGAATGATGGCCCTAGGACAAGTGGAATTGACAGGCCCCTTGTCCACAGTAGATAGTAGAATTCAAAGACCAAGTATAGCAGGGTGCTCAACCTGCATATGGAGAGTACAACTATAGAAAAGCAACTCTGTGCATGAAAAAGAGATGCCCAACCCACTGGCATTCAGATAGCTGAAGTAGATATACTCTTTGCATTCCAGAGGGGTGTCTAATGCAGTGTGGTTAAGAAAAGAGGACTTTAGTCTTACCTGTTAAATCCTTTTCTCTTAGTCCATATAGGTTACTGGTAACGTTGGGTAGGCTATCCGCCCCTTTAAGTAGGCAGGAACAATTCTAGAAGTGAATGCTGGGATGGAGTCTACCTTCCCTCCTTGGCTACAGTTAGCCAATCACCTCCAGTAAGATTTGAGACACTAACTATTGACTAGATAGTAAGACAGTAAAGAAGACTCATGTGAGCATGAACCCGAAAGGACCCCCACGTTCTACCACATAAGAGTCAAGCATAGTCCCTTGACAGGGTGGGAGACCAGTAACCTACATGAACTAAGAGAAAAGGATTTAACAGGTAAGACTAAAATCCTCTTTTCTCTGTCGTCCTATATAGGTTACTGGTAACTTTGGGATGTCCAACCATTGAGTTTCCCAGAGGCGGGAAGTAAGGCAAGGACCAGGTGCAGGGCCCCAAAAGTCTCCAGAGCAGATATGAACCATCAGATCAGAGAGAGCCCAACAATAACAGTGAAATGTCAACAGACACTGAACAGGGGTAATAACACCCTAGGAACTGTTACACAGCACACTGAACTAGAGCCAACAGGGCTCAAAAATGAGGGAGCACTGAAGAACCGAAGAAGATCCTAGACAGGCAAGACTGCCTCCAGGATCTTTTCTCCCAAAGCTGGCATCAGCCGATGCCAGCACATCAACACAATAGTGCTTTGAAAAGGTATGCACAGAAGACCAAGTGGCAGCCTTGCACAACTGATCAGTTGAGGCCTGATTCTTGTAAGCCCAAGATGCCCCAGTATATCTAGTAGAATGAGTCGTGACCCGAAAAGGAACAAGCCTCTCCTGTAGTTCGGAAGCCTTCCGAATAGTGAACTTAATCCAGGACGCCATGGTCACTTTGGATGCAGGTCTCTCTGCCCTGGGACCCTCAGGAATGACGAACAGTGCATTTGACTGTCGCATGGACTCAGAGCGATGCAAGTAAAACCTGAGACAGTGAACCACATCCAACAAGTGGAAATCCCTCTCCTTGTCAGAGGTAGGTTCAGGGCAGAAAGAAGGCACCACAATCTCCTGATTAATGTGCAACTCAGAAACCACCTTCAGGAAAAACTCCTGTGAAGCTCGAAGCACCACCAAAAGACAGAGCATGCCACTCCGTGACACGGTGAACAGGCAAGATCGCCAGGAGAAAAGCCATTTTCCACGTCAGCAGGCATAGAGGAATAGTAGCCAAGGACTCAAAGGGAGGGCGCTGAAGGACGCCCAAAAACAAATTAAGATCCCACTGAGGAGCGGGAGTCTTAAAAACAGCATGAGTATGAGCAATGCCGTGGAAGAATACCTTGACATCAGGAAGAATAGCAATCCGACAGAGAGAGCAATGTCTGAACCTTAAGGGAACTCAAACTGAGGCCCTTATCCACACCATCCTGTAGGAAAGCCAGGACCATAGGAACATCAAAATCCTGAGATAGGTCCTTATCAGCACACCAAGAGAGAAAGGTAGACCAGACTCGATGGTAGGCCTTAGAGGAAACAGGTGTGTGTGCACTAAGCGTAGTAGCCACCACACCAGAAGAGAAATCCTTCTTCTTCAGTATTGAGGATTCAATTTCCAAGCTGTCAAAGCTAGACGATGGACGTCCTCCTTCCACAGGTAAACCTGCAGAAGAAGAAGATCCGGACAGCAAGGGAGCCGGAAAGGCTCCGCCACTGATAGATCCAGAAGCTCCAGAAATCAAGCCTGCAGAGGCCAGTATGGAGCAATCAGAATGACTGAACAGAGCTCCAGTCTCAGATTCTGTATCACCCTGTGCAACATGGGAATGGGAGGAAAGATGTAAGCCAGAGGAAATAGCCAAGGAATGAACATGGCATCCACTGCTAGATTCAGAGGGTCCCTCCAGCGAGAGCAGAACATCGGAACCTTCCGGTTGTGTCTTGTCACCATCAGGTCGACGCATGGAAGACCCCACCTCTGAACAATAAGGTTGAACACCTCTGGATGCAGTTCCCACTCTCCGCTGTCCACTGTGTGTCGAATGAGGAAGACTGAATGGACATTGTCTATGCCAGGAATATTAACTGAGGATATGGTAGGAACATGTTCTTCTGCCCAGGACAAAATAGCCTTGACCTCTAGCCAAGCTGCAAGACTTCTTGTTCCATCTTGCTTGTTGATGTAAGCCACGGCCGTGGCATTGTCGGACTGGGCCCGGACCGGGCAGTCCTCCAGCTGGCACGTCCAGTGGTGAAGGGCATGAAATATCGCCCAAACCTCCAACACGTTGATGGGAAGGAGAGATTCCTCTGGAGACCACCGTCCCTGAGCATTCAGATGACCCAGAACCGCTCCCCAGCTGGATAGACTGGTATCCGTCATCACCGTGGTCCAGGAAGACACCAGGAAGGGCTTGCCCTTCAGCAGATTGGAGAGGTTGAGCCACCACGACAGATTCAGTTCCACATGAAGAGGGAGGGACACAGACATCTTCAGGAGGTCCAGTTGACCCCTGCATACCTGAATCACAAACCTCTGGAGTTCCCTGGTGTGAGCCATGGCAAACGGGACTGCATCTATGGTGGAAATGAACTTCCCCACTAGAGAGGACAACTTCTTGGCTAGAACTGGATTGTGAGCCAGAACAGCAGAAACCCTGTTGGTGATCTGGTGAGCCACTGCTGAGTGTCGAAGAAAAGGCCCAGAAAGACCAGCCTCTGATCCGATTTGTGCATGCTGAGAATCCACCCAAGATGGGTGAGAGCATGAATGCAGTCCGGAACCTGCTGATGAAGGAGTTCTGGAGAGGGTGCTTTCAGAAGCAGGTCATCCATGCATGGAGTGATTATGATGCCGTTCCGATGGAGGACGGACACTACTGAAGACTTGAGGAGTTCTAGTAAGACCAAAGGGAAGAGCAGAAAACTGAAAATGCCCTTGGTCACATGCAAATCTGACATACTGCCGGCTCTCTGGATGAATGGCAATGTGCAGATACGCGTCCTAAAGATCCAGAGAAGCAAGGAATTCCCCAGGGGACATGGCAGCAATCACTGTCCGTTGGGACTCCTGGGTATAATGAGTCTTGGCCACAAAGGAATTGAGATCCTTCAGGTCCAAAATTGGATGACAGCCACCATCCTTTTGAAAACCACAAACAGGTTTGAGTAAAAACCCAAACCCCTATCCTGAACAGGAACTGGTTCCAGAACCTCCTTGTCCAGGAGGTCCTGGATGGCACCATTAAACAGGTGACATTTCTCTACACGCTGAGGTGTGTGAGAAGGGATAAACCGGAAGGGAGGAAGAGAGGTGAAATGGATTCTGTACACCTCTGCCACCACCTGCAAAACCCATGGGTCCACCACAGAGCCCTCCCAGGCGCAGACGGCCACCCACAGCAGCGTAGGGACCTGGGTTCGGCGAGTCATGCCAAAGAAGGTTTGGAAGCCTTGGGCTTGGTGGAGGACTTAGGCTTCCATTTTTGTTTGGGCTTGGAGGAGGAACGCGGAGCCTGGGGAACCGACTGGTTCGCCGGGCGTGTCTCAGTCTGAAAGGAACGAAAAAGCAGATTACGTTTGGTAGGCATCTTCTTCCTGGAGACCATAGTCAGGAGGGAACACTTGCCCCCTGTGGCCTCACTAATCAGATCCTTAAGTTCTGGACCAAACAGAGAAGTGCCCTGAAAGGACAATGAGAGCAATGCTTTCTAGAAGCAGTGTCTGCAGACCAGATCTTGAGCCAAAGAGCCTGTCTGGCAACCACAGACATGGTGGAAACCCTGGCCACCAAACGGATGGAATCAAACAAGGCAGCAGATACATCGTGCTGGGCTTCAGAAATTTTGGCGAGGAACCGCAACATTTCAGGAGTAGGAGGTCCCTGGTGAACAGCAAGTGTAAGCTGTTCAGTCCAAACCGCAATGGCCCTATTTACCCAGGCCGCAGCGAACGCTGGGCGTAGGGAAGTACCATTGGTGGCAAAAATGGATTTGAAGGAGGCCTCAAGCTTCTTGTCAGTCCAGTCTTTAAGAGCAGAAGCGTCAGCAACTGGCAAAGCAGTGGATTTAGAAAGTCTAGAAACAGGGTCATCCACCTTGGAGGGATGAAACCACTGAGCTAGCGCCGCATCAGAAAAGGGGTAAAGCTTAGCAAATTTTTTAGAAACAGAAAGTTTCTTGTCCGGAGACTTCCACTCAGGATTAAGAGGTAGATTTAAAGCCAGCCATTCACGTAGCTGGTAGGGCCAAAGTGAATACCGGCTGTTAAACTAACATGTTTAACATGGTATTTAAAGGCCCTACCAGCTAAAACTCCAAAGGACATTAAGTCACAAAAACAGTCTTGTGGCTGAACGTCCGTTTTGTGCGTTTATTTCCCAAAACGCAGCTAAAAGAAGCAATATTGGGAACTGAACAGTGAAAAACAATTAACTATCAGTGCTTGACATACTGCCAAGCACCAATCGTTAACTGATCCATGTTACTTACCTGTCATCCACTGTCCTTCTGTCTTCTCTTCTTCCTTCTCTTCAGTCTTGTCTCCTCCCTGTAAAATAAAATAAATGTATTAAAATCAAGCATGAACGAATACATTCCAGAACCCTTTGAGTGGCAGAGGGGTATGCAATGCATTGCAAAGAAGATAGAAGAAAGAAGACAGAACAGAAGGACCAGCAAGCTGAGGACTCCGCTGGACATCAGGATTAATGGTAAGTGTTAATGCGATGTTGCTTTACTTAGTTGGGTTAACCTTATGAATGCTGGCGGGGTAATTATACCCTACCGGCACTCATAGGGTTAATCCTACTAATTTTGGACAGGTTGTAGGCACTTTGGATGTATTGATGTGGGACTAAGGGCCCCATATCAATACATCCACTGTGGACATTTTTTTTTTTTGCCAGTTAACAGTTGCATTAGTTGGCAAAAGATCCAATAAGAGGATTTTAGTCTTACCTGTTAAATCCTTTTCTCTTAGTCCATACAGGTTACTGGTTACTCTGGGAGGCGATCCACCCCTTAGTAGGCAGGAACAATTCTCAAAGTGTATGCAGGGGGTGGAGCCTCCCTTCCTTCCTTGGCTGCAGCTAGCCAATCAGCTCCAGAAAGATTTGAGACACTAACTATGACTAGCTAGTAGAAGGGAAGAAGACTCCTGTGAGCATGACCCCGAAGAACCCCAACACACTAGAAACATGAACCGGATGATAAAGCAAGGGCAGGAAAGTAAAATGAGCCATCTCTGAAGTCGCTAGGTTAAACGGTTGCAGAGATATGTCCCAAACAGTTCAGTCCTACAGGAGTGAATGGAGCAATGGCGTCTATGCGGTAAAGTGCGTCTTAAAGGCGCAGTACACAATTTAAAAAAAAATTAAAGTAAAACATTAAAATGTGTAAAACATCAATAGAACATGTGAGGATACCCAAAAAAACACTAACCCAGTAGGAAAAGTGTTAGAAAACCCCCCAAAAAGGTGCCAAATCAGCAGTTTAAGGGTTAAGTTACAACATAAACCTGCTCCAAACACCCAAGAGACATACAGATATACCCAATGAGTGCAGGAGTGTGCAATAGGAACTCCAATAAATACACCCCTGTGCGGAGGGGCACTGTGGGACAAGTGGACCTGCAGCACTCAAAGGGTTTCTCACCTTTCCTGCAGATCTTATGTCTTCAGATTACCATGAAGCAAGAAGTACCTCAGTGGGTAACTCCTGGGGAAGCACTTGGAATCAAGATTTTCCCCTCAGGGCTTAAGGTCCACAAAAAGAGAATTGTCCCTGCATACTAATGGGTGGATCGCTTCCCAGAGTTACCAGTAACCTGTATTGGACAACAGAGAAAAGGGACTTTACGGCTAAATAAACTGGGTCTTAAGTTTTGTGCAGTAAGTGAGTCCCTTATCGGGTTTTTTCAGCTAACGCAGTGCTTTAAATGGCAAAATGGAACTTGTAACCAAGATTTTCCCCCCGGGGCTTAAGGTCCACCAAATCATCTGGATACTGAGCTATCCACATCTAAGAGCATTGTCAGTCATGGTAATCCGCCTAATGGTGGTATTCCATATCTAACAGAAAAATAAAAAATAGCTAAAACTATAGCAGAACTGTTCTCTTGCCTGTATTTTCATCCAAGGAACAAATCTTACTGGAGGTGATTGGCTAGCTGCAGCCAAGGAGGGAAGGTAGGCTCCACCCCACCATTCACTTCTAGAATTGCTCCTGCCTACTTAAAGGGGCAGATCACCTACCCAAAGATACCAGTAACCTATATTGGATGACAGAGAAACACATGTGGCACTGAAATAGTTCATCCACTTTAACTCTTTGAGTGCCAGAGGGTTAGGCATAAGGGATGTTCAGCCTGTAGCTTTTTGGCCTCCTTTGGAAGAGGCCACCAGTGACACACTTGCAAGGGCAGCTGTTGCATAGCAGACTCTCCCATAGCAGCAGGAGATGACACTAAAGACAAGTCAATGTCATACCAGTCACAGCACACAGCACTAGAGTAAGTTAATGGAGTTCTGCTCCTGCATATAGATCACTAAATGTCTACACTGAAACAAGGTTTTAGTAGGTACATTTTGCATACTCCCCAGCCTGTCTCTTGTGCTTAGGACAGGAGGGATCACTTTTAAAAGGTCACATGCTCACATGGACAGCCCTATTATATAGTAAATTTTAAAATGGAGTAAAGAAGTTTGTAAAAAGTAGAGCAATGTATTTATAAAGAAATGGCATTATTTGCAACAATTTAGCAACAGAATTTTTGGCAAATATTTAAGGCAATGTCTGGCCTGTTCTTATTTTTTGCACTCTCCACATTTATAAATGTAACTAGAATACATTATAAACACCAACAAGCACATTTTAAGGATCCGTTCACAGAAACAAACAAGAACACTTTTTTATAAACCCCCTTCCCCATGGGTCTTATGCAGAAAGTAAAAAGATGAGCAATTCTGGGGCAAACCAACTGTGCCATAGCAGGGAAACAAAACATTCCCGTTGTTTTAAATTGAGTCTTTAACAGCTTGAACGCTAGAGTAGTCTAAATACTAATTGTTAAAGGGGAACTACCACCCCAACACAATGTAATCTCTAAGTCTTTGTCTTCCTATCATTATTAGCAATCCATAGTTAGTTTTCTCCAAAAAAAGCATTGTAAGAGCACAATCTCGTACGTCATTATCCTCAGCACAACATAACCTGCTGCACTCCTGGCATCAAGCGCGGTCAGGTCATTTCAGCCTAGTGGGAGCGGGTGCATGTGAAACACCCGCTATATATAAACCACCGGTCTGTTTCCACTAGGCTGAAATGACCTGACCGCGCTTGATGCCAGAAGCTCGACAGGTCATGTGGTACTGAGGACAATGACGTACGAGTGATGGCCAAGACGGAGGGAGGTACAATGGAGCCAAGTGGTCATGTGCAGAACGGATTCAAGGGGCAAGACGTCATCAGGTAGAGATTTAGTATAAAGACTATGCTCTAACAACGCTTTTTTGGAGAAAACAAACTATGGATTGCTAATAATGCTAGGAAGACAAAGACTTAGAGAGTTCATTGTGTTGGGGTGGTAGTTCCCCTTTAAATGGGGCTTTTAATTCCTTGATTGTTACAGAGGTCTCAATTTGCACTGTTAAGTGGGGCTATTAACTTTTGAACACTATAAAGGTCTAAATACTCACTGTTAAGTGAGGTATTTAAATCCCTGAACCACACCTGCCAACATTTCAAATGGCCAAAGAGGAACACTTTTGCTTAAGGTTGTGTTGCTGGGGGTTAGGCTGGTGGATGGGCATTACTGGGGATTTCAGGTTATTTCAGGACCTACTGACTCTTCTTTGTGTAACTGAATAAATGATTTAGAGCAGTGGTTCTCAAGCTTTTTTGCTCAAGGCACACCTGACACGCAGTGTGGCATTTTGGGGGCACCCCTATCATTTTATGTCATTCGTCAAGGATGTAATTAAGGTTACAAATACATAAATATAGAGTTATTGTTAGACCTTCCAACTAAAATAAACATATCATGCATAGTAATATCCTTAAAAATACAGTTGGGACTCTAAATTTCCATTTTTGTCAAAGCCTTATAGATAAAATGGGGCACCCTAACTGGATGTCCGTGGCACACCAAAGTGCCACAGCACCCTGGTTGAGAAACACTGATTTAGAGTAAGAACAAAGTATTTTATTTACACAGAATAATTTAAAAATACATGCACTGAAGTTTAAACAAACATTCATGTGAGTTTTATTGCTGTGGAGCAATATGATACCCTTATATACACACACCACACAGTCTGATATCCTAAAAAAGAGGGACACCAGGGTGGGAAATAGGGGTTTGGGTCTCAAAGAGAGACTGTCCATCCTAAATAGGGACACTTGGGTGGTATGCTGAACACTACAGAGATCTAAATATTGTTAAGTGAGGTATTCAATTCCCTGAAAACTGTAGAGGTCTAAATACTCATTGTTAATTAAGGCTTTAATAACCTTGATTGTGGAGCAATGCCAGGGAAAACCATTGCATTGCAACCTCTGTAGACCTCTCTAGAATTCAGAGAGTAAAAATCCCCAATTATATTAACCATTTGGGATGTGCAATGCATTGCACAGCAATCCATTGCACACCCCTCTGGTCCTTAAAAACTTAATAGGAATTTTGAAAATGTATTTGTACCTTCTGATGCACTCAGTTTGCTCCAAAACTGCACCTCTATAGTTGCCTGAATATTAGGCTGACCAGATCTCACATTTAACCGGGGACACACAGGAAATAGGCATATGTAAGTACTTCACTAAAATGAAAGCAGACCTGCAGTATGCATTTTTCCTATGCGTCCCCAGTTAAAGGTGAGGTCTGGTCAACCTACTGAATATGGCTGCTGGTACTTTATTGTTCATTTAGCACTAATTTATGCAGGGCAGTGTTTACTGTAGCTACCCAGCGCTGAAAGAGTTAAGAGGTAAACATCCAGCAGGGTTACGTGGTGCATTTATTATTCCAGTGCAGCTCTACATAAACAGCCCTGTTTAACTCTTTCAGTGCCGAGTCTCTCATCTGTGTTCACTTTGGAGTAGGCTGACCAGACCTCACCTTTAACTGGGGACGCACAGGAAAAATGCATACTGCAGGTCTGCTTTGATTTCAGTGAAGTACTGAAATATGCCTATTTCCTATGTGTCCCCGGTTAAAGGTGAGATCTGGTCAGCCTACTTTAGAGGGAACTCTGATGCTGGGTCACCCATTTATTTTCTATTATGTGCACTGAGATGTATATATTTTCTAAGGACCTTATATTCCATGGAAAGTACATTCATTCTGTTGCAAGCCAATCTCCCCTATGGTGCAACTGGTTTGCTCTGGAATTATTCTCGCTTTCTTTTTTAACATAAGGCCCTATGTTAAAAAAAAAAAAAAAGTGGTGGAATTCTGGGGCAAACCAATTGCTCCATATGGAGAAAACAACTTTCCAAAAAATCCATTGATGTCAACAGGAGTTTTAACCCTTTGAGTGCCAGATGGGTATGTAGCTTATTGCTTTGCAATGCGTTGCTTACCCCTCTTGCACTCAAAGGGTTAACCTCTTTATACTAGAGAGGTCTACAGTGCATTGCTCTTCAGCAAAGGGTTAAATTCACCATTTAAACAAATTAAAATTCTTAGGTGTCCTCTACAATGCAGTTGGTTTTCCTTAAAATCACTTTACTTTTCTTTTGAAAAATGATCTTCTTCTTTGAAGTATTTGCATGCAGAGCCAGAACTCAGGCACCCAGATAAATAGGTTTCATGGAACCTAGTCAGGAAGGGGACAGATATCCCCAGATCACTGGCAGAGTTATATAAATAAACCTGAGCACTAGTGTTGAGCGAGCATGCTCGGCCGATGCTCGGATCGGCTCGAGCATCGCTCTGCTCGGCACATGGCGGTACTCGTACGAGTACCGCATGTGCTCGCCCGCCATGTTCGGGTCTCCTCCCCGCACGTTTTGCGGCTGCTGCGCAGCCAATAAACGTGCAGGGAGGCTCTGACATCGGTGTAATGCCAGCAGCCGTGTTGGCTGCTGGCATTACACTGATTGGCTGGCCAGAACCCGTGGTCGGGTGCTGTATAGCACCTGACCATCGAGTTCGGCTCAGTCTGAGCCAGGGAGAGCTGAGGATAGGAAGGGAAAGGCAGTGTAGGGAGGAAAAAAAAAATTGTGAAAAAAAAGAACCAAAAGTCCTTTTTAGGACTACTGTGTGTGGGGGCAGCAGGTTATTTTGTGTGGGGGGAAAAAAACAAAAAAAAAAAAAAAAAAATATTCTGTTTAGTGTGAAAAGTTGCAGATTAGAGCACATTCTGTTTAGTGTGCACAGTTGCAGATTAGAGCACATTCTGTTTAGTGTGCAAAGTTGCAGATTAGAGCACATTCTGTTTAGTGTGCAAAGTTGCAGATTAGAGCACATTCTGTTTAGTGTGCAAAGTTGCAGATTAGAGCACATTCTGTTAAGTCTTCAAACTAAAATATCAAAGTCACATATTCCATTCAGTGTGCGTCGCCGCAGTTTAGCAGCACATTCTGTGTACTGTGCAGAGTTGCAGAATAGGAAGAAATACTGTTAAGTCTTCAAACTAAAATATCAAAGTCACATATTCCATTCAGTGTGCTTCGCCACAGTTTAGCAGCCTATTCTGTGTACTGTGCAGAGTTGCAGAATAATAAGAAATACTGTTAAGTTTTCAAACTAAAATATCAAAGTCACATATTCCATTCAGTGTGTTTCACCGCCGTTTAGCAGCCTATTCTGTGTACTGTGCAGAGTTGCAGAATAATAAGAAATACTGTTAAGTTTTCAAACTCAAATATTAAAGTCACATATTCCATTCAGTGTGTGTTCACCGCCGTTTAGCAGCCTATTCTGTGTACTCTGCAGAGTTGCAGAATAATAAGAAATACTGTTAAGTTTTCAAACTCAAATATCAAAGTCACATATTCCATTCAGTGTGTTTCACCGCCGTTTAGCAGCCTATTCTGTGTACTCTGCAGAGTTGCAGAATAATAAGAAATACTGTTAAGTTTTCAAACTCAAATATTAAAGTCACATATTCTGTGTAAGATGAAGAAGGCGGGTAAAAAGGGACGGGGAAGTGGACGTGATCCTGAAAGTTCAGGGCGCGGGTCAGGACGCGGAGAAACTGTGCCTGGTGCCAGAGCACAAGAAAGAAAGACATCCACCATACCTAGCTTCATGTGTAATTTTACAGGGCGTCGCAGGACATCACTCTCGAGGTCCGACCACTGCGAACAGGTGGTCGGTTGGATGACAGCTGATACTGCTTCCAGTCGGTTAAGCACCACCCTGTCTTCCACCAAGTCCACTCTCAGTAGCCAAGAGTCTGGTCAAAATAATCCTCACTCTGATCATCCTTCCTCCCACCATACACGGTCTGGTCAAAGAAGTGATCCCACACTGGGATATAGTGAGGAGCTCGTCTCATCACCAATCCTTCATTTGACCCTCTCTCCAAGCACGCTTGCAGAGGAACATGACATCTTGTGCCCTGATTCACAACCTCTAGAGGCTACCCAATCACAAGAAGATGACAGATGTGAACGGCATTTAAGGTCAAAGGAAGTAGTGGATGATGATGATGATGATGAGACACAGTTGCCATTAAATCAACCACTATTTCCGTCTCAAGACCTTGTTGAGGAGAATGTTATACAGTTGTCAATGACTGAGTATGTGGTGGGATCAAGACTTGAGGAGGATGATCAGAGTGAGGAAGTGGAGGAGGACTTGGTGGACGATGAGGTGACTGACCCCACCTGGGAAGGTGTAGAGCCGAGTGATGACAGCAGTCCTGAGGGTGAGCCATCTGCAGCACCGCAACAGGCTGGAAGAGGCAGTGGTGTGGCTACAGAAAGAAGGCGGACCGCACCAAACCGGCCCGCAAATGTTCCACGGAGCACCCCCTTGCGTAAATCTACCTTGCCAAGGGGTAGGTGTTCCGCGGTATGGCGTTTTTTTAAGGAAAGTGCGGACGACAAAAGAATTGTAGTTTGCAACCTGTGCCACACCAGAATGAGCCGAGGCATGAACACTAGAAACCTCACCACCACCAGCATGATCCGACACATGGCATCCAAGCACCGTAGTAAGTGGGAGGAACGCCTGGATCGCCCATCTGTGTCTGCAGGCCACACCACTGCCTCCTCTTCCCCTGTTTTCGGTGCCGGCCAATCGCCTGTCGAAGGCGCAGGCCCGCATACCTCCCGCCCTGCACCTGTAGCATCTGAAGCACCATCAGCGACCACATCCACTTCCCTGTCCCAGCACAGCGTCCAAATGTCGTTACCCCAGGCATTTGAGCGCAAGAGAAAGTACCCAGCCACCCACCCACAGGCCATAGCACTAACCTCACACCTTTCCAAATTACTGGCCATCGAAATGCTGCCATTTAGGCTTGTGGACACTGAGTCCTTCCGCAGCCTGATGGCAGCAGCTGTCCCTCGGTACGCGGTCCCCAGCCGCCACTACTTTTCCCGGTGTGCCATCCCCGCATTACACCACCATGTGTCCCGTAACATCACCCGTGCCCTGACCAACGCAGTTACTGGGAAGGTCCACTTAACGACTGACACATGGACAAGTGCTTGTGGCCAGGGACGCTACATTTCCCTGACGGCACACTGGGTGAATGTCGTGGAGGCTGGGAGCGACTCGGACCCTGGGATGGCACGGGTGCTACCCACGCCGAGGATTGCGGGCCCTACCTCCATCAGGGTTTCCACCAGCACCTACGTTATTGGCTCCTCCTCCTCCGTTTCCACCTCCGAATTCTCTACACACAGCGCCACTCCCCCATCAGCCAGTAGCTGGAAGCAGTGTAGCACTGCAGTGGGGAAGCGTCAACAGGCCGTGCTGAAGCTGATCTGCCTTGGGGACAAACAGCACACGGCCTCAGAGCTGTTGCAGGGGATTAGTCACCAGACCGAGCAGTGGCTCTCGCCACTCAACCTGCAACCAGGCATGGTTGTGTGTGATAATGGGCGTAACTTGGTGGCGGCTTTGGAGCTCGGCAAGCTCACACACGTACCATGCCTAGCGCATGTATTTAATTTAGTGGTGCAGCGATTTCTAAAAACCTACCCCAATGTGCATGATCTCTTGACCAAGGTGCGCCGCGTGTGTGCACATTTCCGTAAGTCATCAACAGCTTCAGCCGGCCTGTTGAAGCTGCAGCAGCGCTTACAATTGCCAGCTCACCGGCTGCTGTGTGACGTGAGCACGCGCTGGAACTCCACCTTCCACATGTTGGCCCGGCTTTGTGAGCAGCAGAGGGCAGTAGTGGAGTACCAGCTGTTACACGGTCGTCGCCTCTCCGTTCAACTTCCTGTAATCAGAAGTGAGGAGTGGGAATGGATGTCAGACCTCTGCGAGGTTTTACGCAATTTTGAGGAATCGACACAGATGGTGAGCGGCGATAACGCTATTATCAGTGTAACCATCCCACTTCTGTGTCTACTGAAACGCTCGCTGCTCACAATTAAAACCGACGCTTTGCATGTGGAAGAGGTGGAAATGGGGGAGGAAGAGCTTACACAAGGTGATAGCCAGAGCACCCTCACTTCGTCTTCTCAGCGACAATTGGAGGAGGCAGAGGAGGAGGAGGAGGAGGAGGAGGAAGACACGGTTGCCTCCGCTACAGAGGGTAGCCATGGAACTTTAGTTCCATCTCTTCAGCGTGGGTGGGCAGAAGAGGAGGAAGAGGATGAGGATATTGAGTCATCCTCCTGGTGAGGACAGCGAAATCTTGACTGTTGGTACTCTGGCACACATGGCTGACTTTATGTTAGGCTGCCTTTCCCGTGACCCACGCGTTGTACGCATTTTAGACAACACGGATTACTGGGTGTTCACTAGGGATGAGCGAGCACCCCGATGCTCGGGTGCTCGGGTGCTCTGACCGAGCACCCCCTGATGCTCGAGTGCTCGGCCGAGCACCCGAGCCCCATTCAAATGAATGGGAGCACTCGAGCATTAAACCAGGCACCCCCTGCTCTGATGAGCGGAGGGTGCCTGGTCAATGTCCCCCTTCATCTCCGCTATGCCCCTCTTCCACAATGTCCCCCTTCATCTCCTATGCCATAGCGGAGATGAAGGGGGACATTGTGGAAGAGGGGCATAGCGGAGATGAAGGGGGACATTGTGGAAGAGGGGCATAGAGTCTATGCCCCTCTTCCACAATGTCCCCCTTCATCTCCGCTATGCCCCTCTTCCACAATGTCCCCTTCATCTCCTCTATGGCATAGGAGATGAAGGGGGACATTGTGGAAGAGGGGCATAGCGGAGATGAAGGGGCACATTGTGGAAGACGGGCATAGCGGAGATGAAGGGGGACATTGTGGAAGAGGGGCATAGAGTCTATGCCCCTCTTCCACAATGTCCCCCTTCATCTCCGCAATGCCCCCTTCATCTCCGCAATGCCCCCGTACCTCCATTCCCTGGTGGTCCAGCGGAGCGTCTTCGGATCTGTGCCTCTTCCGGCACAGATCCTCTTCACCCGAACATGTCGGGCGAGCACATGGCGGTACTCGTACGAGTACCGCCATGTGCCGAGCAGAGCGATGCTCGAGCCGATCCGAGCATCGGCCGAGCACGCTCGCTCAACACTAGTGTTCACCCTTCTGGACCCCCGCTACAAAGAGAATTTCTCATCTCTCATTCCTCCGGTGGAGAGGACAAGCAAAATGTTGCAATACCAGAAGGTTCTTGTCGAAAAATTGCTCCAAAATTTTCCATCTGACAACGCTGGCGGCAGAGTACGTGCTACCTTGGCCAACCGAGAAGGGGAGAAAAGGGGAGCACACAGCAGTTCCGAGAAAGGCAGGGCAACACTCTCCAAGGCGTGGGACACCTTCATGACACCCCGCCAGCACCCTCACCCTGATGCGCAGCCTAGTGTCACAAGGAGGGAAAAGTTTTGGAAGATGGTGAAGGAGTACGTAGCAGACCGTGTCAGCGTCCTCAATGATCCCTCTGTGCCTTACAACTACTGGGTGTCCAAGCTGGACACGTGGTATGAACTGGCACTCTACGCCTTGGAGGTGCTGGCCTGCCCTGCCGCCAGCGTTCTGTCTGAGCGGGTATTTAGTGCTGCTGGTGGCATCATAACAGATAAGCGTATCCGCCTTTCCACCGACAATGCTGATAGGTTGACACTTATAAAAATGAACAAGGCCTGGATTTCCCCTGACTTCTCCACTCCACTGGAGGAAAGCCCCGGGGGAACATAAACTCACTTTATATATGTTATTTACAATGATGGGAATACTCTGTATTCCCATTCACCCCTTCCACCCAAAAAACGGGTATATGGTTGACTCTTAATCTTCTCATCCTCCTCCTCCTCTTCCATATGCCCTGGGATATAATTTTTATATAGGGCCAGCTCACCAGCGGGCCCTGTGATATAATTTTTATATAGGGCCAGCTCACCAGCGGGCCCTGTTTGACAATTTTTGTATAGGTCAGCTCACCAGCGGGCCTTCTCATATAATGTTTTATTGGGTCAGCTCTCTAGCGGGCCCTCTCATATAATGTTTTATAGCGTCAGCTCACTAGCGGGCCTTCGCATATAATGTTTAGGATGGTCAGCTCTGCAGCAGACCCTCACCCATAATGTTTTAGATGGTCAGCTCAGCGCACGTTTCCATCTTAATCATGGCCTCAGTTCTGAAAATCAAGGAAATTTTTGGGAGAATTTGCCTCTGCGCACGTTTCCCTCTTAATCATGGCCTCAGTTCTGAAAATCAAGGAAATTTTTGGGATAATTTGCCTCTGCGCACGTTTCCCTCTTAATCATGGCCTCAGTTCTGAAAATCAAGGAAATTTTTGGGAGAATTTGCCTCTGCGCACGTTTCCCTCTTAATCATGGCCTCAGTTCTGAAAATCAAGGAAATTTTTGGGAGAATTTGCAGATGATATACAAGTAAATATACAGCAAATATTGTTTGGTAACAATTTTTCGCCTAAAGTCGTTTTTATTTTCCTTTTTGTGTGTTTTATGGTCAGTCTGTAAAAATGGCGTACTACGGGCGAAAGATCGTTCCCAGCAGCGATGTTGGAGTCCAAGGTGCATCCAGACATCCTCCCTATGCTGTCCCTGAACCATTTCTGTAGTGTTTCCATCTTTTTCTGCCCTTTTCCTATGGACCAGGCACCCTCCCCTCATCAGAGCAGGGGGTGCCTGGTGTAATGCTCGAGTCCTCCCATTGACTTCAATGGGGCTCGGGTGCTCGGCCGAGCACTCGAGCCTCAGGGGGTGCTCGGTCAGAGCACCCGAACACCCGAGCATTGGGGTGCTCGCTCATCACTACTGAGCACCAAGACCACTATCATTGTTATATGTGATATCTCCTTTAGATACTAAAAGTGTCACAATGAAACAGCCTGTTCCAGTGAATAAAACAAAGAAACCTGGAATTGCATCACTATCTGGTGGGAAATTGCATGGGGCTTAAGTCATTAAGGATCACTGATTAAAAAAAAAATAATATGAGGCTCTCCAGCTCCAATCATTCCTCACCAGGAAATGATGGGATTTGTGGTCTCTCAGCATCTGGAAAGCCTCACATTGCCCACCTCTGGAATAGATACTCTGCCCCCCCCCACCTCATATAGTTGATGTTTCATCTTGGCTTTTTACTGTTTTATGTTAATATAATGTATGACATATTTTGAATAAAAATATCACAGAATACCAGGAAAACCTGGGTCATATCTTCTTTGTTCTATCACGAATTTATCTATAACCTCATTTAGTATGCTTGACACAAAAGCAGTAAACTGCACTGCATC
Source organism: Rhinophrynus dorsalis (assembly GCA_037306005.1). Lineage (NCBI taxonomy): Eukaryota > Metazoa > Chordata > Amphibia > Anura > Rhinophrynidae > Rhinophrynus > Rhinophrynus dorsalis. Next base: position 379,976,605 of record CM074720.1, on the reverse strand, counting down.
AGCATTTCATTGGTATATCAGTAAAGGTTCAAACATTAAATGAACATTACAGTATAGTTAACTCTTTTTATGTAGAAAAGTCTCCAAAGCAACACAGTTCACAAGTTCTCATTCATTTAAATGGGGTTTTTAACCTCCTGGACATGAAGCAATGTATTGTAGACCTTTCTAGCACCCAAGAAATTAATATTAACCAAGAAATGCCAACATTTCTGGAAGGGAGAGAAAGTCTGTCTTAAATAACTTCAGACTGGGTAATTATTCATCTGAAAATCAGCCTCCACAGAAGCAAACCTCATATGTGTTGTAGAACTTAAAATAGTATACACAGAAAAGCTGGTGCCAGTTTTGCAAAGTTGATCTGCTGAAGCCTACTACAGTATGATCTAAGAAGTACTCATGAATAGTGATGAGCGAGCACCCCAATGCTCGGATGTTCGGGTGCTCTGACCGAGCACCCCCTGAGGCTCGAGTGCTCGGCCGAGCACCCGAGCCCCATTGAAGTCAATGGGAGGACTCGAGCATTACACCAGGCACCCCCTGCTCTGATGAGGGGAGGGTGCCTGGTCCATAGGAAAAGGGCAGAAAAAGATGGAAACACTACAGAAATGGTTCAGGGACAGCATAGGGAGGATGTCTGGATGCACCTTGGACTCCAACATCGCTGCTGGGAACGATCTTTCGCCCGTAGTACGCCATTTTTACAGACTGACCATAAAACACACAAAAAGGAAAATAAAAACGACTTTAGGCGAAAAATTGTTACCAAACAATATTTGCTGTATATTTACTTGTATATCATCTGCAAATTATCCCAAAAATTTCCTTGATTTTCAGAACTGAGGCCATGATTAAGAGGGAAACGTGCGCAGAGGCAAATTATCCCAAAAATTTCCTTGATTTTCAGAACTGAGGCCATGATTAAGAGGGAAACGTGCGCAGAGGCAAATTCTCCCAAAAATTTCCTTGATTTTCAGAACTGAGGCCATGATTAAGAGGGAAACGTGCGCAGAGGCAAATTCTCCCAAAAATTTCCTTGATTTTCAGAACTGAGGCCATGATTAAGATGGAAACGTGCGCTGAGCTGACCATCTAAAACATTATGGGTGAGGGTCTGCTGCAGAGCTGACCATCCTAAACATTATATGCGAAGGCCCGCTAGTGAGCTGACGCTATAAAACATTATATGAGAGGGCCCGCTAGAGAGCTGACCCAATAAAACATTATATGAGAAGGCCCGCTGGTGAGCTGACCTATATAAAAATTGGCAAACAGGGCCCGCTGGTGAGCTGGCCCTATATAAAAATTATATCACAGGGCCCGCTGGTGAGCTGGCCCTATATAAAAATTATATCCCAGGGCACGCTGGTGAGCTGGCCCTATATAAAAATTATAGCACAGGGCATATGGAAGAGGAGGAGGAGGATGAGAAGATTAAGAGTCAACCATATACCCGTTTTTTGGGTGGAAAGGGTGAATGGGAATACAGAGTATTCCCATCATTGTAAATAACATATATAAAGTGAGTTTATGTTCCCCCGCGGCTTTCCTCCAGTGGAGTGGAGAAGTCAGGGGAAATCCAGGCCTTGTTCATTTTTATAAGTGTCAACCTATCAGCATTGTCGGTGGAAAGGCGGATACGCTTATCTGTTATGATGACACCAGCAGCACTAAATACCCGCTCAGACAGAACGCTGGCGGCAGGGCAGGCCAGCACCTCCAAGGCGTAGAGTGCCAGTTCATACCACGTGTCCAGCTTGGACACCCAGTAGTTGTAAGGCACAGAGGGATCATTGAGGACGCTGACACGGTCTGCTACGTACTCCTTCACCATCTTCCAAAACTTTTCCCTCCTTGTGACACTAGGCTGCGCATCAGGGTGAGGGTGCTGGCGGGGTGTCATGAAGGTGTCCCACGCCTTGGAGAGTGTTGCCCTGCCTTTCTCGGAACTGCTGTGTGCTCCCCTTTTCTCCCCTTCTCTGTTGGCCAAGGTAGCACGTACTCTGCCGCCAGCGTTGTCAGATGGAAAATTTTGGAGCAATTTTTCAACAAGAACCTTCTGGTATTGCACCATTTTGCTTGTCCTCTCCACCGGAGGAATGAGAGATGAGAAATTCTCTTTGTAGCGGGGGTCCAGAAGGGTGAACACCCAGTAATCCGTGTTGTCTAAAATGCGTACAACGCGTGGGTCACGGGAAAGGCAGCCTAACATAAAGTCAGCCATGTGTGCCAGAGTACCAACAGTCAAGATTTCGCTGTCCTCACCAGGAGGCTGACTCTCAATATCCTCATCCTCTTCCTCCTCTTCTGCCCACCCACGCTGAAGAGATGGAACTAAAGTTCCATGGCTACCCTCTGTAGCGGAGGCAACCGTGTCTTCCTCCTCCTCCTCCTCCTCCTCCTCCTCCTCCGCCTCCTCCAATTGTCGCTGAGAAGACGAAGTGAGGGTGCTCTGGCTATCACCTTGTGTAAGCTCTTCCTCCCCCATTTCCACCTCTTCCACATGCAAAGCGTCGGTTTTAATTGTGAGCAGCGAGCGTTTCAGTAGACACAGAAGTGGGATGGTTACACTGATAATAGCGTTATCGCCGCTCACCATCTGTGTCGATTCCTCAAAATTGCGTAAAACCTCGCAGAGGTCTGACATCCATTCCCACTCCTCACTTCTGATTACAGGAAGTTGAACGGAGAGGCGACGACCGTGTAACAGCTGGTACTCCACTACTGCCCTCTGCTGCTCACAAAGCCGGGCCAACATGTGGAAGGTGGAGTTCCAGCGCGTGCTCACGTCACACAGCAGCCGGTGAGCTGGCAATTGTAAGCGCTGCTGCAGCTTCAACAGGCCGGCCGAAGCTGTAGATGACTTACGGAAATGTGCACACACGCGGCGCACCTTGGTCAAGAGATCATGCACATTGGGGTAGGTTTTTAGAAATCGCTGCACCACTAAATTAAATACATGCGCTAGGCATGGTACGTGTGTGAGCTTGCCGAGCTCCAAAGCCGCCACCAAGTTACGCCCATTATCACACACAACCATGCCTGCTTGCAGGTTGAGTGGCGAGAGCCACTGCTCGGTCTGGTGACTAATCCCCTGCAACAGCTCTGAGGCCGTGTGCTGTTTGTCCCCAAGGCAGATCAGCTTCAGCACGGCCTGTTGACGCTTCCCCACTGCAGTGCTACACTGCTTCCAGCTACTGGCTGATGGGGGAGTGGCGGTGTGTGTAGAGAATTCGGAGGTGGAAACGGAGGAGGAGGAGCCAATAACGTAGGTGCTGGTGGAAACCCTGATGGAGGTAGGGCCCGCAATCCTCGGCGTGGGTAGCACCCGTGCCATCCCAGGGTCCGAGTCGCTCCCAGCCTCCACGACATTCACCCAGTGTGCCGTCAGGGAAATGTAGCGTCCCTGGCCACAAGCACTTGTCCATGTGTCAGTCGTTAAGTGGACCTTCCCAGTAACTGCGTTGGTCAGGGCACGGGTGATGTTACGGGACACATGGTGGTGTAATGCGGGGATGGCACACCGGGAAAAGTAGTGGCGGCTGGGGACCGCGTACCGAGGGACAGCTGCTGCCATCAGGCTGCGGAAGGACTCAGTGTCCACAAGCCTAAATGGCAGCATTTCGATGGCCAGTAATTTTAAAAGGTGTGAGGTTAGTGCTATGGCCTGTGGGTGGGTGGCTGGGTATTTTCTCTTGCGCTCAAATGCCTGGGGTAACGACATTTGGACGCTGTGCTGGGACAGGGAAGTGGATGTGGTCGCTGATGGTGCTTCAGATGCTACAGGTGCAGGGCGGGAGGTATGCGGGCCTGCGCCTTCGACAGGCGATTGGCCGGCACCGAAAACAGGGGAAGAGGAGGCAGTGGTGTGGCCTGCAGACACAGATGGGCGATCCAGGCGTTCCTCCCACTTACTACGGTGCTTGGATGCCATGTGTCGGATCATGCTGGTGGTGGTGAGGTTTCTAGTGTTCATGCCTCGGCTCATTCTGGTGTGGCACAGGTTGCAAACTACAAATCTTTTGTCGTCCGCACTTTCCTTAAAAAAACGCCATACCGCGGAACACCTACCCCTTGGCAAGGTAGATTTACGCAAGGGGGTGCTCCGTGGAACATTTGCGGGCCGGTTTGGTGCGGTCCGCCTTCTTTCTGTAGCCACACCACTGCCTCTTCCAGCCTGTTGCGGTGCTGCAGATGGCTCACCCTCAGGACTGCTGTCATCGCTCGGCTCTACACCTTCCCAGGTGGGGTCAGTCACCTCATCGTCCACCAAGTCCTCCTCCACTTCCTCACTCTGATCATCCTCCTCAAGTCTTGATCCCACCACATACTCGGTCATTGACAACTGTATAACATTCTCCTCAACAAGGTCTTGAGAAGGAAATAGTGGTTGATTTAATGGCAACTGTGTCTCATCATCATCATCATCATCCACTACTTCCTTTGACCTTAAATGCCGTTCACATCTGTCATCTTCTTGTGATTGGGTAGCCTCTAGAGGTTGTGAATCAGGGCACAAGATGTCATGTTCCTCTGCAAGCGTGCTTGGAGAGAGGGTCAAATGAAGGATTGGTGATGAGACGAGCTCATCACTATATCCCAGTGTGGGATCACTTCTTTGACCAGACCGTGCATGGTGGGAGGAAGGATGATCAGAGTGAGGATTATGTTGACCAGACTCTTGGCTACTGAGAGTGGACTTGGTGGAAGACAGGGTGGTGCTTAACCGACTGGAAGCAGTATCAGCTGTCATCCAACCGACCACCTGTTCGCACTGGTCGGACCTCGAGAGTGATGTCCTGCGACGCCCTGTGAAATCAGACATGAAGCTAGGTATGGTGGATGTCTTTCTTTCTTGTGCTCTGGCACCAGGCACAGTTTCTCCGCGTCCTGACCCGCGCCCTGAACTTTCAGGATCACGTCCACTTCCCCGTCCCTTTTTACCCGCCTTCTTCATCTTACACGATATATATGACTTTAATATATATGAGTTTGAAAACTTAACAGTATTTCTTACTATTCTGCAACTCTGCAGAGTACACAGAATAGGCTGCTAAACTGCGGTGACACACACTGAATGGAATAAGTGACTTTAATATTTGAGTTTGAAAAATTAACAGTATTTCTTACTATTCTGCAACTCTGCAGAGTACACAGAATAGGCTGCTAAACTGCGGTGACACACACTGAATGGAATAAGTGACTTTAATATTTGAGTTTGAAAAATTAACAGTATTTCTTACTATTCTGCAACTCTGCAGAGTACACAGAATAGGCTGCTAAACGGCGGTGAAACACACTGAATGGAATATGTGACTTTAATATTTGAGTTTGAAAACTTAACAGTATTTCTTACTATTCTGCAACTCTGCAGAGTACACAGAATAGGCTGTTAAACGGCGTTGAAACACACTGAATGGAATATGTGACTTTAATATTTGAGTTTGAAAACTTAACAGTATTTCTTATAATTCTGGAACTGTACAGAGTACACAGAATAGGCTGTTAAACGGCGGTGAAAGACACTGAATGGAATATGTGACTTTAATATTTGAGTTTGAAAACTTAACAGTATTTCTTACTATTCTGCAACTCTGCAGAGTACACAGAATAGGCTGTTAAACGGCGTTGAAACACACTGAATGGAATATGTGACTTTAATATTTGAGTTTGAAAACTTAACAGTATTTCTTATAATTCTGGAACTGTACAGAGTACACAGAATAGGCTGTTAAACGGCGGTGAAAGACACTGAATGGAATATGTGACTTTAATATTTGAGTTTGAAAACTTAACAGTATTTCTTATAATTCTGGAACTGTACAGAGTACACAGAATAGGCTGTTAAACGGCGGTGAAAGACACTGAATGGAATATGTGACTTTAATATTTGAGTTTGAAAACTTAACAGTATTTCTTATAATTCTGCAACTGTACAGAGTACACAGAATAGGCTGTTAAACGGCGGTGAAAGACACTGAATGGAATATGTGACTTTGATATTTGAGTTTGAAAAATTAACAGTATTTCTTACTATTCTGCAACTCTGTAGAGTACACAGAATAGGCTGTTAAACGGCGTTGAAACACACTGAATGGAATATGTGACTTTAATATTTGAGTTTGAAAACTTAACAGTATTTCTTCCTATTCTGCAACTCTGCACAGTACACAGAATGTGCTGCTAAACTGCGGCGAAGCACACTGAATGGAATATGTGACTTTGATATTTGAGTTTGAAGACTTAACAGTATTTCTTCCTATTCTGCAACTCTGCACAGTACACAGAATGTGCTGCTACACTGCGGCGAAGCACACTGAATGGAATATGTGACTTTGATATTTTAGTTTGAAGACTTAACAGTATTTCTTCCTATTCTGCAACTCTGCACAGTACACAGAATGTGCTGCTAAACTGCGGCGAAGCACACTGAATGGAATATGTGACTTTGATATTTGAGTTTGAAGACTTAACAGTATTTCTTCCTATTCTGCAACTCTGCACAGTACACAGAATGTGCTGCTACACTGCGGCGAAGCACACTGAATGGAATATGTGACTTTGATATTTTAGTTTGAAGACTTAACAGTATTTCTTCCTATTCTGCAACTCTGCACAGTACACAGAATGTGCTGCTAAACTGCGGCGAAGCACACTGAATGGAATATGTGACTTTGATATTTTAGTTTGAAGACTTAACAGAATGTGCTCTAATCTGCAACTTTGCACACTAAACAGAATGTGCTCTAATCTGCAACTTTGCACACTAAACAGAATGTGCTCTAATCTGCAACTTTGCACACTAAACAGAATGTGCTCTAATCTGCAACTTTGCACACTAAACAGAATGTGCTCTAATCTGCAACTGTGCACACTAAACAGAATGTGCTCTAATCTGCAACTTTGCACACTAAACAGAATATATATATTTTTTTTTTTTTTTTTTTTTTTTTTTCCCCCCACACCAAATAACCTGCTGCCCCCACACACAGTAGTCCTAAAAAGGACTTTTGGTTCTTTTTTTTTCACAATTTTTGTTTTTTTCCTCCCTACACTGCCTTTCCCTTCCTATCCTCAGCTCTCCCTGGCTCAGACTGAGCCGAACTCGCTGGTCAGGTGCTATACAGCACCTGACCACGGGTTCTGGCCAGCCAATCAGTGTAATGCCAGCAGCCAACATGGCTGCTGGCATTACACCGATGTCAGAGCCTCCCTGCACGTTTATTGGCTGCGCAGCAGCCGCAAAACGTGCGGGGAGGAGACCCGAACATGGCGGGCGAGCACATGCGGTACTCGTACGAGTACCGCCATGTGCCGAGCAGAGCGATGCTCGAGCCGATCCGAGCATCGGCCGAGCATGCTCGCTCAACACTACTCATGAAGCAAAGAGAGGCTTGCTTTATTGAAAGTTATTGGTTCACACTTTAGAATATTACCATGTCATATAGTCCTCTTAATTCCTAAAGTTATGGTAGCCATGGAGGTGGGTTCGCCTTCCTAGGGTCTCCAGGCATCTGAAAAGGATATCAGATTTAAAAAGGTTTTAAGAACCTGAACATAAAATCTCTGACACCTCCTTAAAACTAATGTGTAACATTATTGATTATTTTGAAAGCAAGAACCATCTTTGGTTGGAAATGTAGAACAGTTGCTCAAACTGTTCTACCCTGATGAAAGATAAGGAGAGGAGATCTGCAGGAGAGGACTCGAAGCACTGACACTCTTGAGAGAATTACAGTGACACAACAGTTCTATGGATAAATGGTTTCCGATAGGAGGAAGTCAGGATGTAAACAATTTGTGAGACTTTAAAACCTAAGGATGAATTGGATCTCTAACAGCAGAGGTCACATGTACCGCCCTTTGCCTATAAGCTTGAAACTCCAGAACATTCACCATCATACTTTGAAAAGTATGGACAAGGCAGAAATTTAGGGCTTAATAGAGCTGAGTTCTAGATCTATCTCTGCTTGAAGGAGATTGAAATGCAAAGGCACACTGAAAGAAATGGTCCAACTCTTATTGTTCAAAATAAGTTCTCTAAACTTGGTAATAAATTTTGGAGGACACTAGTGATTGTGGTTTAATGGTGGGTCAGATAATATTTTCAAACAAACCTTTGATCATTAGATTTGAGTATATAATTTCAATGCACTAAGTACAAGGTTGGATGTAGTGGGATGACATATAGGACCTTGAGTGAGTAGATATTGTGACAGTGGAAGTTGTCAAAGTTCCATTATCAAGAGTTCTGGTAGAAAAAAGAACTACACCAGCGGCTATGCAAGTGTCAAGAGAAGGACATGAGCTTGTTTCTATCACCCTTGTTAAACATGCAGTGGAGTAAAAAGATATATACCAGGATGCATGTCCAAGGGATAACCAAGGTGACTATTGCTACCACCCTAAGGTCTTTGTTCTGGTATCTATGACAAGCAAGTTCACGTTGTCCTAGAAATCCATGAGATCCTCTCAATCATACTACTAGTGCTTCAAAAGCAGCCTGTTTTATTACTCAGTCGCCAGGGTAGATCATCGTTTTGTGAGGCAGTCTGCCTCACGGTTTTCTTCCTCAGGGTGTAAATCACAGATACAGCTGGAAAATTCAACTATGCCCAATCTAGGATCTTCATGACATTCAACCAGGCTACTTTGCTTTTGATTCCACCTTGATGATGATTGATGATTTTAGTCTAGATCTGAATGGTATGACCCTTCAAGATAGTCATCCAAGTTGAAGGAGCTAAGTAGACTGCCCTTGGTTTTAGTACAATGATAGTTTTCTTGTTGTGATCACAAACCTTGGGTGTAACGGGGTAGATAAACTGCTACCCATCAGAGAGACTAGCATCAGTTGTGATCACTGTCCATTGCAGAACAGAGAAACATCTGCCTAGTAGTAAGGTCTGCCCCAAGCAAGGAACTGAAAAAGATGAGGAATGAGACTGCATGAATCCTTTTCCAGAAAAATAAAAAGAGAAATGGATTTCATAAAGCTGGGTCTGCAACTCTTATCATTAACCTTAAGCTTCCGCTTGTGGCTATAGCAGTAGCAGAGCATCAGGCTGACATTCTAGTCACCTCAATGATAGATTCAAAGTGTATGCTTTTTAGTCACATAAAGGATAGATTCAAAGTGTATGCTTTTTACTGTATGGAAGTCATGCTAAGGCACTCCTCCTAGGCATGTCCTCTTGAACTACTTTGTAAGTTTTCAAAGTTCCACAGCCCAGTGCTGAAAAGTAGGCTGGACTGAGAATTGTATAGAGATATCCTCTTTAGCCAGCCCGATCTTTGAATGCAATTGCGTCCTGAATCGGAATCCTGCCAAGTGGCATTATCAGTCAAGAAAGGGGGATTTATGCCTTTTCCCATGCCATCCTAATGATAAGTAAAAATGTTAGAAATATGGCTGGGAAACCACTAATCTGCATTTTTGCATTAGAAAAAGAGTCTTAGCAGGTTAATCTGTTGCCATATTCAGGAAAAAGTAAAATATTGAAAATGTGTCTGGCTTCCCAGTTATTAAAGGATAATTATACTCTAGTGACTCTTATCAGAAGGAATTAAATGGATAGTAATACTTCGTTTTAACTTCATGTTTTTTTAATGCCTACAAAATAAAATTAAGAATGATACAAGTCTTATCTCTCAAATCTTTATGGTTTAAGAGATATTCACAAGCAAAGTTTCCCCTCCCCGCCCCTTTTACCTAGTGTAAGCCATCTCTTCTCAGATGTGGAATGCAGTCCATAGACCAGACAGATAACAGCAGGGGACACTCTTATTCCTATGAAAACAATGAAATCCCTGCCCCCCTTGACAAGCTTTTCAGGTTTTTCCCTTATCTTAATTGAAGATTGTCCCTCTGTGCAATCTACCTGGGCACCTCCCTTCTGCTCTGACTGAACAGTGTTACATCAGTAAAAGGGGCAGGAGGGGGACACTTTGTCATTGAATTACTCCTGAACTACAACTCTGACAGAACTGAAATAACACTTTCCAAAGTCCAAATACTATGATGATTAATTAGAGCTGCTTTTATCATGAAACATTACTATCCCTTTAAGTACATATAGGTGTGTGAAAAATAAAGTATACACCCTATCAGGACATAATAACAGTCATCTGTTCCTTAGCACGTCTAAAAACTAGGTAAATACAACCTCAGATGAACAAAAACACATGACATATTACACTGTGTCATGATTTATGTAACACAAATAAAGCCAAAATGGAGAAGCCATGTGTGAACAACTAAGTACAACTTATGATTCAATAGCTTGTAGAACCACCTTTGGCAGCAATAACTTGAATTGTTTTCTGTATGACTGTATCAGTCTCTCACATCTGTGGGGAGGAATTTTGGCCCGCTCTTCTTTACAACATTGCTTCAGTTCATTGAGCTTTGTGGGCATTTGTTTATGCACAGCTCCCTTAAGGTACCGCCACAGCATTTCAATCGGCTTGAGTTCTGGACTTTGACTGGGCCATTGCAACACCTTGATTCTTTTCTTTTTCAACCATTCTGTTGTAGATTGCTGGTGTGGTTGGGATCATTGTCCTGTTGCATGACCCAGTTTTGGCCAAGTTTTAGCTGTTAGACAGATGGCCTCACATTTGACTCTAGAATACTTTGGTACACAGAGGAGTTCATGGTCTACTCAATGACTGCAAGGATCCCAGGTCCTGTGGCTGCAAAACAAGCCCAAATCATCCACCCTCCACCATCGTGCTAGAGAGTTGGTATGAGGTGTTTGTGCTGATATGCTGTGTTTGGTTTTCGCCAAACGTGGAGCTGTGCATTATGGCAAAACATCTCCACTTTGGTCTCGTCCATCCAAAGGACATTGTTCCAAAAGTCTTGTGGTTTGTTCAAATGCAACTTTGCAAACATAAGCTGTGCTGCCATGTTCTTTTTAGATAGAATATGCTTTCTCCTGGCAACCCTTCCAAAACAAACCATACTTGTTCAGTCTTTTTCTAATTGTACTGTCATGAACTTTAATATTTAACATGCTAACTGAGGCCTGTAGAGTTTCACCTTGGGGTGAATTTGCTGGGACATCCACTCCTGGGAAGACTGGCAACTGCCTTGAATGTTTTCCACTTTTGAATAATCTTTCTCACTGTAGAATGATAGACTTTAAATTGTTTGGAAATTGCCTTATAACCCTTCCCAGAGTGATGGGCAGCAACAATTGCTTCTCTAAGATCATTGCTGATGTCTTTCCTCCTTGGCATTGTGTTAACACACACCTGAATGCTCCAGACCAGCAAACTGCTAAAACTTTGGCTTTTATAGAGGTAGTCACACTTGCTGATGCTCAAGTAATCAAGGGCATTTGATTAGCAGCACCTGTCTGCTACTTAGCATCTTAATTCCTATGGAAACTGTAAGGGTGTACTTAGTTTTTCACACTTGGCTTCTCCATTTTGGCTTTATTTTTGTTAAAGTGGAACTACCACCCCTAATAAAATTTAGCCCAAATAAATACCCATCTGGTAACTAGCTGCCCAATAGTGCTAATCGCCGGAATTATTACCTGGTTATTGAGAATTATACACTGCTCCCGGACTAACAGGCAGAACGGAGCGCAGACATCTTTCCATACTGATGTCTACGCGCCTGCACTGTCAGTCCCTTTTGGAGCCAAAAGGCTCCTAGCAACACCTCCTAGAGCAGACTGGGACTGACAGTGCAGGAATGCAGACGTCACTATGCAAAGATGTCTGCTCTGTTTCCTGCCTGTCGGTCCGGGAACCGTGTATAATTCTCAAAAACCAGGTAATATTTCTGGCGACTAGCACTATTTAGCAGCTAGTCACCAGATGGGTATTTATTTGGGCCAAATTTTATCAGCGGTGGTAGTTCCGCTTTAAATAAATCATGACACGGTGTAATATGCATGTGTTGTTGTTCATCTGAGGTTGTATTTACCTAATTTTGAGACCTGCTAAGGAACAGATGATTGTTATTATGTCCTGATATGTAAAACCATAGAATTCAAAGAGGGTGTACTTTCTTTTTCACACGACTGTAAGTGTTATTAACACACAACAGTTGGTTGCATCTATATAGTTTATTTATTAGCAACTGAATTCTCTTGTAGTGCACTACTAGTTGTTTATAATCTTACAAGGAGTAATACAGATCTATGTCCTTTATAATCCATTCAGGTCTAGGGAAATCTATTCTTTATTGATATAATGAGAAGATAAACACATTTTTATATTACACCTACCAAAGTAAATGATCTGTTAAATAAATTAAAAGCCATGTATTCCCAGAGTAAAAGTTCCCCTTTAACAATGCACTAAGCCCCTGGCACTGGTGGTATGATGTATGCTGATTTCAGGGTGTTTTCCAAGAGGGCAGATATAATTTGTCTTGGAATTTCCCCGTTCTTGTTTGTCTGCTTGTGTTCTATAGTATATGGATTTAGGAAAGATTTGTTTATCTTTCTAATACTGATGGATTAAATCTGTATTAGTTCCAGATGTAGATCCTTACTGAATGATTCATCTGTATTGTTGAAAGTGTTTCTGGCTCTGTTTTTATGACCTAATGCTTCTGCCAGGGGAATGCAGAAGAAGGTAACAGAACTTGCCACAGAACTGCTTCACGTTTGTGAACATAGCTGTAATATTTTATTCGAAGTAATGCTGTGTGGTTTTTTTAATCTGCTCGGTTCCAGAGGAGTGTGCAGTGTACTGCAAAGGCGTTTCACTTGGGGACACAATACTCCATGTTTTGTTATTATTGTGGATGCAATTTGCACTCTGAAGTATTCTGTGTCACTGAAATACAATTTAAGAGCCAATCAACTGCACCATAAGGAACATATAAACATTCCCATTGATTTAAATGGAGCTTTATTAACCTCTTCAACCGCTTAGTGTCCAGAGGTCCTGGGGAGTGGATTCCCCTTAAGGACAGCTTTGATCCAATTTGGTGAGCCAGCACATATGACTGATCATGTGCGCCAGCTCGCCAAATGGGGGTCTGATAGTGACAGTTCCAGTCTTGGAGAGGGCAGGCGCATTGTGGGCACAAAATACGTAATGTGCTTGGACCGTCATTGATCCTTTAGTGCAATTTACCGAAGACGGTCCTAGCATGTCATCGGTCATTATGGGGTTAATGTTAGTGCATTGGATACCACTTTAGCATTCAAGAGGTTAAAAGCCCCATTTAAGTCAATTTACCCACTATGATGCACTTGGGTTGCACCACTTTCTTAGTACATCATCCTCACTGTGTAGCTTCTATTGTGTCATGGCTGTGGTGTTATCTCTTTGGAATTAAAATGTTCTGTTATTTATATTCTAAGTGTGTAAAAGACCAGCCAATCAGAGGACAGAAATCTTCTCCAGTGTCAGTTAACACAAGACCTGCCCTGATTTTATTTGTCCTTGTTAATAATTTGTGTTTGACATGAAAATACATGTTATATGTGACGACAGTTTGTGTGCATAAGTGAAACTGATTGGTACTCTCCATACCATATTTGCTTTTATGGTAGCCAGGGTTTGTTGTCATGTCAGAGGTAGTTTAGTGTCACCCTTTTAACCCCTTTGATTAGTGATTGTCAAATTCAATCCTTGTGAAAAACGAAAGGGCCAAGACAATTTTCCGATGAGTAAAACAAGGGTATTTCTGCCTCTAGGGCAATTTTATTTAGCGCAAACATATATATCTCTCTCATATATCTTTTTTGTTTGTTTCATTAAACCACATGACCAACTGGTGTCCAAAAGGCATATTTTTTATTTTAACTCACTCTTAAGTAGAACTTGAGTCATTGCTTTTAGTTTGCCATAGTACGTGATCGAAAGAGCACCACCTGGTAAACGCAATACAACATTGCAGCTTAAAGGGATAGTAAAACCTGGATTTAAGAAGGATTAATATTGTTCATATAAATGCTTCATTAGAATGGTCTACAAAGTGTGCCTAATGAAATAATTCTGCTATTTTGGCTCTGCTAAAGAGCCATCCAGTCACATGACCAGAATCTTGATCTGTCTGCTAGAGCGCTGATGTGAGTAAAAGAGGAAGGAACTTTAAAAGCTTGTAAATTTTAAAATATCCATCTTTAAGCACTGGGATTTACTGCATTTCATTTATTTTTTTCACATGAACAATATTAAACCTTCTTAAATACAGGTATTACTATCCCTTTAATTTAATGAAAAAAATTAGTTTTAGTGTATTAACTTGAATGAATGAAATATCTCCCAGCAGTGAGTGTGTTTGATTTAGCCATCAGGAAAATAATTACAATAATAGGATTTTAGTCTTACCTGTTAAATCCTTTTCACTTAGTCCATACAGGTCACTGGTACTTCTGGGAGGCGATTCGCCCCTTTAATAGGCAGGAACAATTATGCAAATGATTGCAGGGGGCGGAGCCTCCCCTCCTACTTAAGCCACCTTCAGGCCAGAGCCACTAGATTGATTTGAGACCCTAAAACTGACCCCAGGTAAGCAAGAAGAAAGACTCCTGTGAGCATGCCCCAAAGGTCTCCCACTGATGCCACAGGATAGCCAGGTCTGGTCCCTTGACAGGGTGGGAGACCAGTGACCTGTATGGACTACGTGAAAAGGATTTAACAGGTAAGACTAAAATCCTATTTTCACTGTCGTCCAATACAGGTCACTGGTACTTCTGGGATGTACAAACATTGAGCTGATCCAGAGGTGGGAATAAGGCAAGTACCAGAACAAGGCCCAAGTCATTAAAACTGCTAAGAACCAGTTAATTACATAGCCCAAACTGTAAGTGTCAACGGACACCAATCAAGGGAACAATCCCTGAACTAACACAGCACACAGAACTAGAGCCAACTGGGCTCAACAGTAAGGAAGCACTAAGGATCACAGAGTGGAAGACCTACACAGGCAAAACTGCCTCCAGGACCTTCCTCCCAAGACTGGCATCAGCCGAGGCCAGTACATCAACTCGGTAGTGCTTTGAAAATGTGTGCACAGAGGACCAAGTGGCCGCTCTGCACAGTTGATCAGCAGATGCCTGATTCTTGTAGGCCCAAGAGGCCCCAATAGATCTGGTGGAATGGGCAGTCACCCGGAAGGGAACATGCTTATTCCGCAACTTGTAGGCTTCACGGATAGTAGCCTTAATCCAAGAGGCAATGGTAACTTTGGAGGCCGGTCTCCCTGCCCTAGGCCCCTCAGGAATGACGAATAGAGTGTCAGACTTCCTGACAGACTCGGTGCGATGAACATAAAACTTGAGGCAACGCACCACATCCAACAAATGGAGATCTCGTTCCTTGTCAGATGAAGGATTAGGGCAGAAAGAGGGAACCACAATCTCCTGATTGATGTGAAACTCGGACACAACCTTGGGTAAGAATTCCTTGGTAGTGCGAAGCACAGCCTTATCCTTGTGGAACACCAGGTAAGGAGGTTTACAAGACAGAGCCTGTAACTCTGCTACCCGGCGAACTGAAACAATAGCCAAAAGGAAGGCCATCTTCCAAGTCAAGAGACGTAATGGAATGGAAGCCAAGGATTCAAACGGGGGTCGCTGGAGAACTCCCAGCACCAAATTGAGGTCCCACTGGGGAGCAGGACTCTTGAAGGCAGGTCGAACATGAGTCACACCTTGGAAGAAAACTTTCACATCAGGAAGGATAGCAATCCTTTCCTGGAAAAACACAGACAAGGCAGAAGTCTGAACTTTGAGGGAACTCAGACTGAGCCCCTTATCAACACGGTCCTGCAAGAAGGCCAGGACAGTGGGAAGATGAAAATCAAGGGATAATTTCTTAGCAGAGCACCATGCCACGAAAGTTGACCATACGCGATGATAGATCTTGGAAGACACAGGCTTACGAGCACTGAGCATAGTCGACACCACAGAAGGAGAAAATCCTTTCTTTGCTAGAATCGAGGATTCAACCGCCATGCCATCAAATGGAGAGAGTGAACATCCTCCTTCCACAGATATCCCTGAAGAAGTAGATCCGGACGGGCAGGAAGAGGGAACGGATCCGCCACTGACATGGCCATCAACTCCGGATACCAGGACTGGCGAGGCCAGTTTGGAGCGATCAGGATAACAGGACAACGCTCCCGCTTCAGTTTCTGGATGACTCTGATCAACAGAGGAAGAGGAGGAAAGATGTAAGCCAGAGAAAAATCCCAAGGGATCGATAAGGCATCCACTGCTAGAGCAAGGGAGTCCCTCCGCTGGGAGCAAAACACCGGAACCTTCCTGTTGTGTCTGGAGGCCATCAGGTCCACCTCCGGCATCCCCCACCTCTGGGTGAGCAAGTGAAACACCTCTGGATGAAGAGCCCATTCTCCGCTGTCAACGGTATGACGACTGAGGAAGTCCGCCATGACGTTGTCCACGCCTGGAATATGAACTGCAGAGATGACAGGCACGTGATCTTCTGCCCAAGACAAAATATCCTTGACTTCCAACCAGGCGGTGCCGCTTCTTGTGCCGCCTTGCCTGTTGATGTAAGCCACCGCAGTGGCGTTGTCGGATTCCACTCTGATCGGACGACCGGTCAGTTGAGATTCCCAGTGTATCAGGGCAAGCCGGATGGCACGTAGTTCCAGAACATTGATGGAGAGAAGAGATTCCTCCAGACCCCATTTCCCCTGAGCACTGAAGCGACCCAACACAGCACCCCAGCCCCGGAGGCTGGCATCCGTTGTGATCGTGGTCCAACAAGGGACTTGAAAGGACCTCCCTTTCAGGAGATGGGAGAGATCCAACCACCAGTGCAGACTCGATTCCACATGAGGAGGTAGAGAGACTGACAGATGCTGATGATCTGGATGATTCTTGCACGTCTGGATCACAAATCTCTGAAGTTCCCTGGAGTGGGCCATGGCAAAAGGTACCACTTCGATCGTGGAAATTAACTTCCCCACCAGGGACGACAACTTCGTTACCGGCACTAAGTCCAGTTCCAGAATCCCCGCCACCCGAATGGCTATCTGATGAGCCACATCCTCCGGCAGAAACACCATGCATTGGCGAGTGTCGAACAGGAGACCCAGGAACAGAAGCCTCTGAGATGGAACCAAGTCCGACTTGTCCAGATTCAGGATCCAGCCATGGCGGGTCAGAGTGTGGATACACCTCTGCAATTGCTGGTGAAGAAGCTCCGCCGAGGAAGCTTTGAGGAGGAGATCGTCCATGTAGGGGGTCACCCTGACCCCGTCCTGATGCAGCACAGCTATCAAAGAACCCAACACTCTCTGGAAGACCTGAGGAGCTGAAGTCAGCCCAAAGGGAAGAGCTGAAAACTGAAAGTGTCCCCTGTGGCAGGCAATCCTGAGATACCGTCTGCTCTCTGGATGAATAGGGATGTGAAGATAAGCATCCTGAAGGTCCAGGGAGGCAAGGAACTCCCCTGGAGACATAGCTGCAATCACAGAGCGCAGGGACTCCTGGCGGAAGTGGGAAGTCACCACATAGGCATTGAGATCTTTGAGATCCAAAATAGGACGAGCCCCTCCGTCCTTTTTGGCTACCACAAACAGGTTGGAATAAAATCCTGAACCTGTGTCCTCCGGAGGAACCACTTCCAGAACCTCTTTGTCCAAGAGATCCTGAATAGCGTCGTCGAACAGACGTCTTTTTGTGGGTTCCTGAGAAGGACGAGTAAAATGGAACCGAAAAGGAGGAAGGGAGGAGAAAGGGATCCTGTATCCCTCTGACACCACCTGAAGAACCCATGGGTCCGCCACTGACTCCTCCCAAGTCCGGTGAAAGATGCGGAGACGTCCACCTACAGCCGGATGCGGACCCGGGTTCGGCGAGTCATGCCGAAGCAGTCTTGGAGGTCTTGGCCTTGGGGGCCACTTTGGGCTTCCAGGACTGTTTGGGCTTGGAGGAGGAGCGCGTAGCGGGAGGACACGTTTGGGCTGAGGAGCGTGTCTCAGTCTGAAAGGAACGAAAGGACCGATTGCGTTTGGCTGGAAACTTTTTCTTAAAGACTGAGGGTAGAAGAGTACTTTTACCACCAGTAGCCTCACTGATCATTTCTTTGAGTTCAGATCCAAATAGCAAATTCCCCTGAAAGGGCAAGGAAAGCAAGGCTTTCTTAGAGGCTGTATCAGCAGACCAAATTTTCAGCCAAAGGGCACGTCTAGCCACCACAGAAGCAGTGGAGGCCCTCGCCATCATGCGCACAGCATCAAAGGCAGCGTCAGCAACATAATTCTGAGCTTCAGTGATATTAGCAAGAAGCTGCAACTGTTCAGATACTGGTGCATCCTGGCGAACTGCGTCAGTCAGTCGTTCAGTCCAGGCCGCAATGGCTCTATTAACCCACGCCACTGCAAAGGTTGGACGCATGGCAGCGCCAATGGAGGCAAAAATAGACTTAAGAGAAAGCTCTAGCTTTTTATCCGTCCAATCCTGCAGGGCAGAGGCATCAGAGACAGCCAAGGCGGTAGACTTGGATAGTCTGGAAACAGGAGCATCCACCTTGGGGGGATGAACCCATTTTGCCAGCTCAGTCTCAGGAAAAGGGTACAGTTTAGCAAACATTTTAGAGACAGAGGAGGATTTATCAGGATTCTTCCATGCCTCAGAGACTAGACGGGCAAGAGTAGGGTTAGTTGGAAAACAAACAACAGGTTTAGACGGTTTCTTTTGAAAAACGTCAGTAGGATCATAAGTGGATTCCTGAGTCAGAGGAAGGTTGAGCGTATTCAGTACAGCTCTAATCAGACCCTCAGCCGAGACTTCAGGGTCACATTCATAAGGGTCCCCAATGGACCTGTTAGACTCAATAACAGTCAGGGCCGGATTTATCATAAGGCAGAGTAGGCATCTGCCTACAGGCGCACCCAACAGAGGGGCGCCTGTCATTGTAATCGTTTTTGTTTTTTATACATTTTTTTTTTAATTAGTCTGCCAGCCTTTTGATCCATGGCTGGGTCGACTACGGGGGGAGGGGGGTTGTGCTGCGCTGCTGCTGTGCTGTGACATGCATTGATTGACACCTGAAGAGAGATAAGAGATGCGCCTGGAGTCGGCAGTGTCACAGAGGCTGTCCTTTACTCCATCCTGAGTCCTCTCACTTCACTTGGGACTTGCCAGCCCGGAAGTTCCGGAACAGTACTGCCCCTCCTCCTCCAGACACTCAGTGCAGCCTGCAGGGAGCCACAGCCCTGCCCACCATGGTCCCGGACAAACGGGAACTGACCATGTGACATCCACACAGTAGCAATGAGAAGAGAGAGGAGCGAGTTGCAGCACGGTCGGCCCCACGGTTTATTTAACCGCTTGACTTGAGGTAAGAAGACGGCTGTCTCTGTCTGCCTGGGTATGAGGATGGATTACTGTCGCAGATTGGGTATCCGTGATGTAGAATAAATAGTCATATTTGTATGGACATAAATCGCCTCCTCTAACTCTGAATCTCCGATCCCATTACATTTCAATTTTAAGATTCAGACGATAGTTTAAGTGGCTCAGTCTCAGACAGTCATTTGGTCGCACTGTGTGTGGTGCGACCAAATGACTGTCTGAGACTCTGAGCCACTTAAAAGGTTGTCTGAATCTTAAAATGGAAATGTAATGGGATCAACTTGGGTAAGATCTAGTACCAGAAGAATAAGAAAAAAATGTATATCATCAGGAATGAAATGGTGCAATGATGATGATCTTGAGCAGTAGTTTACAACCTGTGTCCTCAGGGCCCCCTATAACAGGCCAGGACTTTTTAAAGAAAAAGAAATCCCCCACCCCCATCAAAAATGTCTACCTTAATTTAAATTAAATGGAATTGCACTGCAGATTGGATTGATTCCTATAACCCATTTAGTGTAAGAAGTCTCTAATGTGCTTAGATGCAATTTATGTGAAACATTATTTTTATGTGGCTGAATAAAAATATTTTGGTCAAAACTTTATGCGCTTTTTTTTTTTTTTTGGGGGGGGGGGGGCACTTCAGATTTCTGTGCCTACAGGCTCCTGAGATGTAAATCCGGCCCTGATAACAGTGCGTTCCTCAGCATCAGAATCCTGCAAGAGTTCTTCCTCAGAAGAATCAGACACATCAGGAGCACCCTGTGGCTTAGGCAGGGAGGTCCTGATTGTAGCGGGGGTCTGCCAGACCTGGAGAGCCCCCTGTACCTGAGAGGGAAAGAGTTGAAGAGTGGATCTGAGATCCCTAGTGGCAGCTTTAAACTCCCTCACCCAAGATGGCTCAATAGCATGGCTGGGAAGCCCAGGGTTGCTATCTTGACCAGTGCATTTAGGGCATAGATCCCCCACATTATCACTAGATAGCCCAGTGTGACAAGAGGAGCAAAACGCCATGGGGGGCAGACCCCCCATCCTCCTTAGACTTGGGTCTAGCCCCTAGCTCCAGTGAAGTAGACATGCTCACAGCGTCAATATACCCCACTTTAAACTCTATCACCCAGTAAGAGTGTGGAAGATTAAAGTTTCACCCCAGAAATGCCTAATTTTGGACTTATCTGGCCAGCGAAGGGTTAATCAGTTGAGGGGAGAGAAGGCTCGGTCCCTGCGTAGTGTACTCACTGAGGAAGAGCTCCACAAAATGGCGGCCATCAGGATAGCCAATCAGAAACGAGCGCGAACCGGGCGCTCATGGGAAATGTAGTTTTCCCCATACAAGTACCCCAAACAGTGCCCGAAGCCCCCCTGAACACCCCATACTAATAAAACACACACCGGATGATAGAGCAGGAGCTTAGCATTAAAATGAACCCTCTCTGGAGTTGCTGTGACAAGCGGTTCCAGAGATACGTCCCAGACTGTGAAATCTCATACAGAGTAAAGGAGCCATAGCGTCTAAGCGGGAAAAGCCGCACTTAAAGGCGCGGAACACCATTTTTAATAAAGTTTAACAAAACATTAAAAAGTGCCCAAACATACATTAAACACATAAATAAACACTATTCAAGGCTCCAAACCCAGAGAATACCACAGAAACTGCATTAAAACATTGAATGCAAATAAAAACACCCTATGAGTGCTGGAGTGCAAAGCAAACTCCCAAATACAAGCCCAGCAAAGGGACACTGTGGGGACAAGTGGACCTTCAGCAGTCAATGGGTGGCTCACCTTTCCTGCAAGGACTTCTGTCTTCAGGTGACCATGATGAAGTGGGAATAGACCAGAGGAAAATTCCCCAGTAGGGAAGCTGCTTAACTCAAGCTGTTCCCTCTTCAGGGCATAAGGTCCACAAAAAATCCCTGGAAGCTGCACCAGCCACTTTAAAGAGGGCAATTCACAGCCATGGTCACCCTCCTAATGGTGGTATTCCATATTTGAATAAAAAATAACAAAATACTAAGTTGAATGCATAGATGTTCTCTACCTGGTGTGCACAGCACCCAGGAACAAATCAATCTGGTGGCTCTGGCCTGAAGGTGGCTTAAGTAGGAGGGGAGGCTCCGCCCCCTGCAATCATTTGCATAATTGTTCCTGCCTATTAAAGGGGCGAATCGCCTCCCAGAAGTACCAGTGACCTGTATTGGACGACAGTGAAATATATTTTTCATTAGAAAAGTGTACTTCTCTTATACAGATATCCCTATATAAGCACACAGATCAATCTATCCAGTTGGATATGACTATCTAGTTACTGACCTATGATCAATAGGCATATGCTGAAAACCTGATCTGCTGGAGTAACAGTGAGAATAACCATATTAAATATTATAAACATCTCAAACACATCGAGGCTGATGGACTAACACATGTGGTGCAATTCTGGGTCAAACCAACCAAAAACAGGGGACACATATTTAATTGACTTAAATGAGGCTTTTAAACCACTGAGTGCTAGAAAGGTGTCAAACCCATTTTGAAGCAATATGATGGAGACCCCTGTAACACTCAAAGGTTTAAATGCTCTATTTAAATCAATATGAATTTCAGTAATGTTCATTTGTTTCCTATGGCCCTGTTGGTTTGCTCCAGAATTGCACCACTTATTTAATACATCAGCCTCATTGGGCCTTATGCATAAAGGCAAAGTGCACATAGAAAATTATAAAGCAGTAGATGTAGTATATGTAGATTTTGCAAAAGTAGTTGAGACAGTGCTACACAGGAGGCTGGAGTTTAAAATAAGGAAATTGGGTCTAGGGGATAAGCTATCCAACTGGATAGAACATTGGTTGCAGGATAGGGAACAGTGAGTTGTTGTAAATAGAAAACCCTCCAATACTGTTAAAGTTGTGTGGAGTATCTCAGGGTTCTGTACCTGGACCACTGCTTTTTAACATGTTTATAGAAAGCAAAATGTAAATATTTGCAGATGACACTAAATTATTCAGGTTGATAAATGCAGAGCAAGTTGTTTCTTCTCTAGAGTGGGATTTACATATAATGTCAGAATGGGATATGAAATGTATGGTCAGAAAGTGTAAAGTTGTGTATTTGGGATCAACAAATAGGCATGGTACTTATGTATTTAATGGGAGAACTCTAAGAGACACGTTGCTATAGAAGGATCTGAGAGTTCTTGGAAACAGGGATGTGTCCAACCGCTGTAGCAAAAGCAAACAAAGTCTTGTCTTTCATAGAAAGTGGATAACATCATTTTGCCACTGTACAAATAACTGGAAAGACCTCACCTCGAAGGTGCAGTGCAGTTCTGAAAAAGGATATCCTAGAACTGGAAACAGTACAGAAACAAAATAAATTATTAACCCTTTGAATGCCAGAGGAATATGCAATGCATTGCAGAGCAATAAGTTGCATGCCCTACTGGTGCTCAAAGGGGAAAATGAATGGATGAATTGAAGTATGTCTAGCCAAACTTGGTTTATATTCTCTGGAGAAAAAAATGCCTAAGAGTGGATCTTGTAACAATGTATAAGTATATGTGAGGACAATAAAAGTGTCTCCCTAGTGAGCTTTTCATTCCAAGGGCTGATCAAATAACTACATGCCACCCCTTTCGATTAGAGGAAAGTAAGGTGACCATATTTCCATTCTGCTGTTCGGGGACACTGTGGATATGAGAGCAGCAGAATACTTTTCCTCATCTATAGGTTGGGTATATAGGAGAGGTCATTATACATCACTTGACATCAAGATGCAACCTGCTCTTTGTCTGGCACACCACAGAGTTCTGAACACTAGAGGGAGAAATGCCCATTGACTGCTGTGACAGAAAATAATCACTGTGGTGGGCTACAAGAAAATGTACATCACACCCAAAGCCTTAGACTAGCATTACACTGCAACAAGAAGCCATTTTCTTGTAGCCCAGCAGAGACATCACATCCTGTCACACTAGGCAATGGGCAGTTCCAGAGCCGGATTAAGACTCCACAGGGCCCTAGGCAGGATGCCAAATTGGGGCCCCCTCCCCCATTGCAAACCTTTATCGTTTTACCCATTTTTCTTTTGGTTAGAGGTCCTAGTACTAACGTAATAAAAGACAAAATTAATGCGTTAGCACCTTTGATGCCAGAGCGATCACCAAAACATTGCAAAGCAATGCATTAAACACATCCATGGCATCCAAGGGGTTAAGTATATTAAGAATGTACCACAGGACTTATACTTGAAACGGTGCTACACAAGTGATACCACAGAACTTAAAAATGAAATAGGGCTACATAAGTGATACCACAGCGCTTACAATTGAATGGGGCTACACTACTGATACCACAGAACTACAATAGTGATACACAGAGCTTACAACTGAAATAATAATACAGAGCTTACAACTGAAATATAGCTACATTATTGATACCACAAAGATACAATTATATGACTACCAACAGATTGTCATATAATTGTAAACTCTGTGGTATCACTAGTGCAGCTATATTTCAAATGGAGGAAAAGACAGGATGAAAGGGAAAGAGGAAGACAAAGGGAGGAGAGAAAGGGCATGGGGGACTGCAAGGTCATGGAGGGGAGAAGAAAGAAAAATGAAATGACAAAATAAGGGAATTAAAAAATGGAGGGATGTGGGAAGGAAGAACATAGATGAGGAAGCTGGAGGGGAGGAAGAAGATAGAGGAAAAAAAGAAGATGGAGTAATGGAGGAAGAAGATGGAGGGGAAGATACTGGATAGTGGAAGAAGGAAGATGGAGAGATGGAAGAAGGAGCTGGAAGGAGAAAAGGTTGGAAGAAGGAGTGAGGAAGGAAGATGTGGGGAAAAAGCTGGAGGGAAGGAGGATGGAAGATGCTGGAGGAAGGAAGAATATGGAAGGAGAGATGAAGAAGGAAGGATGGAGGAAGGGATGAAGAAAACAGAGGGAGATGCTAGAGTGAGGAAGAAGGATGACAACTATTCTCTCTCTTTGCATCATAAAACTGCTCTGGAGACTTCCTTTTTATGCATCTCTCTGTGAAGTCACACCGGGATAATACTTTGGGTCAGAAGACATTTGAGCTCCTACCTTGGGCATCTAGTATACTTCAGTCCCCACATCAAAACCACATACCTTACTAATATCAATGAACATATCTTGCTCTCTTTCCTGCTTCTCAGTAAGCATTCATGAGCTGGGAGGAGAGCAGCTCAAAGTCTGGAGTGCAAGGCACAGATCCGAAAACGTACCCAGCAAGGTGGGTCTGTGCCAGGGTGGGGGAAACCACGAGTTCAAGAAGCTAATGCCTTAATATTATACTAAGTCAAAGAAGCCACAATGCAAGCAATACATTTTTTATAAACGTGGGACATTTTGGCACCCAGGACGGACACGTATTTTTTTTAATATCAACCCTTTGAGTGCCAGAGGGGTACACAGCGCATTGCAAAGCAATAGGTTACGTACCCCACTGGCACTCTGTGGGTTAACAAGTTTACAAAAAATTACTGCAGGCACACACTTTTACAGAACTTTGATGACAAACACACTATTATCTGTACCAACAAGCCCATGGGAACACATTATCTATCTAATTAAACCTGCAGTGGTATTTTCTGTGGCTGGAGTATGGTGGGAAGTATTAGAATCAGTCGATCAGCTCCCTTGTCGTAAGGAAAACAGGGTCATGTGACCTCATACTGACATCACCACGCAGCCGCAAAGTCCACATTTTCTATGTGCAGCCTGTTGATATGTGAAGCCAGGAGCAAATGCAAGTTCACTCACAGTAATGCCAGTATTAACTTTGTGGACATGATTGAATCCAAGGGAAATTGTCTCCCAGTTTTAGTGTGACTGGGCCCCCCAACTTGGGTGCCTTGCCCATGATCCAGCTCTGGGCAGTTCTCCTTCTAGTCTTTAGAACTTTAGAAGTTCTAGAGTCTTCATTCCAGGACTTTGTATTGTACCTGAATGGGGCTGCCAGGGACATGGGACACACATTTAAAATCAGACACTGTCCTGGGCAATCAGGGATATGTGGTCACTCTAGAGGAAAGAAGGTTTCAACTTCATAAGATGAAGGGCCTCTTTACAGTAAGTTCTTTTAAACCATTGAATTTTTGGCCCCATGATGTGGTAATATCAGGTACAATGGATACATTTAAAAGATTATATAGGTTTTTTAGCAGAAGGGAACATACAAGGTCATACGGTGTATTAATAGGTTAAACGGTATATTCTGGTAAACCAATTAACAACCATCTTGGATTCAGGGACGATTGTGAAATTCACATTTCCTCGTCATACTGTGACAAAGGTTGAATCTGAAGTATAATAGAGACATAAACATCAAATGAATTAATTGGGCTTTTAAACCGTGGAAATCAACAAGGTCTCCACCATATTGCTTCACAATGTGTTGGAGGACATTCTAATATTTAAAGGGTTAAAAACTCCTTTTAAAAAAACAGTGGGAATGTTTATTTGTCCCCTATAGTGCAGTTGATTTGCCTCAGAATTGGTGCCCTTTGAATTTATACATAAGGTCAGCTGTGTGGAGACATCTCTAGCATCTAGGAAATTCATTTGATAAGATCATTTTATAGTTTTATGGAAAGGAAATACATTTCCTTTCCACTGTTTGGCAGAAGTCCAGTTCTGTGCAGAAGAATGTTACAGTAAAATGTGATTTTTCATATAATGGTAGACTTATATGTTACTTTATCAAGACAGAAAACCTTAGATCAAACATAAGAGCACCAACCAAATGTAAACCCTTTGAGTTCCAGAACTCAAAGAAGAATAAAACTAACCATAGGTTAGAGGAATAAGGATAACCAACTAAGCCATAGGTTAGAAGAATAAAGATAACCAACTAAACCCTGCCTTAGAAGAATAAAGTTAACCAACTAAACAATAAGTTAGAGGAATAAAACCATCCAACTAAACCATACATTAGAATAATAAAGCTAACTACCTAAACCATAGGACAGAGGAATAAATCTAACCAACTACAGCATAGTCTACAAGAATAAAGCTAACCAACTAAGCCATATGTTAAAGGAATACAACTAACCAACTATAACATATGTTACAAGAATAAAACTAACAAACTAAACCATAGGTTAGAGGAATAAAGCTAACCAACTAAACCGTGGGTTAGAGAAATAAAACTAACCAACTAAACCATGGGTTAGAGGAATAAAACTAACCAACTAAACCATGGGTTAGAGGAATAGAGCTACCCAACGAAACCATAGGTTACAGGAATAAAACTAAACAACTAAACCATAGGTTTGAGGAATAAAGCTAAACAACTAATCCATATGTTAGAGGAATAAAACTAACCAAATAAATCATAGGTTAGGAAAATAGTTACCCAACCAAACCATAGGTTAGATGAATAAAGCTAACCAACTAAACTATAGGTTAGAAAAATAGTTATCCAACCAAAGGCATAGGTTAGAGGAATAATGCTACCCAACTAAACAGCAGGTTATTGGAATGAACTGCCCAACTAAACAATAGGTTAGAAGAATAAAGCTACAAAACCAATCCATGGGTTAAAGGAATAAAGCTACGCAACCATACCATATATTAGAGGAATAAAGCTAGCCAACTAAACCATAAGATAGAGGAATAAAGATAACCAACTGAACCATGGGTTAAAGGAATAAATCTACCCAACTAAACCATAGGTTAGAGGAATACAGCTAACCAACCAAACCATAGGTTTGAGGAGTAATAACCAACTAAACCATGGGTTAGAGGAATGAAACTAACTAACCAAACCATAGGTTAGAGGAATAAAGCTAACCAACTAAACCATAGGTTAGAAACATAAAGTTACCCAACCAAACCATAGGGTAGAGGAATAAAGCTATCCAACTAAACCACAGTCTAGAAGAATAAAGCTAAACAACTAAACCATAAGTTAGAGGAATAAAGCTAACCAACTAAA
Source organism: Rhinophrynus dorsalis (assembly GCA_037306005.1). NCBI lineage: Eukaryota > Metazoa > Chordata > Amphibia > Anura > Rhinophrynidae > Rhinophrynus > Rhinophrynus dorsalis. Next base: position 379,949,332 of record CM074720.1, on the reverse strand, counting down.
CCATAGGGTAGAAGAATAAAGCTATCCAACTAAACCACAGTCTAGAATGAAGCTAACCAACTAAACCATACGTTAGAGGAATAAAGCTTACTAAACCATAGGTTAGAAGAATAAAGCTAACCAACTAAACCATAGATTTGAGGAATAAAGCTAACCATCTAAACCATATGTAAGAAGAATTAAGCTAACCAACTAAACCATAGGTTAGAAGAATAACGCTAACCAACTATACAATAGACTAGGGGAATAAAGCTAACCAACTAAACCATAGGTTAGGAAATAGTTACCCAACCAAACCATAGGTTAGAAGAATAAAGCTACCCAACTGAAGAGTAGGTTAGAGGAATAAACTACCCAAATAAACCATAGGTTAGAGGAATAAACTACCCAACTAAACCACTGGCTCAAAGAATAAAACTAATCAATTAATCCATACGTTAGAGGAATAAAGCTATCCAACTAAACCACAGTCTAAAAGAATAAAGCTAACCAACCAAACCATATGTTAGAGGAATAAAGCTAAACAACTAAAGCATAGTCTAGAAGAATAAAGCTAACCAACTCAACCATAGGTCAGAAATATAGTTACCCAAACAAATCATAGGTGAAAGGGATAATGCTACTTAACTAAACAGTAGATTAGAGGAATAAACCACCCAACTAAACCATAGGTTACAGGAATAAAGATATACAACCAAATCATGGGTTAGAGGAATAAAGCTAAACAATTAAACCATATGATAGAGGAATAAAGCTAACCAACTGAACCATAGGTTAAAGGAATAAAGCTAACCAACGAAACCATATGTTAGAGGAATAAAGATACCAACCAAACCATGGGTTTGAGGAATAAAGCTAACCAACTAAACCATAGGTTAGAAAAATAAAACTAACCAACTAAACCATAGGTTAGAAACATAAAGCAACCCAACCAAATCACAGGTTAGAGGAATAAAGTTACCAAACTAAACCATAGATTAAAAGAATAAAGCTAACCAACTAAACCATAAGTTAGAGGAATAAAGCTAAAAAGTAAACTATAGGCTAGAGGAATAAAGATAAACAACAAAACCATAGGTTTGTAGAATGGAGAAGAAAAGTGAACATACCCTAAGTGTAGTATATATAATTTTCAGATTTAGTGTCACCTTCTCTGAATACAGCCAACATCCAATGTGTTTCTATGTATATGTGTAACGGTTTGTTTGACACACAGACACAGGTCTAGGATAAAACACAGTTTTATTAAAAGGAATAACCTTCACAGGCCCTGTAGTAAGCAAACTTGTACAGACACACGACAGGTTATATAAATATCAGCCCACACAGGTACAGCATAAACAATAAGTCCACAATAGTGTCTACTGACTCAGGTCAGGCAGAGTAATGGTTTCCCAGGAACAATGTGTAGAATGGGTTAATGGACTTCAGAGTGTAAACAGTCCCATGTGCAAAGAGATCACTGATGGGTCTCTCTGCATATAACCAGCTGAGGAGTGGATGGAGTCAATAGCCAGATCAGCAGTCCTGGCATGAGCTAATGGCAATACTGGAACAGAGAAACGTGAGGTACTGCGGGAGCAGTAACGGAGGCAACACTTGTTTTGAGCAAAGGCAACAACGGAGACTAGGCCCAGGATAACCTGCCATAGCAGAACGGAGTAAACACTGCACTCAGTACAGTTTAACCGGAGGCAACCGGTTGCTCAACAGCCGGAGTGGCAACAGAGTCAGACACTTGCTTGAGCAGAGGCAGTAAAGGAGACTAGGCCCAATGGAACCTGCCGTAGCAGTAACGGAGACAACTTGCACTCTGCACAGTTTAACTGGAGGCAACCAGTGGCTCAACAGCCAGAGTGGTAACGGAGGTCAGACCCTTGCTTGAGCAGAGGCAATAAAGGAGAGTAGGCCCAATGGAACCTGCCGTAGCAGTAACGGAAATAACTTGCATTCTGCAAAGCTTAACCGGAGGCAACGGTGGCTCAACAGCTGGAGTGTTAACGGAGGTCAGACCCTTGCTTGAGCAGAGGCAATAACGGAGACTAGGCCCAATAGAACCTACCGTAGCAGTAACGGAGACAACTTGCACTCTGCACAGCTTAACCGGAGGCAACCGGTGGCTCAATAGCCGGAGTGGTAACGGGACTGGCCGCTGATACTCTGCAAGGAGATGACCCACTGCCAGACAGTCAGAATGTCGCCGAGGCGACACAGTACAGGAACGCCAACAAGCCGTGACGGATCACGGAGCAGGAACGTCAGCCAAGCCGGGTCGAATCACGGAGCAGGAACGTCCGCCAAAGCTGGGTCAGAGTCACGGAGCAGGAACGTCAGCCAAGCCAGGTCGAATCACGGAACAGGAACCTCAGAGAATAGTCAGGCAATCCGGGTCAGAACACAAGGGCAGCGGACAATATGCAGAGTAGTCAGGCAGGCCAAGTCGGTACACTGGTAAAAATAGAGCAGATAACGCACTGGCATAGGAACACCACGAAAGGGCACCGGAGGGGTGCCCCTAGCCCAATATATAAAGGTCACACTGGGCGGGACTAACACACAGTAGCCAATGGGAGCAAGGCACAGACTAGACTGACAGAAAAACAAAAACAAAAAGCATGGGCACCGTGATAATATGTTGGAATAGAGAGGAAATATTTGACATTTTTGTATAAGAAAAAGCAATAGCTCACACCCCAGGGTTGTGGCAGCTTGGCAGAACTGGAACATTGGGATCTTCCCTGCAGCTCAGCAATATCACTGGTACTGGAACTAGGGTGTCCTCCCAAACCAGAACCAGGGGCTACTCTCTATAAATATGATCCAGTACCTGCACATTGCACACTGCACCAACATTCAATAAATCACCCAATCTTGGAGAAAGACAATGCAGCACAGTCTATCCTTGGACAGCTCTTTGGTCTGGGCCATGGTGGAGAGTTTGGAATCTGATTGATTGATTACTTCTATGGACAGGTATCTTTTATACAGGTAACAAGCTGCGATTAGAAGCACTCCCTTTAAGAGAGTGATCCTAATCTCAGCTTGTTACTTGTATAAAAGACACCTGTGAGTCAGAAATCTTGATGATTGATAGGGGAGTCAAATACTTATTTCACTTAGTAAAATGCAAATCAATTTATAACTTTTTTGAAATACATTTTTCAGAATTTTGTTGTTGTTATTCTGTCTCTCATTGTTAAAATAAACCTACCATTCAAATTATAGACTGATCATTTCTTTGTCAGTGGGCAAACGTACAAAATCAGCAGGGGATCAAATAATTTTTTCCAACACTGTATAGGTTACAGAGGGTGGGACAGAGATTCTCAAAATTCCTAACATGCTATGTCCTATATACTACCAGTGAGGAGTATTGTGTATGTAGCCAAAAGCAATTTCAGTTATAACACATATTACTTCAAAACAGAAAAAAAAAGGATTTTATGGGGTTTTTTGTCATATGTTGTGGTGAATACTTCTAGAAGAGTCTTGGTTATGACAAGTCAATTATAGTGGAATGGAGAAAATGTTAGAGTGTTTTAGTACAGGTAGTTTTCCTTTTATCATGTGATTGTGACAATTTCTAGGATGTCATTCAGTTACACCCTCCCGCCAGTCGGCATGTTTATTCACATATTGCTATCTTGCCTGTGGGCTTTCAGGGGTGGGTTAGCTTTCAGCATTTATAAAGGGGTTGTAAAAACCTAAATTGTTATGCTAAAGAGCATGCTTTACAAGTCAGAAAGTTGTAAACATAAAAGGGACACCAAGTTTAATACATAAAGTTGTCTCTTTTATTTCTATACAAAAATATCTTGGAGCCTCCTAAAGTCTTTTGTGGATTTTGTGCCCCAGATGGAATCCCCCCTGGAATCCCTGAAAATGAGGAGGCCATTTGAAAGACCTCCCTTCTTTCTGGAAAAAAGTGGTGTGCTGCTTGGTGTACAGTTATTTCTGGGAGCAGGTCCATAGACTTGAATAGGCCATGAACAAGCCCATCATGTAGATGGGCAGACCTAGAGCCTGTCAAAGAAGGGAGATGGCTGCTGCTTTGGATCTGCAGTGGGGTTCCAGAGAGGGTCTCCATCTGGTGTATAAGCCCCCCAGAAAACATTTCAGGGTTACAGGATGCTTCTCGTGTTGTACATTTTTAATAGGGTAGGGTGACCACATTTCCATTCTGCCATTCAGGGACACTAAGGAGACAAGAGCAGCAGAGTACCTGACCTCGGCTCAAGTGCAGCTATGATGGAGGGGTCACTATATATCACTGAACATCAGTGTAAAACATTTCTCCAGCATACCACTGAGGGTGAAATGTCCATTGACTGTTGTTACAGAAAGCTGTGCCTGGGCTACAAGACAATTTACACCGCAACCAAAGCCTTACACAAGTATGACACTACAACAAAATTGTGATGCAGCTTGTGTTTGATGTCAGCATCAAGGCTCATTTCTTTCTCTAGCAATTGGACCTCTATATTTCTTATCAGTGTGCTCTAAATGGTTTAATCCATATCTCATATTCGTAAACCCCATCATCACCGTGTGTTTACCATTGCTCCCGGTGCTTCACTAATTTCACACTCTCACATCTTTGTTGCCCATATTCTTTAAACGGCTGGAAGGTTTCCAATCATAAGAAATATACAACAGGATTATGTTGACAAGATACATGCAACAGGAATCATTACTGTATCAAGGAGATGAGGTAATGGAATGGTGATAAGTGGGTGAAGAGATGTGAATATCAAGTAAGTCCCATTAACCTTACCTTCATACCTGAGTGCCTGAGATTGGCTATACTTATTGGCTATGCTTACAGCTTTTGATGCTTATCAATGTGTTAACCCCTGCTATATGTGACGCTTCTATATACATGTGCTTCACGCTTGCTGATTAATCTATTAACTGTATCTTTGTATGTCCGCGTTGCTGCATGAACTCATGAATACTAATTATGGATGGACTTATTGTTTATATCTTGGATATCCTGGACTGATTACATCATGAGGATTTAGTGAATGTTTTCATACATCTTTTCATTTTTTCTGGCTGGTACCAGTACACCAATTTTTTTTTTTTTTTTGGTGTCTGTGGAAACATGTTTCCTTTCTTGGTTTTAGGGGATTATTTGTATTAATGTGAGATTTGTTTTCCTCGTTATGGTGGTGTGTATGTGGGGGGAGGGGGGGATGGCCTTTTTACTTGACATCTTACCAATTGATGACCTGTATTTTTCTGAGAGTGTATTGTCTAATTATTGATTAATTTAATAATTTTTGTTAAATAAATTCATTTTATATGTTGAAAAATTGAATTGGGCTGGGTAATAGGCAGTTCCCCTTTTGGTGTTTAGAACTCTGCGCTCTGGAGTCTTCATTCTGGGATTGTGTATTTTCTCATAAGGGGGCTGCTTGGGACATGGAACACACAGTTAAAGGTAAAGTAATGCTTGTTTTAAACACATTTTAATGGTTTAGACATTAAAAATATTAATACAATGAGGTATGTTCCATCTCTCAAACATGTATAGTTTGAGAGATCGAAGCAAGAAATAAATACTTGATTGGAACTGTCTACAAAGTGTGCCTAGTTTGGAAGCACACTTTGTAGACCATTCCAATGAAGTATTTCTTTCTATATAGTGCTATTTAGGCTGTGCTGAAGAGCTGCCAGTCCCGGTATCAGGATCTGCTTCTGTCAGATAGAGCGCTGATGTCTATTAGTGATGATCGAGCACCCCAATGCTCGGGTGTTCGGGTGCTCTGGCCGAGCACCCCCGGAGGCTCGAGTGCTCGGCCGAATACCCGAGCCCCATTGAAGTCAATGGGAGGACTCGAGCATTACACCAGGCACCCCCTGCTCTGATGAGGGGAGGGTGCCTGGTCCATAGGAAAAGGGCAGAAAATGATGGAAACACCACAGAAATGGTTGAGGGACAGCATAGGGAGGATGTCTGGATGCATCTTGGACTCCAACGTCGCTGCTGGGAACGATGTTTCGCCCGTAGTACGCCATTTTTACAGACTGACCGTAAAACACACAAAAAGGAAGATAAAAACGACTTTAGGCGAAAAATTGTTACCAAACAGTATTTGCTGTATATTTACTTGTATATCATCTGCAAATTCTGCAAAAAATTTCATCGATTTTTCGGAACTGGGGCCATGATTAAGAGGGAAACGTGCGCAGAGTAAAGCAGGTGTTCAACGTGGTTATGGCCCGGGTAAGGTACAGCATTCAGGAACGGAGGCCGCAGCTACCACAGGTTTTACAACATGTCCGTTTGCCCTTGTTAAGTCCAAAATTTATAGTCGGAACAGTGGGGTCTGATCCATTGAGTAAAAGTGACGAAGTGACTTAGTGGATGAAGCCAAGAACTACCTTCTGCTCTGTCGAACACCCCAGCCCTATTTAATTCAATGGGAGGACCTGAGGCACTCCGATACAACCTGTATATCACAAAATGGAGGGCCTCATTCACATTGTGGTACAATAGTTCAGGTAGTGGTCCAACACTCATAAAGCCTATGCACTAAGTGAAAGGGCTGCCAAAAATTAGACTGAAATGTCACTCCAATACACCCTTTATTACACATAAAGGAGGGCATCATACACACCCTTGAAAAATTAGGATTAATAGCCTGCTGGTGACCCTCTAAAACATTAGGGGCGAGGGCATGCCGCTAAGCTGACCATCTAAAACATTAGGAATGAGGGTCTGCAGCTGAGCCGACCATCTAAAACATTATGGGTGAGGGTCTGCTGCGGAGCTGACCATCCTAAACATTATATGCGAAGGCCCGCTAGTGAGCTGACGCTGTAAAACATTATATGAGAGGGCCCGCTAGAGAGCTGACCCAATAAAACATTATATAAGAAGGCCCGCTGGTGAGCTGACCTATACAAAAAGTTGTCAAACAGGGCCCGCTGGTGAGCTGGCCCTATATAAAAATTATATCACAGGGCCCACTGGTGAGCTGGCCCTATATAAAAATTATATCACAGGGCCCGCTGGTGAGCTGGCCCTATATAAAAATGATATCACAGGGCCCGCTGGTGAGCTGGCCCTATATAAAAATTATATCACAGGGTATATGGAAGAGAGTCAACCATATACCCGTTTTTTGGGTGGAAGGGGTGAATGGGAATACAGAGTATTCCCATCATTGTAAATAACATATCTAAAGTGACTTTATGTTCACCCGGGGCTTTCCTCCAGTGGAGTGGAGAAGTCAGGGGAAATCCAGGCCTTGTTCATTTTTATAAGTGTCAACCTATCAGCATTGTCGGTGGAAAGGCGGATACGCTTATCTGTTATGATGCCACCAGCAGCACTAAATACCCGCTCAGACAGAACGCTGGCGGCAGGGCAGGCCAGCACCTCCAAGGCGTAGAGTGCCAGTTCATACCACGTGTCCAGCTTGGACACCCAGTAGTTGTAAGGCACAGAGGGATCATTGAGGATGCTGACACGGTCTGCTACGTACTCTTTCACCATCTTCCAAAACGTTTCCCTCCTTGTGACACTAGGCTGCGCATCAGGGTGAGGGTGCTGGCGGGGTGTCATGAAGGTGTCCCACGCCTTGGAGAGTGTTGCCCTGCCTTTGTCGGAACTGCTGTGTGCTCCCTTTTCTCCCCTTCTCGGTTGGCCAAGGTAGCACGTACTCTGCCGCCAGCGTTGTCAGATGGAAAATTTTGGAGCAATTTTTCAACAAGAACCTTCTGGTATTGCACCATTTTGCTTGTCCTCTCCACCGGAGGAATGAGAGATGAGAAATTCTCTTTGTAGCGGGGGTCCAGAAGGGTGAACACCCAGTAATCCGTGTTGTCTAAAATGCGTATAACGCGTGGGTCACGGGAAAGGCAGCCTAACATAAAGTCAGCCATGTGTGCCAGAGTACCAACAGGCAAGATTTCGCTGTCCTCACCAGGAGGATGACTCTCAATCTCCTCATCCTCTTCCTCATCTTCTGCCCACCCACGCTGAAGAGATGGAACTAAAGTTCCATGGCTACCCTCTGTAGCGGAGGCAACCGTGTCTTCCTCCTCCTCCTCCTCCTCCTCCGCCTCCTCCAATTGTCGCTGAGAAGACGAAGTGAGGGTGCTCTGGCTATCACCTTGTGTAAGCTCTTCCTCCCCCATTTCCACCTCTTCCACATGCAAAGCGTCGGTTTTAATTGTGAGCAGCGAGCGTTTCAGTAGACACAGAAGTGGGATGGTTACACTGATAATAGCGTTATCGCCGCTCACCATCTGTGACCATTCCTCAAAATTGCGTAAAACCTCACAGAGGTCTGACATCCATTCCCACTCCTCACTTCTGATTAGAGGAAGTTGAACGGAGAGGCGACGACCGTGTAACAGCTGGTACTCCACTACTGCCCTCTGCTGCTCACAAAGCCGGGCCAACATGTGGAAGGTGGAGTTCCAGCGCGTGCTCACGTCACACAGCAGCCGGTGAGCTGGCAATTGTAAGCGCTGCTGCAGCTTCAACAGGCCGGCTGAAGCTGTTGATGACTTACGGAAATGTGCACACACGCGGCGCACCTTGGTCAAGAGATCATGCAAATTGGGGTAGGTTTTTAGAAATCGCTGAACCACTAAATTAAATACATGCGCTAGGCATGGTACGTGTGTGAGCTTGCCGAGCTCCAAAGCCGCCACCAAGTTACGCCCATTATCACACACAACCATGCCTGGTTGCAGGTTGAGTGGCGAGAGCCACTGCTCGGTCTGGTGACTAATCCCCTGCAACAGCTCTGAGGCCGTGTGCTGTTTGTCCCCAAGGCAGATCAGCTTCAGCACGGCCTGTTGACGCTTCCCCACTGCAGTGCTACACTGCTTCCAGCTACCGGCTGATGGGTGAGTGGCGCTGCGCGCAGAGAATTCGGAGGTGGAAACGGAGGAGGAGGAGGAGGAGCCAATAACGTAGGTGCTGGCGGAAACCCTGATGGAGGTAGGGCCCGCAATCCTCGGCGTGGGTAGCACCTGTGCCATCCCAGGGTCCGAGTCGCTCCCAGCCTCCACGACATTCACCCAGTGTGCCGTCAGGGAAATGTAGCGTCCCTGGCCACAAGCACTTGTCCATGTGTCAGTCGTTAAGTGGACCTTCCCAGTAACTGCGTTGGTCAGGGCACGGGTGATGTTACGGGACACATGGTGGTGTAATGCGGGGACGGCACACCGGGAAAAGTAGTGGCGGCTGGGGACTGCGTACCGAGGGACAGCTGCTGCCATCAGGCTGCGGAAGGACTCAGTCTCCACAAGCCTAAATGGCAGCATTTCGATGGCCAGTAATTTGGAAAGGTGTGAGGTTAGTGCTATGGCCTGTGGGTGGGTGGCTGGGTATTTTCGCTTGCGCTCAAATGCCTGGGGTAACGACATTTGGACGCTGCGCTGGGACAGGGAAGTGGATGTGGTCGCTTATGGTGCTTCAGATGGTACAGGTGCAGGGCGGGAGGTATGCGGGCCTGCGCCTTCGACAGGCGATTGGCCGGCACCGAAAACAGGGGAAGAGGAAGCAGTGGTGTGGCCTGCAGACACAGTTTGGTGATCCGGGCGTTCCTCCCACTTATTACGGTGCTTGGATGCCATGTGTCGGATCATGCTGGTGGTGGTGAGGTTGCTAGTGTTCATGCCTCGGCTCATTCTGGTGTGGCACAGGTTGCAAACTACAATTCTTTTGTCGTCTGCACTTTCCTTAAAAAAACGCCATACCGCGGAAAACCTAGCCCTTGGCAAGGGAGATTTACGCAAGGGGGTGCTCCGTGGAACATTTGCGGGCCGGTTTGGTGCGGTCCGCCTTCTTTCTTTAGCCACACCACTGCCTCTTCCAGCCTGTTGCGGTGCTGCAGATGGCTCACCCTCAGGACTGCTGTCATCGCTCGGCTCTCCACCTTCCCAGGTGGGGTCAGTGACCTCATCGTCCACCAAGTCCTCCTCCACTTCCTCACTCTGATCATCCTCCTCATGTCTTGATCCCACCACATACTCAGTCATTGACAACTGTATAACATCCTCCTCAACAAGGTCTTGAGACAGTAATAGTGGTTGATTTGATGGCAACTGTGTCTCATCATCATCATCATCCACTTCCTTTGACCTTAAATGCCGTTCCCCTCTGTCATCTTCTTGTGATTGGGTACCCTCTAGAGGTTGTGAATCAAGGCACAAGATCTCATGTTCCTCTGCAAGCGTGCTTGGAGAGAGGTTCAAATGAAGGATTGGTGATGAGACGAGCTCCTCACTATATCCCAGTGTGGGATCACTTCTTTGGCCAGACCCTCTATGGTGGGAGGAAGGATGATCAGGGTGAGGATTATGTTGACCAGACTCTTGGCTACTGAAAGTGGACTTGGTGGAAGACAGGGTGGTGCTTAACCGACTGGAAGCAGTATCAGCTGAAATCCAACTGACCACCTGTTCGCAGTGGTCTGACCTCGAGAGTGATGTCCTGCGACGCCCTGTAAACTGAGACATGAAGCTAGGTATGGTGGATGTCTTTCTTTCTTGTGCTCTGGCACCAGGCACAGTTTCTACGCGTCCTGACCCGCGCCCTGAACTATCAGGATCACGTCCACTTCCCCGTCCCTTTTTACACGCCTTCTTCATATTACAGGGAATATGTGCTGCTAATCTGCAACTTTGCACACTAAACAGAATGTGCTGCTAATCTGCGGCTAGGCACAGTGAACGGAATATGTGACGTTTATTTTTTACACTTTCCACACTAAACAGAATGTGCTGCTAATCTGCAACTTTGCACACTAAACAGAATGTGCTGCTAATCTGCGGCTAGGCACAGTGAACGGAATATGTGACGTTTATTTTTTACACTTTGCACACTAAACAGAATGTGCTGCTAATCTGCAACTTTGCACACTAAACAGAATGTGCTGCTAATCTACGGCTAGGCACAGTGAACGGAATATGTGACGTTTATTTTTTACACTTTGCACACTAAACAGAATGTGCTGCTAATCTGCAACTTTGCACACTAAACAGAATGTGCTGCTAATCTGCGGCTAGGCACAGTGAACGGAATATGTGATGTTTATTTTTTACACTTTGCACACTAAACAGAATGTGCTGCTAATCTGCAACTTTGCACACTAAACAGAATGTGCTGCTAATCTGCGGCTAGGCACAGTGAACGGAATATGTGACGTTTATTTTTTACACTTTCCACACTAAACAGAATGTGCTGCTAATCTGCAACTTTGCACACTAAACAGAATGTGCTGCTAATCTGCGGCTAGGCACAGTGAACGGAATATGTGACGTTTATTTTTTACACTTTCCATACTAAACAGAATGTGCTGCTAATCTGCAACTTTGCACACTAAACAGAATGTGCTGCTAATCTGCGGCTAGGCACAGTGAACGGAATATGTGACGTTTATTTTTTACACTTTGCACACTAAACAGAATGTGCTGCTAATCTGCAACTTTGCACACTAAACAGAATGTGCTGCTAATCTGCGGCTAGGCACAGTGAACGGAATATGTGACGTTTATTTTTTACACTTTGCACACTAAACAGAATGTGCTGCTAATCTGCAACTTTGCACACTAAACAGAATGTGCTGCTAATCTGCGGCTAGGCACAGTGAACGGAATATGTGACGTTTATTTTTTACACTTTCCACACTAAACAGAATGTGCTGCTAATCTGCAACTTTGCACACTAAACAGAATGTGCTGCTAATCTGCAACTTTGCACACTAAACAGAATGTGCTGCTAATCTGCGGCTAGGCACAGTGAACGGAATTTGTGACGTTTATTTTTTACACTTTGCACACTAAACAGAATGTGCTGCTAATCTGCAACTTTGCACACTAAACAGAATGTGCTGCTAATCTGCGGCTAGGCACAGTGAACGGAATATGTGACGTTTATTTTTTACACTTTCCACACTAAACAGAATGTGCTACTAATCTGCAACTTTGCACACTAAACAGAATGTGCTGCTAATCTGCGGCTAGGCACAGTGAACGGAATATGTGACGTTTATTTTTTACACTTTGCACACTAAACAGAATGTGCTGCTAATCTGCAACTTTGCACACTAAACAGAATGTGCTGCTAATCTGCGGCTAGGCACAGTGAACGGAATATGTGACGTTTATTTTTTACACTTTGCACACTAAACAGAATGTGCTGCTAATCTGCAACTTTGCACACTAAACAGAATGTGCTGCTAATCTGCGGCTAGGCACAGTGAACGGAATATGTGACGTTTATTTTTTACACTTTGCACACTAAACAGAATGTGCTGCTAATCTGCAACTTTGCACACTAAACAGAATGTGCTGCTAATCTGCGGCTAGGCACAGTGAACGGAATATGTGACGTTTATTTTTTACACTTTGCACACTAAACAGAATGTGCTGCTAATCTGCAACTTTGCACACTAAACAGAATGTGCTGCTAATCTGCAGCTAGGCACAGTGAACGGAATATGTGACGTTTATTTTTTACACTTTGCACACTAAACAGAATGTGCTGCTAATCTGCAACTTTGCACACTAAACAGAATGTGCTGCTAATCTGCGGCTAGGCACAGTGAACGGAATATGTGACGTTTATTTTTTATACTTTCCACACTAAACAGAATGTGCTGCTAATCTGCAACTTTGCACACTAAACAGAATGTGCTGCTAATCTGCAACTTTGCACACTAAACAAAATGTGCTTCTAATCTGCAACTTTGCACACTAAACAGAATGTGCTGCTAATCTGCGGCTAGGCACAGTGAACAGAATATGTGACGTTTATTTTTTACACTTTCCACACTAAACAGAATGTGCTGCTAATCTGCAACTTTGCACACTAAACAGAATGTGCTGCTAATCTGTGGCTAGGCACAGTGAACGGAATATGTGACGTTTATTTTTTACACTTTCCACACTAAACAGAATGTGCTGCTAATCTGCAACTTTGCACACTAAACAGAATGTGCTGCTAATCTGCGGCTAGGCACAGTGAACGGAATATGTGACATTTATTTTTTACACTTTCCACACTAAACAGAATGTGCTGCTAATCTGCAACTTTGCACACTAAACAGAATGTGCTGCTAATCTGCGGCTAGTAGTGTTGAGCGAGCATGCTCGGCCGATGCTCGGATCGGCTCGAGCATCGCTCTGCTCGGCACATGGCGGTACTCGTCGAGTACCGCCATGTGCTCGCCCGCCATGTTCGGGTGGCGGGGATCTGTGCCGGAGGAGGCACAGATCTGAAGACGCTCCGCTGGACCACCAGGGACTGGAGGTACGGGGGCATTGCGGAGATGAAGGGGGCATTGCGGAGATGAAGGGGGACAGTGTGGAGATGAAGGGGGACATTGTGGAAGAGGGGCATAGAGGAGATGAAGGGGGACATTGTGGAAGAGGGGCATAGCGGAGATGAAGGGGGACATTGTGGAAGAGGGGCATAGCGGAGATGAAGGGGGACATTGTGGAAGAGGGGCATAGACTCTATGCCCCTCTTCCACAATGTCCCCCTTCATCTCCGCTATGCCCCTCTTCCACAATGTCCCCCTTCATCTCCTCTATGCCCCTCTTCCACAATGTCCCCCTTCATCTCCGCTATGCCCCTCTTCCACAATGTCCCCCTTCATCTCCTCTATGCCATAGAGGAGATGAAGGGGGACATTGTGGAAGAGGGGCATAGCGGAGATGAAGGGGGACATTGTGGAAGAGGGGCATAGAGGAGATGAAGGGGGACATTGCGGAGATGAAGGGGGACATTGCGGAGATGAAGGGGGGCATTGACCAGGCACCCTCCCCTCATCAGAGCAGGGGGTGCCTGGTGTAATGCTCGTGTCGCCCCATTCTATTCAATGGGGCTCGGGTGCTCGGCCGAGCACTCGAGCCTCAGGGGGTGCTCGGTCAGAGCACCCGAGCATCGGGGTGCTCGCTCAACACTAGCGGCTAGGCACAGTGAACGGAATATGTGACGTTTATTTTTTACACTTTCCACACTAAACAGAATGTGCTGCTAATCTGCAACTTTGCACACTAAACAGAATGTGCTGCTAATCTGCGGCTAGGCACAGTGAACGGAATATGTGACGTTTATTTTTTACACTTTCCACACTAAACAGAATGTGCTGCTAATCTGCAACTTTGCACACTAAACAGAATGTGCTGCTAATCTGCGGCTAGGCACAGTGAACGGAATATGTGACGTTTATTTTTTACACTTTGCACACTAAACAGAATGTGCTGCTAATCTGCAACTTTGCACACTAAAAAGAATGTGCTGCTAATCTGCGGCTAGGCACAGTGAACGGAATATGTGACGTTTATTTTTTACACTTTGCACACTAAACAGAATGTGCTGCTAATCTGCAACTTTGCACACTAAACAGAATGTGCTGCTAATCTGCGGCTAGGCACAGTGAACGGAATATGTGACGTTTATTTTTTACACTTTGCACACTAAACAGAATGTGCTGCTAATCTGCAACTTTGCACACTAAACAGAATGTGCTGCTAATCTGCGGCTAGGCACAGTGAATGGAATATGTGACGTTTATTTTTTACACTTTCCACACTAAACAGAATGTGCTGCTAATCTGCAACTTTGCACACTAAACAGAATGTGCTGCTAAACTGCGCCTAGGCACAGTGAACGGAATATGTGACGTTTATTTTTTACACTTTCCACACTAAACAGAATGTGCTGCTAATCTGCAACTTTGCACACTAAACAGAATGTGCTGCTAATCTGCGGCTAGGCACAGTGAACGGAATATGTGACGTTTATTTTTTACACTTTCCACACTAAACAGAATGTGCTGCTAATCTGCAACTTTGCACACTAAACAGAATGTGCTGCTAATCTGCGGCTAGGCACAGTGAACGGAATATGTGACGTTTATTTTTTACACTTTCCACACTAAACAGAATGTGCTGCTAATCTGCAACTTTGCACACTAAAGAGAATGTGCTGCTAATCTGCGGCTAGGCACAGTGAACGGAATTTGTGACGTTTATTTTTTACACTTTGCACACTAAACAGAATGTGCTGCTAATCTGCAACTTTGCACACTAAACAGAATGTGCTGCTAATCTGCGGCTAGGCACAGTGAACGGAATATGTGACGTTTATTTTTTACACTTTGCACACTAAACAGAATGTGCTGCTAATCTGCAACTTTGCACACTAAACAGAATGTGCTGCTAATCTGCGGCTAGGCATAGTGAACGGAATATGTGACGTTTATTTTTTACACTTTGCACACTAAACAGAATGTGCTGCTAATCTGCAACTTTGCACACTAAACAGAATGTGCTGCTAATCTGCGGCTAGGCACAGTGAACGGAATATATGACGTTTATTTTTTACACTTTGCACACTAAACAGAATGTGCTGCTAATCTGCAACTTTGCACACTAAACAGAATGTGCTGCTAATCTGCGGCTAGGCACAGTGAACGGAATATGTGACGTTTATTTTTTACACTTTGCACACTAAACAGAATGTGCTGCTAATCTGCAACTTTGCACACTAAACAGAATGTGCTGCTAATCTGCAACTTTGCACACTAAACAGAATGTGCTGCTAATCTGCGGCTAGGCACAGTGAACGGAATATGTGACGTTTGTTTTTTACACTTTGCACACTAAACAGAATGTGCTGCTAATCTGCAACTTTGCACACTAAACAGAATGTGCTGCTAATCTGCGGCTAGGCACAGTGAACGGAATATGTGACGTTTATTTTTTACACTTTCCACACTAAACAGAATGTGCTGCTAATCTGCAACTTTGCACACTAAACAGAATGTGCTGCTAATCTGCGGCTAGGCACAGTGAACGGAATATGTGACGTTTATTTTTTACACTTTGCACACTAAACAGAATGTGCTGCTAATCTGCAACTTTGCACACTAAACAGAATGTGCTGCTAATCTGCGGCTAGGCACAGTGAACGGAATATGTGACGTTTATTTTTTACACTTTGCACACTAAACAGAATGTGCTGCTAATCTGCAACTTTGCACACTAAACAGAATGTGCTGCTAATCTGCAGCTAGGCACAGTGAACGGAATATGTGACGTTTATTTTTTACACTTTGCACACTAAACAGAATGTGCTGCTAATCTGCAACTTTGCACACTAAACAGAATGTGCTGCTAATCTGCGGCTAGGCACAGTGAACGGAATATGTGACGTTTATTTTTTATACTTTCCACACTAAACAGAATGTGCTGCTAATCTGCAACTTTGCACACTAAACAGAATGTGCTGCTAATCTGCAACTTTGCACACTAAACAAAATGTGCTTCTAATCTGCAACTTTGCACACTAAACAGAATGTGCTGCTAATCTGCGGCTAGGCACAGTGAACAGAATATGTGACGTTTATTTTTTACACTTTCCACACTAAACAGAATGTGCTGCTAATCTGCAACTTTGCACACTAAACAGAATGTGCTGCTAATCTGTGGCTAGGCACAGTGAACGGAATATGTGACGTTTATTTTTTACACTTTCCACACTAAACAGAATGTGCTGCTAATCTGCAACTTTGCACACTAAACAGAATGTGCTGCTAATCTGCGGCTAGGCACAGTGAACGGAATATGTGACATTTATTTTTTACACTTTCCACACTAAACAGAATGTGCTGCTAATCTGCAACTTTGCACACTAAACAGAATGTGCTGCTAATCTGCGGCTAGTAGTGTTGAGCGAGCATGCTCGGCCGATGCTCGGATCGGCTCGAGCATCGCTCTGCTCGGCACATGGCGGTACTCGTCGAGTACCGCCATGTGCTCGCCCGCCATGTTCGGGTGGCGGGGATCTGTGCCGGAGGAGGCACAGATCTGAAGACGCTCCGCTGGACCACCAGGGACTGGAGGTACGGGGGCATTGCGGAGATGAAGGGGGCATTGCGGAGATGAAGGGGGACAGTGTGGAGATGAAGGGGGACATTGTGGAAGAGGGGCATAGAGGAGATGAAGGGGGACATTGTGGAAGAGGGGCATAGCGGAGATGAAGGGGGACATTGTGGAAGAGGGGCATAGCGGAGATGAAGGGGGACATTGTGGAAGAGGGGCATAGACTCTATGCCCCTCTTCCACAATGTCCCCCTTCATCTCCGCTATGCCCCTCTTCCACAATGTCCCCCTTCATCTCCTCTATGCCCCTCTTCCACAATGTCCCCCTTCATCTCCGCTATGCCCCTCTTCCACAATGTCCCCCTTCATCTCCTCTATGCCATAGAGGAGATGAAGGGGGACATTGTGGAAGAGGGGCATAGCGGAGATGAAGGGGGACATTGTGGAAGAGGGGCATAGAGGAGATGAAGGGGGACATTGCGGAGATGAAGGGGGGCATTGACCAGGCACCCTCCCCTCATCAGAGCAGGGGGTGCCTGGTGTAATGCTCGTGTCGCCCCATTCTATTCAATGGGGCTCGGGTGCTCGGCCGAGCACTCGAGCCTCAGGGGGTGCTCGGTCAGAGCACCCGAGCATCGGGGTGCTCGCTCAACACTAGCGGCTAGGCACAGTGAACGGAATATGTGACGTTTATTTTTTACACTTTCCACACTAAACAGAATGTGCTGCTAATCTGCAACTTTGCACACTAAACAGAATGTGCTGCTAATCTGCGGCTAGGCACAGTGAACGGAATATGTGACGTTTATTTTTTACACTTTCCACACTAAACAGAATGTGCTGCTAATCTGCAACTTTGCACACTAAACAGAATGTGCTGCTAATCTGCGGCTAGGCACAGTGAACGGAATATGTGACGTTTATTTTTTACACTTTCCACACTAAACAGAATGTGCTGCTAATCTGCAACTTTGCACACTAAACAGAATGTGCTGCTAATCTGCGGCTAGGCACAGTGAACGGAATATGTGACGTTTATTTTTTACACTTTCCACACTAAACAGAATGTGCTGCTAATCTGCAACTTTGCACACTAAACAGAATGTGCTGCTAATCTGCGGCTAGGCACAGTGAACGGAATATGTGACGTTTATTTTTTACACTTTGCACACTAAACAGAATGTGCTGCTAATCTGCAACTTTGCACACTAAACAGAATGTGCTGCTAATCTGCGGCTAGGCACAGTGAACGGAATATGTGACGTTTATTTTTTACACTTTCCACACTAAACAGAATGTGCTGCTAATCTGCAACTTTGCACACTAAACAGAATGTGCTGCTAATCTGCGGCTAGGCACAGTGAACGGAATATGTGACGTTTATTTTTTACACTTTGCACACTAAACAGAATGTGCTGCTAATCTGCAACTTTGCACACTAAAAAGAATGTGCTGCTAATCTGCGGCTAGGCACAGTGAACGGAATATGTGACGTTTATTTTTTACACTTTGCACACTAAACAGAATGTGCTGCTAATCTGCAACTTTGCACACTAAACAGAATGTGCTGCTAATCTGCGGCTAGGCACAGTGAACGGAATATGTGACGTTTATTTTTTACACTTTGCACACTAAACAGAATGTGCTGCTAATCTGCAACTTTGCACACTAAACAGAATGTGCTGCTAATCTGCGGCTAGGCACAGTGAACGGAATATGTGACGTTTATTTTTTACACTTTGCACACTAAACAGAATGTGCTGCTAATCTGCAACTTTGCACACTAAACAGAATGTGCTGCTAATCTGCGGCTAGGCACAGTGAACGGAATATGTGACGTTTATTTTTTACACTTTGCACACTAAACAGAATGTGCTGCTAATCTGCAACTTTGCACACTAAACAGAATGTGCTGCTAATCTGCGGCTAGGCACAGTGAACGGAATATGTGACGTTTATTTTTTACACTTTGCACACTAAACAGAATGTGCTGCTAATCTGCAACTTTGCACACTAAACAGAATGTGCTGCTAATCTGCGGCTAGGCACAGTGAACGGAATATGTGACGTTTATTTTTTACACTTTGCACACTAAACAGAATGTGCTGCTAATCTGCAACTTTGCACACTAAACAGAATGTGCTGCTAATCTGCGGCTAGGCACAGTGAACGGAATATGTGACGTTTATTTTTTACACTTTGCACACTAAACAGAATGTGCTGCTAATCTGCAACTTTGCACACTAAACAGAATGTGCTGCTAATCTGCGGCTAGGCACAGTGAACGGAATATGTGACGTTTATTTTTTATACTTTCCACACTAAACAGAATGTGCTGCTAATCTGCAACTTTGCACACTAAACAGAATGTGCTGCTAATCTGCAACTTTGCACACTAAACAAAATGTGCTTCTAATCTGCAACTTTGCACACTAAACAGAATGTGCTGCTAATCTGCGGCTAGGCACAGTGAACAGAATATGTGACGTTTATTTTTTACACTGTCCACACTAAACAGAATGTGCTGCTAATCTGCAACTTTGCACACTAAACAGAGTGTGCTGCTAATCTGTGGCTAGGCACAGTGAACGGAATATGTGACGTTTATTTTTTACACTTTCCACACTAAACAGAATGTGCTGCTAATCTGCAACTTTGCACACTAAACAGAATGTGCTGCTAATCTGCGGCTAGGCACAGTGAACGGAATATGTGACATTTATTTTTTACACTTTCCACACTAAACAGAATGTGCTGCTAATCTGCAACTTTGCACACTAAACAGAATGTGCTGCTAATCTGCGGCTAGTAGTGTTGAGCGAGCATGCTCGGCCGATGCTCGGATCGGCTCGAGCATCGCTCTGCTCGGCACATGGCGGTACTCTTCGAGTACCGCCATGTGCTCGCCCGCCATGTTCGGGTGGCGGGGATCTGTGCCGGAGGAGGCACAGATCTGAAGACGCTCCGCTGGACCACCAGGGACTGGAGGTACGGGGGCATTGCGGAGATGAAGGGGGCATTGCGGAGATGAAGGGGGACAGTGTGGAGATGAAGGGGGACATTGTGGAAGAGGGGCATAGAGGAGATGAAGGGGGACATTGTGGAAGAGGGGCATAGCGGAGATGAAGGGGGACATTGTGGAAGAGGGGCATAGCGGAGATGAAGGGGGACATTGTGGAAGAGGGGCATAGACTCTATGCCCCTCTTCCACAATGTCCCCCTTCATCTCCGCTATGCCCCTCTTCCACAATGTCCCCCTTCATCTCCTCTATGCCCCTCTTCCACAATGTCCCCCTTCATCTCCGCTATGCCCCTCTTCCACAATGTCCCCCTTCATCTCCTCTATGCCATAGAGGAGATGAAGGGGGACATTGTGGAAGAGGGGCATAGCGGAGATGAAGGGGGACATTGTGGAAGAGGGGCATAGAGGAGATGAAGGGGGACATTGCGGAGATGAAGGGGGGCATTGACCAGGCACCCTCCCCTCATCAGAGCAGGGGGTGCCTGGTGTAATGCTCGTGTCGCCCCATTCTATTCAATGGGGCTCGGGTGCTCGGCCGAGCACTCGAGCCTCAGGGGGTGCTCGGTCAGAGCACCCGAGCATCGGGGTGCTCGCTCAACACTAGCGGCTAGGCACAGTGAACGGAATATGTGACGTTTATTTTTTACACTTTCCACACTAAACAGAATGTGCTGCTAATCTGCAACTTTGCACACTAAACAGAATGTGCTGCTAATCTGCGGCTAGGCACAGTGAACGGAATATGTGACGTTTATTTTTTACACTTTCCACACTAAACAGAATGTGCTGCTAATCTGCAACTTTGCACACTAAACAGAATGTGCTGCTAATCTGCGGCTAGGCACAGTGAACGGAATATGTGACGTTTATTTTTTACACTTTGCACACTAAACAGAATGTGCTGCTAATCTGCAACTTTGCACACTAAAAAGAATGTGCTGCTAATCTGCGGCTAGGCACAGTGAACGGAATATGTGACGTTTATTTTTTACACTTTGCACACTAAACAGAATGTGCTGCTAATCTGCAACTTTGCACACTAAACAGAATGTGCTGCTAATCTGCGGCTAGGCACAGTGAACGGAATATGTGACGTTTATTTTTTACACTTTGCACACTAAACAGAATGTGCTGCTAATCTGCAACTTTGCACACTAAACAGAATGTGCTGCTAATCTGCGGCTAGGCACAGTGAATGGAATATGTGACGTTTATTTTTTACACTTTCCACACTAAACAGAATGTGCTGCTAATCTGCAACTTTGCACACTAAACAGAATGTGCTGCTAAACTGCGCCTAGGCACAGTGAACGGAATATGTGACGTTTATTTTTTACACTTTCCACACTAAACAGAATGTGCTGCTAATCTGCAACTTTGCACACTAAACAGAATGTGCTGCTAATCTGCGGCTAGGCACAGTGAACGGAATATGTGACGTTTATTTTTTACACTTTCCACACTAAACAGAATGTGCTGCTAATCTGCAACTTTGCACACTAAACAGAATGTGCTGCTAATCTGCGGCTAGGCACAGTGAACGGAATATGTGACGTTTATTTTTTACACTTTCCACACTAAACAGAATGTGCTGCTAATCTGCAACTTTGCACACTAAAGAGAATGTGCTGCTAATCTGCGGCTAGGCACAGTGAACGGAATTTGTGACGTTTATTTTTTACACTTTGCACACTAAACAGAATGTGCTGCTAATCTGCAACTTTGCACACTAAACAGAATGTGCTGCTAATCTGCGGCTAGGCACAGTGAACGGAATATGTGACGTTTATTTTTTACACTTTGCACACTAAACAGAATGTGCTGCTAATCTGCAACTTTGCACACTAAACAGAATGTGCTGCTAATCTGCGGCTAGGCACAGTGAACGGAATATGTGACGTTTATTTTTTACACTTTGCACACTAAACAGAATGTGCTGCTAATCTGCAACTTTGCACACTAAACAGAATGTGCTGCTAATCTGCGGCTAGGCACAGTGAACGGAATATATGACGTTTATTTTTTACACTTTGCACACTAAACAGAATGTGCTGCTAATCTGCAACTTTGCACACTAAACAGAATGTGCTGCTAATCTGCGGCTAGGCACAGTGAACGGAATATGTGACGTTTATTTTTTACACTTTGCACACTAAACAGAATGTGCTGCTAATCTGCAACTTTGCACACTAAACAGAATGTGCTGCTAATCTGCAACTTTGCACACTAAACAGAATGTGCTGCTAATCTGCGGCTAGGCACAGTGAACGGAATATGTGACGTTTGTTTTTTACACTTTGCACACTAAACAGAATGTGCTGCTAATCTGCAACTTTGCACACTAAACAGAATGTGCTGCTAATCTGCGGCTAGGCACAGTGAACGGAATATGTGACGTTTATTTTTTACACTTTCCACACTAAACAGAATGTGCTGCTAATCTGCAACTTTGCACACTAAACAGAATGTGCTGCTAATCTGCGGCTAGGCACAGTGAACGGAATATGTGACGTTTATTTTTTACACTTTGCACACTAAACAGAATGTGCTGCTAATCTGCAACTTTGCACACTAAACAGAATGTGCTGCTAATCTGCGGCTAGGCACAGTGAACGGAATATGTGACGTTTATTTTTTACACTTTGCACACTAAACAGAATGTGCTGCTAATCTGCAACTTTGCACACTAAACAGAATGTGCTGCTAATCTGCGGCTAGGCACAGTGAACGGAATATGTGACGTTTATTTTTTATACTTTCCACACTAAA
The DNA here is from genome assembly GCA_037306005.1 of Rhinophrynus dorsalis. NCBI lineage: Eukaryota > Metazoa > Chordata > Amphibia > Anura > Rhinophrynidae > Rhinophrynus > Rhinophrynus dorsalis. The sequence goes on along the minus strand of CM074720.1, from coordinate 379,926,681 downwards.
CAGAATGTGCTGCTAATCTGCAACTTTGCACACTAAACAGAATGTGCTGCTAATCTGCAACTTTGCACACTAAACAGAATGTGCTTCTAATCTGCAACTTTGCACACTAAACAGAATGTGCTGCTAATCTGCGGCTAGGCACAGTGAACAGAATATGTGACGTTTATTTTTTACACTTTCCACACTAAACAGAATGTGCTGCTAATCTGCAACTTTGCACACTAAACAGAATGTGCTGCTAATCTGTGGCTAGGCACAGTGAACGGAATATGTGACGTTTATTTTTTACACTTTCCACACTAAACAGAATGTGCTTCTAATCTGCAACTTTGCACACTAAACAGAATGTGCTGCTAATCTGCGGCTAGGCACAGTGAACGGAATATGTGACGTTTATTTTTTACACTTTCCACACTAAACAGAATGTGCTGCTAATCTGCAACTTTGCACACTAAACAGAATGTGCTGCTAATCTGCTGCTAGTAGTGTTGAGCGAGCATGCTCGGCCGATGCTCGGATCGGCTCGAGCATCGCTCTGCTCGGCACATGGCAGTACTCGTCGAGTACCGCCATGTGCTCGCCCGCCATGTTCGGGTGGCGGGGATCTGTGCCGGAGGAGGCACAGATCTGAAGACGCTCCGCTGGACCACCAGGGACTGGAGGTACGGGGGCATTGCGGAGATGAAGGGGGCATTGCAGAGATGAAGGGGGACAGTGTGTAGATGAAGGGGGACATTGTGGAAGAGGGGCATAGAGGAGATGAAGGGGGACATTGTGGAAGAGGGGCATAGCGGAGATGAAGGGGAACATTGTGGAAGAGGGGCATAGCGGAGATGAAGGGGGACATTGTGGAAGAGGGGCATAGACTCTATGCCCCTCTTCCACAATGTCTCCCTTCATCTCCGCTATGCCCCTCTTCCACAATGTCCCCCTTCATCTCCTCAATGCCCCTCTTCCACAATGTCCCCCTTCATCTCCGCTATGCCCCTCTTCCACAATGTCCCCCTTCATCTCCTCTATGCCATAGAGGAGATGAAGGGGGACATTTTGGAAGAGGGGCATAGCGGAGATGAAGGGGGACATTGTGGAAGAGGGGCATAGAGGAGATGAAGGGGGACATTGCGGAGATGAAGGGGGACATTGCGGAGATGAAGGGGGGCATTGACCAGGCACCCTCCCCTCATCAGAGCAGGGGGTGCCTGGTGTAATGCTCGTGTCGCCCCATTCTATTCAATGGGGCTCGGGTGCTCGGCCGAGCACTCGAGCCTCAGGGGGTGCTCGGTCAGAGCACCCGAGCATCGGGTTGGTCGCTCAACACTAGCGGCTAGGCACAGTGAACGGAATATGTGACGTTTATTTTTTACACTTTCCACACTAAACAGAATGTGCTGCTAATCTGCAACTTTGCACACTAAACAGAATGTGCTGCTAATCTGCGGCTAGGCACAGTGAACGGAATATGTGACGTTTATTTTTTACACTTTCCACACTAAACAGAATGTGCTGCTAATCTGCAACTTTGCACACTAAACAGAATGTGCTGCTAATCTGCGGCTAGGCACAGTGAACGGAATATGTGACGTTTATTTTTTACACTTTGCACACTAAACAGAATGTGCTGCTAATCTGCAACTTTGCACACTAAACAGAATGTGCTGCTAATCTGCGGCTAGGCACAGTGAACGGAATATGTGACGTTTATTTTTTACACTTTCCACACTAAACAGAATGTGCTGCTAATCTGCAACTTTGCACACTAAACAGAATGTGCTGCTAATCTGCGGCTAGGCACAGTGAACGGAATATGTGACGTTTATTTTTTACACTTTGCACACTAAACAGAATGTGCTGCTAATCTGCAACTTTGCACACTAAACAGAATGTGCTGCTAATCTGCGGCTAGGCACAGTGAACGGAATATGTGACGTTTATTTTTTACACTTTCCACACTAAACAGAATGTGCTGCTAATCTGCAACTTTGCACACTAAACAGAATGTGCTGCTAATCTGCGGCTAGGCACAGTGAACGGAATATGTAACGTTTATTTTTTACACTTTCCACACTAAACAGAATGTGCTGCTAATCTGCAACTTTGCACACTAAACAGAATGTGCTGCTAATCTGCGGCTAGGCACAGTGAACGGAATATATGACGTTTATTTTTTACACTTTGCACACTAAACAGAATGTGCTGCTAATCTGCAACTTTGCACACTAAACAGAATGTGCTGCTAATCTGCGGCTAGGCACAGTTAACGGAATGTGTGACGTTTATTTTTTACACTTTGCACACTAAACAGAATGTGCTGCTAATCTGCAACTTTGCACACTAAACAGAATGTGCTGCTAATCTGCGGCTAGGCACAGTGAACGGAATATGTGACGTTTATTTTTTACACTTTCCACACTAAACAGAATGTGCTGCTAGTGTGCAACTTTGCACACTAAACAGAATGTGCTGCTAATCTGCGGCTAGGCACAGTGAACGGAATATGTGACGTTTATTTTTTACACTTTCCACACTAAACAGAATGTGCTGCTAATCTGCAACTTTGCACACTAAACAGAATGTGCTGCTAATCTGCGGCTAGGCACAGTGAACGGAATATGTGACTTTTATTTTTTACACTTTGCACACTAAACAGAATGTGCTGCTAATGTGCAACTTTGCACACTAAACAGAATGTGCTGCTAATCTGCGGCTAGGCACAGTGAACGGAATATGTGACGTTTATTTTTTACACTTTGCACACTAAACAGAATGTGCTGCTAATGTGCAACTTTGCACACTAAACAGAATGTGCTGCTAATCTGCGGCTAGGCACAGTGAACGGAATATGTGACGTTTATTTTTTACACTTTGCACACTAAACAGAATGTGCTGCTAATCTGCAACTTTGCACACTAAACAGAATGTGCTGCTAATCTGCGGCTAGGCACAGTGAACGGAATATGTGACGTTTATTTTTTACACTTTGCACACTAAACAGAATGTGCTGCTAATCTGCAACTTTGCACACTAAACAGAATGTGCTGCTAATCTGCGGCTAGGCACAGTGAACGGAATATGTGACGTTTATTTTTTACACTTTGCACACTAAACAGAATGTGCTGCTAATCTGCAACTTTGCACACTAAACAGAATGTGCTGCTAATCTGCGGCTAGGCACAGTGAACGGAATATGTGACGTTTATTTTTTACACTTTCCACACTAAACAGAATGTGCTGCTAATCTGCAACTTTGCACACTAAACAGAATGTGCTGCTAATCTGCAACTTTGCACACTAAACAGAATGTGCTTCTAATCTGCAACTTTGCACACTAAACAGAATGTGCTGCTAATCTGCTGCTAGGCACAATGAACGGAATATGTGACGTTTATTTTTTACACTTTCCACACTAAACAGAATGTGCTGCTAATCTGCAACTTTGCACACTAAACAGAATGTGCTGCTAATCTGCGGCTAGGCACAGTTAACGGAATGTGTGACGTTTATTTTTTACACTTTGCACACTAAACAGAATGTGCTGCTAATCTGCAACTTTGCACACTAAACAGAATGTGCTGCTAATCTGCGGCTAGGCACAGTGAACGGAATATGTGACGTTTATTTTTTACACTTTGCACACTAAACAGAATGTGCTGCTAGTGTGCAACTTTGCACACTAAACAGAATGTGCTGCTAATCTGCGGCTAGGCACAGTGAACGGAATATGTGACGTTTATTTTTTACACTTTCCACACTAAACAGAATGTGCTGCTAATCTGCAACTTTGCACACTAAACAGAATGTGCTGCTAATCTGCGGCTAGGCACAGTGAACGGAATATGTGACGTTTATTTTTTACACTTTGCACACTAAACAGAATGTGCTGCTAATGTGCAACTTTGCACACTAAACAGAATGTGCTGCTAATCTGCGGCTAGGCACAGTGAACGGAATATGTGACGTTTATTTTTTACACTTTGCACACTAAACAGAATGTGCTGCTAATGTGCAACTTTGCACACTAAACAGAATGTGCTGCTAATCTGCGGCTAGGCACAGTGAACGGAATATGTGACGTTTATTTTTTACACTTTGCACACTAAACAGAATGTGCTGCTAATCTGCAACTTTGCACACTAAACAGAATGTGCTGCTAATCTGCGGCTAGGCACAGTGAACGGAATATGTGACGTTTATTTTTTACACTTTGCACACTAAACAGAATGTGCTGCTAATCTGCAACTTTGCACACTAAACAGAATGTGCTGCTAATCTGCGGCTAGGCACAGTGAACGGAATATGTGACGTTTATTTTTTACACTTTGCACACTAAACAGAATGTGCTGCTAATCTGCAACTTTGCACACTAAACAGAATGTGCTGCTAATCTGCGGCTAGGCACAGTGAACGGAATATGTGACGTTTATTTTTTACACTTTCCACACTAAACAGAATGTGCTGCTAATCTGCAACTTTGCACACTAAACAGAATGTGCTGCTAATCTGCAACTTTGCACACTAAACAGAATGTGCTTCTAATCTGCAACTTTGCACACTAAACAGAATGTGCTGCTAATCTGCTGCTAGGCACAATGAACGGAATATGTGACGTTTATTTTTTACACTTTCCACACTAAACAGAATGTGCTGCTAATCTGCAACTTTGCACACTAAACAGAATGTGCTGCTAATCTGCGGCTAGGCACAGTGAACGGAATATGTGACGTTTATTTTTTACACTTTCCACACTAAACAGAATGTGCTGCTAATCTGCAACTTTGCACACTAAACAGAATGTGCTGCTAATCTGCGGCTAGGCACAGTGAACGGAATATGTGACGTTTATTTTTTACACTTTCCACACTAAACAGAATGTGCTGCTAATCTGCAACTTTGCACACTAAACAGAATTTGCTGCTAATATGCGGCTAGGCACAGTGAACGGAATATGTGACGTTTATTTTTTACACTTTCCACACTAAACAGAATGTGCTGCTAATCTGCAACTTTGCACACTAAACCGAATGTGCTGCTAATCTGCGGCTAGGCACAGTGAACGGAATATGTGACGTTTATTTTTTACACTTTGCACACTAAACAGAATGTGCTGCTAATCTGCAACTTTGCACACTAAACAGAATGTGCTGCTAATCTGCGGCTAGGCACAGTGAACGGAATATGTGACGTTTATTTTTTACACTTTCCACACTAAACAGAATGTGCTGCTAATGTGCAACTTTGCACACTAAACAGAATGTGCTGCTAATCTGCGGCTAGGCACAGTGAACGGAATATGTGACGTTTATTTTTTACACTTTGCACACTAAACAGAATGTGCTGCTAATCTGCAACTTTGCACACTAAAGAGAATGTGCTGCTAATCTGCGGCTAGGCACAGTGAACGGAATATGTGACGTTTATTTTTTACACTTTCCACACTAAACAGAATGTGCTGCTAATCTGCAACTTTGCACACTAAACAGAATGTGCTGCTAATCTGCGGCTAGGCACAGTGAACGGAATATGTGACGTTTATTTTTTACACATTGCACACTAAACAGAATGTGCTGCTAATCTGCAACTTTGCACACTAAACAGAATGTGCTGCTAATCTGCGGCTAGGCACAGGGAACGGAATATGTGACGTTTATTTTTTACACTTTCCACACTAAACAGAATGTGCTGCTAATCTGCAACTTTGCACACTAAACAGAATGTGCTGCTAATCTGCGGCTAGGCACAGTGAACGGAATATGTGACGTTTATTTTTTACACTTTGCACACTAAACAGAATGTGCTGCTAATCTGCAACTTTGCACACTAAACAGAATGTGCTGCTAATCTGCGGCTAGGCACAGTGAACGGAATATGTGACGTTTATTTTTTACACTTTGCACACTAAACAGAATGTGCTGCTAATCTGCAACTTTGCACACTAAACAGAATGTGCTGCTAATCTGCGGCTAGGCACAGTGAACGGAATATGTGACGTTTATTTTTTACACTTTGCACACTAAACAGAATGTGCTGCTAATCTGCAACTTTGCACACTAAACAGAATGTGCTGCTAATCTGCGGCTAGGCACAGTGAACGGAATATGTGACGTTTATTTTTTACACTTTCCACACTAAACAGAATGTGCTGCTAATCTGCAACTTTGCACACTAAACAGAATGTGCTGCTAATCTGCAACTTTGCACACTAAACAGAATGTGCTTCTAATCTGCAACTTTGCACACTAAACAGAATGTGCTGCTAATCTGCGGCTAGGCACAGTGAACGGAATATGTGACGTTTATTTTTTACACTTTGCACACTAAACAGAATGTGCTGCTAATCTGCAACTTTGCACACTAAACAGAATGTGCTGCTAATCTGCAACTTTGCACACTAAACAGAATGTGCTGCTAATCTGCAACTTTGCACACTAAACAGAATGTGCTGCTAATCTGCGGCTAGGCACAGTGAACGGAATATGTGACGTTTTTTTTTTAAATTTGTGCCCCCCCAAACAAAATATAACTGCTGCCCCCACACACAACAGTCCTAAAAAGGACTTTTGGGTCTTTATATGGTGTTCCAACACTTTTCTTCTCCCTACACTGACTTTCCCTTCCTATCCTCATCTCTCCCTGGCTAAGACTGAGCCGAACTCGCTGGTCAGGTGCTATACAGCACCCGATCACGGGTTCTGGCCAGCAATCAGTGTAATGCCAGCAGCCAACATGGCTGCTGGCATTACACTGATGTCAGAGCCTCCCCGCACGTTTATTGGCTGCGCAGCAGCCGCGAAACGTGCGGGGAGGAGACCCGAACATGGCGGGCGAGCACATGCGGTACTCGTACGAGTACCGCCATGTGCCGAGCAGAGCGATGCTCGAGCCGAACCGAGCTTCGGCCGAGCATGCTCGCTCATCACTAATGTCTATAAAAGGTGTGGTGCCCAAGATTTTTTTACTTTACACCCCTCTCTCTTGTTTTTCACAAACCCTGATGACTCTCCTCCATTTGTTGAAATAAAAAAAAAAGACTGTGCTGTTTTCAATAGTTAATTGAATTAGTATTTCCTAAAAGACTGTGGTCTCTTTTTGACAATATGTATATAGCTATGTAGTATAGCAATTCAGACTATTGGTGCTGGAATACAGCCTTTTATGCTCCCACCAACCCTGTAAGAGCCTCATACCCTCCCCAAGGAAGAATGCCCTCCAGTCTGGGAACGGAACCACTAAGTTAAAGCTTCTATTTCACATTGGTGTTTAAAGTTTTATCCATTTAATCTATCCATCTACATATATACAGTTGTATGCAAAAATATGGGCACCCCTGGCCAAATTATACTTTTTGGTGATATTCTAAGTGAAAAGAAGCTACTGTAATCATTGCAGCAAAAGAAATAAAAAATAAATACATTTGACATATTTCTGAAAATTGTAATGCATAGTTACCTAATTATTTTTTGAATTTAGCAGATTAAAAAAAACAAACAAACAGAACAGAAAATGTGGCACATACGAAAGTTTGGGCAACCAGAACTTAATAACACACCCTTTGGCAGAAATGACAGCCTCTTGTAGCCAGCTAACAGTCTTTCTAATCTTGCTTTAGGATTTTTTTCCCCACTCTTCCTGGCAGAATGCTTCTAGTTCAGAAATATTTTTAGGTCATCTTACATGCATACCTTGTTTGAGATTTTCAGTAATATTCAAGTCTGGGGACTCTGAAGGATATTCGAAAACCTTAAACTTTCATTCAAGGTTTCAACCATTGATGATTACAATATAACCAAAGGTAGAGTTCCAGATTTTGGTAAAGGAGCTTGGTCTAGCAATTTGTCTGAGGAAGATAAGAAGAAAAGAATTGTAGCTGTATGCCTAGGCAACCACAAAAAGCTTTCCAGAACTTTGACAGAAATTGAGCTCCACAGTTGGAGGGAATTTGAGCTTGAATCCCATGAAGAAGAAACTTCAGCAAAAGATGGAAGTTCAGGAATGGACATGAAATGCCCTTGTTCCATAAAATGATCCACCACTACCGAGATCACCATCAACCAAATAAATGGAAATAGGTCTGCAACAAAATCCATTGCTATGCGGGTTCAAGGTAATGGAAGTGTCACGGCCTCAGATCCAGATGCGGTGGACACGGCACGGAAGCTAGAGTTCGGAGCTGGAGGTCGCAGCTAGAGTGCGATGCTGCCGTGGGATTGTCTGGTCCAGTAGCTGGGGAGCGCCGCTAGAGTGCGATGCTGGTGTGTGTAGTCAGTTGCCAATCTCTCTTGCTGCATCCGTAGCCAGTTAAAGTTGCTGGCCACTAAGCCAGATGTCCCACCCCAGTTGAGCCAGGGCCCAGACCAGGATGAGATATTGGCAGACTGAGGAAGGACCAGACAACGGACCCCTAGATGCAGAACTGAACACAGAAGCTGCAGGGACAGGATAGAATAGAGATGTGCCTATACCCAACGGACTCCAACCACTGACAGGCTGGTTCCATAGATGGGAAGGTGGAATGTCGTAGGATAGCCTAACGGCACACCTTGATGGTAATAGAGGTACCTAGAGATAGTCACAGAGAAGTGACAACCCCAGGAAACCCCTAGCAAGGAAACATAGAGAGATAGAGAGAGGAAACAGTGACTCCAGGGACTCCCACATCCAAAGAAAGGGTAAATACCCCAAAATCAGAGCAGGGAGCCTGCGACCCACTGTACCCCCAAGGGCACCAGAGATCAGGAGAGAGGAGCACCCCCACACCCCACTTACCAGAATAGGATCCAGGAGAGTGTCCACCAACAGCAGGGAGCCTGGGATAATGAGCTGACCCACCTACTAAGGTTACCTCCTGAGATCCCCACCAGTGGAAGGGAAGCAGGAGTACCAACCCCCCTGGTGGCAGAACGCTGGCACAAACAACCCAGCACAACCTCCCAGGCCCAAAATGGGAAGGTGGCTGGGGGACAACTGACTGCTGGGAGAAACAACCAGTGGGGCAGCGGGAGCCGACCCACAGCCCCTGAGCCACGGAAACCAGAGGCCTGAATCCCCCAAAAGTAGGAATGCTGCTTACCGGAGCTCGCAAGAGGAAACTCCGCTAGAGGAAGCGCTTCACAGCAGGCAGGACCGCTACAGGAAACTGGAACACAGCGGGACCTAGCCGCTAGTATGGCTCAGCAAGCGAGGAGAACTGGATACAGAGGAGGAGAACCCTTACCGGAGACCCGACAAGGGAGAGACCGGAGGCGGAAGCCAGAGGGAAGGAGGACTGCCCAGGAACTAGAGAGGGAGAACACAGGCAACCAGGAACCGGACCGGATGACAGGCAATAGCGAGGACAGCCCATAGGAGACCGGAACCACCAGCCCGCAGGTAAGAACTAACCTGAATAATCGGGCAATGCAGCTGTAGTCCCGCAGCGCTAAAAAGGAGCGCCCGCCAATAGAAGACATGACAGGAAGAGGCTGAAATAATCCAGGAGGGTAAGTCTGTGGAAATTTCAAGTGTGCACAAACAGGACAGAAATCTATATATTCAGAAATGTCTGTCTTTAAGTCAGGCTTCCACAACTGACAAGAGATTAATTCCAGTGTACTTTTTATTTCCAGGATGACCAACAACTATGGAATGATGACCCAAACAATAATTCTCAAATCATAACTTTTTGAGTACCAGAAGGTTATCCAAAGCATTGCAAAGCATCACATATAGGTTATGTTCACGTATCCTAGAAATAACCTGTGACACATGAACCCAGTATTCCTGGAGGCTCTTAGAATAAATCAGAATGACATCCTAGTAAACAATTCTAGAATTGAGGAACATTTTCTTAAATATACAGTACAAGTTACAAACAACTGGGGTGTTATTGTAACGGTTTTCTGACACTCAGACCAGGGTATGAAGTAAAAACACAGTTTTATTGAAACAGAAAATAAAACAATGCCCCTAAGGGCCAGCACAGGAATAGCAGTAATGGCAGTACTGACAAAGTGAATGCACACAATGGTAGTAATAGGTGCTATCTATGGATAGCGAATATCCCCCAAAGGGGTTAACAGGTGCAATAGGAGAGATATAAACAAGATTGGCCAATGCCCGGGATAAATAGCAGTCTCTGGAACACAGTCTCTCAATAGCCGGATAGGAGTAAAGTGTCTGCACTGAATTCACTCTCAAGTTGGTATAGGAATGCGCCCCAATGCCCAGAGCTGAGCCGATACCACCACCGTGGGCTTCAGAGGAATGCTATTGCCAACGCTGAAGTATTCAGAACCAGAATCGCCCTTAACTGGAAATAGTAGTAACCCTGCGTGTGCCAATTGGATTGTGCCCTGACACCCCTTGGGTGCTTATACTGATGGTTACTGCACAAGCTGAAATAGAGCCGGCGCACTGGGAAGTGCAATGGGAAATGTACCTTCTAGCGTATGTGGGCCGGAGCCCAAACACCCCTCTGGTGCCGTTCTTAATGTTCACAGTGGGAGCAAACAGACTACCAGACTTCGAACACCGAGCTGACAAGGCTCTGAGGGTGGATGCGAGGCAGCAACAGAGGTACTCAGAGTAGAGGCTCAAATCAGTAATCGTATGCTTGGCAAGATATATCGGAGCACTAGACCGGAGACTACAGGCACTGCAAGGGTTAAGTGGTTCTGTACGAGAGCGAGCACCTTGGCAACCAGCAGAAGGCAAAGCAACCTCAGGCTACGGCTTGTGAAAAATGAGAGGAACAGTGAGTTGCTTAAACAGTTCAGAATGTCGCCAGAGCAACCGGAATGATACAGGAACACCGGGACAGCAGGCAGGACCGGAACAGCAACCGGAACAGGATCAGTACTGCGGCACACCACAGCCGAGGAACAGATCAATCACGGAGCAGGAACACCAGCCAGAACCGGGTCGAATCACGGAGCAGGGTCGTCAGCCAGAACCGGGTCGAATCACGGAGCAGGGTCGTCATAACGGTTTGAGAGATGGAAATAAGGGCATTACATTTTTTTTTATTAGTCCTATCAATTTGCCAACCGTTTTTTTGGGGGTTTACTAACCCTTTAACATACGGATTTCAGAGAAGTCCAATACAATTATTAATCCCATAAAAAATAAATATTCCGTGATAGGTGTTATGCAATTGAACAAAAAAAGAAGATAATAGTAAGGCAAGTAGTAAATATGTGCAGCCAAACCAAGGTCACAAATTATTATAATCAATTCATATTAAACACATATCCCATATATAATAGAATTAATGTTAATAGAGCCAATTATATATCCCATTAGTTATTATTATGATAAAAAACTAGAAGTCACGTGATAGAAATGCTATCTAAAGATCCGTAATGTATTAATTTTCCATACTGTAAATGATTCTTTTTGGATAAAGGTTAGGAAAGAATTTATGAGAATGCAACCCTAGTGCAATAGTAATCCACCAGGATCATCAGCACAATGATACAAAACAGTATCGCCAAAAATCCCCAAAAAGAAATCCACAGACGTGGGTATATAAAAACTAAGACATAATGGGATAACAGTAACTCTCAATGCTGGAGCATCAGCACAAATTACATATCTCAAAATATTTATAAAACCTAACAATAAAAATGAACTCTGTGCTGATGCAACAGAACATTGTTGTGAGTACTGTCAATGTGATACACCGTATCTATTGGCCACCATCCAGGAAAAAGAAACCCAATGAAAAACATAATGACTAGAAGTAGCTTGGATTGTGGCTTAGCCCTTTGCTTTGCCTAACCCTCTGGCACTCAAAAGGTTAATTATCTAAATTACAAAAAAAATCCTATATAATAATTCGCTAGGATGTTTGTCAGAAGCGGCCACACACAGCTGGCACATTCTTCACTCTGATGTGAACATGTTGAAATACCGAATCCAGAAGCATCTCGCATAATCTCATATTTTGGCTAAGGATAAAGATAAGGGGAATGTTTTGACCACTATGGCCCACAATTTTCTTCTGGCTCACAATGGCCCCACCATTGGATGTCATAAGAGGATTAATCTGGGTATCCTCAGAGGCAACACTGGTAATCAATCTTTTACTAAAAAGGGCAACTTGGTGGATATACGTGTTGCAGTACTGTCATCCATCAGTCATGAATGAAGATATTCTTTTTTTTTCTTGAATGATTAATTTTGTGTTCTCTGACTACAGACAAACCTGATAACAACATTGTTGCTCCTGTTGCCATGTCACATCATCGAGTTGATGGTTCATATACCATGTCCGCATCGGTCTACCAGTTTTCAAAGAAATGTTGATGAATATTTATGGTATTTAGAGATTATCATGCCCTTTCATGGACTTTGAATATTCTTCATTACCTTAATCCTCAATTAAAGACATTGGGCCATTTTACTTCTACAAGGATGAGGATTTGACCATTGTTTAGAGGACTTAAATATTTTGCCGCATCAGCACAGAGTTAATTTTTATTGTTAGGTATTATCAATATTTTGAGATATGTAATCTGTGCTGATGCTACCAAGGGATAAGCAGAGAGAGAGACGTCAAACAAGCTGGGGGTCGGATAACAGCCAGGCAAGGTAGTACACTAGGAGCAGGCAGAGGGAGAATCAATGAAATGGAGCCGAGGTCAAACCGGGTACACAGACTAAGCGAAAACAGGTAATGAAGGAGTGGTCAGAAAAAAACAGGTCAGGAAATGCTGAATACACACAGGACTAGACTGGACTCAGGCCACGGCAAGAATGCTTAGATTGTGCACCAATGCAAGGCTCCAACACTAGCAAAAGGCTCAGTAAGAGTATCACAAAACAAGGAGGGGAAAAACAACCAAAAGTAAAACAGTATACCAGGAAAAGAAAGACAGAAAAAAAGGGAAAAGCAGGAGAAACATGACAGTAGACAGACAAATTCAACAGACATAAACTCTTTCAACAGCCATAAGAGAAGAGATCTGTATATTTAATAAGGTCTATCGTCATCAGTACCGGGTTGTGCTAGTAAATTGGTAGTCTAAAAACTAACTGCAGCCATGGTTGCTGCAGCGTATGCAATAAATGATGATGTTCCTTTGACTGAGGAGGCTGTTTTTCAAAGTCATATAAAAAGTTCCATCACCACCAATACTATTAATAAACCATCTATGAACACTGAAGACAACAAGTAGCATTCTAGTGTTGATGTCATAACAGAGGAAGGTGTAGCAGTTCAGCCAGCTGCTGAAAGAGACAATGTGAGAAAAAATAAAAACACCCCTCCTGAAAGTAGTAGCGAACTTTCTGAAAATTCCTCTAAGGGGAAAAGTAAAAATAAATTGTTTGAGACTTTAAAAAGCCTAGAGGAATATAAAAGTAGTGGGGAAAAAGTGGTGGGCAAACCGGACGATGACCTAATTACTGATTATGATGTCGATCTAGATTATAGCTCTCTAACATCAACCTCTTCTTCAGATACAGATGAAGCTGAGAGTGAGAGAGATGATGACATGGCCAAAAAAAAAAAAATCTGAAAGGCAAAGGCTCTATTGTGCTCCTGTTCACTACCTCCCGTTTCGCCGGGTCCTCTGTGTCTGGCCATCGCGTCTGCGCATGCGCGGCCATTCCCTGTTACTTCCGGGTTTTGGAGGCATCCGGCGTCATGGTACGTGACGTCAGATGCTACTAGTATAAAGGACCGTGTGAGCCAATCTCGGGAGCTCTTGCACCGAGTCTCTTCATCCTAGCATTTGTGCCTCAGTGCCTCTCTTCAATTTCCTTACGGTTTGACCCTTGACATACTTATATTGTTTCTTCTTGTCTCTCAGCTGACCCTTGATCTCAGTATTGACCTTGACTATCCCATTTAGCCACCTGCCCTTGACCTCGGCCCTTTTATTGTCTTTGCTTGTACTCAGCCAGCCCCTGACCTTGGCTTGCCCCCACTCTTCTTTCGGATTCTGTTCTTCGGCTTTTGACGAGTCAGTCTTCTGTTTGATTAACAGCTGGTATGTTACATCTTTTAGAGTATACTTCTTGCCACTTGCTAACTTCTGTGTAGCTATCTCTTCACAGAGCAAGTATTCAAGAGGCATACACAGGGCCAGTACTCAAGTGGCTAACAGGCTCAGTCTTACATCACTGAAAAGGAGCACTTTGTCTGCTTATAAACCGTTTCAGAAATCAGTTGGACAATATGTAAAAAAATATACAATCATTTAATCATTCATCATCAGCAAATTCCAACCACTATCCACCCACACAGGTTAGTGTTGAATAACCAGCAAGACAGGTCCTCAACATGCACAGCCCTACCTATGATGAGTGCCTCTGCTGCTGTTGGAAGTGCAGGACCTTTGACAGCTAGTAGCACAACTGCAGCAACATCTAGCCCCAATAGTAGTAGTAGCCCCTCAGGAATCCCTTAGTCTGTGAAGTCTACAGATTGGAAATACTTCACTCACGATTCAAAACCAAACATTACTGTCTGCATAAGAAGCATGTGAGCAGAGGGAAAGCAGTATCACACCTAGGCACATCCTCATTGACCTCCCACCTGATTGGGAGACACATCATTAGCATGTCAGAGGTTCCATAACTAGCAGCAGCAGAAGCACTCCTAAACATTACTGGGGTTCTGGGGCACATAATAGATAGATATTGATCTCTAAGAGGGTGTGCCATCATTTGACATAACTGCTATGCCTCCTACTGCAGAGGAATATGATTTGGTGTTTGTTGGAGATTCTAAGAGTCATAGAGTGTCCACACATATCAACACCACCCCAACCACTTCCACAATTCATGTTGTTAAAGAAATAATGGCATGCACCTAGGAGATTTACTAGAATACAGGAATTTACTAGAGTCATAGGGGAAGGTGTAAGGGTTAGTATGAGGTCACAGCACTAGGGGGGTCATGGAGGGTCCAGGGTGTAGGAATCTCCTCTATGGGTGGCGGGTGTGGTGCTTCCAGGGCCCCGACAGTGCTGCATAGCCAAGATGGTGAAGGTGGGCAGGCTGGCTTGTGTTGTGCAGCAGGTCAGCCTCAAAAAAGGGAGGGCGATTGCCATAAAGCACTATTGAGGGGAGGCATGGAGGTACTGTTGTGGCGGATTGACACTGGGGCCTCGTTCACCTCCCTTGGTAAGTCTAGTTGTGGTGGACATGGAGAGGGACCAGAGGTTGGGACACAGTGATTGCCTGAAAGATCTTGGCCTTTAGTTCCAAAGGCCACAAGCTGGGTGTAGGCATGGCCCAAGCATTTAGTGGCTCTGGGGGAGCCACGTGGTAAGGGGGGAGGGTACTCCTTGGGCTCCCTTAAAAAGGTCAAAAACCCTTTAGACAAAGCTATCACCTCATAAATATGTCACCTTATTCAGTTTTACGTGTGTTTATTTCAGGTTGTTGTGGGGGGGCGGGTATAGGGGAATTGTGTTGTTGGTGGCTGAAGGGAAGGGAAAATGGAGAATATGGCCCTTAAAATGGCAGAGGGAGCCGATTGAATCCAGGAAGCCCACTAAGGGCCAGGAGCCTGCATCCTCCGCCCCCCCCCCGCTTTCTGTCTGGCCTTCTGGTGGGAGGAGAGGGGACTACAGAACAAAGGAAAGGAGATTCCTCTCCCCCTGCTGTGAGCAGAGGGAGGAAAGGGGAGCGGGAAAAAAGTAAGCAGGGCATTACATTTATAATATCTTACCTGCAGCAGGTAAGCAGGATTTTAGCTTTTTTCCTGCCCTCCCTCCCTTTTTGTTTCAGGTCGTCAAGCTACTGCTGTGACGAGGTCACTCTTAGGACAGCAAGATCAGGGGAACCAGAGAGCTTTATGGTCCCAATTAGGCCCATAGTGGGAATTTTCAAGGCTGGCTTGTGCTGTGCAGCCAGATCAGCCTGCACAAAAGGGTGGGCGATTGCCAGAAAGCACTGTGGAAGGGGAGGCATGGAGGTAGTGTCATGGCAGATCGACACTGGGGCCTCGTTCACCTCCCCTGGTATGGTTGATTGTGGTGGACATGGAGAGGGACCAGAGGTGGGGAAGCAGTGATTGCCTGAAAATTCAAGCCCTTCCCATGGTTGCAAGCTGGGAGTAGGCGTGGCCCAAGCGTTTAGGGGTTGTGGGGGTGCCATGTAGTAAGGGGGAGGGTAATCCTTGGGCTCCCTTAAATAGGTGAAAAACCCTTTAAATAAAGCTGTGACCTCACAAATTTGCCACCTTATTCAGTTGAACGTGTGTTTATTTTAGGGTGTTATGGGGGGTATTGGGGAATTGTGTTGTTGGTGGCTGGAGGGAAGGGAAATGGTGAATATGGCCCTTATGTTACACAGTTCTTCTACCAAGTACTAACAACTGAAACTTTCAGAGTTTTTGGAAGGAATCAAAAATGTCATCAACATAATCCCAAAGTAAGCCTATGGAATGGCAAAGTTGTCAAAATGCTGGCAGTTGACATGTTACTGTATTCTTTTGTAGAAAACAGAACTTTTAAAGAACTTATGTCATGTGTTTCTCTCCACTGGCATATCAGAAGCTACAGTTATTTTTTGAGGACGGCAGTGCCAGTATTGTAAGAGAAAGTGGTTAGTGTGGTGGGAAACCCTATATGGAACTAAAATTCACTTAACACATATGTGGACAAGTGACCAGAGTACAGACTATCACTGAACAGTGGGTTTCCCCTCCAACCAGTGGTCAACAGTAGCATGCAGCATCAGGTCACAGACAGTAATCTTTCCTCTGGTTGTGGCAGTATTATTTAAGAAGAGCAGAAGGGTAGCCCATACCGTCTACACACCCTTTTGTGCATGCAGATTTTTTAGAGACAATCCAACAAAGCCATAGGTATGTTTAATAAACTTCGGTGGGTTATAACGGAATGGCTTGTGCCCTGCTCCTTCAAAGCTGTTTTTGTGTCTGCTGATAATGGCTCCAACATAATATCTGCCTTGAGAATGCATTATATGGTGCATATACCCTGCTTTGCCCATGTTCTAAATGTATTTGTAACTAGATTCCTCTCAGAATCTGAAAACCTCAGAGAGCTTCTGAATATTGAATATGAAAAATATGTGCCCATTTTAGCTTCTTCTACAGTGCTTGCAATGCATTATATTCCAAGTGTAACAATTTGCCCCCTCACCAGATGAAAATAGAGTTCCCTACCAGGTAGAATTCCACATTGTACATGCTAGAGTGTTTGTACAATGCAAAACTGGAAGGCTTTTGAGGGATCATCTTTGTCACCTGGGCAATGGCAACTAATTTGTGATGGATGTGAGCTGACGAAACCTTCTGAGGGGGCCACCTTGCAGGTTAGTCATGTAGGGACCACAATTAGGGAGATTCTCCTTCTTTGTTATTTATTGCAGAAAAAACTTAAGAGCCCAGCTGATGATTCTTACAATAATTGCAACACAGATATGCACCAGCTAGTGAAGGAAGGACATGTTAGCATGTTTGAGCGGGATCCTCTCAAAATGTCCATTAAAAGAAATGAGGAATACATTTTGGATATTTTGCTGGACCCCCTCTTTAAACATAACATTTCTGAATTTATGCCAAAGCTTGATCAATTGCATCTCCCTGAGGAATCGGATTCTGTCAAAGAATATAAATATATGCATATAGATTGAATGGAGGGTTCAGCTGTGAAGGATGAGACAGGGGACGTTAGGACCAAAAAACTAGTAGAAAACATAGTGAAAAATAAACAAGCAAAGGGATCAGTGGTGTACCAATAGGCCCAGCCACCCCCTGCTAGCCCTCGCAATAAGCCTTTGCTGGTGGGAAGATCAGACTAAACTCTCCACCGGCAAGTTGCTGAGGTCTGTGTCTTCTTCAGCACAGACCTCTGTTAGCAGCATCCTCTCTGTCCCAGCACTCTAGTAATGCAGAGCGCTGGGATATGACAGCATCTCCCAGCACTCTGCATGACTGGAAATAGGTTCATGTGGGAGCTGCTGATAGAGGTCAGTGCAGAAGGCAGCACAGACCTCTCCTGCCATGGTGCATGCTGCTGGACTACCAGGGATGAGACCCCTTTCCTGAACCAGGTAGGAGGTAGAATGGGGGCCAATGTGGAGGTGGTATCAATGGGGGCATTGTGGAGGTGGACAATGAGGGCAATGTGGAGGTGGTCACAGGGGGCAATGTGGAGGTGGTCACTGGGGGGCATTGTGGAGGTGAATAATGGGGGTAATGTGGAGGGGGACAGTAGAGGCAGTGTGGTTGGGGGGCCCCATGGCAATTTTTGCACCAGGGCCCAATTGTTTCTAGTTATGCATCTGAATGGAATTTTACCAGCAGCAGGAAAAACATCAACAAGAACATCCCAACAACTTTTCAAACATGTCATCATCATCATCACAGAAAGCAATTCATGTGTCTCAGTGGTGTCAATCTATCATTTGAGGTGATGGAGGCACATCCCTATGGGACCTGCTCCCAGAGTATGGGTTGGTAACTGATACACACAAACACTGTAGCTCCTAGCAGTGGTCCCACTGCATGTGAGATGGTTAATGCATAGGATAGCTACATACTAGGACAAAACAATGACCCCATAGCTACTGGCAAACAAAATAATGTGTGTGTCCAGCACTGATATGTACTGCTGTGGAAAAAAATAGTTACGCACAATCATCTGTGCAGTCAGAGCGAGTTTTCAGTGCAACTGGTTATATTGTTAATGGAAACTGCAATGTTGGGAAACTGATACCATCTGAGTGTCAGGTAACAGAAGTTGACAAACCCACACAACAGGGAAACCCACAACACATGTTCTATTAACAGCAGCACTGAAGGGTTGCTACCATCTGCTACTATTGGGGCCACTACTATGACCACAAATTAAAGTTTGAAATCTGATAATGATGCAAGCTTAAGTTGGATTCAAAGATAACAATGCAAATAATTTATCTACAAACACAAATAATGCTACTATGTTTAACACCTTCTAAGCATACTAACATCCCATTCAAACGAATGGATGAGAAGGAGGATATGCATAAAAATTCAGTTCTTTATTTCTGAAAGCTCACAGCATAAAAAAGGGAGGCCGGTGTGTCTCTGAAACACGTTAGGAATGCACTAATGTGGTTGTAAGTCCTGTAAATGCTCACTTTTTTATGCTGTGTGCTTTAAGAAATAAAGAACCACATTTTTATGCATATCCTCCTTCTCATCCGTTCGTTTGTATGGGATGTTAGTATGCTTAGAAGGCGTTAAACATAGTAGCATTATTTGTGTTTGTGGATCATTGGAGTTCATATGCCCTGCTACTACGCCTCAGCGTACTTGTGTTTATTTACGGTGTAGTGGACTATTTTATGGTTTTGTATGGTGGAAGGATATGAGTTTGCCTGGAGCTGGGTCCGTATCTTTATATTGAAATAATTTGTCTAGCATTCATGCCTATGGGTCATATTAATATATATGCATTAATCACACTACCACCATACACATCTGCCACTTTTATTTTATTTTTTATTCATTTTTTTTTTCCTCTCTTTAAAAATAATGGTTAGCATAGCAGCATGTTTACAGAAAGAAAAGCCTGAAAAAATGTGTTTGCAAGCCTCAGGCTTGTAAAAAACAAGCTCTGAAAAAATTGTGCTCTATGGCCTAGTGCTAGATTTTGGTGGCAAATGCCACTGGTGACATTCTGGCATTTGCTACTGATGTAATTCCTGCACCTGAGTGATTTAAGAAGCAGAAGGATTAGGCTGCTGCATATGACTTGGATCATCAGCACTGATATAAGACAGTCAGTGGTAAAATTATGCTTTTACTTGCCACCAGTCTTAGTGCTGCTAAGGCACTTCACGTTCATCTAGAAAAGAGAAGTTGACCAATTATGCTTCTCCTCCTGCACCTACTCAAAAATCATGGGTGTGTTGGAATTTTACTTTTCCCTTGATAGCAGGAGGAATCTGTGCCTCATCATCAGCAACTACAATGTGAACAGTGTGTATAAGGAAACATTGTGGAATACTGGAAAGTATCACAACAACTGACACATCGTCAAGCCATCCCCAAAGAAATCAAGTACTGTGCTACGCCTGTCACTATGGCCTTTGTATGCTCCGCCAAGGAAATGTGACGTCAAGGAGATTTAATAAAAATAATGAATTCTGCCTGTCATCAGCTTAGCATATTCAGTGGGATGGAATGTCTGCAGATGCTCCCTGATACTGTGCATCAATTGCTCTCCACCACATTTCCATGTGTTTTCAGTGCACCACAAAGTGTGCAGTAGACACGAACTGTACATCTACATATTCACTATCAGCTGGTGGGGGAGGTAATGGGAGGCAAAGGTGCAAAGCCAGAGGAGAAAGAGGACCCTGAGGGGGCAGGGGAGACAATGGGTAAATGTTCCTGCACCTGAATGCTAGCACAAGAAGACGATGATGACATAGGTGTGTCCTAGGACCAGGAGTAGTGGTGGCAAGTGGAACCTGTCCTAGTTCGATATCACTGAATTCTGAACCTAGTCCTATGGTGGCCATGGTGGGCTGTGGCACACTAGCCTGCTCATCATCATCTTGCTGCTGTGACAGGTGAATGTCCTTCTCTGAAGACTTCAGGAATTCCAACAGCAGCAAACTACAGAATGTCACTGTTGTTGGTGGTGGTGGTGATGGCATCCCCAATAGCATCTCTTCCTCCCATTCCATATTGCTTTCTGCCAAAAACACTGTTTTACTCTCCTCCATGCCAGCTTCTCTACAACCACTCTAATTCTTCAATATAGTTCCCCACATCCCAAGTGACAATGTTGGGGGACTGGGGTACATTAAGCCAGAGGAATGTGGGTTCTCTTTACTGCTGGTGCTGCTGACTTCCTCCTCCACTTCTGTATCAGTAGCAGCATCACCATAAAAGTCTATACAGCTTCCCTCATTGCTGCTGGTCATAGTGCTGCCACTCCAGCAGGTTATTTGTAACTGTTAGTTTTTATTTCCCCCCCCCCTCTCTCTCTCTCTGCCTGCTCACACTCTCTCTCTGCTATTCTATCATGATGCATAGAGGGAAATTCTGGGTTTTTATAGTACAGGATGGAAGCTTCACCACTACTGAAAAATATAGGTAGGAAACATTCTCACTGAAAAATCTGTGGTGTCACCAGAACAGCAGAAAGTTTTATACAACTGTAATCATGTGTTTAATTCACAAAAGGACCTTTTGATATCACCAAATGAGAGGAAAGATTGGATCAAGGATAAGTAGAAAGACTATAACAAACCGCTATCCAGCAAAGCTGCAAGGCTTCTAATAGATCCAGGACATGGGCTGACTTAATGCATTATTAGTGCACCATGAAGCCCAACTGGAAGGATTATGCAAGAACCCACCCCAGTCAAGCCGCTTCTACGCTCCCCTGTTTGCCTGTGAGCTTAGCCGGACATACCTACTCTACTTCCTCTTGATCTGCAATTATCTATGATCATATTTGATCTTTTGGACATGCTTATTTGATGTATATTTCGCAAAAAACACTAACACTTCAGTGCGTGAGTATTGTGTATTACTGCAAACTTTTCTGAGATTTGTTCTAGTCCTGTTTGATTCCTGTTGTGATCCTTACTTTGCCTTATTGACCATTCTCAGTGATACCTGCACTGATTTTGACCTGCTAAACAACTCCGCTATCTGATTGCCACTTCCACCATTCTAATCCTGTTAAACTACTATGCTATCTGCGTGCCACCTACACTGACCTAAGCTTGTTTTGTGAATCCACTATCTTCCTGCACCGACCAAAGCCTGTAAGATCTTTTGATTCCTTCCACCAGCGACTCAGCTGTGTGCTGCCACTCCAGTCCCAGCTAAAACGCTGTGTGGATATTCGACAGCAGGTGGCTGACTGCTCCTCAGCCTTTCTCTCTAATTTCTTCCTAGTGTTCGCAACTGACATCTGTCTGTGTGACATTATCAACAGGTGACTCTCCAGTCCTGGGCCAAGCTTCATACTAGCAGGTCAAGTAAGTGACTAACCTATTTTTATAACTCAGTTTTATTGAACTAAAAAGCATGGGAAAAGAAATACAGTCCATTAACAGTACTAGAGGCATGCAGAAACATGTACATGGTTCATAGAGCAATAAAATGTACTTACATAGACAGTAATTTGATTAGATAACTGTAAGTAAAAAGGGTAAACTACTTGAGTCAGTTACCACAAGCAGATAGAATCAAGAAAAGGAAAAAAAAAAGGTGAGAGACAGGGAAGTCGGAAAAATATCATGTCCCCACCAAACTCTGTCTATTTAGACTGTGGCTCTGTACCAGTAGGATTGGAAACCTCTATTGAAGAAAGTGGGAATGACTGGGGTCCCATGACTGATAGAACAAGTGTAATGTATCATTAAGTCTGTGGGTCATATATTTGAATACAACATTGTTGATTGCGTAAGATATCACAGCAGTCCAGGATGGAACACCAGAAGATGTTGATTACTTAACTAAGCAAATTCTGGCACAAGTTAATATATATGTGATAAGACAATGAGTTGGAGACCGGAATGAGCCCAAACCTAGATGTAGGCGTGCCATTTCGGGCTCATGGTTAAGATTCTTCTAGCTGGCTTGAAAGCAAGTCCCCCAGTACAGGTGTACTAGGGGACAAGTCCACCATATATAGAGCTGAGAGCCTTGCTCACCACATCCCCTCCAATAACTATTGTCGGTACTAGGAAAGAGTTTAGTGAGTTTTGCAGGTGTGTGATACCACCTCAATACTAATCTGAAAGCTGCTTCCACATTTTAGTAGATAGTTTGAAAGCATCCAACCAGTCATGTTCGTCAAATGTGAGTTCATGATCCCACTGCCCAATGCAGCGAATTCTAAGTTACATCAGCAGGATGGGTTAAGAAGCTGTGAATCTGGGTGATCATTTTGACTAGGTGGCGAACATGGTGTATCTTGACTGCTGCACTTCTTCCAAGCCAAGAAAGCTTGAATGAGCCCCACTGGGCAAGAGAGGATCTGGTGTTTTGTAAAAGCAGAGTTTGTTGTAGTGTGTTGATCTCCATAGTAGGTATGCCTATACCCATTGCTTCTGATGTTAGACTGAATTCTTGAAGAACATTACATGGATTCCTATAAAGAACACATTGATATATTGTTGAGAGATAGGCATATTCCTCCAATCAACTTATCAAGCATGCAGAGAAACATTACCCATCTCTCCTCAGGTTCTTCATCAATTCCAAATTATCCAGGTCACATGTTGACTAAAAAGTGTATATGTACTTTTGGCTTTGTCTGACCATATATGTGTACACACTATGTGTTAAACTTTTAATTTGTATTCATTTTTATCAGTAAAAACACTTTTCTATCATCGGAGGAACAGCTTTTTATTTTTATTTTTAACAGTATCTATATGGTTTTTGGGAGAATCTATTTGGAACCTCTTTTTTTTTTTTTTTTTTTTTTGCTTTGGACTCAACGTGTGACCCAGAGAATCTGGAATTGGTGAAGAACCCAAGCAGAGACAGGTAAAGTATATTTGCATGCTTGATAAGTTCATTGGAGGCATAAGCCCATCATTCAACATTATATAAATGTGAGTGCATGCATTATATGTGTATAGCATTTTATGCATTGCTATCAGATAAGACATTATTTGTGCTCTTTTCCCTTTATTTTTTGTCTCCTTTTCTGTATATTTGTGCTTCCCATGGTGAATGTGTTTTGAGCGGAGCAGTCTAGTCATCAAATCTGAGAGGTTAACTGTTTTGAGGGACCAGTCTAAAGATTCCCCTATACCAGTTTGCTGACAAACATGTATGTGCTGTCAAACCCACTTTATATGTGAGTAGAGTCATTATGGTGGTGGAGTGGTGATCTGTGTCTAATCCTATTACACCAGGAGTGCCTTCCTTTTTTTTACTCTTTTTGCTACAGTTATGTAGATTTGGCAAGGTAATCACTGAGTTAGCTAATGTGAATATTACATGTCTCTGATCTGGACTCCATATATAGAGAAATCCTGCCTAACGGATGCCACTAAGGGCTCAATTATCAAGGCAAACATTTGGTGTGTACAGTTAGAGAGGGTGAAAGTTAGGGACAGGAATCGGTCTCAAAGGACAGGTTTGGTTCAAAGTTTTAGTATGGCAGTCAAAAGACAGTCAGATAGTCCAGCCCTTTATAACACTAGCTCCAAACTGCACCCTATAAAAGGCTTTTTCTGCATCAAGGGCTAATATTAATGTGGAAATGTTATGAGATTTGAAAAATGATAGTATGTTCAGCAATTATCTTGTATTATCAGGGGCCTGATGTTTTTGGATAAAGCCTGCTTGGTTGGAGGAGATGAAGTGAGGGAAAAAGAGACTTTGTCATTCAATTAAGAGTTTGGAATAAAGTTTTAAATCTGTATTTTGACAGGAAGTGGGGGTTTAACTGGGCTTTGGTATGGGGACAATCGTGGCCTGTAGAAATCTGCGTGGTAGAGAGGAAGAAAGATGGAAGGAACGAGATTAGGCATTTTTATAATATAAATTGGTGATTTTTTTCCCCAATTTCAAAAGATTGGATATATTCATACCTGGGAACTTCCAGTCGAGGGCTACCCGGAGGGTAGTCCTCTGTTCACCAGGGGGTGACAAAAATGACGCTAATCGCGTCAAAAAGGGGCGGGGCTTGCCGCGAGTGGGGAGGGGGGCTTAACCCTTTGAGTGCCAGAGTGGTACGGAATGCATTGCAAAGCAATGCATTCCTTACCACTCTGGCACTCAGAGGGCTGGGGACTGAGTATCAGCAGGAGAAAAAGCAGATGTGGCAGAGTTTCAATAGAAACTCTCCACATCCGGAGGAATCAGCCTCTGCCCCGGAGACCCGGTAAAACTCTGTCAGAACCGGAGTCTCCGGGGCAAATCCGGAGAGTTCCCAGGTATGGATATATTTCTCTATGGGAATTGGTAATGAGGGGTCCAAGTTGAGGTTGTATAGATCAGAGTAGTACTTAGCAAATTTATCAGCACTCAGACTTGGGTTACAGATCTTGGATTGGCAGGGGCTGTTAAGGTAAGTGATGCAAGATTTGTCCAATTTACAAGCCAAAAGTCTATTGGCTTTGTTGCCTTTGGAATAACATTTTCGTTCCAAGCATTGGAACATGAACTCGGCTTGATTTCTCAGAATCAAGATGATTTGGTGGCAGAGGGAATACATGAAGGTAGTAAGAGACGCTGTCTTGGAGCGTTTGTGTTGTAAGAACACCTCTTTAAGCTGGGATTGAAGATCTAAAACTTTAGATTCCGCCTTTTCTCAGCAAAGGCCAAGCAGATACTGTGGCCTCTCAACATCACTTTTTTGCGCTAGCCAAAGAGACATGGGAGAGGTATCTGACTGAGCATTGATGTGAAAATAATCTTCACATTACACAGTTTTAATATATTTTCATTTATCCTCCACTCTCCCTTACCGTGTAACGTGTCTTTATTTGTTAAACTGATTCTAATTGGGGCATGGTCTGACTAGGTTATCATGCCAATAGTTGTATGTTGTGTGACTTCTAGGAGGTGTCTGTCCGTTAACAACATATTTACAGGTGAGTGGGAGGAATGCAGGTAGGAGAAAGATGTCCCCTTCGAGTGGGTGAAGTATTCACCAGGCATCATAGAGTTGGTAAGATAGAAGGAGAGATTGGAACTGCTTAGACTGTCCATGTTTCAATTAGCAACTAGATTAAAGTCACTTCCAATTAGCAAGTGTTCCTTTTACCCTTTGCTATCTTATTTAATATGAGTCTGAGAAACTGAATCTGTCTCTAGTTTGAGTATTACATATTTGCTAATGTGTAGGTGATCAAATTAAGATTTCAAATAAGAATCAGGAACCGCCCTCTCTTTGTCACTGAATAATTGCAGCAGAAGTTCAATGGCAACTCTTCTGGATATCAAGAAAGCATCCCCTGCCGTTTTGGAAGTGTTAGAGGAGAGAAAAGGAGTCAAATAACCTGGGGGGCTTCTTTTAACAAAAGTGTGTCTCTTGCATGAAGACATCAGAATTAGAGGATTTAAATCTAGGAGTGCTCATTTTTATTTCTACATTATTTCTATACTATTTCTATTATTAAGACCCTTACCATTTTGACTCAGGATCTGTAAGGCCATAACTTAGACAAAGAATAAATGGTCAGAGTCCCTGTCGGGGATCTGTGGGGCATGATGTTAAGTAAGGAGTGAAAATAGTGGGGACCTGAGAATCAACTGCCCTGAGGAAGAAAAAAAGTGGGATGAGGGAAGGTGAGCTTCGAATAGGCCAACATTTCTGGGGGCAAATAGAGGAGTGGAGGAAAGAGGTGGGCAAGTGGCGGGAATAAACCAAAAAAAGTCTGCCACATGAAACCGAAAGTGGGGGGAAGGAGCTAATTGTTGGGCTGCTTGAGGACCACTTAAAAAGTTAGGGTTTCTTATTGCCAGAGAGAAAGAAAAAAAAAGGGGGGGGGGGGACAGGATTACATAGAAAACCTAAGGATCCCAAAAATGTATTCCTGAGGTAGGGGAAGAGGATTACATAGAAATGTAAACAGCAAACCTCAAGGATTCCACAAATGTATTCCTGGGGTGTCTTGCATGCCCAGGCGGCCTTTCCCAATGTATAGATTACATAACTTGAGTTATTAGGGATGCAATAAGAGTATTGTTTTTGGGAGGTCTGAGTCTCCTTGTAGGCACACACCTGGTTACTAAAGTGGGGACACGTGCAGCACCATCATGCCGAGATGGGCAGTGGACAAACAGATAACATGCCATTAGCCCAGTGACCATGTCAGAAAACGATGGGCTCCGCACTGAGCAGTATTGTATGGAGACCTCCAACAGGAAACTCTGTGAGCTCGCCTCACGTCGCCAACCCCCAAGTTTATTTGACCATAAAAAGACAAGGCTGTCTCATGAAAAAGGTTGTGGAATCATAAAAGCCCCCACAAAAAAAGAAAAGAAAAACCACCAGCTCCAAGCTGATATCTCACCTATTGTTACCACACCCGCCCATCACATTAAAGTGGAGTAAGATATACATGTCACTATACTCAAAAACATGAAGCCTTTTTTGGATACTATGAAACATGAAATCAGTTGCCTTCAGACAGTGGGAAACCTCTGCCCAGCCACACCAAAGGTCACCATCAACAATAAGAAGGCAATAAGAGAGAGGATTTGTGTGAGATGTCATATAAATCAGATCTAGGAGAGGCTAGTGTTATAGGGAGAAAGATGACAGGACCAATTTAAGACCCATCAGGTCTGTCTAGGAAGGAGCATGTGTGACAGGCAGAAACTTGCATAGCTATTAACAAAAATCTTATGATACATGTGTTATGGTTTTATTGACACTCAGACACAGTAGGTGAGATAAAATACAGTTTTATTGAACAGGCTCAGAAAACGATAACCCTCACGGATCCAGCAGTAAATGTATACACAATACAGTACTAACACAGGACAGGTTATAGCAAGATATGTACCCACACGAATCCAGTGTATGTACAATACAGAATTTACAATATACTGACACAGGTCATGCAACGTTCGTGTGAAACTCAAACCGAGGCAGCAAGGAATGGGTTATTATTAGGCCAGGAATGCTGACAAGCCCTAATAGTGCGAGGCCCTTAAGACTCCCACTCTGCAGGGAGTGCTTAAATAGCGAGAAACACCCAGTAGACAACGGAGGCCCAGGATCAACTTTAGGACTGCCTTAGTAGTAATAGAGGACTGAGACAGTATATCCGGGATGGCACCCAACGGAGACTGCACGGTAGAATAACCAGTGAAAAAGTGGCACCTTCCCCGAAGGGGTTAACGAACGCTAAGACCAATAATGAATGCCTGATGTAAGCACAGCCTGAGGCGCCCAAAGTAACACCAACCTCAGCTATAGGCAGGAAGGAGGGTCAAGCGTACCGTGGTGCACTGATGGGATAGACACCGGAATGTCGCCCTCGCGACAATGACTGAACCGAGACTAGACTGCAGGAGTGGCACTGAGGCACAACGGAACTGTCTGGAGACAGAAGCCTGGAGAAGGACCCCAAACCGAGGACCTGAATGGGACCACAGACAGCAGCGATATACAGGTGTAGTATCCCTACCGGGCCCATACACAGGCAGGAACGTCAGCCAATCCGGATCGGTACACAGAGCAGGAACGTCAGCCAGGCCGGGTCGGTACACAGAGCAGGAACGTCAGCCGGGCCAGGTCGGTACACTGAGCAGGAACAGATACAG
Organism: Rhinophrynus dorsalis; assembly: GCA_037306005.1. NCBI lineage: Eukaryota > Metazoa > Chordata > Amphibia > Anura > Rhinophrynidae > Rhinophrynus > Rhinophrynus dorsalis. The sequence continues at coordinate 379,898,480 of CM074720.1, read as the reverse complement.
CAGAGTAGTCAGGCAGTCCGGATTGATACACAGGCAGGAACAGATACAGCAGAGTAGTCAGGCAGTCCGGGTCGGTACACAGAGATCACACGAGAACTGGAACAAGCGCTGGTAACGGAAACACCATGAAAGGGCACCGGAGAAGTGACAAGGCCCAGTATTTAAGGACAAATACTGGGCAGGACAAAGTCACTACAGCCAAGAAGCGTCAGCAGTAGACAGAGACTGACAGATTGTTGCCAGCATAGCACGGGCACCGTGATAACATGAGGACTGGTAATATATGTAATAATTAAAAAGGGGGGACACCTGTTACCTAGTGTCGCGGTTCCCAGAAATGTTCAGGAGTCAGTACGGTATAGTTAAATGCAATTTATTAAAATATAAGTAAGGTACTACACAATAGCATAAATAGAATAAGCAGGAACAGGCAGAGGGTCACAGGCCAGCAAGCACTGCTATTAGAAATAGTAAGCTGCCAAGATGAACCACACTGCTGGAGACTAGGCCTCAGCCACTGGTAGTCTCTGCTGGAACCAGCCTCAGGAACTGGAATGGAGCAGGAGCAGGAACAGGAACACAGGATCTGATCTGACACAGAGAGGAGGCTACCTGACTCACACCTGCAGTCAGTCTGTAGCAGAGGATACCTGACTCAAGCCTGCAGTCCGTCTATAGCAGAGGATACCTGACTCACGTCTGCAGTCAGAATGGAGAAAGTGGAAGCTTGACTCACTCCTGCAGTCAGTTAATAGCTCGTCTACTAGAGCCCCAGGTCCGCACCAGGTTGGGTGTCTGCTAGGTAAAGGGGAATAACAAAAGAATCATCAGACAGAGCCACAGGTCAGCATCAGAGAGGGTAGTCAGACAAGCCAGGTCATAAACAGTTCAGGGGCCACAGGTATGCACCAGATTGGGTGTCCACTACAAGGACAAGGCAGGAGAATAGTCAGACAGAGCCACAGGTCAGCCAGATTGGATGGTCAGACAAGCCAGGTCATACACAGAGCCCAAGGACACAGAACTGCTTAGTACTACAACACAAGGGCAACTGCGTCAGGACTCAGACTGCCCTTTAAACCCCTCCTCACGAAGTAGGTAGGAGGAGAAGGCTCAGAGGAAGGAAGTAGGTAGGAGGCGGCTACAGGAAGCATGGCATAAAATAGAGGCCTGCTACACACTGAAGCCTCGCGCCTGCAGATGACGCATCTTGCTCTAATGCGTCCAACCGCTGCCATCTTCCTGCATCATCCTTGCAGCTAGAACGGCTGCTGAAACTAAGGTAAGCTGTGACACCTAGTTCATCCTCTGGAAGCTGCTGGTGTTTCTAACAACTTAAATGTAGGTAAAAAAAAATTAGCAGTAACATTGGCCAAACTGCTTAAAGGTCCATCAACAGACTTGTATCAGTCAAATATTATTTAGGTTTATCTAAGGTATTGACCAGCAGATGCTTGCGGACTGATTTCCTGGAAACTGTCTTGCATTCCATTTCAACTTTTGACTATATCTGGCCAGCGCATGCCAGGGAAGAGGTTTCTGATGCTTCTTGAATCGCTGGGGGAGTTAAGTCCCATTCTTTGATTGGTGTAGGTGCTATGAGGAACTTGGCGAGAGGGGAAAACTCTCATCTTTTGTTTATGATATATGCAGAAAAGTCAGGGAAGATAGAGAAGTGCCTATAATCTTGAGGGATAGGTTGGTTTTGAGACTGGCAAACTGTATAGCAGGAGTTCCTTAGTTTTGTAAAAGTGGAACTGTCCCACTATATATAGATGATGCATCTGTAAGGTGTCATTGTTATGGAACTCTGTGAGCCCTGTCAATCATTAGTAGATTATATCTGTGTCAAGTAAGAGGGTCATCATATATTATAGGAGGTAAGGAGTTAAGCCTGCTGGAGTTATGTCTTCTGAAATATCTCTGAGACACAGATTATTCCTCCGCAATCTGTCCTCCAGGTATGCCAGTTTCCCATCAAGCATGTTGATCCTGGTCTGGGACTGGGTCACTTTCAGAAGTACCAGGTCATCAGTAAATGTTTCTAGAACATCTATTCTAGTTCCCGGTTCCGTGAGTTTAGTTTGTATTGTTGAAAAGGAGAGCCTACAGTCCTCTCTCAAAGAATCCCTCAGTTCAAGTAATAAGGCTTTCATGGCTCTTGCAGATTTCTTATGCAGCAGCAGCAGCAGCAGCATCTTGCTTGCCATTTTCTTCAGTCACCAAACCATCCTATTTGGTAATGAAATGTGAGAAAGAATCTGGATATTTTGATCTATATGACATCTCTGCTTGAAAGTATCATCTGTGAAGCATAGACAGCCCAGGTATGTGGAAATAAGCTTGGTGTAATGCTGCTTTTGGTTGGAGAACTCTTGCAACACACATCCATCTTGGTGAAGCAGAAACATGTCCCCATGGCTAACTTATTTTTGTGTATTCACAGTGATGGTCCTGCCTCCTCTTTTCTTCTGCATCCAAGTGCCATTACCTGTATCATTATCTTCCAACCCGGGAAGATTCCAGTAGCCCATATTAGTTTACGGAGTCCTTCCTTTGCAATATGAGTCCATGCCCTGGCCAGTTAGTCAGCATGACAAATTAGCACTATTACATGTTACAAGCTGTCAACAAGACCCAGGGCTTTAAACAAGAGACCTAGAGCTTTAGTTCTCTCATCCAGTATCTTCCAGCATCTCTGCTGCTATCTTGCAAAAGCTGCATTGTCAATTAGAAATGAGTCCTGTGAAAAAATGTACATTTTAAAACATCTGGTATTATTAAAATGTGCTGTTTAATAGAGTGTTTTAAGCATTACAGCCTCTCGTCCTTACATTTGCATTGTCTGTTTGCTAAGGCATGAAAAATAGCTTGACCAAATATTTATGCAGTAGAGATGCAGGGACAGATGACATTACTATGAATAACCCAATCTAAAATAAGGGTGTTGCACATGTATAAAAGTATGTTACTCTGATACAAATTATGGAAATTTTCCAAGCAGATATAACAGTACCCTGACCCAAGGGTCATCAGTAGGCAGATGGAGTCATATAAAATAATAGCAACTATACCCGACACACATTCTCCAAATACTGAGTATGTTGTGTCCTTGAAATAAATAGAACTATTTATTTTTCTGTTTACTGTTCCTTGATCAATGCCAGAACAACAGCCACAGTATATTGATAACTAAGAACCAATGATAGAAGTACAGGGAAAACGTGTGGCTCGATTGGTTAACTGACTTTGAAGTTAAGGCACTGAATCTTCCTATATAATAGTTCGCTAGGATGTTTGTCATGATGCAGTCATGCACAGTAAAGACTGCCTGCATACCCCTCTGGCACTCAAAGGGTTAACATTACCCAGACCTTGGCCCGTGCACACGGGCTTTTACACTAGTCTTATATATAAGGATGAACTTGATTTAAAAGGGGCTTTTAACCCCTTGAATCACATATTGTGCATCTGGAGACTTAAACATCCCTTGTGCTACTGGTCACACTAAGCTCCTCACTTCCAGACTCCCTAGCCCTCCTCCTTTGTTCTACATGCAGTCTGGCTTATCAGCTGCTTGGGTTTTCTTGAGTTGTGAATCACTGTTTCCTGACTCAGCTGTCTCCCAGTTATGCTCCTTTGCCACCTGCCTCCTTACCTCTGGTTTGCCCTTGACTACAATTGTGTTCAACGATTTTGATCCCACACCTCAGGACTCTCTTTTGTGGGCTGCTGCCTCTACTTCTGTGTCCGAACTGGACCTTCCAGATGGCCCTGCCTTTTTCTGGCAGATGGATCCATTTCCTCCTTCAGGTTCTACTTCCACTACATGGAAAATTTTAATATAGTCTCAGCAAACCTACTGCTACCAGAGCAGTCGCTAACTTAAAGTATCAGTGTCAGTCTCCTCTAGGAAACAAGATACAGTACAGTACAGTAGAAATATTCATGTGCTATAATGAAACAGACATATCCTTGATTGCTCTGTTCTGTGTATTCTTCCAAGGGGTTCAAGCTCCCTTTTTCCTGGGTGTACTCAGACTCATAGTTAGGGATGGGCGAAAATTTTCACCTCAAACTGAAATTGGTGAATAATAGCACTTTCCCCTTGGCGAAAAATTTCCAGCGAAAAGTGCTGTTTTTCCGCTTTTTTCGCCCATTGAAATCAATGGGAAGAAAACTATTTCTACACCACACTAAAGTTTTCTACAGCCATATAAAATGCTGTTAGGCTCTCACAGCAGCCATTTTGTGTTTGTGAGAGGAGAGAACAGCATGTTTTTGAGCTAGAGGAGATAGGCAAATAATGGGGAATTGAAGCTTAGTTTAGGGAGTCATTTAGGTAGGACATTTGTTCTCTGTATTAGGGCAGTCTGGGGGCACTCTAGTTGATAAGAAGGGAGGAAGGAGGTTGACCCCAAATACCCCAAAATTCCATGTGACTGACTGGCAAGACACAGGCAGCTAGGGACCTATTTGCTTGCTGATCTTGCTGTTATTGTCCCTATGCTGGGTGGGGAAGTCTGGGGAAAGATGTTGTTGATTTTGTTTTTCAGTTGTAATTTTTTTTGACAGACTGTGATAAGATAACAGGGTGGACAACTTACAAAAAAAACAAAAAACTAAATATCTTAGGTGACAGTGACAGACAGCAGATTGGGCTTAGGCAAGGCATCATACAGCTGCATCAGTTGTTTTGTGTACCATACAGTAAAAACACACAGTGTAGTTGCGTAATGTCCAGCAAATGCTCAAGGGTAAAGGGGAGGGGTGGAACAGTGCAGGGACGTGAGAGTAAAGTAGTAGTTCAGTGGTTGCTGCAGTGTGTGCAATCAATGATGATGATCCCTCTACTCCAAGGGAGGATGCAGTTTGTCAAGGTCCCAGCAAAACTAGTTCCAGCACCACCAGTACCAGTAGAAATAAAGAACCATATAAGAAGAACACTGAAGACGACAACAAGTCGTATTCAAGTGTTGATGATGCTGGCAATAGCATAATAGAGGAAGGTGTAGCAGCTGAAGCGGCTGCTGCATCATATAGTGAGACAAACAAGCACCAAAACACCCATCCTCAAAGTAGTGGGAAACTTTGTTACAGTAAAAGTATAAGGGACAGATTTAAAGGCCCACGTTAAACCACCCGTTAAGTAAAAAAGTCACATCGCTCGCAAATAATACATGAGTTACGGCAGATTCAATAGGTACTCCGCAAGAATAGCTATTGAGCATAGGCACAGCTAAAACACGTAACACCAAACCCGTTGTCGCACATGTTAAAGCATCACCGTGCGGCCAAATCACCCGATAACACAACTAAAGTCAAAATGTAACATAACCGCTGCCGTTGGCTAGCAACCCTGATTGATGCACCAACAAATTCAAACACACAGCCAATCCCAAGGCCCCAAAGTATCCAAAAAGTTCAAATACACCTATATATATATACCCAAAAATAACCATCACGCACTGTCTGTTATTGAGTTCATGAGAGCTAGATATCAGAGCCCAGGAGCAGAGGATAGTGATCAGAGAGAGGGAGACAGGAGTGTACATCGAAAACAGAAGAGTTTTGGAGATTGGAGAGAGGTGCACATAACTATTCACATATTACACTTTTGCACAGATCACATACACACATACAAACACAAACAGTTACACATTGTTATGGTTCAGTACACTCAGAAACGGTAGATGTTGGTAAAAAACACAATTTTATTTAAAGCACACAAGGAATAACGTAACCCTCACGGGTCCAGTATTTACCACATAAATAACTGACACAGGACGGTTTACATTAGCAAGTTTAACCCACACGGGTCCAGTATGTACAACAGAATACAATACTGACACAGGACAGGTAAATTATGATTGATACAGTGTAAAAGAGTCCAGAGATAACAGTGGAGCCACTGACTCAGTTTGCACAGATAAGAGGAGGCCCAATGTCGCCTACAGGCCAGGATAGCGACAGTGACAGGATGTCAGCAAAGAGCAGGCAAGATCCCCTGAGCGGGAGGTTGCAACGGTGGACGCCCACTGGAGATTACGACAGTGTGAGTCAGTGCTCATGCCAGGAACGTATGCCCAACTGAGACTATCCACCACTGTGTGCCCGTGCCACCCCCGGAGGGGTTAATGAACGCTATGGTCTAGATGTGGAAGGCAACCGGAAGCGCCCAACTGAACCCAAGAGCGGAAGACCAAGCGATCGAGTGTACCGGTAATGAGGATGACAGTGGTGGAACAAGTAGAGGCACAAGGCACCACCCCAGGAGGGGTTAATAAATGCTATGGTCTGAAAACGGAAGGCAACCGGATGCGCCCAACTGAACCCAAGAGCGGACGACCAAGCGATCAAGTGAACGGTGTAGAGTATAACTGGCACAATGAGACTCGAACCCACGGACTGGACTACAGGCGGTAACGGAGTACCGTAGCTCTGTGGTGCACAATAACGTGAGTGACAGTGCACAGAGCGAGGACAGCAACAGGCATTAACAGGATCTTCACCCAGCCGGGCACGGAAGGAGCAGAAACTTCAGCCAAACCGATTCGGTACACGGAGAAGGAACGTCAGCCAAGCCGGGTTGGTACACAGAGCAGGGTCGTCGGTCTCGCCATGTCGGTACACTGAGCAGGATCGTCAGCCAGGCCGGGTCAGAACAGGAAGCAGAAACGTCAGCCAATCCAAATCGGTACATAGAAGCAGGAACAGTAACGAATAGCGTAGTCAGGCAGTCCGGGTTATACACTGGTATCAAAATAACGGAACAAGCGCTAGGCATCAGGTACACCACGAAAGGGCAACCCATAATTGACAGCCCAGAGTATATAAAGGCTGTCACTGGGAGGAGCTGTACAGCGTAGTCAATGAAAAGGCACCAGGAAATAAGCCTGTCAAAATGTCACTGGAATCAAGGCCGCCGTGATACACATACGTACACATAGTCTTTTTTGTTTAGAACACCTTACACATTTTGTTAATTTCATCTGACAGTGTGAATCTGTGAGTGTAAGTGTGTGACAGAGAGTGAGTGGATCGAGTGTGTCTGTGAGGGCCTGTGGGAGTGCCTGGGTGTGAGTGGGTGAGGAGGACAGGAGAGAGGGATGGGGAGAGTAGTGGAGGAGGAGGAGGAAGGTCAGGAGGGCATCCCTGAGCAGAGCAGGGGTGGGAGAGGGAGATCTGCAGGGCGGAGGGGGACCCAGCCCACAAGAGCAGGCACACGGAGGGCAGGAACAGATGTGTCAGTGGGACGAGGGGTATCTGTTCCGGAGCACCACGCACAGGCAGGGGCAGAGCAGGCAGGACACTCCGGTTCTGAATCCTCCCATGCCGGAGCTGACGAGGGCAGGATCAGAGATCTGAAGTACACCGAGGAGGAGAACACGGCTCTCATGGAGGCTGTCCTCGAGACAGAGAGAGTGTTCTCCACCCGACGGACTGCCCATCATTCATCCACACAACTGCACCAACACAGCACCCTGAAGGTTAAAAACAGGACACAACACAAGGACAAATGGCAAGGTTCAACCAGGCCCAAACCTGTCCAAGTCCCAGTTCAACCCTCTTGTTGCTGTTCTCATCACCCACAATCCATACTAACCATGCTGTTTAAATTGTTGTCTGTTAAACATCATCACTGTTCCCAAACAATGTCACCCATGTACCCACAGGGAAGTCAGCACATAACCCCTTAAGTGCTAGAGGGATCATCAATGCATCTCTAAAAATGCTTTGTTTGCTTTGGCAACCCCTCTGGTACTCAAAGGGTTAACCAGACAACAAACCAGGCAATAGGCCAACGATCACATGCTACACAGGGGACATTCACTAAGCGGTGACAAAGAGATGGTGGAGAGAAATTAACCCTTACATACCCTCACTTCACCAATCCCAATGTTAGTCTATGGAGAACATGCAATAACATGAATCAAGTTGCTAAGGTCCCATTGTATAGACGCCATAGAAAACACTGGAAATGGGGAAATGAGATCACTGGAGAAGTCAGCATCATGTTCACTTCATCAGGTCTACACCACCGCTTACTGAATCACAAAAAGGATGGATCAGGTCAGACATCATAGTGCCACTGAGAATAACTGGTTGTATGTGCAACACACAGGTCTCAAACAATTCACCAGAATTAAAGGTGAAAAAAGTAGGCCTTGGTGTTGTGGCTGCAATCATTTACTCTAACTTGAAATGACATATCTCACATTTGATTCCCACATGGATCCCCAGGGGTGCTGATGCCATTGATGGATGGTACACCAGCCACTGTTTGCAGGATACACATGGGAACTAAATATCAACCATTGTACTTTGGTCACCAACAGGCCCTGAATGATGGATATCTTGGACTGAGTACGGTTGCCTGACTCAGAAGGATGGATGGGCTCATACACAAAGAAAACAGGCCTCAATCAAAGATATCCCTTATGACTGGCTTGATTGTTGCCCTTCAGGATTCAACTGGAACACACAACATGGACAGGATCCTGTCCAGTTCATCAATCTGTGATTGCCAGGGTGGTATCCCATGCATCACAATGCAATACATAGGATATCATCATGAGTTCCAGCGAGTCATCTGTCAAGTAATCAAAAATCGTGCATTGTACGGGATCAACTAAAAAGATAGGGTTGAATAACACTTGAATCCCACTGCAGATCTGTTCAAAAGAGATATGCACACAAATAAAAATGATCAGATATGTACCTTTCAAACGGTTCCAAATATGTCCCAACACGATGTGAACTCAGAGATGTTGCATGTGACTGCATGTGACTGCCTTACTGGCCAGATATATTCACCCATCAGTAACTAACTTACATAGATACACATACCTAGTATATCCCACTCTACGTAGATGGGATATACGAAGTATGTTCATATCTATGATATCAATCCAATGTATTTCTTGATGGGTGCACATATATAGCCATTAAGGCAATCACACGTAATGAACTGATCTCTGGCTTCATATCTTTTAAGGATATATTTGTATCCATAGGAAAGGTACATATCCACATACATATCTGACAATTTCACCTTCTGTGTAACTGTAATGGGATAGCAATGGTTAATTTCACCTTGATTTAATATTGTAGGCATTGTAAATAGATGTGGATCGATGTTAGTCCTATCCCTCCAACCCTCATGGTTAGACAGATATTGCTCCATGTGACTGCTGGAGATTTCAGTCATATGACCACACGGAGGCTCTTCAGCAGAGCCAAAATTGCCCCATTCAGAGATGAATATATCTTTGAGGTGGTCTATAAAGAGTGCCTGGTTTGCAAGCACACTCTGTGGACCATTCCAATGAAGTTTACATGTCTGAGGGCAATAGGGCAATTTAGGCTCTACTGAAGAGCCTCCGTGTGTTCGAATGACTGAAATCTCCAGCTGTCAGATAGGGCAATATCTGTCTAACCATGAGGGTTGGAGAGACAGGACTAACATCGATCCACATCTTTTTACGATGCCTACAATATTAAATCATGGTGAAATTAACCATTGCTATTCCGTTAAAGGGATAGGTATACCTAACATGTGAAAAGAAAAATATGTTGCAGGGTTCATCCCCCGAGCAAAACAAGGGTATTCCCAATGCTGAAAGGTGTTTTGTTCAAAAAGTAGCACAGCTCAAAGTTGAATATTCCAGGGGCAATATCACAGTGACCTGAAACTGTACAATGGCGATTTTGCTAGACCATCCTATGGACAGCTTTCGTCCCGGGACCATAAATCCCCACAGGATGATGTAGCAACAGCGCCAGTGTACAACTTCAGGCCACTGAGATATTGCACAAAAGCAAGTAAACTCTGAGCTGTGATACTTTTTGAATAAAATACCCTTCAGCAGTGGGAGTACCCTTGTTTCACTCAGGGGGATAAACCCTACAACATATATTTCCTTTTCCACAATTCATGTATTAATATCCCTTTAATCCTATCATGGCTACATTTACTAATCACACAATCTCAATTCTCCACACAGCTTATGGGCCTGCATCACAGCAGGAGCCGACCACACCACCCAGTGAAGAGTATACAGAGGAGGGGACCAGCCAATGGGAAACGTACGCAACATCAACACCTCCTCCCCAACTGGCAGCATCACCACTGTCTGCCCCCCAAATGGCTGCCCCCCAACTGGCTACACCACACCACTACAGTGGCTGGATGCAGGGGGAGAGACAGATGCATCCCACCACCTCCAGGAGCTATTACCCTCCAGCAGCAGCAGCACCACCACCACCACCACCACCAGGGAGGCAATGGCAGCCCGGGAATGTGGCCACCACACAATATGGGCCATATTCCACACAGATGGACCTACCCTCCTGGATGGCTCCCCAGCATGGCCCCAAGTATGATCACAGGTGGGGGCCAAACACCTACCAGTGGCCAAGGTATGACCCTTGGCCAGTTGACTACCAACACCTGTGCCCAATTGGGGAGCCCCAGTGCCCTCTGCCAAGGGACTTGTTCACTCCACCACCTCCACCAGCACAGACATCATTGGGCAGCAGTGGGTCCCTTGATGTGGTGGGCACTCACACACCGTCTGTTGACGCCACTCCACCAGCTGTCACAGCAGTAGCAGCCACAGCACACCCAGCACCAGCAGAGGAGACAGCAGAGGCTGGGGAGATAGAGTCTGAGGAGACAGCTGAGGTTGAGGAGACAGCACCTGAGTCACCGGGCACTCCCATCTCCAGCAGTCAACGACCCACAGGTCTGGAGGAGGAGTGCATGGGCCTTCAAAGAAGACTACTCCGGGCAAGCCACTCCACCAATGACAACATCACGAGGAGCCGGAGGGAATCCAGGAGGAACAGGTTTTAGACCAGAAACCAAGCCCTGAAGTCAGAGGTGGCCTGGGTGAACACACAACTCCACCAGCTCCACACAGGGATGATGGACATGTTTGCACAGGTACTGGTGGAGTTGCGAGAGATTAACAGCAGGGAGAACCTGAGGATGGAGAACCTGCGTTCCACAGAGGGGTCCACTGCACCCACCACCCCTTACAGTCTTACCCCTGAAGCCACACCTAGGGGGCAGAGGGTGACCAGGCAATCAGCCAGGGCATCCACCTCTGGCACCAAGTCTAAGGCCCCCCCAAAAAAAGAAGAAATGAAAGGCCCAACCTGTTATCTGCCCCCTCAATAAAGGAACATTGTGCTTTTGAATCCTGTCTGATCTGCTGTGTATTCAGTTATAGATTGGGTGGCAGGGTTGTCTCCAATGCATTGCCAAACAATGCAGTGAACACAGCTTCTGCCTGGGTGAAATGTTTGTGGGATGTTACAACATGGGTTCACACACACACACACACACACACACACACCATTGTCCAAATTCACCTGGCAACCCATCCCCCTAGCCATATAACATGACAGTGTTATGGCCATGATGTGTGTTAGATTTGATCAGAACGTACCCCTTATCACAACAACTGGTGCAACACTGAACATTCATCTGCATCAATTGTTGTGTTTGAGGGGAAAACCAAACAAACAGCTATGTGACTTAGCAGGGAAATAACAAGCATGACAGATGGAACATGCATCAATATGGTCTTTAAAGGGATAGTAATACTTTGTTTTAACTTTATTTTATTTTGTAGGTATTAAAAAAAACATGAAGAACGATATAAGTCTTATCTCTCAAACCTTTATGGTTTAAGAGATATTCACAAGCAAAGTTTCCCGCCCCTTTTTCCTAGTGTAAGCCATCTCTTCTCAGATGGGGATCTGGTTGTAAGACCAGATAGATAACAGAAGGGGACAGCCTTCTTACAATGAAAACAATGAAATCCCTGTCCCCCTTGACAAGCTTTTCAGGTTTTTCCCTTATCTTAATTGAAGATTGTCCCTCTCTGCAGTCTACCTGGGCACCTCCCTTCTGATCTGGCTGAAAAGTGTTATATCAGTAAAAGGGGCTGGAGGAGTATACTTTGTCATTGAATTACTCCTGAACTATAACTCTGACAGAATTGAAACAACACTCTCCAAAGTCCAAATACTATGATGATTAATTAGAGCTGCTTTTATTATGAAACATTACTATCCCTTTAAATCAAAATCCTATTGTGCAGCTGACTTACTGGGGAACACAATGTACACCCTAGGATCTCAATGTATGTGCTACACCTTGTGATCCTAGGGTGAGCATTGTGTTCTCCAGTAAGTCAGTTGCACAATAGGAGTTTGAGTCACAGCCTAACTTACTGGATAACCCAATGATCTTCCTAAGATTTCAATGTGTAGCACACACATTGAAACCTTAGGCTGAGCATTGGGTAATGTATTAAGCTTTGTTGTTGTTTAACTAAGGTTGTAACACACTTCACCAGTGATAACACTTGTCCACTTGGTCTGGTTGTTTGTTGATGTAGCCCATGTACTGAGATATGTCAACCTACAGCAATCTCAGGACACTGATTATATTGAGCAACACACAAACCGTGGACGTGACATCACAGTGGAAGTCTGTCCCCTGTATCACCACTTAATCACTCACAACACACATTAGTGTATCACTGCCATCATGTCATTGCATGTATGCATCACAAAGTCCACTCATGGTCAGACAACTAGTGGACTCCTGTGATGTAGGTCATGCCTTCCTTTGTATGAGGGATAGTCTAGCCTTGGGTATGTTTCCACATTGCCGTATGTTTGATCCAACATTAATTCATACAGACACAGATTGAATAGTGATGGTTCTCCTTTATTGTGTCTCAAACTACATTAAAACATACATGTTTCCTGGGTATATAGCCTATATGCATTAAACACTTGTATGAGCACCCAAACGGTACATCTGAACTAAATATGAATACTTTAGAAACACTAGTGAACTGCTCATGTGTTGTCCACATGGTTTGGCAAGCCTGTGGATGAGCAGTATTACTGTACAGGTCTGATACCTGGATGTCAGTACACATATGAATTTGTGTTCATATGCGAATGTTCCAGTAGAGGTTGCTGTGAACATCAGGTCAAACACTGCATCACCAACACAATCACTTGAAACACCAAGGGGTGAGCTTCATGGAAGTGTTGTCCAGACTTCAGTCCACTTACATGGAAACTCCTCTGTTCTAGGATGGATCGCGCTATGGATGCCTGTGGGACAGGAGCACAGGATTTGGAACAGCACCCTCGAACTGATTGTCATGCAACAGCTACAACATCATGATCTCCTTAATCTTTCTCTTTATAGGGGCTACACAAACCATTGCTTTCTAATGTTTTGTGTACTGGTCTGTAAACCATTATGGGGGGAACTAAGGGGATGTTAACCATCCTTAGGGATATATGCCCCTGACATGAATACACACATCAACAGATATGTCATAATAGCTCCATGACACTAGTGTATTTGGGCTGCCACTGTCAGAGGAACCCAAATATGTTTGGTTCATGGAGCTATTAGGACATATTTTTGATGTGTGTATATCTGTCTAGGGCACATATCACTGCACACACACACACACAGGTCAGCATAGTGTCCCTGGAGATGTGATCCACATTACATGACCTCTATGTCGAGTAACACACTACCACTGTAGATCCATCCCTCTGCTGCTCTTTTCAGCTGTATTAAACTACTGGTCCCATATCCCCCTCGAATGTCCCCTTAACCCCTGATGTGACAGAGTGCATTGCCTTGGATGGGACTCACTCGCTACAGGGGTACCATGGTTGCTATGGGTTTGATCGTAGCAAAACACTTTAGTTGGTGCCTAGGGGGCCGTGGTATATGCTGAACATGGCTGAAGTGTTGTACCTTGGTTTCCAGGGAGCCATGCATGATATCCTTGAGGTATCAGTATGAACATGGAGGACAGGGTGTCAGCTATCATCAGGATCTCTATCCCCAATATGACTGGTCCATGTAATGGATGATGTTGGTGGGCCATACTGCAGCCAGTGCCAGGACTGTGTCACTGATCCTGTGGGGTGAAACAGAACATGTGTGTTGTGGTGAGTGTGTATGCATGGATTGTGTGCATACAAGTATTATACTCACAGCTGAAGTGATCCCTGATCAATCTCTCCCTTGTCTGCATCCCTGTTAGGGTTTCCTCACCCTAGACAATGTCCACAGGTCATCAGGTTTGGGTGGGGGCTGGACAACGTAGATGAGTCTGGTGTCCACCGCGATATTATGGAGGATGGCACATGCCATGACGACAAAAAGGCTAACTCAGGTACACCCCTGAGCGATCTACCACAAGTCCGCACCTGTACAGACTGTGATCTCAAACTGGACACTGAGTTACAGGTTTGCACCTGAACACCCCAGTAAATGTATGGAGCAACGAAGATAGCTAGAGTACCGGAAGACTCTGCCATGGAAGACAAGCTGGAGGAAAGCAGACTCAAGTCTGCACCTGAGTACCCCAGTAAACGGAGGAATGCAAGGGAAGTCTGCAAGAGCCACCAGGAGTACCCCCAGGCTATCACTGGAGCGTTTGATGCTGGGATTGCAGTGAACAGCCTCAGGTAACACCAAGGTGGATAGTCAAACACGCTAGAGCAATACGGAGTGAATCATAAACCAAAGCCGTAGGTCTACACCAGATTGGTTATCAGACTAGCCAAGGTCATACACAGAGCGGGTAGTCAGACAGAGCCACAGGTTAGCACCAAAACGGATAGTCAGCCAGGCCAAGGGTCATACACAGAGAAGATAGTCTACCAGAGCCGCAGGTTCTGCACCAGAATGGTTCTCACACAAGCCGGGGTCATACACAGAGCCAATTGGTCAGAACCAGGACAGATAGTCAAAATCACAGTAACCACTAGCCAACAACACTGGACACCACGAAAGGGCGACTGAGAGTGGTGTCCAGGAAGTTTATATGAACAGTAACCCAAGGAAGAGGAGGAGCCACTAATGCATGCTGTCACTTTTAAATGGTACGTGCTCCCCTGCCTGGATGCGCTCCGATATGCAGAGCACTGAGCAGCCAGATGGAAGCTGTGGCTGAGCTGCCGGGTAAGGTTGTGGTCGGCTCGGCAGCCGCCGCTAGCTGTAACACCTGTTTATATCATTCCTGGACATCGGTTTGGGGATTGGCGACCGGGGTAAGGAGCCATGGTTTGCAGCCATAGCCAGCATCACCTGTGGAAAGTGAGTGACATGGTGAGACAAGAAGCAAATGTTGTGTGAATGCTGTTTCATGAGGTGAACGTACTAGCACGTGTGGATATGGTGTGATTTAGTATTGTTAACTCACCCAGAAGCCATCCGCCTGTATAGGTCCCATTTTCAAAGTCTCTCTGCACAGATGAGTTTCTGAGTATATGGGAATAGTGACAGCTCCTGGGACATTTTGCACAGACATTCATGATGACCAGGTTGCTGTCACACACCATCTGCACGTTCATGGAGTGGAAGTTTTTCGGTTGAAGAATGTGCTGGTGCTTTGATACTGACATGGGTGCAATCGATTGCACCCATGACCCTGGGCATGCCTTCCCTTTGGTAGAAGCCCTGCTTGAGATGTGTCCACTCCATGTCGGTGGTGGGGAAGTGTATGTACCTACTGGCTTTGCGTTTGAGGGCTGGCAAGACCTGGGCCAGCACCCTGCCTGGGACATGCCAGAAGCGTAACCCTCTGTCGACTGGAAGGCGCCACTTGCCATGAAGTGTATGGCACAAAGAAGTTTTTGCAGGACAGTTAGGGCATGGTTGTGGGTGCATATGGGATCCACCTCATCCTTGATGACCTTGTACAGGGCAATGATGCTGGGCGGCCTCAACCTGTAGAGATCAATGACCTCGTCATCGGTCATTCCAAGGAGAGTGACCCTTGGGCGGTATACCCTGGGCCGTGGTGGTCGTCTATGCATCCTGGGCTGCTCCAGGGGTTCATGTGGCAGCTGGGAAGCATCATGTTGCTGGAGCTGTGCATCTGCAGGCAGGTGTCCTCCAGGTGGGGACGGGCTCCTGTGTGGCTTTTGAGCCGGAGCCTCCTCACTTGCAACAGGTGAAGGCTGTTGATCAGGTGTGTCTGGGGGTTGCTGGTGTTCCCTAGCTCTGTCCCTTGCACGCCTTCTCCGCAGTCTTTGCAACAATATGTAACCCAACATACTGATTGCTCTCTCTATCTCTCCTGAGTGGAAAACAAGCCACAAGTGAGTGTGGTTAGCTGTCCATTTAAGTAGGTGATGGGGCGTTGTGTAGGTGTGGTGATGAGATGAGTGCTAACCAATGGGAGGCTGTTTGTTGTCCAGGTAAGTGTTTGTAGGTGTGTCTGTGTTTGTAGGTGTGCTGTGTTGTGGTTGCTGTATCCCTGTCAGTTGCGGGTGTGAAGTTGTGGGGTGCAGGTTGTGTCTGGATCGTCTGGTGATGTTGCACAGGTGAGCTTGTTTTGTATTGGCAGGTGTCTGTGTTGTGTGCTAACCCCCATTGTTCCGTGACATGTTGTGTTGGTGTTTTTTTTGTTAGGCCATGTCCCTGTGGTGTTGTTTGGTTGTTGTGTTGTGTGTGACAGTGATCTGTGGTGTGTGGGCATGCTTTTTGTGTTATTTTGGCATTGCATGGGTTAATTTTCCCATTTGTATTCTTCGTCTGTTTTACCATGTAACAGGTGTTTTTTTGCCCGTTAGGTGTCTAACGCCTAACAAAACTGTCTCTTAACTTTTGGCCGTTAAATGTATCTTTTTCTCTGCCATTAGCAGTACCGCAATCCTTTGATTTGCTCTGGGGAATTTTGTTCTATGGGTCCCAGTGCATGTATTGGCCATTGTGACTTGTGCTCTGCCGTTAGCTGAACATAAGACGGACCTTTGAATCGCTTACTGCACTTAACGCACTCATTAGTTTTTTTTTTGGCTGCCTTTAAATTGAGTCCTAAGGGTAGTAATGGACAAGAACTGTCAGGTGATGCTGATGCTGTTGAGGATGACCTAAAGATGACTGATGATGATGCAGATCTAGAATACATCCCTTCAGCATCTTTCTCATGTTCAGATACAGATGAAGTTGAGAGTGAAGATGGTGATAGGGCTATAAGATTAGCAGAAAGTCTGTGAAGAACTGTGAAGTTTGTGAAGAACTAAAAAGGAATATAGAATCAATAAAATACCTTTTTAAACCCCTGGCAGTGCCCTTTGAGCTATGGCAACATAGTTCCTATAGCTCACAACCCACTGGTTCTCTCTTGGATGCTAAGCAGATAACTGAGATTTGCACAGCTGGGTGCTGTCAGCCCCTTGCTAGTCATTCATGGAAACTTCTACACTCATCTCTGTGATCTGCATAGCAACCCAATAGATAACTGGTGCGTTACAAGATACAGGAATTTGGTTCCCATAGATCTGTTGGTACAATCAATTGTTTAGAAAGGCCTTCTTGAACCTCTTCCAGGCAGAAATTTCAAGGAGGATAGGGTTTGCAAAAGTGCTGTCCAAGCCCTTTTGAAGAAGCACAAAGAAACAGGCAACGTTGAAGTCTGTAGACGCAGCCAAGATAACATAGTGCCGCAGATGAAAAACACATCATGCTTACTTCCCTTCGCAATTGGAAGTGTGCAGCAGTTCCATCAGTTCAGAATTAGCAGAAAACAGTGGGATCCTGGTACACCCATCTACTGTCCAGAGTAGTCTGGTCAGAAGTGGTCTTCATGGAAGACTTGCGGCCAAAAATCCATATCTCCAAAGTGGAAACAAGGCCAAGTGACTCAACTGTTCATGAAAATGCAGGAACTGGGGTGCAGAAAAATAGCAGCAGATAATCTGGAGTGATGAATCAGAATGTGTAATATTTGGCAGTTTGTTTGCCAAATGATGGATAGAGGTACAAAAATGAGTATCTGCAGGCAACAGTGAAGCATGGTGCAGGTTCCTTGCGAGTCTGGAGCTGGATTTCTGGAAACGGAGTTGGAGATTTGGTCAGAATGAATGGTCTTCTCAGTGCTGAGAATTACAGGCAGATACTTATCCATCATGCAAAACCATAAGGGAGGACTCTGATTGGCCCCAAATTTATTCTGCAGCATGACAACAACCCCAAACAAACAACCAAAGTCATTAAGAACTATCTTCAAAGTGAAGAAGAACAAGGAGTCCTGGGTGGTATGGTGTCACGGTTCCCAGGAATAAACCAGGAGTCAGTAAGGTAAAGTAAAACAATCTTTTATTAGAATAATAACAATAATGCACGTAAACAGATAATATACAGAGGGTGATCAAAGAGGCAAGCAGGTCGCCAATAGATCCAACACACTGTCCGAGACTAGGCCTCAGCCCACTGGAGCCTCGAGGTAATTTGGAATGCCCAAAGGACTAGCACTGACTCAGCCTGCAGTTAGTCTAGGAGTCTGGTCCTCTCTAGGATGGGTGTCTGTGGAGCGGGGACATACACGGAGGAAACAGACAGAGCCCCCTAGTCAGCACCATAAAGGATAGTCAGACAAGCCGAGTCATACACGGAGCAGGTAGTCAGCCAGAGCCACAGGTTTGCACCAGATAGGATATACATTGAAGCGTTGGTATGCTGGAAGAGCAGTGGACAGAGCCTCAAGTCAACACCAGAGTGGGTAGTCAGACAAGCCAGGTCATACACACAGCAGGTAGTCAGCCAGAGCCATAGTTTGCACCAGAAAGGATGTCTAAGCCAAATAGGGACGCACAAAGAGAATGATCAGACAGAGCCACAGGTCAACACCAGAATGGATGGACAGACAGGCCTGATCATACACAGTTCAGGTAGTCAGCCAGAGCCACAGATCTGCACCAGATTGGGTGTCCACTACACAATGGAAGTAGGCAAAAGAGTAGTCAGACAAAGCCACAGGTCAGCACCAGAATGGATGGTCAGACAAGCCAGGTCATTCACAAAAACCAAGGGAAACAGAAATGTATTGTACAACAACGCAAGGGCATCTGAGTCAGGACTCAGTCTGCCCTTTAAACCCCTCCTCAGCAGCTCAGAGGAAAGAAGTAGGTAGAAGGAGACTACAGGGAGCAAACACATAAAACAGAGGCCTGCTGCATGCTTGAAGCCTCGTGCCTGCAGATGACGCTGAAACTAAGGTAAGCTGTACCATACGGCTCCCACAGAGCCCTAATCTAAACATCATTGAGTCTGCATGGGATTACATTAAGAGAGAGAAGCAACTGAGACTGCTTAAATCAACTGTGGTTAGTTCTCCAAGATGTCTGGAGCAACCTACCTGTCGAGTTCCTTAAAGCGGAACTATCACCTAAAACTAAAGTTTAACCATGCACTGCCGCATTCTACGGTACCCTGTACCGCCTCAGGACTTCCCAGCTGCCCCAGGGAGCCCGTTCACGCTGCCCTTCGAAGCTGGATTTCTGTGATGTAGCTTTACAGCAAACTCCATTTACAATGCTACTGAGGTTGCAACCTCAGTAGAATTGTAAACTGAGGTTGTGGCCCTATTTTGGACTTAAAGGATCTAAATTCCTTTGTGACCCGGATTCATTATCATCAGGAGTCTCTGCGCACAGTGATTGCTGCCATGTCCCCGGGAGAATTCCTTGCATCTCTGGATCTGCAGGATGCGTATTTACACATTGCCATTCATCCAGAGAGCCAGCAGTACCTCCAGTTGGCCTGCGACAGGGGGCACTTTCAGTTCTCAGCTCTTCCATTTGGTCTGAAAATGGCTCCTCAATCGTGTCCTGGGTGCCTTGATATCAGTCCTCCACCGGAACGGCATCAGAGATACTCCATACATGGACAACTTGCTTCTGAAAGCCCCCTCTGCGGAACTCCTTCATCAGCAAGTTCAGAACTACATTCAGGCTCTCACCCATCACTGGTGGATCATCAACTTGGACAAGTCTGATCTTGTCCCATCCCGACGTCTGGTCAGAAGAGCATGGTGTTCCTCACGGATGAGGTGGCTCACCAGATGGCCCACAGGGTTTCAGTGATTCTGTCTCAGGATCCAGTTCCAGTCCAGAAGCTATCATCTCTGGTGGGGAAATTCATATCCACCATAGAAGTGGTTCCGTTTGCCATGGTGCACACCAGGGAGCTCCAGAGGTTCGTGATCCAGGTGTGCAAGGGTCAACTGGATCTTCTGAAGACATTTGTTTCTCTTCCTCTTCATGTGGAACTGAGCTTGTCATGGTAGCTTGACCTTTCCAACCTGCTGAAGGGCAAGTCCTTTCTGGTGCCCTTTTGGACCAAGGTGAGACGGATGCCAGCCTCTCCGGCTGGGGTGCAGTCCTGAGTCACTTAAGCGCTCAAGGTCAGTGGTCTCCGGAAGTGTCCCTACTTCCAATCAACATATTGGAGCTTTGGGCAATATTTCATGCCCTGCGAGTTTAGACATCTCAGCTGGAAGACTGTCCTGTCCCAGTGGAGTCTGACAATGCCACGGCCGTGGCTTACATCAACAAGCAAGGCAGAACAAGAAGTCTCACTGCTTGGTTAGAGGTCAAGGCTATTTTGTCCTGGGCAGAAGAACACTTACCTGCTATATCCGCAGTGCACATTACAGGCATAGACAACGTCATAGCGGACATCCTCAGTCGACACACAGTGGACAGCGGAGAGTGGGAGTTGCACCCACAGGTGTTCCAACTCATTGTTCAGCTATGGGTTCCCCCGTACTTCGACCTGATGGTGACGAGACACAACAGGAAGGTTTCAGTGTTCTGCTCTTGGTGGCGAGACCCTCTAGCTCTAGCAGTGGATGCAATGTCCATTCCATGGGCCTTTCCCCTGGCTTACATCTGTCCTCCCCTTCCCATGTTGCACAGGGTGTTACGGAAATTACGACTGGAGCGTTGCCCAGTCATTCTGATTGCTCTGTACTGGCCTCATCAGTCTTGGTTTCCAGAGCTCTTGGATCTGTCAGTGGCAGAGCCCTTTCAGCTCCCCTACTGTCCAGACCATCTTCTACAGGGTTACCTGTGGAAGGAGGATGTTTATCGGCTAGCTTTGACGGCTTGGAAATTGAATCCTCAATATTGAAGAAGAAAGGCTTCTCTTCTGGTGTGGTGGTTACTATGCTCAGTGCCCGCAAGCCTGTTTCTTCCAAGATCTACCATTGTGTCTGGTCGACTTTTCTGTCCTGGTGTGCTGTCAGGGACCTGTCTCAGGACTTTGATCTACCTACGGTCCTGGCCTTTTTGCAGGATGGTGTGGATAAGGGCTTCAGTTTGAGTTCCCTTAAGGTTCAGACTTCTGCTCTCTCTGTTTTCTTTCAGAGACACATTGCCATCCTTCCTGATGTCAAGATTGTCTTCCTGTTTTCAAGTCTCCCACTCCTCAGTGGGATCTTAACTTGGTTTTGCTCCCTTTGAGTCTTTGGCTACTATTCCTCTACTCCTGTTGACGTGGAAAATGGCTTTTCTCCTGGCGACTGTGTCAGTTCGCTTGTTGTGGAGTTACATGCTCTGTCCTGTAAACCACCCTATTTGGTGTTTCATAAGGACAAGGTGGTGCTTTGCACTTCTAAGGAGTTTCTGCCGAAGGTGGTCTCTGAGTTCCACATCAATCAGGAAATTGTGGTGCCCTCTTTCTGCCCTGACCCCACCTGACAAGGAGAGGGATCTCCACTTGTTAGACGTGGTGCGTTTTCTCAAGTTCTATGTGCATCGCACTGAGTCTATCAGGCAATCAGACACGTTGTTTGTCATTCCTGAGGGTGCTAGGGCAGGAAGACCTGCATCCAAGGTGACTATTGATTCTGGGATCAAGTCCACTATTCGTAATGCTTATGAGCTGAGGAAGAAGCCTGTTCCTTTCAGGGTCACGGCTCATTCTACTCGCTCTATTGGGGCCTCTTGGGCTTACAAGAATCAGGCCTCTGCTCATCACTTATGCAAGGCGGCCACTTGGTTGTCTGTGTACACCTTTTTGAAGCACTACCATGTTGATGTGTTGGCATTGGCTGATGCCAGCTTTGGGATGAAAATCCTGGAGACAGTATTGCCTGTCTAGGATTTTCCTTGGTTTTTAGTGCTTCCTTCACTTTTGAGCCCTGTTGGTTCTAGTTCAGTGTGCTCTGTAACGTTCCTGGGGTGCCATTACCCGTTTAGTGTCCGTTGACACTTCAGTTGTTGTTGGGCTATCTCTGATCTGATGGTTCATATCTGTTCTAGTGACTTTGGGGGCCTTGCGCCTGGTCCTTGCCTTCTTCCCGCCTCTGGGAAACTTAATGGTTGGATATCCCAGAGTTACCAGTAACCTGTATTGAATGACAGAGAAAAGAGGATTTTAGTCTTACCTGTTAAATCCTTTTCCCTTAGTCCATTGGCTGTGTTCCGTTCAGCTCTTGCAAAGTACTGTTGCCTCCGTTACTGCTCCGACAGGGTGCCATTGGCTCTATTCCGTTCAGCTCATGCAGAGTATTATTGTTGCCTCGGTTTACTGCTATGGCAGTGGGTATAATTCTCAGCTCTGCTCCAGCAGATTACCAGTGCTCTGTCTCGATTCTACTACTACAGTCTCCTATTCGCTGTTATTCCATCATACTGGGCGTTACTGAGAACTCACCACAACAGAGACTGATTATATCTATTGGGACTTTAACTCATGCTGTGCTGCTGCTCTGGGTATTCACTCTATCATGCCTGACCTGTGACAGTATATGAACTCTCTCGCTTCCTTTATACTGGGCCTGTGTAGGCATATGTATCTAAGTCCTGTATTGCACCTGTATAATTCTGCTGAAATACGCTATAGCCCGTTAAGGGTAATTATCATTGTGTTTATTTCAATAAAACTGTGTTTTATCCTAAACTACTGTGTCTGAGTGTTGAACAAACCATTACAGTACGAAAGGGCCATGACCTCAGACAGTAAAGGTGAAGGTAATTCACAAAACATCCACTGGAGGATGGATGTGCAGGAGCAGCGTCTGGACCAGTTGGTACTGGCCATGCACACATTACTTGAGCGTACGGTACACCTCGATAAACCAAGTCAGAATCTGGTGGTCCCCCCAGCCTTGACACCAGAGAGTCATTCTTTGACTACTGTTGCCCCAGCTAGAGGGTTAACGGCGGCGGCGCCACTACCACTCAGATATGATGATGAACCTGCCCTATGCAGAGGGTTTATTAATCAATTAGAGATATTTTTGGAACTAACTCCTCATACCTTCCCCAACGACCGTAGCAAGGTTGGGTTCATGATATCATTACTATGGGCAGAGCCCTGGCTTGGGCCAGTCCTCTGTGGGAGAATGCCAAACCTTGCACTCAGGACTTCAGGGAGTTTGTACGAATGTGCCGGAGAGTATTTGAAGTTCCTGGTAGAGCCGCCTCTTCTGCCAAACGATTAATGGAGGCACAACAGGGTAATCGTACCGTGGGCTATTATGCTATAGAATTTCGTACATTGGCAGCAGAGGTAGGATGGAATAAAGAGGCGTTAGTGGCAGCTTTTGCTCAAGGTCTTGCCAACCATATTAAAGATGAAATAACTGCGTGAGAAGTACCCAATGACTTGGACGAGTACATTGATTATGCCATTCTAATTGACTCCCGTATTTGTGAAAGACGTATGGCTAAAGACCGTAGGCCACGGCCTAGAAACTACGGGCAAAGCAGTCTTTGGACCCACCCATGCCTCCTGACCGTTTACTTGAGCCCTGTGAACCAATGCAACTTGGGTTCACCAAACTCACAAAGGAGGAACAGGCACACCGCAGGAGGCAGGGCTTATGCTTATACTGTGGCAAAGCCGGGCACCTATTACACACCTGTCCTGTACGTCCGGGAAACAAACGCACCTAGGGTACCTTGGGGGACAGGCCCTAGGTGGTGTTCAGCAGTCCCTGGATCCAAGTACACAGAAACCCACTATCCAGGTGGTATTTTCATGGGCAGAACAGCCAGTTGAGGTTGTGGCCCTGGTGGATTCCGGCGCTGCCGGTTACTTCATGGATTGTTCATTTGCCGAGTTACATACGATTCCGTTGGTCAAGAGGGATTCTCCCTTAGCCATTGAAGGCAGACCATTAGAACCAGCTCTGATTACAATGGAAACTATTCCTATTACGATGACTATTGGGGCCCTCCACAAGGAGGAATTACGATTTCAGATAAGCCATTCCCCTCATCATGCGGTCAATCTGGGGTTCCCATGGCTACATCTGCATAACCCTCAGTTTGACTGGCAGAGATGTGAGGTCACGTCTTGGTCTGAGTATTGCATGGAGCATTGCGTATTGCACCCAGTTAAGATTTTATGTACCTCTCCCTCCGTGCCAGCTGAATAGCGCGAATTCAGTGACATGTTCAGTAAAGGAGAGGCTAGCGCATTGCCTCAACACAGAGCTTACGATAGCGCTACTGATTTGCCTCCGGGCGTAGTGTCTCCCAGGGGTCGCACGTACCCACTGTCGTGCGATGAGAATAAGGCTATGGAAGATTACATTGATGACCCCCTTAAAAAAGGGATTATACGCAAGTCTACTTCGCCTGCTGGTGCTGGTTTCTTTTTCGTAAAAAAGAAAAATGGCGAATTAAGACCTTGCATTGACTACAGTGGACTGCTCTGTTTCTGGTTCCTGCTCCATGATTCGACCCGGCCTGGCTGACGTTGTGGGTTCTTCTCAAAGAAACTTTCTAGTGCCCAAAGCCACTATGAAATTGGTGACAGAGAACTCCTGGCTATTATTCTCGCTTTGAAGGAATGGAGTCACCTATTGCAGGGTACTAGAACTCCCGTATTAATTTTAACTGACCACAAGAATCTGACTTATCTCTCAGAAGCGAAAAGGTTGTCCTCTCATCAGGCTAGATGGGCACTGTTTTTATCCCGCTTTAACTTTGTAGTATCCTACCTGCCGGGCTCTAAAAACATTAGGGCGGATGCCCTGTCCAGACAATTTGGGCCAGAGGTAGAGAAGGATGAGCCTCCCGTGCCTATCATTCAGCCTGATCGTATTCTGGCTACAGTACGTACTATTATCACTTCGCCACTGGGGAGGAGATTTTGGCTACCCAGGCTACGGCACCTCCAGAAACCCCAGTAGGCAAGTGTTTTGTTGCTGAGCCATTCCGTACCCGTCTGCTTGAGACATATCACTCGTCTAAGGCTGCTGGGTATATCGGGAGGGATCAACTAATATGGTCTCTTTCACAAGTATTTTGGTGGCCCTCCCTTAGAGCCGATTGCTCCACATTCACTGCAGCCTGTACCACCTGTGCTCGTGCCAAAACCCCCAGACACCTCCCAGTGGGCTTACTCCAACCTGTAACTAATGGTGAACTCCCTTGGTCCCATATATCCATTGATTTCCTGGGAGAACTGCCAGTGTCCAGGGGGTACTCGTTTATTTTGATGGCGGTTGACAGATTTTCAAAAATGCCTCATTTCGTACCCCTTTCTGGTCTTCCTTCAGCCCAGGAGCTGGCAGTGGTCTTTGCTAGAGAGGTGTTCCGGTTGCATGGGGTTCCTAGAGTTGTGGTGTCCGACTGGGGGAGCCAATTCGTGTCCAGATTTTGGAGGGCATTCTATGGCCAGATGGACATTAAATTGTCCTTTTCCTCCGCCTACCATCCCCAGACCAATGGGGCTGCTGAGCGTGCCAATCAGGGACTGGAGCAGTTCCTGCACTGCTTCGTGACTGATCATCACGACAATTGGGCTGACCTGTTGCCATGGGCAGAGTTTGCCAGGAATTGAGCAGTTAATTCATTGTCCTGGAGCTCCCCGTTCCTCATGAACTACGGGTTTCAGCCATGCCTGCTCCCGGATTCATTCCAGTCGCAACATATTCCAGCTCTGGATGAGCATATTGAGCAGCTCCGCTCCACCTGGGCACAGGTTCAGAGGGCCCTCAGACAGTCATTCCAGCTCAATCAACGACATGCCAATCGTAGATGGCTGCCAGCTGTCTCCTTTCAGGTTGGGGACAGGTATGGCTCTCCTCCAGAAACCTCAATTTGCAAGTTCCATCCAATAAGTTGGCTCCCCGATTCATTGGCCCTTTCAGGGTGATCCGTAAAGTTAATCCGGTCTCATATGCCTTGGAACTCCCGGCATCTATGCGTATACATAATGTGTTCCATGTATCTCTGTTAAAACCTCTGGTATGCAACCGCTACACTACCACTCCGGCGGTGCCGGGTCCTGTGGACATTCAGGGCCAAGAGGAGTATGAAGTTCAAAGTATAATTGATTCACGTACATTTAGAGGAAAATTGCAATACTTGGTCCACTGGAAGGGCTATGGCCCTGAAGAGCGTTCATCGGGTTGATCAGAAGGACCTTCATGCTCCTAGATTGTTGTGCAATTTTCACTACAAATATCCCCAGAAACCAGGACCCTCTTCCAGGAGAGGGGGTACTATCACAGTGCCCGTGCTTTCTGTCAGTCTCTGTGTGATGCGCTCCTATTGGCTGAGCTATGTTTGTATCACAGTGCCCGTGATTGCTGCTTTTCTGTGTCAGTTACCTGTAGGGGGCTCTCCATTGGCTGTCTGCCTTCAGCCCGCCCTGCTTTGCCTATTTAGACTGAGCTTGGGCACTCCTTGGTTGCCCTTCCGTGTTGTATCTATGCTGCTCGCACCTTTATTGAGTTCCATAGCTTCCTGGGCCTTGGTTATGTTCCTGCTTGCCTGAGATCTTCTAGTTCCTGATCACCAGTCCCTTGGTTCCCGTGTCCGTTCCTGATCCGGTTGAGATTGCTGTTTGTCGCTGCTTCCTGCTGCCTATCCCTGCTGCCGTTCCTGATCCGGTTGACCGTCTGGAGTGCTGGTTCCTGTCCTCCTCAGCTGTGTTCCTGATCCTGAATCGCCTGCAGTATGCTAGTCCTCCATAGTCGCTCTGGTTTGGGTACTGGTTCGCGCCACAAACGACCGGCTGCTGTGGCACCGGATGAGAGATTGGTTTCTCCTGTACGCGGGTACTGGTTTGCTCCACTACGACCGGCTGCTGTTGCACTGGATGAGAGATTTGTTTCTCCAGTACGCGGGTACTGGTTCGCTCCACTTACTACCGGCTGCTGTTGCACCGTTAAGATATTGTTCACCCAGCACGTGGGTACTGGTTCGCTCCATTTACAACCGGCTGCTGTTGCACCGGTAGAGAGATTGGTCACCCAGTACGCAGGTACTGGTTTGCTCCACTACTACCAGCTACTATTGCACTGATAGCGATATTGTTTCTCCAGTACGTGGGTACTGGTTCGCTCCGTGTTTTCTATAGCCGTCATGTCCTAGGCAGCTCTGGTGTTCCGTTGGTTCCTCAGTACGCGTGTACTGGTTGGCTCCTATATACTCGTTGGCTTGCCACATTAATTTTATCTGCCTCTGCATGCCATCTATGTGACTGGATTTTTCCACCTAGCCAGTCACCGAGGCTTTAGTGGTTGCCACCCACTCCTTGACAGGCTGCCTTGCCCGGTATATTGGTAAGGCTGGTAGAACCTATCCCTTTCTTTAGCATCTTTGGCAGGGCCGGTAGAGCCTCTATACTTATTGTGAACCTCAAGGCTGCATTGCCCGGTATATTGGCAGGGCCGGTAGAGCCTTCACCACTTCCTTGTACCAGTCTCCTGGCTGCCTTGCCCGGTATATTGGCAGGGCCGGTAGAGCCTATCACATGCCTTGTACCAGTCTCCTGGCTGCCTTGCCCGGTATATTGGCAGGGCCGGTAGAGCCTATCACATTCCTTGCACCAGTCTCCTGGCTGCCTTGCCCGGTATATTGGCAAGGCCGGTAGAGCCTATCTAGTCATTGTACCTACCTCCTGGCTGCCTTGCCCGGTATATTGGCAGGGCCGGTAGAGCCTGTATCGCTATTATCACTGCTTATGTTCTATGTCATTGCAATATATATATGAATGTGTATGTTACCCTAACTTCGTGTCTGAGAGTCTTAACAAACCGTGACAGTTTGGCCCGCCCAGTGTGGCCTTTTTGTGCTGGGCTCTGGCACCTGTCTGGTGCCCTTTCGTGGTGTTCCTGTACCAGTGCTGACTTGAGTTGCTGTGTTCCTGTGTACCGACTTGGCCCGTTAGACTACTCTGCTTCTGGTTCCTGCTCCATGATTCGACCCGGCCTGGGCTGACGTTCCTGCTCTGTGACCTGACCCAGCTTGTCTGACGTTCCTGCTCTGTGATTCGACCCGGCCTGGCTGATGTTCCTGCTCCGTGACCTGACCCGGCTTGTCTGACGTTCCTCCTCCGTGATCCGGCCCAGCTCTCCTGTTCCTGTTTCGTTGTGTCGCTTGGGCTACATTCTGACTTCCGCTTTGACTGGGCCTACCTGGCAGAGTGTTCTGTGTTGCCTCCGCTACTGCTACGGCAGTGTACCTATTGCTGAGCATCCCGTTAACTCTTGCAGAGCTTACTGTTGCCTCCGTTACTGCTACGGCAGTGTACCTGTTGCTGAGCCTTCCGTTAACTCTTGCAGAGCTTACTGTTGCCTCAGTTACTGCTACGGCAGTGTGCCATTGGCTGAGCCTCCCGTTAACTCTTGCAGAGCTTCACTGTTGCCTCCGTTACTGCTACGGCAGTGTGCCATTGGTTGAGCCTTCCATTAACCCTTGCAGTACTCCTTGTTGCCTCCGTTACTGCTGCGACTGTGCGCCATTGGCTGCGTTTCCGTTCAGCTCTTGCAGAGAACCCTGTTGCCTCCGTTACTGCTCCGACAGGGTGCCATTGGCTCTATTCCGTTCAGCTCTTGCAGAGTATTATTGTTGCCTCCGTTTACTGCTAAGGCAGTGGGTATAATTCTCAGCTCTGCTCCGGCAGATTACCAGTGCTCTGTCTCCATTCTACTACTACAGTCTCCTATTCGCTGTTATTCCATCATAGTGGGCGTTACTGAGAACTCACCACAACAGAGACTGATTATATCTATTGGGACTTTAACTCATGCTGTGCTGCTACTCTGGGTATTCACCCTATCATGCCTGACCTGTGACAGTATATGAACTCTCTCGCTTCCTTTATACTGGGCCTGTGTAGGCAGTCCTGTATTGCACCTGTATAATTCTGCTGAAATATGCTATAGCCCGTTAAGGGTAATTACCATTGTGTTTGTTTCAATAAAACTGTGTTTTATCCTAAACCACTGTGTCTGAGTGTTGAACAAAGCGTTACACATGCTCACAGAAGTCTTCTTCATTCTTCCCTCTACATACAATGTTTCCTGAGCCACTGGCTGCCACACAACCCCAAAGCATAATAGAGCCACCTACCTTCCCCCATGATTAATAGTTGGAAAGGTGTTATTTTCTTCAATGCAAGAACAAGGAAGAGGAAATGATGAAGTGTTAAAACCAGACACTACCATAGAGTAAGAAGCACTCCTTCTATGTACATAGGAATACAGTCTATACATAAAATACCCCAGACTGCATGTGTTCAGCAGTCCAGGAAGCTGTTCCAGCTGCTATAATCGATCACACTACACATTGGTTCTAAATAAATATAAGCTCACCAGACAAACCATCAATTTGTCAAATGAATAATATTTAAGGTTTGAAACTTAAATAAACTTTATTGATTTACATGTAACAATAGCAATATGTAGCATATCCCTCTAGCTCTCAAAGGATTTTTAAGGGACCCCTTACTCACAAAAGTCTCTGAGGGGCTTGATGGGATATAATTGTCTCTCAGGAGGAGAGAGAAACTCCAACAAGAGTAAGTGCTGATTCACCAGGTTAAGGATGCTGTTCCCTTGCAGTTGTCCACTAGGAAAACAGAGGATGGGGTCCCTCAAAGGACCATCACTTTTTCCCCAGGATTGAGGGAAAGGGCAAAGTAATCTCTATAAGATCCTGTTGAACATTTCACAGTTAATAAAAGCTATAGGAACTATGGTTGAAACCCTCTGGTGCTCATTTGTGTTCTTTATGGCTATATTCTCCACAAAGGCTCATGCTGGTAAGAAGGAAGGTAAGAAACAATTCAACCAACCACAGTAGCACCCGTGTATTATCACCCAGGCTGAGTTACATTGTGCCAACCAAAGAGTTAATCTGCATGTCTGTAGGGATGTATGTTACATTTACAATACAATATAATAAAATAAAAACAAATTTATATATATTTTATTCCTAATGGCCCTGCCAATGCTTACTGTTATCCTCAAAAAGGTCAGATTATGCACTATTCAGTGAACTATCCTTCACTGTTAGGGCTCGTCCTAGCAATTTCCCTACAAATGTTTCCAAAGTTCAAGTACAATATAAGTAATTGAATTACCAAGCTTTCCCAATTACATCATGTTCTGTTCTCTTCATATATACAGCTGCTCATCTCACAGTTACCTACCTCCCAACATTTGAAATGGCCAAAGATGGACACTTTTGTTTAAGGTGGTTGGCTGGTGAGCAGAGCATTATGAGAATTTAGGTTATTTCATGACCTATTGACCACTCTGCGTGTAACTGCATAAATAAATGGTTCTCAACCAGGGTACAGTGGCACTTGGGTGCGTCTTGGTTACCGACTCAGGGTGCCCCACTTTTTCAATTAAGATTTTTGGCAAAAATTTTAAAGTTTTATTTGGAATGTATACTAATCAGAATTAATATGCACAATATATGTCTGATGCCATTCTAACTGTGAGACCAAAGAACAGCGATACATTTATGCTATGTACCTGTCACTAGCTTCTTGGAAAATGACCCATAAAATGTTAGGGGTGCCCTGAAAATTCAAGACTGCATGTTAAGGGTGCTTTAAAGGGATAGTAATACTTAAAATGTAAAAAAATATGTTGTAGGGTTTATCCCCCTGAGTAAAACAAGGGTACTCCCACTGCTGAAAGGTGTTTCATTCAAAAGTTATTAATTTTCAAAGTTGAATTTTTTTAGGTGCAATATCACAGTGGCCTGAAATTGTGCAGTGGCGCTGTTGCTACACCATCCTATGTAGATTTATGGTCAACTGACCAGAGCTGTCCATAGGATCGTGTAGCAACAGCGCCACTGCACAATTTCAGGCCTCTGTGATATTGCACCTAAAAAATTCAACTTTGAAAATTAATAACTTTTGAATGAAACACCTTTCAGCAGTGGGAGTACCCTTGTTTTGCTCAGGGGGATAAACCCTACAACATATTTTTTTTACATTTTAAGTATTACTATCCCTTTAACCAAATTAAGACTGAATAACTGACATAAGTTATTTATGAAGTGTTTTATGAAGTTTTATTTATATAGACTAATTTATAAACACATATACTGATGTTCTAAAAAATGTATGTAAGTTTTATTGCTGTGGAGCAATACACATATACAAGCCACACAGTCTGATCCGAAAAGAGGGACACCAGGGTGGAAAAATAGGATTTTAGTGTTCTTACCAGTTAAATCATTTATTTCTATAGTCCATATGGAACACAGGTACCATGGGAGGGGGTTTAAGTCCCTCCAGGACACATCTCAAAAGACAAACTCTACAACACAGTTTCCTCACCCTAAGTGAACATTTGGTGGGCATCTGAGGCAACAGAGTGATCTTGCCCCCAGT
The DNA here is from genome assembly GCA_037306005.1 of Rhinophrynus dorsalis. Taxonomy (NCBI): domain Eukaryota; kingdom Metazoa; phylum Chordata; class Amphibia; order Anura; family Rhinophrynidae; genus Rhinophrynus; species Rhinophrynus dorsalis. The sequence goes on along the minus strand of CM074720.1, from coordinate 379,867,024 downwards.
AGCATCACAATGATCTGCTTCAATTCTAGTCCGAGCAGGTATTTGACCTGAAAAGGTAAGGAAACCAGTAACGTCTTGGAAGACAGATCCACAGACCAAATCTTAAGCCGCAAAGTGCATGGCACAACAACAGAGAAAGCTGAGGCTTTAACAGACAACCTGACCACCTCAAAAAGAGCCTCAGATACATAACTGTTAGGTCTTTAATGTTGGCCAAAATAATCAACAAACGGACAGCCTCCATCAGCTGTTCACTCCATACGGCAACAGCCTTGTTAAAAATAGGTTGCAGTGCCACTCCAGTGGCTGCAAAGTTGGCCCTGAGGACAGAGTCCAGCTTCTTCTCAGTTGAATCCATTAAACCTGCTGCATCTGCCAACAGCAGGGTAGTAGACTTAGCCAACCTAGACTCTGAAGGGTCCATGGTTGGAGGAGAGGCCCACTGCTCCAGAGCTGCCTCTGAAAAGGGATAATGCTTAGAGAACCTCTTGGTGATAAACAGCCGTTTATCTAGGGTCTTCCATTCATCCAGAAGGATCTGGTCAAGAGTGGCATTAAGGGGAAAAATGCTGAAGATTTTGTACGCCTCTGGAAGACATCTATGGAGGAAGACCCCTCATCAGAGGTTTCAGAGGCCCTCAGCCAAAGGAAGGGGGTCATTCACATAAGAGTCCCCATAGGAGTATGAAGAGTCCATAGCCTCATATTCCCCTTCCTCATCCTCCCCTTCTGACAATTCCTGCTCTGAAGAGGCCCCTAGAATCTGAGGAACCCTCTGAGAGATAGGGACCACATATTTAAAGGTAGTGGGGGGCTTCCAAGACTGAAGGACCCCTTGAAGGAAGAATGGATTTTGGGCCATTGAGGACAGCAGGGCCACTGAGGACAACAGTGTTTTCATCCAAGCTGGCTATTGATCAGTGATGGAGGGCTCTGTTGGTGTAGTAGGGGCCACAGAACAAGAGGGTCGGAGAAATCCAGAATACTCTCTAGGGAGCCCCGTTTGACACAAGGAATAGTAATCAAGGGTGGTAAGGGACACCCCTGAGTCCTTAGTCTTAGATTTACTCCCATGATCCCTTAGAATCTGACATCTTGACAGCGAAAAGTGTCTCACACTAGTCTAAATAACCAGTAATAATTACACAGACTAATAATTCACCCTAGAAAGCCCAGAAAAATCACTTTACCTGGCAGGTGAATGGTTAATCTGGAGGAGGAAAGCAAGAAGGGTCTGCCTCTGAGTAGGATAAGCAAGAGAGAAGCAAAATGGTAACTGCAAAACTGGCAGCCAATCGGAAGAAAGTCTGCAAAACAGGCATTCTGGGAAATGTAGTCTTCTCTTTTTTGCTGTTGCTTAGCAATGCCTACACTCTGGCCTTGGAATCGCCATGGGCCTCCATGACACTCAGTATGTCAGACAGGTGCATATATATGTCCCAATGAAGTTCGTCCATAGACATCAATGAAGCAAAGATGGTAGCGGCCCAAAATCGGAAAACCAGACAAAGGTACCCAAAGCCACAAAAGACCCCAGGGACTATGTGGGGGCATCCAAAAGGCAAATAAGTATAAGTAAAAACCCAAAGAATAACCCAAATCCAGTGAGAACAGCAGGAAAAGGGTTAACTATCCCAAGTGCAGCCATCCTAGCTCCATAGCACAGGGTATGAACAGTAACATAGATAATAAGAATACCCAACATGAGTGCAGGAGCCCAAGGGCTCAGAGAAAACCTCTGCATGGAGAAGATCAAGGTAGAGATAAAGTGGACCAAGGAACTCAAAGGGTTACTCACCAGTTTTCTGTCTTCAGGTTACCACTGTGAAAGTGAGCAGATCCCCAAAAGGACTCTGCTGGGAGGGAAACTTGGCCTGCAAGATTCCCTCTGCAGGGCTGTAAGGGTCCACACAGCACCTGTACACTGGTCAGTCCACTCCAGGGGAAGCTTAGTAATATAACCCACCTAACAGGGGAACTTTGGCAGCCCCATATCAAACAGAAAATAATAAAAAAGCTAAAAAGTAAGAGAGTGTCACTGCTCCATCCATTCAATACAGAGGACACATTCATACTGGGGGCTATAGGTGAGGGGAGGGGTTTAAGCTGGAGTAGTGGCTGTGAGTCTCCACTTACAAGGCTGTCTTTTGATATGTGCCTGCCCTCCAGAGGAGGGACTCACCCCCCCCCCATGGAACCTGTGTTCCAAATTGGAAGAGAAAGAGGGATTTGGGCCTTATAGCAGAACTGAAGAGGAGTACTTGGAAGGTAGGAATGGTCTAGCAAAGGGGCCATACTGACTAGTAGGAGATAGTTCGGACAGGAAGAATTATTTTTTATAGTAGGAGGTTCGATGGGAATGTCAGATTTAGGATTTACGGGGGGGGGGGGGATGATTAATCTGTATGGAAGTACCTCCCTTTCTGGTTATGTCCTTTGTGTGGCTGCACATACCTTCCTGTTGGACAACAAATGGGCAAGGTGAACATTATTATTAAAAAAAACACAAAAGGGAAATTGCTACAGTGTTGCTACCAGCAGCTCAGCTCCTGCATCATGTTGATGGAGGAACTGCTAGATTTAGTGAGGTATAGGTTAGAGGATGAGGGAGTGATTTGGCTCTGTTGCTTGCTAGAAGGTCAGCCATCCCCTTCTCCTGATAAAGAAGGACAGTTGATGGAGTGACTTGGTAGAGCTTCCGGAAGGCCTGTGAGGTCAGTCCTGCACACACACACATTTCTTCTAAGCCGATTCCAGGCGTCATTACTCTTCTCAGTTTATCTTCCCCATCTTGCTTCTCCTCCTCATTGCCACCATTTTGATAGTACACTTCCTATTTACCTATTCAAAAGGAAAAGTAAAGCAATATCATGATAAATTACACTACACTGGGACAAGTAAAATGCCAAATTAGGCTTTTACAGTTTTAAATGCGTCAGATGTATCAGGTCACCTCAGATCAAACCTTTATGAATTTTTTAAGCAATCAATGGGTTAAAAGCTCCAGTGTGAATGCATATTTGTGCTTGTACTATAGCTGTTTCCCAAAGGCTCCGCTTTGTTTTGTACATATGCCTATCCCACCACCTACCTATTTACTTCCATATACTCCTTCTCAAGGACAGGATGGCTAATCATAGATCATCAGTTAGGGCAGCCTTGGAGGCAGCCTCTAATCCAAATAAAAAACAATCATCAAAGATTAAAGATCAACCTGTGGCATTTCATTTTGCAACTTTTAAACATTCACCACCAACTTTACCTTACATGGTGATAGATTGGGTACCACCTCTTCCAAGAGGAGGAGACAGGGGTAAAAAAACTGTTGTAAAAAGAGGCACAATGGATACACTTTTTGGACACAGTGGCCCCTAGGGGCCTCAACCAGAAACGTTCACTTAGCTGTTTTTTGTAATGTTTGTTCGTGGGTGTCCTCTTGGGGGCGGATGGAGGGTGAGACAGGGTCTGTGGCCTGGGCTCGCCCTCCAACTGCCACCCTTACCCATAATCACACGGGC